>JAYESA010000018.1:4262787-4862787 GCA_036927795.1 Iris macrosiphon | reverse complement strand
GGTGCTATCGGCGTCTCCTCGGCGCACTCCTCCTCGATCACGGGGTCACAACAGTCGTCAACACCCGGCCCGTAGAACGTCGGACAATAGTCCTCAGGATCCTCTGGAAAAAATATGCCCAGTCAGGACTGGAGCGAAGTACATAACTCTGAAAGCAACTCCAAATGCATGGTAAGGTGTATATGACGAGCAATAGAAAAGTAATCAAGATGCACATGAAATAAATATATGCTGGAGCACAATAAGTATTAGAATCTCATCCACTTGCTTGAATCGTTTTTGATCTCTATATCGACTTCAAATAATTTACTTGCATCTTGCCTTGATTCCTGTGCGCCTCTTATTGGTTATTTTTGATACAGGAAAATGGACCCACAAGAGTGCAATGAGACTCCCGTCGGAACACCACAAGCTGCAGGTGTCACCTACGACGACGAAGTGACACCCGTCGGAGGAGTTCCCACAACTCAACAGAGCCAGCAGGCAGGTCAACCTAACTCCCGATTCCGACGCGATGATATTCCGCCTCCGCCGCAGTTCGTTCCACCAACGCCCGTACTCCCACAAGGACAACCAATTGACGGGCAGCAGATATTCCAAATGATCTACGCGATGATGCAAGCTCAGCAACAAGTCCAACACGAGGCTCAGCGTCGCGAAGCCAATTTCTGGAGGGACAGCATCGTAACTGTACTGGAGCAGGCCAACCTACCAGCTCGACGGCCATCTACAGGCTCAATCACTGACTTCCGCCAACTGAAGCCCCGCACTTTTTCTGGAAAAGAGGAGCCCACAGAAGTTCATGAATGGCTCACCAACATTCGGCATCAACTTGAAGCAGCTGAGCTACCACGGGAACGTTGGATGACTGCCGTCCGAATGCAATTGACGGATAATGCTCATCACTGGTGGCTATCCGAGGAGGCACGACTCGGACCAGACCGAGTCACTTGGGAAGAGTTTTCCAGGCTCTTCCAGGAGATGTACATTCCGGCTATCGCTCGATCAGAACTGCGGGACAAGTTTAATCGCCTCACTCAGGACTCTATGACGGTGGAAGAGTACAACGCAGAATTCATTCGTCTGAGCCGCTTCGCCCCAACCCTGATCCCGACAGAGGAAGAGAAGGCCGAGAAATTCTTCGACGGACTGAACATTGAGCTGCAGAAACTAATTGGGTCCGTCGCACCAACATCATACTCCGACGTTCTCGCTGCAGCCCGACGCATGGAACGCGTCACCAGGAGAGAGTCTCGCCTCAAGCGGCCAATCACCACAGCACCAGACAGATCATCACCGGGAGAATCTGTAAAGAGATCTCACACGCACCAGCCACCGAGGACAGCTTCGCAGACCCTTCCTACCTGTCACTACTGCGGCAAGTTAGGTCATGTCGAGAAGGACTGCAGACGCAAGTTGGGATTGTGCCTGATTTGCGGCACCAATCAACACATAGCCAAGGACTGTCCCCAGCATCGAGATGGAGCACCAAGGGCAAACCAACCAGCTTCACCAGCACCGAGGCCACCTCTGGCACCTCAGGCGACACTCTTCCAGCAAGCCCAACAGCAGCAGAGGAATCTACCTCAAGGACGAGGACAAGCTTATGCGCTGACTGTGCAGGACGCTGATGCGAGTAAGTGATTTATAGTTATCCGTTTTAGTCTTGTGTAGTTGTGCCCGTTGGTTCGTGACCTCAGCCCCAACCTAGTAATTTGCAACTTGTTAATAATAACCTGGTTTTCATAAAAGTTATAGTTTTAACTAGATTTTCCTGGAAAGTGTAAACTTTTAAATTTTAGGGAAACGGTATTCCCTGAAGCCTCTTCAGTTGTGCTTTCAAACGATACCTGCGACCGTGTCATCTCTGCTGACCGGTTATTCTTTGATTGCGAGGACGCAATCCTCTTAAGGGGGGTAGATTGTAAACCCCTTGAATTTTCAAAATTTTAAATCTGGATTTTTTTCACAATTTTCTGTAATTTTCTGGAATTTTTTGTAATTTAAAAACAGGGTTTTAATTATTCAATGATTTTTAAATGATAATAAATGATATTAAAATATTATGAAAATAATATTTTTGGATGTAAAATGAAAAACTGGACTTAGCGCAATTTTTCTGGAATTTATCGGACCCCGGACCTATTTTTAAATACCTAAAAACTATTTATTTAATTATTTAATTATTTATTAATATATTTATTATTATTATTATTATTTATTTTATTTATTTATTTTTCCGTTCTTGGGCCCGGCCCGGCCCAGTGGGCCGAGCCCAGTAGCAGCCCAGCCCGGCCATAGGCTAGCGGGTCGGGCGGGTCGGTCAGACCCGAACCAGCACCCGACCCGACCCGCACTCCATCACCCCTAACCCGCTCTTCCACGACCAGGCGATTCCGCCGCCGGCGTCGGAAAACGCGCGCGCCACGGCCACGCCCTCCTCCACGTCGCCCCTCCCCTCCGGATCTCCCGCCACGACGCCCCGGCCGAGCCCCCTCGCAGCCCCCTATTTATACCCTCTTCTCCGCCTCCTTCCACCCCCAAACCACCCGAAACCCTAACCCTAGCTCTACTCCGGCAGCCCCGATCCCCGGCGACCCTCCTCCAGAACCACCGCCCTGCGTCGACCTCCCCCCCCAGACCCGCCTACGCCGACTGCCCTCAGCCACCAGCGCCGACCTCCCAGAACCGCCGTCCTCTCCTCCTCCTCCTCTCTTCCCGCGGCTGCTGTTCTCCCTCAGCCGCTCGACGCCGCTCGACGACCGCCGTGACCTCGCCGACGGTCGACCAGCCCCGGTGTGTCCTCCAGCAGTACCCAGAGCCTCGGACACGACAGCAGACCCGGACACAGGGGGCCCTAGCCGCGGACACGCAGTGGACACAGCACAGGACACGACACGATCCGGACACAGAAAACCCTGATTTCTCGGTCCCCTTCAGGTACTCGTATCTTGCAACCCTGATCTCCGTTTTCGATTCTGTAAATTCCTACGCGAAGCCTGTATGACCCTCTCGGTGCCCGGATAAACTGTTCGGGGCATCGCGGCCTGTGGCGATCGCACACCGCGATCTAAAAACAGAAAAAACCAGACCCTGTTTTACCCCGGAACTGAGTACGCCCCGCCAAACGGGACGACTTGGTCGCGCGCGGTCTTCACAGATACGTGCGCCTCGTCGATACGGACGTGTGGGTTTTCGCGGAAGCTGATTCGGATGTGCGTGCACACCGGAATCAACGCGTATTCGCGGACATCGTCCCTTATCCGCCTTTTCTGCAATTCGACCTAACTTCGTGCACACACGTCGGATCGAGACGAAACTTGCGCCATCGGACTCGTAGCAATACGCTGGTCCTGTGGGTCAAGTTTGGTTCGATTCTGAGAACGTTGACGAAATCGCGTGTCGTGGGCCCCACAGGCCCCGCTCGACGGGCGATTTTGTGATCGGCTCATCGGAATTCAATTCTGAAAGTTCCGTTGGGTTCGTACCAGCGTTCTTGACCTGTTGACACTAAGTTTGGTGAATTTGGAGACCGTTGACCCGGACACGTTTTTCGGTGCAAAGCGGGCCCACCGGTGGACCCCGTTTTGACCCGAAACTGCCGTTTCTGCCCTTGTCTCCAAATTGGACCCAAGGACAGGCATTTCTAGCTGATTGATATTTTCTGGATCTGATGGTGATGTTTGTTTCAGCAACCGGAGTACCGCCTGAAATTCCCGCCGCAGTCAGAGCCGTAAACATAGCCGGAACCACAGGCAAGTGTACCTTGCCAAACGCTGCAGCTTGCTATATATTTTTCTTGGTTAATTTTGCATCAGTGAGAACATAGAGCTTGTAAATTCTCAGTAATTTATGTTATAGTATTTTACTTGAATTCTGGTAGATCCATATGTAACTTGTTTTAACTGCTTAACCTAGGCAACGTGTGGCGTGCTTAGTGTCCGATCATAGTCGGGTGCCAACCCCGTACGCGGTATTGGGTACGTCATTAGAGATGGACAATCGATACCCTTATTCTCGTACTTGTCCTATCAAGTACACCAGAACCCAGGACACTTGACACTATTTCATGAGACAGAGTCTTCCTGAGACATTCGAGGTGATTCTGTATAGGATTCATGTTTTATGACATAGACTTTACATTCTTAGACATTTGATTCATAGCTATCAGACTTACTGCATTAGTTATAATCGTACGTGACATGGACATGAGACATCGTGGACATGAGACGTGGGATTACATTGGGTGGGGAGAGACACACAGACTACAGGCTAATATTATATATAAAACATAGTATATAACATAGTGTAGTTCATAGTTATTGCCGCTACCCGGCTCCCCGACACAGAGCTTGTAGTGGCTTCAGCCTGAGTTCTAGTGCTGCTCTCATATTGCATATCACTTAGCTGGTTACATAGCTTACCCTCTTGTTTAATTAACTGCTGCAATGTATTTATTTTGGCTTGTATTTTCTGTACCTTGCTGTCCCCTGAGGACCTGGATCCGGATTATGTCCCCAGGTACAGTTGAAGAGAATTACCCAGAGGTGTACGGTACCGGAGCACTCCTTGGAGCAGAACAAGGAATAGAGGACGAAGTAGTGGCCGAGGACTTCTCCTGAGCACTGGCTACATATTCACAGTATTTCCATTTCAGTATTTTATTTCCTGTCTGTTTCCTTAAATGTAACAGAATATTTCTCGGATTTGTTTCCCGAGATAACCTTATTTGATATTGCATATTTATTTCCATTGCATTATTTCTGGCAATTAATCTGTGGTTATTCTGTGGATGAGATTAGAATACCTGAGACTTGTACTTAGTACTGCTAGATTACAGCTTAAGCATGCCCTGATGGATCCATTAAATTGGGTCGTCCATCGGTGCGTGCTGCTGGCCATTGCTCACGTGCTCAGTCCCTCGTCATTTTTGGGACTGGGGCGTGACAACATGAATACTGTTTGGCTTTGATCACATAACCAACTCCTACTCTCCTCCCCCACTAATATCATTGGATCCAACCACAACACGCTACGTACATGATAATAGCTCGCACACACGAAGGCGAGAGCACAAGAAGCACATGATAGCACATGAGAATCAATACCCGAAGCACATGATGAAATACACGTGATAGAGTACCCGCTGAACACGGTAAGGGGGATAGCATCTTATGACGGGATCCACTAGTACCAGCTCGTGTAACAATGTGTTAGAATCAAGTATTACAGTTCTAGAACAGGTGATATAAACGCTATCATGAAATGGAAACTATCAGAGGTAGGTACTCGCCTGATGTCCTGAGCAACTGATGAGGATCGAGATCCGGACCGGTGTCGCAAGGACCTAATGCAAAAAGCAAAATTAAACAGGGTTCTAAGCATTAAAACTGATATAAAATAATTAAAAACAGGCTTCTAGGGCTATTCTAGGTCGAACGGGTCAAACCGGTGAAATTCGGGTCAAAAAGTCAACTTAGGGTCCAAACAGTCAACTCTAGGTCAAAACTAGGTCAAACGTTGACTTTTACGGTCAACGAGGACAATTATGGTCAAAGCTAGGTCAAACTAGGGTACCCCTGAAATTCTAGGTCAAACCGAGCTCATTAAGCTACTAAACTCACAAACTCGCCTAATCGAGATACCGGGATACCCTCGGTATCCGATACCTCGCCCTAGGCCACGCACCCCGCTAAAACTATGCTAGCACGCGTAAATATATATACATAAACATATAAAAATCACTCCAAAGTATTTCCTAGGCTAATGCTCAAATACCCCGCTCCAAACTCAATACCTTGAATATCTCAAGGTATTGAGATACCTCGGTATCTCAAGGTATTGAGGTTCCGCTCTAAAACCCTCTAACTAGCTATCTAGCTATTGATTATGCACCTAGTTATTAATCTAGGCTAGGTAATATAGATATCTATCATATATATATATATCTAAGTAGGTATCTACCTATATACATATATATCCACACACACATATACCCAATTACCCATTTACCTTACCTAACATAACACATATATATATATATATATATATATATATATATATATATATATATATATATATATATATATATATATATATATATATATATATATATATATATATGTCTAGATATCTCTAGGTATTCATATAACTATATGTATATAGATATATATATATACCTTAGATAGATAACTACCTATCTACCTATGTATTACCTATCTAGTAACTATCTATCTATCTAAGTATCTAATAACTATTTAACTAGCTATCTTATCTATCTATCTAATCATCTATCTACCTATCTATCAACATATATATATATCTATATATCAAACTCTCTTCCTCCCTCGCTAGCTACTACCCGCTGCTACTGTTGGAGCTTCTTATTCCTGCTGCTGCTGCTCCATGCTACTGCTGCTGCTGGGCTTCTACATGCTGCTGCAGGCAGCAGCAGCTGCTGCTCGCTGTGGCAGTTGGCTGCCCCCCCTCCAACTCACACACACACACACACACACTCCCATAAACACATATTTATATCACTCCCTAAATATATATATACACACACATAACTATATATATAACTACTAGATAGATAGATATATACACACTCTAAACACTCTCTAACACACACACCTACACACTCACAAACACACTAAAACACATAACAACACACACACACACATGAATATATATACCTAGCTACATATATATAAACACCAATATTAATATATATATGCACAAATACAAATACATATATATATATATATATATATATATACCAATACACTCACATACTCTAAGATATATATATATACACATACACATATATATATATATATACATATACACACACAAGCACACTTACACATACATATATATATACACATAGACATATACACACATAGATATATAAATATATATACATAAACACACATACATATAAATATATACATACATATATATATATATATATATATATATATATATATATATATATATATATATATATATATATATATATATATACACTAACACAACACAACACACAACAACACACAAACCACACGCCCCACTCACGTCCAACGACCCCGACACTCACCAATACCCTAAAATATATAAAATATAACTCGAAAACTCTAGCACACACTCCCCGATACTAACCCAACGCGCGCACAAGCCCGAAACGAGGAAACCAAGTCGAAATGGCCGTTCGGTCATTTCGACGAACACGTGGTGCGCGGCTAGAAAAACCTCCTGAAACGCACACCAAACGAACTCGGAATCGGCCCAAATTTTACCCACGCACTCTACACGATGTCTAGATCCTAGAAAATGTGCTCCCGCATCGATTCTAGGCCCGTGGCAAAAACGCACACGCACTTAGAATCGGCGACGAAGAAAAGCCCCAATTTCGCCCGAAATGCCCGTTTCTCCGCGACACGGCTTCTCATGTCCGAACGGAGACACGCACTCACCCTCTAGACACCCGACAACGTCTACCTAGGTCCGTCTAACCTAGGGCATCACCCAAAATTGGGCCAAATTCGGATTTCACCCGAATTCGACACAAAACCTAATGTCAAAGTCTCTAAACTCACCCAAACTAGTTCCAACTTCCTCCCACGGGTAGGGTTAGGGTCTAGGAAGGTTCTACAACACTAATTACACTACACAAAAATAATTAGGAAGGGGAAAGTTAGGTTTTATCTCTTGGGAGTTGAAATCCCAAGGCCAAAGTCTCACAACCCCTAGAAATCACCTCCCTCAAGCTCCAAGCCACCAACTCTAGCTCCCACACTAGATCTAAGCTCCTCACACCTAGGTTAGGGAAAAAGCAAGGTTAGGGTTAGCATAAGGAGAAGGAATGGAAGAAAGAAAGAAGAAAAATGGAAGAAAACTTACTTTGGAGAAGAAGGAAGAAGGAAGAAGAAGTGGAGAAGAAGAAGAAGTGAAGAAGAAGAAGAAGTAGAATGAAGAGAGAGGGGGCTGCTGCTGGATGCTCACGGTCGGGTGGGGTAGGTAGGGGGGCCGGCCATGTAAATAAATAGGGGTTTACATGTACAAAGGTCCAAAATGCCCTCCTAACTCGGTTTTGGGTTTCGGGTTCCAAAAGCACTTAAACTAGCTCCAAATCTCTCCCACTAACCTCCTAAAAATAAAATAATAAATCTAAGCCCCAAAATAATTCTCACAAGGGTGTGGGCTGGGTCGGACATGGGTCCACTAGGGTCTGACATGGGTCCAGGCTAGCCAAAACCCTAAAATAATCATTAAAAAAAATAAGACAAGCACCAAATAAATATAAATATAATTAATTAAATACAATCCACTATTTATCAAATAAAAAAAAAACCCTATTTTCTAGAATTGGGTAGTGACACTCTGCCCTCTGGCCTGCTGTCTGGCTCGATCAAACTGTGCCTCATGTGGGGCCAAGGGTGGTCCCCTCTAAAATCCACCGGGTGCAGGTGGACGTTGACCTCCTGTGTGGGGTGGTACCCTCTGGACTGGTGTTGCTGGCCTCTTTCCTGTCTGCGGTGCTGCATCCCTACATTGTGGGCAATCTCTGGCAAGGTGTTGACTCGCTCCACAGATCATGCACAATCCAAGCTTCTTCCGACAATCTCTGATAACATGCCCCTTTTTGCCACAATGGTGACAAATCGGAAGCTCCTTGTGCTGGTATGGTACTAGACTCTGCTGTATTTGCGCTCCCGGACGACGGATCGGTCCTCCCGCTCCGGGCTGAGCTCTAGCTGGTACGGTAACGCTGGGATGCCTCGATCCTCTGCCAATAGCCTCCTGGATCCTACCTCTAACAGAACCTCCTCGTAAGAGATCCTCGCCTGGGTGGTAGTGTACCTCTGTAGCTCATAAGTCAGACCATGATAGAATCTCCTGGCCTTCTCCAGATCATTAGGTATCAAGGCGGCACCAAATCTACTAAGTCGACTGAAATCTGCGTCATACGCGTCTACGGTCATGTTTCCTTGCTCCAGGTGCAGGAACTGAGAGTATAGTGCATTCCTGACCGTAGACGAGAAGTACTTCGCATTGAAGTACTCTAGAAACTGCTCCCACGTCTGCTTCTTGTCGACGCTGTGCTCCATGGAGTCCCACCAGTGATGGGCATTGCCTTTTAATTGAGCCCTCACTGCGGCCATCCAAAGGTCCGGAGGCAGTTGAGAAGCCTCCAACAACATCTCCGTGTTGGCGACCCAATCGAACATCTCCTTTGCGGTCTCGTTGCCCGAAAAGGTATCCGGGCCCATCTGACGAAACCCTCGAATAGTACCAGCTGGCTGAACAGGTGTAGGTGTTGGGGTAGGTGTCCTCTCCAGAACTGCCATCAAGCTCTGTCTCATAGTCTCGGCCTGATGCCACTGCGCCTGCATCATGGCCTGGAAGAACTGAAATATCTGCGGCTATCCCTCTTGATGTGGCATCTGAGGTGGAAAGGGTGGAGGTGGTGGCAGTGGAACCTCCGGCTGCACTGTAGGTGTCTCCTGAGATGTGGCCCTCAAAGTCTGACCCTCGAGGTGTTGTGTCAGGACAGTCTGTGAAGTCTGACCCTCGAGGTGTTGTGTCGGGACAGTCTGTGAAGTCTGGCCCTCGTGCTGCTACGTCGGGTCGGCCTAAGAAGTCTGGCGCCAGTGTATCAACGGGGCATGTGGGATCACCGGGACCTGTGGTGGTGGCTGCTCTCCGGGTAGTCCCTGGGATGTATCCTCCCTCTAAGCGATGGCGGATGGCACAATGGTACCGTATGCCTCGCGTCCGCTACGCAAGTTCATCTCTCTGTAAAAAATAGAACTACATTAAAAGAGTACAGAAATAAACAAACATGATGCAGATATTCAATTAATTAAATACGAAGGAGGTTCAAAGATGGTAGTCAAGGTGAATGAGATCTAATAATTTTTATCCTATTGCAGGCTCGTTGGGCATAATACCATACCACAAGCGATAAATATAGAGAGACCTGCATGGGCCACCACTAAAACCATGTCACACCCCAGTCCTAAAATATACGGGACCAGGCCACGTGGTAATGGCCAACTAATACGACTTCGAAGGATTTCCCAATTTAATGGACCCGACGAAGCATACTACGCTGTCCTAAAATACTATCAAGTCTAATATGCTAACATGCAGCAAATAAATGTCTAATCTCATCCACAAAATATAAACAAGAAGTATTGAAATAAATACTGGAAATAAATGCGGAGTCTGAATGTCATAATATAATCCAAATAAGTCTGATGGGAACAAATCCATTATAATACTGAAATAAGAGTACGTAAGGACAAATAAGAGTACTAGGCTAGAACATCGACTAACTAGATAAAGATGCTCCAGCCCTAGGCGGAAGGCCTACCAGTGATCAAGGAAACTCCGAAGGTAATACCTCAAGCTCCTCCTCGATCGCGTACCTCGTCTCCTGTCCGGGCTCGTACACGGTCGGATAATACACCTCGTCCAAATCGGAAGGAAACAAGGTTCTCAGTGGGACGTAATAAGATACAAAAATACATGCCGAATATAAATACTGAATAAGAAAATGGGGTGTACTAACCATCTAAGTTAATGTAATATGATGACAACCTTGGTACGTATGGGTAGGTGTAGGCATAACGTCCAACACTCCGAAGAGCGTGGTGTCTACACATGTAACGTCCATCTTTCCGAAGAATGAGGTATCTGCATATATATATATATATATATATATATATATATATATATATATATATATATATATATATATACACGTCCGTAATGCTTCGGAGAACGCGGTATCTGAATAAAGGAAGTCATTGTAACTATGTCTCCTTTGGACATTACAGATTTTAATGTGTGTATCATATACGCCTACCAGTTGTCTTCCCCACCCAATGCAAATATACAAGTCGAATACACGTCGTGCATACTACGTAACTACATGCCAGGTCTCAAATAACTAGACTAACCTGACTACGCACTAAACCGTGATGCATGTCACACGCACCGATAGCTAGTCGGGTACGCTAACTCATATCCCAACATGAGTTTGTCATCGTGATGAGTATAAAAAGTGTCAGGGTCTTGGAAGATATCAGAATATCTTCACAACAGTAGGTGAGTCTGCTAGTGACTAAGTTATTACACTACACATCGACACAATCGTCGACTGCATCTGAGTCATTCTCGGACGTGCACAGTGATATGTAATATTTGCAACAATATCTCATACAACATTTAATAACTTGAATAAAACAGTAAATAAGGCAAGGTATACTTGCCTGGATCCTCAAGCTGCGAATGCCAAAATCCTGCTCCCGAAGCCTCCCCCAAATGATCCAACGATCATATATATATATATATATATATAAATAATATAATATAATATAATATAATAACCATCAGTCCTTATACTAGTACGCACAAAAGTACAACTATACTGCACTTAGAAGCTAACGCAAGTAGGGGTTATAATCGATCAACTAAAAGGGTCGAGTGTGCAAGTGTCTAAAATGTACAAGTGCCATGTCCCTCTAAACGTACATTTCTCAAATATTACAACCAAGATCAACTAAGGTTCATGTAGGTGCCAAGTTGTTTTCCAACACAAGTTTGATAGTGTTAACCATCTAAGTCTCCATATAAGATTATGTCATATATCCTCAAATACTGTGCGCAACAAGACAGTTAGCTACCAATACGTTTACATCTCCAAATATCGTGTAACACTAAGCACGTGTCCTAGCTAATAGGTTAGGGTGCACATATGATAAATTAGTCTAAGGACCTAAGTACTACACAAATATATGTGTCATACTAACAACCTAACCCATGAAATATACTAACTACTACTCCAACACATGTATATATATACTAGATAATAAGGTTCACTAAAAATATTGGTTCATGCAACAACAAGAAGAAGAAGGAGGAGGAGTGAATATGCATACCTAGGGTTAGCTCTGAACATGGAGGGGGTCTCGGCCCGCGGCTCGTGGGTTGCCGGTCTCCGGCGGGTGGGGGTGCTCCGACGACTAGACTGCACAGCAGCGGCAGTAGCAACAGTGGCATCAACGCAGCAGGGTGATGGTTGGTGGTGACGAGGTGACGGTGGTGGCGGGATGGTCGTGGGGATGAGGTGGCTGTCGACGTGGTGGTGGTCGGTCGTGGTGATGTCTATGGTGGTGATGGCTGCGATGGTGATGATGGCGGTGGTGATGACTGTGGAGGAGGTGGTGGTGGTCGTGGTGATGGCTATGGTGGTGATGATGGCGATGGTAATGACTGTGGAGGAGGTGGTGGTGATGCTTGCGGTGATGATGATTGTGGAGGAGGTTGTGGTGTTCGTGGTGATGGCTATGGTGGTGATGGTGGTGATGATGGCGGTGGTGATGGCGGTGGTGATGACTGTAGAGGAGGTGGTGGCGGTTGTGGTGATGGCTATGGTGGTGATAATGGCGGTGGTGATGACTGTAGAGGAGGTGGTGGTGATGCTTGCGGTGATGATGATGGCCGTGGTAATGATGGTGGTGGAGGGATTAGAAGGAGGCGGTGGTGGTCGGTCGTGAGGAGAAGGAGAGGAAGTCGAGGAGATGGTCGGGTGACAGTGGGGTGGTCGGGATGAAGGCTATGGTGGTGGTGGTGAAGTTGGTCGGAGGAGGAAGAAGAAGGAGGAGGAAGAAGGTGATGTTAGGGTTCGGTTGGATGGGGATGGTGGTGGCTGCTAAATTTTGGAGAGAGGAAGAATTAATGTAGGAGAGAGAGAGAATGTCACCCCCAGTCCCAAAATACCGAGGGACCAGATACGTGGCAATGGCCAGCAGTACGCACCGATGGACAAACCCAATTTAATGGATCCATCAGGGCATACTTAAGCTGTAAAATCAAGTCTACGACAATATGGTACAACTAATCTCTGTAACGACCCGTTCATCCCGTTCCCCCTGCTCGGGGAGCGCGGCCAAAGAAATACTTACGACCGTCCGAACGGGACAGATTGAATCAAGATCCTTTCCTCGTTATGGATTGGTTTCTTCGGAATCAGGTCCCATAGTCAATGGATCGTGCCTCAAGGAAGGACTCGGCGGCAGAGTAGAGAGAGGCCTTTCCGTTGTGTTGGTTTTCCTTGCCCGTTTTCGATTGCCGTTGGTTGCCTTCGTGTTGGTTTTAGAACTTGCGTTTTCTTGAACGGTTTCAATGGATTTCATTGTTTTCGTTCTTAGGATTTCGCAATTCGTATCGAGCCTTGGAGACCGAAGCAGGAGGTATTGATCATCCGTTGGTGCGTGCAGGTGATCGTGTAGACGACGCGCGAGCGGAGTCTTAGGGATCTCTGCTTCTTCTTCCTATACAACCGACTGTGTGAGTGGCTCTATTTCGATAAGCACCTTCTTTCCAAGGGTTCCGTTCATAATAAAATTGACTCAGATGTGCATTCAATCAAACGACACCACTTAAGTAATAAGTTGGATAACAAGATAAGATAAGAAGTAGGCTTGGAACACCCATTGCTTGTCATATAAAACCTTGCATAAATTCATTGATGCATGCATGGTCGTTGGATGTTTAATGGGTTGGTATTTATTGATAGTTCAAAGTACTCTTCAATAAGTTCAAAGTGTTCTTCTATAAACTGCTGCATGTTATTTCATATAACTGTTGGTTGATTGTGATAGTACAGTAAAGCAGTTTAAGACATGATGTTCTTTAACATTGGCTAGTAAGTAAATCTATGAGGTAGAGTCATAGATATGGTCATGGGAATTCTTGTGCACAGGGGATCCAGGTTCCTGCGGACGGTTACCGGGGCACCGGGCCGTTCCGACCCGGGCGGAATCTACTTTCTTAGTCCTGGGAGCGGGGAATTGTAGCGGGGCTAGCTATCCGCGCTGCAAGCGTCGCCGCCAGCCCAGACTAAACCCATGATGGCTCCTAAACAACAAAGAAAGATGTTGTGTATATTTAAACTGTGCAGACTAACTATGTCTTCGTGGCAGGGAAGGCTATGGTAAGTTGTACAGGTGGTTCAGACGGGACAGGTAAAGTCACCGAACGGTGGCATGTGAAGTTATGTTATTTGTTCTTGCATACCTGCTAAATGAAATCTGATCTAGGCAAGAATAGAAACCCACCTAAGAACATAATGTTGCATGTTCATTTAAAACTCATCTAAAGAGCTTGGTAAAGTTGAGCAGCTAGCCTTCACCAGTACTTTCCGAAGTACTGACCCTCGTTGTAGCAGGTTCCCCGGCGCAAGACAATGCGGCGAGGAGCTGAAGCTCTCTCCGGACTTTGGGATTCTTGGCGGGTCGGGGCCAAGACTTGGAGGCTCAAGCTGGAAGCCTTCTCCTCTCTCTCCGTGGCGGAAATGACGCTTAAGCGACGGTGCTTCCCCGCACAACAAGAAGTTTTGTGTTTTGAAGCTATGTAAAGGGACATAATGTATGGATCGGCTATCTCATTTTGCGTCCAAGTTTGTAAGCCCGTGGGGCATTTTATACTTTTGAGTCAAGCAATGTAACCGGATGTTCATTATAAATAAAAGAGAAGCTTTTCTATGCCTCAACCTTGTGTTATCTTATTTGTCTACTCTGTTGCATTGATCTAAAGAATATCCTTATGCCTAAGGCCTGGTGCACGCGCGCCCTACGCGTGCACGGCATCACGCCCGGGGGACGATTATCGGTTAGGCGAAATCGGGGCGTGACATATTGGTATCAGAGCTATGCTTCAGATCCTTTGATCTCTCAAAAGAAAGTTTCTAAAGAGGACTTTGTTCCTTCCGAGTAGACCCTTGAATTCGCTTGGCCAAAATGAGATGCGTTCCATACAATAAGTCCGAATATTTTTGAAAAGTGCGTGGGAATTATACGATCGCTTGGACGGGATTATGATCTGAGGGCTTTTGCCCCAACTCATAGAGGATGTTGTGAGAAGAGACTCGTGTCATAATCGGCAAGTTATTTGTCCATATGAAAATACCAAACGAGTAGAGTGCGAGATAAGAATATCGTTCAGACAGTGGGCTATGCACATAGCCTTTTGGCCAAATTGTGTTGAGTATCATGCACCAAGACTCTTGGTGCTAATGAGTTGCAGCGAGATTTGGGTATCGTTGGGACGAGAATGAAGTTGACTTGAAGGAAAATCGATAGAGACGTTATCGGATTACCGCTAAGGCGAGTAATGGAAATCGTGTAGGGAATTTCCAGAAATAGTTGGACGGTTATTCATAACGATAAGTTATGATTTGAAACATAGTCTGTATAGAGGACTATGAATACAAGTGTGTACGAGTCTAAGATCGCTAAGGCGATAAATAGGGACTGTGTTGGAGTCATAGCAACGGTTTGGGCTAGAGAATCGATTCCCGCTCTGAGGAACGAATTGAGCATTGAGTTAAGGATGCGAACGCGAATCAGGAGTTATTAGGACGATTCAATTCCTGAGTAGTGTATGCGATAAGTACCCTGTTCGATTATGCAACTTGTGGATATAATGAGTTGTAAAGATTCAGGGAGTATGACTCGAACCCTGAGTGTGTATTTGTTGGCTTAGTAATGCTTGAACGAAGTCGTGGATTCGGAGAGTTAAGCGAGTCTAGCGACAAGCGACGAGATTGGGTAAAGCCTTAGTATAAATAAACAGTGCCTAGCAAGTAAACGAACTCGGAGAAAGCAGGCAATGTTTAGTTTGAACGAGTTACAATGAGTTGAATAAGGGATAAGGCTTACAACAAGTAGAGTCCAGAGAAATTGGAATCGATATCATGATCGGAAAAGACTTAAAGGATCGTACGAGCGAGTTTGAGTTGAAACAAGCAAATTACAAACTTGAGTCGAGATTGAATAATCCGAGATGCGATCGAAGTAAGTGCAATTAGAAATAATGGAGTGCACGAATGATAGCGTGCATGGAAAATTTGGATTTGAGTAGGATATCGCTCGATAAAATTCGGTTCGAGTATGAATGCGATGATTTCAAATTTTGGGAGATTTAGACCATAACAATGGTCGGAAAGTAGTATGGATTGATGCAAGTTGAAGGAATTATAATTTGATGGATTGAGTTAAGCGGTAATAGATTTGGCTTGGAGTTTGGAAGAACGATCTTGAAATCAAGTTCAGGAAGATAACATTCGAAATCTGTCCCAGCGAGAACGATTATCCTGCGGGAGTGTCGACGTGGTGATTTCACGTACGGTAGGGATAAGCAAACTCAAGAGAACAGGTTCGGTGATCATTCCAAAACGAACTCGATGAATGGAACGTATCAATGGGATAGACTTGGGTTTGGAAATTGATCTTAGTTGTTTGAGGAATACTAAGAGTAGACTAAGGGAATGAGTCTAAGGATTCTTCTTAAGGAGTTAGTCTAGAAACGTAAAGTAAGAGGTGTTGGACGTTTTCATGAACGGATATGTAGATCGTGCTGGACGACTTAGAGTTCATGATATACATCGATGGTTTATAATGGAATTGTGGCTTGATGATACAGGCGTAGAAAATGATGGATTGGTGAATTCTATCAAACGAGATAAAAGAGATAGAGTATGCGAATCGATGAGTTGAACCTGCAACGTGGGCGTATCGTGGGTTCAGTTGAACGAACGTGTTGGTGTGATAGGATGATCTGTGCTCGATGTTTAGAAATCTGAGTGAAACGAGCTTGGGTAGAATACCCGTGTAAAAGGAACAATGGTTTGACCTTAGGGTGTTTGGGGCGAGCGTTGTGCAACACGGTTGCGCGATGAGTCACAAATTTGAGTTGTACCTATGACTGTGTGTGCTGGCCTAGAGACTAGGCAGACGACCCTATGCCTTGAGTTAAACTGGAGTGGCTGACTTCAGAGTATCGTTCGGGAAGAATGATAGAACTCGGGCAACAAGACCTAGAGTTAGAATTTGGAATTGGGAATGTACACGAGCAACGTTCGCGTTAAAACAAACGTAAGGCGAGATAGGACTCGGGTGATAATTGATTTGGTTGGATAGGTTACGCGACGGTAAAGGATAAGACGATAGCTGGATCGAACAAGAGTTCGGTCAGGACGATCTGCGTTTCGAAAGATTTTCACGAGTAGCTTGTCAGACTTAGCTGTCACTGAGCTTGGTTGAAATACACATATTTGGGGGACGCCTTGAATATGGGTACGATCCAGACTTAGCGATATGCATAACTCGGATGCAGCTGCAAAGGAAAATGTTCGGATTCGTATGGATGAGTATGGCAACAGAAATGGTTTAGCCTCAACCTAAATTTCATAGAGGAAAGATTGTATCATTCCTCGTGCTACCGGGATAGTTCTGCGCTAAGGCGCAGTACGAGATTAAGTTTGGGAATGCAATAGTTGAACGAATGGATCATTCGGATAAAAGGATTAAGCACTCGGGCGAACGGAACGAGTAAAAACGAATAAAAGTTAAGTTCGATTGAGCCAAGGGTGCGGAGGACTTGAGCGTACCCCAAGTAGGCAATTTAGCTCTGCGCTAAGGCGCAATATAGACTGAGTCAGAAAACGTTGGTGATTGGGTACGAATTTATTTAGTGAGATTGGACGGTGACTCAGAGAGATTTGATGCAAAACAAGATTGGAAGACTGTCGAGATTCGAGCTTTTGGGTTAGTCGTAACGACGGGTTTCGATAGGCGACGTCAAGAAATAGGCTCAATTGTGTTGGGTTCCTATGGCGATAACATAACTCGTAAGTGCCCGTTGAGTTATAGAATACCATGTGCTTGGGTAATATAGCTATGCGCTAGGTGCAGTAGATTTTGAGACGAAAGTGCAACGATCGAGTTGAGTATAACTCGATAGCATTGGACGATAGAGTCGTTCGATGAGAATTGGCCAACATTGGCGTAACGCATGGTGAGAAAATAGAGGATTGTATTATTGAGACAGTCCTTGAAGGATAAGACTAGATGCATTGGGTAGTTTAGAAGTTATGCGATAGCACGAGTTGCGCTCAGGAAGTCTCGAGGACGGAACTTGTTCTGAGTGGTATATGGTGTAATAACCCGCTCCACTCAACCCGGAGGACCGATTCAAACGGCACAGGTGTAGCTATTCAACCGCCTTGCTCAGCGAGATGGCTCGTTCGATGCAAAAAGCTTCCATGCTGGAATCTTTAATGGAGTCAGACTTAGGCTATCAGAAGCGCGTCCGGAGTCTAGCTCGACCGATGCGATACATCGCTAAGGTGAGAGACCCCAGTGAACCTGTCTCTTCTTAGCTGCACAATAAGGAAATGAACGTTACGTGCTAGTTTACAGGCGATAACCTTAGCATGCTAATAAAAGAGATGAACGCACATAGCAAAAAGGGGGATAACCCCGCCTTTTTATCGTATAGAACATGGAAACCTTACTCGCTAGTTGCGAAGTCGACTTGGGTTAGTTGAATCTGCAAGCGGACTTGTCGTACGCGGCGGAGCCTGTCTAAAGTTTAAATCGTAAAAAGAAGCAGTTGCGGAACCAAACGTCTCGCTAGTGCGCGTACTGTGGCGAAACCACTTGGTCGAGGAATCGACCTGAGAACTTGAATCTGATATGAGGGGAAAATTTCCCTCATTATTCCTTAGTGGTAGGCTCTATTCTTAAGTTTCGGGATGAAACTTCCTATTAGATGGTTATGATGTAACGACCCGTTCATCCCGTTCCCCCTGCTCGGGGAGCGCGGCCAAAGAAATACTTACGACCGTCCGAACGGGACAGATTGAATCAAGATCCTTTCCTCGTTATGGATTGGTTTCTTCGGAATCAGGTCCCATAGTCAATGGATCGTGCCTCAAGGAAGGACTCGGCGGCAGAGTAGAGAGAGGCCTTTCCGTTGTGTTGGTTTTCCTTGCCCGTTTTCGATTGCCGTTGGTTGCCTTCGTGTTGGTTTTAGAACTTGCGTTTTCTTGAACGGTTTCAATGGATTTCATTGTTTTCGTTCTTAGGATTTCGCAATTCGTATCGAGCCTTGGAGACCGAAGCAGGAGGTATTGATCATCCGTTGGTGCGTGCAGGTGATCGTGTAGACGACGCGCGAGCGGAGTCTTAGGGATCTCTGCTTCTTCTTCCTATACAACCGACTGTGTGAGTGGCTCTATTTCGATAAGCACCTTCTTTCCAAGGGTTCCGTTCATAATAAAATTGACTCAGATGTGCATTCAATCAAACGACACCACTTAAGTAATAAGTTGGATAACAAGATAAGATAAGAAGTAGGCTTGGAACACCCATTGCTTGTCATATAAAACCTTGCATAAATTCATTGATGCATGCATGGTCGTTGGATGTTTAATGGGTTGGTATTTATTGATAGTTCAAAGTACTCTTCAATAAGTTCAAAGTGTTCTTCTATAAACTGCTGCATGTTATTTCATATAACTGTTGGTTGATTGTGATAGTACAGTAAAGCAGTTTAAGACATGATGTTCTTTAACATTGGCTAGTAAGTAAATCTATGAGGTAGAGTCATAGATATGGTCATGGGAATTCTTGTGCACAGGGGATCCAGGTTCCTGCGGACGGTTACCGGGGCACCGGGCCGTTCCGACCCGGGCGGAATCTACTTTCTTAGTCCTGGGAGCGGGGAATTGTAGCGGGGCTAGCTACCCGCGCTGCAAGCGTCGCCGCCAGCCCAGACTAAACCCATGATGGCTCCTAAACAACAAAGAAAGATGTTGTGTATATTTAAACTGTGCAGACTAACTATGTCTTCGTGGCAGGGAAGGCTATGGTAAGTTGTACAGGTGGTTCAGACGGGACAGGTAAAGTCACCGAACGGTGGCATGTGAAGTTATGTTATTTGTTCTTGCATACCTGCTAAATGAAATCTGATCTAGGCAAGAATAGAAACCCACCTAAGAACATAATATTGCATGTTCATTTAAAACTCATCTAAAGAGCTTGGTAAAGTTGAGCAGCTAGCCTTCACCAGTACTTTCCGAAGTACTGACCCTCGTTGTAGCAGGTTCCCCGGCGCAAGACAATGCGGCGAGGAGCTGAAGCTCTCTCCGGACTTTGGGATTCTTGGCGGGTCGGGGCCAAGACTTGGAGGCTCAAGCTGGAAGCCTTCTCCTCTCTCTCCGTGGCGGAAATGACGCTTAAGCGACGGT
The DNA here is from genome assembly GCA_036927795.1 of Iris macrosiphon. Taxonomy (NCBI): domain Eukaryota; kingdom Viridiplantae; phylum Streptophyta; class Magnoliopsida; order Asparagales; family Iridaceae; genus Iris; species Iris macrosiphon. Next base: position 4,842,683 of record JAYESA010000018.1, on the reverse strand, counting down.
GCTTCCCCGCACAACAAGAAGTTTTGTGTTTTGAAGCTATGTAAAGGGACATAATGTATGGATCGGCTATCTCATTTTGCGTCCAAGTTTGTAAGCCCGTGGGGCATTTTATACTTTTGAGTCAAGCAATGTAACCGGATGTTCATTATAAATAAAAGAGAAGCTTTTCTATGCCTCAACCTTGTGTTATCTTATTTGTCTACTCTGTTGCATTGATCTAAAGAATATCCTTATGCCTAAGGCCTGGTGCACGCGCGCCCTACGCGTGCACGGCATCACGCCCGGGGGACGATTATCGGTTAGGCGAAATCGGGGCGTGACAATCTCATCCACACAAGATATAAAATATGATCCACAGAATAAATAAAGAATGTAAATCATCAGCTAGTCTCACAAGTGCTTCGGGGAACAACCCGATAAATATCTGATACATGGTTCAACAGACCATAAATAAATGACTGGAATAAATGAATAATTACTGAGCATGAAACATGGATGCTCAAGAAAAGTCTTCGGCTAACACCTCGTCCTCGGATGGCGGTACAGCTCCTGGATCAGCTCCTGCTGCGGTCCCGTATACCTCGGGATAGATCTCGTCCTCAAATCCTGGGGACATAATCCGGATCCAGGTCCTCAAGGGACATAGCAAGGTACAAGAAAGCTCAAGCCAAAATAAATGCAGTGCAAAAAATAAATAGAATAAATAGGGCAAGTATGTAAACATCTGTGTGAAATGCAGGAGAAAACATCAATAGTACTTAGGTTGGAACAACTACAAGCTCTGTGTAGGGGAGCCGGTAGCAGGGGTATCATGAGGTGGTCTAGCTCAGCGGGAGACTAAGTAGCCGGCATAACAAAATCAACCTGTAGCCTGTGGGTCTCTCCAGCAATAGATGGAACAATAAGGGAATACTAAATAACTAGCTAAGTGATATGCAAGATGAGAGCATCACTAGAACTCAGGCTGAAGCCACACGACCGTATCAACGTTGCGCACGTTTCGGTAAAGACCACGTGCGACCAAGTCGTCCCGTTTGGCGGGGCGCACTCAGTTCCGGGGTGAAACAAGGCATTGCTTTTCCTGTTTTTGAATCGCGGTGTGCGATCACCACAGGACGCGATGCACCGAACGAGTTGTACGGGCACCGAGGGGGTTATACAGTCTACGCGTAGCAACTGACGAAATTGAAAACGGAGTTGCGAGGTGAGAGAAAACGGTACCTGAACAGGGCTCCGTGAACGCTGAATTCCACATGTCCGAGGGTACTGTTTGTGTCCCGCTCGTTGTTTGTGGTATTAAACGAAAGAATGAAAGTGTATTTCAATGACGGGGTTTGTGCGAAACCCGCGCCCTTTGGTTTACAAACAAACTTGTACAATGTAATCCTATACGAGGATGTGGGAGTACAATTTATTTAATCTGGGTATAAATTGCTATAGGTGTCTGATCTGCGGTCGATCACTTTAGCCCTTGGACCACGCGATGTTGAAGAAGTGCCGTGGAAGACAGGTAGCAGCTTCGATGGTTGCAGGAGAGAGTGGATGCACGATGCCGGAGTCGTCGATCCCCGCTCTTTGCCTGAGCTCCGGGCTCTCTCTCTCTCTCTCTCTCTCTCTCTCCTCCTTGTTCGATCTTCTCCGACTGTCGACCTTGGATCTGGTATTGGTACTCTTGACCGAATTTTCCGACCTGGGATCTGATATCGGTTTCTTGACCAATTTTCTTCGACCTTGTTCCCCATTGACTGTCACGCCCCGATCTCCCGCGGAACGATCGCTTAACCATCCGGGCGTGATGCCGCACGAGCGTGATCCACGCCCGTGCAAGGCCATGGTTCATTGGCTGGCGGCAAGAGTTCTAAGCCACAGAGTCGCACAGATTGTCCGAGTGCAGCGGAGTCATGAATGCATAGGCGATCGGTAACAGGTTCACTGAGTCGACAAATATAGCGGAAGCATTGAAACAAAGTAAAGTAATCTCTTTATTGATATGAACAAGTATTACAGGCGGCGTATAGCCGAGATTACAAGTCGCTCAAGCCTCTCTCTCTGAAACAGTAAAAGCGTGCCAAGTGGCTACAACCGTGGAATGAATGTACAGGCGATGGTCAGGCGATGTTCACAACTTATGTCTTGTATATGTGCTTCAGTCCCGGACGTACCGTTGCAAGGCTTCAGAGGGAACTCCTGGCCTTAGCACGCACGAAGGGGGCGTCCGCACCGCACGAGGTTCTCCCGCACCCTGCATACAAACTGGTGGATTATCAGTACATTGAATGCACTGGTGGGGAAGCTACTCGCCCGCTCGACAAATCCAAACACGTAGTACAGGTTCCGTGCACAACAATTAAGTTGTCTTTCTAGTTGCCTTAGGATCAGTTTCATGCAAATATTGAATAGCCTATCGTGTCGGGCAGTGTGCCGTGCGATGTTAGAGGAAATACGGCGAGACTTACCAACTTACCATTTCTCCTTCCCTGTCCAAGGCAAACATGATTAATTCAAGCACGGTAAGTATAAACATTCAGGAAGCATAGCATATGCAAACAGGAGGGTTCTTATAACATGATCGTTCAGGTGTTAAGTTATTCATTGATGCTATGCAATGACTCGCACGCGGATAGCCGCTAAGCGAGGATGACTTGTTATCTTTCGTTTCACAGGCAAGCACGCAACAGGTTAAATACACACGATAAACACACGATGCATTGCAAGCCATATTCACACGATAATCACACGAGGCATTGCAAGCATATACACACGATGATCACTGGCTAATGCCATAATGGACTAGTCAAGGACGTGAATAACATGCAACGAGAAAACACGAGGAGCTCATAAAACACGATGCGTTGCAAGTTACCCAGTCCGCACACGATTGACTATAAACACGAAGTCTGCCCGGATCGGATCGGTGCCAGTGCCCCAGCACCGTCCGCAGAACTTATATCCTTGTGCACAAGTTGTCCATGATCGAACACGATTGTTAATTTACACACGAGCACACGAGATTCATTTAGCTATTGGATATGCACAGTCTCCTGGGCTGCTGTAAGCCCGCACACGAGGAAGACTTGCAGGGAGATCCGAATACCTGAATGAGTCTTGCCACAGGAACATGATTCTTTTACTTGGCATGATACAGTCCCCTGGATCGGGAACTGCCTTGGTGACCTAACGGTCCCGAATACTTGCGGGTTCATTCTGGCACGGAACGACTACGTAGTAGTCTCCCGAGGTTTGGATGAAAATACGGTAACTATCAAGCAGACAAGCATGCATTTCTAGGAACATAAACAAGCACGTTGCTCGGGCCCGAAGGTAGTCCGAGAGATGAAACCGTTAAGGGACTTAGCATGCGAGGGTCTGAATACAAGCAGTATTTCATTTCCATGTTCTAGCAAGCAATATGAGTTGGGATTATTCCCTTAGCTAGGTGCGTTGGATTTATTAGCATGCAGGGGGTGATTCACCTAGCGACTAGCATAAATATTTCAGATTTTATGTGTGCTGGCTAAGCAAAGACAAGTTCACCGTAGCCACCCACCTTAGCGATGATTCACCTCGGTAAAGCGATACGTCTGAGCGAGCCTCTGAAAGTCCAAGCCGGATTCCTGTAGGGACAAGTCTGGATATCCTTTGCTTCTTGATCGAGGCAAAGCGGGTCGGGATAGCTGCACGATTGTCGTTTGAGACGGCAGTCCGCTTGAGCGGAACAGGGTGTTACATTGACATGGGCCTCTATTTATAGAGTCTTTGGTGACAGTGACCACTCCGTTGGTGTAGCAACCGAGGAGTGGAAAGTACAGCACCCTTTTACACAACGGTTAAAGTAACCAATGCCTACGTATAGATGATCTTTTGACTGAGCGGGTGACGTGGGTCCAACTAAGGGGACACAACACGTACGGTTGCTACTAAGATCACGGCGTAAAAGCCACGCGGGTAGGTATCCATTGTGTAGAAGAGGTTGGCGTAGAAGCCAAATGTCCGTCACCATGGCATAGAAGCCAAGTAGGCATAGAAGCCGAACAGGCATGGAAGCCGAGCAGGCATAGAAGCCGAACAGGCATAGAAGCCGAACAGGCATAAAAGCCGAGTAGGCGTGGAAGCCGAGTAGTCGTAGGGACTGAGTGGGCGTGGAAGCCGAGTAGTCGTAGAGACTGAGTGGGCGTGGAAGTCGAGTAGTCGTAGAGACTGAGTGGGCGTAGAGGCCGCTGCATATCGTGCCAGAATGGGCGTAGAAGCCGCTTGAGCACAGATCCTGAATGGGCGTAGAAGCCGCTGCACACCGTGCTGATGTGGACGCCTTAGCCGGAATTACGGCTTTTGAAGATATAACCAAATCTCTTGCAGAGATTTGTCCATCACCTTATGCATTAAATATAACCGCTCTGTGCAATTAGACGTGGAGACGTGCCTCGAATCTCGTACGAAGTGCAGCTTTTGACGTGGCAGACGGTTTGTCTGCTGCGGAGCGTAAAACAGCTCATGTTTGCCTGTGTAAAATAGGGCGGCGTATTCCCTTGTACGCAAAAGAGCGGTTTATGCTGAGGGGACTCCGGTAAACGACGGTTTGGTGATGTTTTACCAAATCCTCTGCATTAAATGGTGAGATCTGCCATCATACTGTGGGACGCATCCCGAGAGGTCTGTCATCGTTTCCAGCCGTCGTCTGGGTAGCCGTGCATCACCTTTTGTCAGGAGTCAGAGGTCAGATTCACTGCGTGACTTGACAGGTTCATTTCGGGGAAGATGAAGCGTTCCTCGTACGCTATCACGCTGCTTTGAGAGCGGTTGAGTTTTACGCCATGGAGGCGATGAAGAACTCTGTTTCACGCTGGAGCGGCCTGGACGTACTGCATTTATGCGGATGGTCCTTTGAGCTTTATTCTTCACGCTGTATTTTAGCAGAGAAAACTCTGTCGTACGCCTGATGGCTCTGAAGGCCTCTGCTTACGCTGCTCTGTATCAAGAGGCTGTGTAGCTTTTTCCAGCGTATTTTTCATGCTTCTACACTCGTGTCCTGTGTCTGCTGCTTGCGTCTCGCTGTGTCCGTGTCCGGAGACAGCGGGGGGACTCGCCGGCGGGAGTCGACGCGGCCTAGGGTGTCCCGGTGCTGGTCGACGGCGTCGAGCGATTGTGCGGAGAGGAGCGGGGTCGGGGCTGCTGTCGCCGGAGTTGCTGCGGGCCGGAGAAGCGACGGAGCGGCTCGCTGGGGGCCGGTCGACGCTCGGGGAGGCGACGAGGTGAGGAGGAGAGACACTGGCCGGGGCTGGAGGACGGCTGCGGGGTTCTCGCCGGCGCTGAGGGAGTCGGTGGCTGGTCGAGCGGAGGACGGGGTCGTCGAGGGCTGAGCGGATGGTGCTGCTGCGAGCGGGGTGCTCGGGTGAGGTGGATGGTCGGGGACGGGGTCGACGGCGAGGGGTTCGAGTGTCTGCGGCGGTGAGGAGATGAGAGGGGAAGGGTGCGGCGGCTGGATGGTCACGGAAGTCAAGGGAATAAATAGGGCTGCTACAGGAACTCTGCGGCGGCTAGGGCTTTCCTCTGGTTTTCGGGTCCGGGTCGGGTTTGGCTCGGATCCGACCCGAACCGACCCAACAGGCTGGTTTGGGTTTGGTTCACGCAGCGGTCCGGTTCAGGGTTGGTTTAACTTAGGTTTGGTTCAGTCTAATCAGGGTTGGTTTGGTTTAATCTACCAATAGTTTTTAAGGCTTAAAACGCTACTCCGGAGTCCAATAAATTCACCGAAAAATACCACATGACTAGTTTTCCATTTTTCACCATAAAATATTATTTCCATAATATTTTAACACCAATAAACTGCATTTAAAAATCTTTAACCCACAATCACCTTGGTTCTTCTTCCAGAAAAATACCGAAAATTTTGGGAAAAATTATATTAAAATTACTCTGAAAATTAGGGTGTTTACAGAGAAGGAGGGCATGGGGATTAGGGCCGGCCACATGACTATTTCTAGGGATGGGGGAAGATTCCTCACGAAGAAATTATTTGTTGGGATAGGGTAAATTTGAATGGAGGGTAATGATGATGTAGGTGTAAAGTGGTGTATTGTACACAAAAAATTGGGGGGGGGGGACTAGGGGTGACCGGTCAAAGAAATGGAGGAGGGTTTCTTCATTGCTTTGCTCCAATGGGAGGTGGACACCTAGTTGATTATTTGCACAAAGATCCCCAACAATTTAAAAATTGCACAAACAAGGAAGATTGTGATTGGATGAGAAAAAGTACCATGTTTGGTGTGATGTAGTGGATTAAAATGGTGTGTGGTATTTTGTATGAACCTTGAGGGTGTGAGTGGGGGTTTGGGTTGAGGTTGGGTCTAGTTTTGGGTTAGGTTGGGTCATTACACCAATTTAATTAAAATTAGTGTCAATGGTGTTCTTTAATTAATTGGAAGTGCATAGGATTAAAATTGGGTGGGACACAAATGTCATGGACGTAGAAGACTCATAGTAGATTATTGTCATAAATTGGGTTGCAAAAAACGGGTCGAAATTGTGTCTCCAATTTCGATTGGAACGGACAAAGATGTGAAAGTTGGATTTATTTAGATTTAAAAATAGATATTTGTAATGAATATTGTGCGACTAAAATGAAGCACAAGAGGTGGGTATTTATGAGTTACACAAATGTCAGAATGGAAGGCTGGCACGTCTAGAAAAAGTGTGTGAAATTTGTTTGAAAGCAAATGCTAGCGTAGCGCTCCAAATATCGAAACAACGGTAAGGTGTACCAAGTGATATTTGTACATTAATCTAAAAACTATGTTCTAATTCTAAATGGCTCTAAACTAACCCTAGTCTATCTATCTAAGCTAAGTAGACCTAGATTTGGTCGAGGGAGTTTACAGAGAAAGCATGAAAAGTGTTGGGAGAACCGATGGAAATGGGGAGGGCCCACCACGTTTTCAGAGAGAATTCACTCTGAAAAAAGTTTTTCAACTATTCTTATAAAGTTGTTTTTAAACAACTGTTTTTCCAAAATAAATTCCAAGAAAGCTGTCCAAATACAATTTACTCCCACGTTGGCTTTTAAACTCAGAAAACCGAGTTTAAAATACCAACAAAACATACCCTAAGTTTTATAGCATCAACATTAGGAACACTCCAATCACATACTTAAAATTGTTGAGAATTGTATAAATTCCTTGATATCGACACACAATAGTTCACTAAAAATAAATACTCCAAATTAATATTATCTTTGTATTCTTTATTTTTCTTCCTTTTTGATAAGATATTTTTTTTCTTCCTCTTTTTTCTCTTTATTTTCCTTATCTGTTTGGTAAGAACGGTTACTTTTGGTGGGCACAATAATTAATGTAGATGAGCTAAGGCACGCTCCAAATCTAGAGTATCTCTTGGCTTTACAATAATTTTTAAGTATGGACAAGTGTCTATTGCAACATTCGTGTGCTATAAAATTTGACTAAAGTCAAAATCTAGCACTTGAAAACTCTCACACCGTGAATGCTGTCAAAAACGACAGTCAAAGTGGGTTAAGCGAGGGTTTGTCTTTTTTTTTATTCTCAAATCGGAGGGGGGAAGGGTTAGAGAGAGAAGTTAATAGGGTTATGCAAGTGTTTTTTTTTTCCATTTTTTAATCGAGGGGGGGTGAGGGGAGTTAAAAAAAATTAGAGGTTTTATTTAAAAGTCATAAATATTTCTTACTTGTCCTATAAAATATTATGATATTCTTTTCTTTTCTTTTCTTTTAAGTCGTTGTTCCGTCTTTTTGGCTTTCAATCTACTACCGTCCATCCAGGTAGGGGCGGATCTAGGAAGTCACTAGGGTGGGTTGGAGCCCACCCCTTTTTTTTGCATATGATTTTTTTTATTTTTTATTTTTTTTGTAGGAGTTAGCCCTCGTCTAGTCCACCCGAATCCACACCAACCAATCCCAATTTATATTTCTGGATTCGTGCATGTGTTCAGGTGCGTCGTCTCTTATCGTTTTTTCTTTAGCAAATTCTATAGGCACTCCATTTTTTGTTTAGGACAGCCCATTACTTCAGGACATGTCAAATTTTTTAAATTTTTACTAAGGACATCCCAAATTTTACTCAGGACAGTCCAACCCTAACCCCAACTCCACCCGCCGGAGGAAAAGGAGGAGGACGGAGGAGGCAGAGGCTGGAGGAGAAGGAGGAGGCGGAGGAGGCTGGAGGAGGAGGGGGCGGCAAGAGGAGGAGGAGGAGGAGGTGGAGGCGGAGGCGGAGGAGGAGGAGAAGTCTGAAGGAGGAGGAGGCACGCCCTCGCTGCCGCCCACCCGCATCCGCCGCCCACCCCCGCACCACTGCCACCGCCGCTTCTTCTTCTTCTTCTTCTTCTTCTTCTTCCCCGCGCGCATGCGCGTGCCTCCGCGGCGCGTGGCGGGCGGCGGCCCACCCTCGCTGCCACCCACCCCCGCACCACTGCCGCCGCTGCTTCTTCTTCTTCTTCTTCTTCTTCTGTGCCCCTCCTTCAACAGTCCTTCCAATTGGAAGGACTTTCAACATTATTGACAGTGACTGTCAACATTGTAACAGTCTTAGGACTGTCAATAATGTTACCATCAATATAGTGACAATCATAATATTTAAGACTGTCAATATAGTGACAGTCCTGAAAAAAAAAATTAGCGTGCTTGGAATAATTTTTGGATCACAAACTTATAAAAAAAATAATTTTTTTTGTATTGCTCTTTACTTCTGTTTACACGCAAAATCATATATAAGAAGGATACATGAGCCCTAACACAAAGTCATCAAAATATAGTTTAAAATCCTAAAACCCTTCCTGGATCGCGTAAACTCTCTGCCGCCGCCGCCGCCGCCGCCGCCAGCAACGACGTCCTCCCTGCTCCGCCTCCATCAGGTCTCTACAGGCGAGTCTTTCTCTCTCCCCTCTCCCATCTATGCCTATTGAAAACACTCCTTTAACGGGTCGGATCGGGTCCGGATCCGCTAACCAACCCATTCGGGTCGGGCCCGCTCATCCGCATCCACTGGCTGAAATCCATCAGCCATGAGTGGAGGATGGATGCTTCCTTCCTTCCCAACACAAAACCCTAGAAAAGAAAAATTAATATATAAATATCACGTACATGTCATAACCGTACCATGACATTAGCAGCAGCCGCCACTCTCATCCCTTATCCGATTTCTACAGGTTGCTTCAGAGCGACTACGAGGAGATTTTCGTCGGCGTCGACGAGGAAGATGGCGATCAGCAGCGAGGCCGCCGCCGCTTCTTCGCAGCCTCCGCCGCTGCCGCCTCAGAAAGAGGTATGTCACACGGACACGAATACGGCACCGACACGAACACGTCAGGCTGGCTCGATTTGAGTGCTTTGCAGCATTTTCCGGAACGTTTGTGTCGTTTCTGACATGTATCCGCAATGTTGCACGGACATGGACATGAGCACGACACCGCGTCAATTTTTGGCGTGCCCTAGAGTACTTGGAGATTCTGCATCTTCTGTTTTTTCACGTGCCCGACACGACTAGATGTTCTCCTTGTGTCCGGGTTTCCTTGGGTCTGACAAGTATTTTGTGTTGTTGCTTGTAGTTCTTCCTTCTGTAGAGTATGAATGCATCTTTACTAGAAAGTTACGGTCTTGTGTGCATATAATTAATGTTCTTATAATCTCGAGTTTGTTTCTTTTACGATGTAAGAGCTTACGATTGCTTATTCTGTTGAACTAATGGAACGGTAGATGGGAGATGGGATCGGAAGTGTCAAACACCAAATATCGAGAATATTCAAGACCTCTCTCAGTGCTACATTCCCTGACGAGTCGAGCACCGAGCCAGCGGTTGCAGTTTGCACACAAAAGAGCGGCGACTATCAATGGTATGATTTTACTCTTTTTGTTTCTCCTTCTGATAATTAGACTAGTTTTGATCAATCGAGAGGATGCTTTTAACAAATAATTGCATGGAGAACATTGATTGGGGCTTAGGTAACTTTGGGTATGTCAGATGTATGATCTGGTTTTATATCTCACTCTGGAAACACCAAACTATTCATTATGCAGCAATAATGCGATGGGTCTGTTTTCCAAGATTAAAGGAAAAACAAAAGAGTTCAAAAGTCCAAATGCTGTTGGACAGGTGCCATTACCTTATCTTTAACCTTTCATAGTTTGCCTCCATCAGATATCATTGTTGGGGGTGTATTATCCTTATTAATTATTATGGTTCTCATAATTAATAATATTATTATTGTTTTGTCACAGGCTATTGTGAGGAATCTACCTCCATCAGAAATCATCGAGTCGACTTCTGTTGCAGGACCTGGATTTGTGAATGTAGTTCTATCAAATAAATGGTTGGCTAAGGTCTGACATCATATGAAGTGCACAAGAAATCAGATTTCTGTTATATCTACTTCTCAACATGCATTACTTTCTGACTATATGGTTTCTTTCTGGTGCAGTATATCCAAAGCATGCTGCTAGATGGTATTGGAAAGTGGGCACCAGTTTTATCAGTTACAAAGGCAGTGGTTGACTTCTCTTCACCAAATATTGCGAAAGAAATGCATGTTGGCCATCTGAGGTCTACTATAATAGGAGATACTCTTGCTCGCATGTTGGAATTCTCTAATGTGGAAGTTCTTCGAAGAAACCATGTTGGTGACTGGGGTACACAGGTAGGTTATGATCAGATCCGGGAGACCTCGGATTTTGTTTGTTTTGGGCAAGATTATTTATTTACTTAGTTATCAAAAATGGGTTTCTTGAGGAGGATTACGACCATCTTTCTTTCTTTGTTGTCATACTTCTTATTGGTCTTACCAATGGTCAGTTGTTTGTTTCAATCTTGGTGTTTCAATCTTGGTCTTAGCACATTTTATACACTTAGCTGGGAGATTTTAACTTATGCTTGATATACTTACCCTTCCCCACTACGACCCAGACTGGTGACAATGTCAAAATAATAGAATGAATGACAATACATCAAAGGGTAGAACAAGAAATGAGTGTATTTGTGGGATGTTAGGGATGGCCCCAACCGAGTACAAGATGTGAGAAAATCGACTTAGGTGGTTTGGATATGTGCAATGCAGACCAATAAATTCCCCCATAAGGAGCTATGATATAGTAATTAATGGAGCCTCTTGGAATAGATGTTGTGTTAGAGGAACATGGTTGGAAGTGTTAAAGAAGGGACATGACCCGTAACAGAGCCAAATGGAAGAAGAGGATATAAACAACCGACATAAAAAGATTGGGATAATGGTTTTGTTGTTGATTGTTTGTTTCTTTCCCTTCCTCTTTCCCTATCCTCTGCTGCTGCTGCTGTCAGGTCAGTGGCTGCTTCCATGGGATGTTGGTGCCGGCTACTGCTTCAGTTGCAACCAGCAGGACTACAACCAGCATGAGCCGAGATGGGGGAAGTGGAAGAAGAAAAGAAAAACCTCAATTCGAAATAGAGTCAATGGCCTTGGGATGGAACGATATAAGTTCTTCACAAATGTGTGATTGGTGGCTATTCGATTTAGTCCGTTGGAGTTGATAGTGATTAGGAGGATCTCTTGTTATATAATTTATCCTTTGCGTAGATTGTCAAGGAGGAGAATTAGCTTATGACAAGTTGAGGAAGTGCAAATTCTAGCAGCATGACGTCTTGCTCTCCCTCTCTCTATGATTAATTGTTGTTGAGAGAAAACCCGAGTGTCGGTAACCTTAATCCTTAATAGTTTTATGCATCCGAGACACATCCATTTTATGACAATTATAATACAAGATAAAGGTAGCAATCGTTCAAATTGAACGAGAGCGGAGTTCTTAACATTTTAGGTAATTGGCCATTACCTTTTTGTCTGAGAAACTACATCAACCAAAACAGCCGCTACTGTTACCGGTGAGAAGAGTGGGTTGAGGTGGAAAGGAGCATAAAGCTTCTGGTGGTAGCACCAATTGGCATTATGGTGAATGGTGTTGCTTTCATTGTCAATATGTAAGAAACAGGGTGGGGGGGGGGTAAGGGAGAGGGAGGTGGGAGTGTTTGGCGTTGTGGCTGTGGGGAAAGAGGGAATGTGCCTGCCAGGAACAATATCGACCTAAACCGCCATCACCTTAAACGAGAGTACTGGTGTGAGGGAGAGGTGGAAAGGAGAGGCATTTTCTTGTAGTTTAATTTCTCAAAGATTTATTATTATTATTATGCTACTGATCATTTTTCTAATTTAAACTAATTAAATTAAGGGTGTCTTGGTCATTTCATATTATGAAACACTTCAAACTAAACAGTTGGTAGCAAGGTTCAAAGTATCGGTATCGGAATCGGTATCGGACCATTCCTATGAGTATCGGGATCGGCGGTATCGGTAGTATCGGCGGTTTCGGATCGGAGTATCGGATTTTTTGGTATCGGAAAGCAAACAACTATTAGTAAATTATTAACATTTTAGAGAATATATTTTATACATTTATGCATAATTTAAAGTATTTTCAGTATTGTTTCTTAGTATTTTTTATATTGAATGAAATAGTAGTCATCCTTGTCGATTGATTTATATGCGATAGATAAGTTTTCCTCTTTTATATGTTTTTACAACCTTACTATGCTTTTACATCCTTTCTAATTGGTCTTTTTAATTCAAATTTTTTTGCCGAATTGACTGGAAAAGAGATCTCTAATGTCGGTATCGGTCAATATCGGGTATCGGTCGGTATCGGATCGGGACATGCCAAACTGTATCGGTATCGGCCGTATCGGATCGATATCGGCCGATACTTTAAACTATGGTTGGTAGAGACCATCAAAAAGATAGTTAAAAGTGTCAACTTACCAATTGTTGGAAATGTTAGGGGGAGTCTTTTGTGCTAATCAACAGTCGATTTTCCAGCTTGTAAGACTAAATTGTCAAAAATAGCTGGTGTTGCACAGCCTTTTGTAATTTGTTGAATCAGAAACTACTGTCAATTCTTTGGGAACTGCTGCTAGCAAGATTCAATGCCAATTTGACGAATATCATTTTGCATGTTAAAAGAAGGCTGCATGGATAAAAAGGAGAAACATGCCATAAGAAACATTTTCAAGTGAGATGAATTATGCCCTAGCATTCATCATGGTAGTCAAAGACGAACCTCACAACAAGGCGTAGTAGCTACGTCTCACACCTCACTAGGTTAGGCGTCTTTCAACAATGAACAACCAAGATTAAGTTTATTATTATTTTATTATTATTTTTTACACAAAACTACGAGGCATGAAGATAGTCCTTACCTCATACAAGTGGGAGTTAGGTAGTCCTTTCCACGGTTCCAAAGTTGGTTACAGTTGAACTGAAATAACTAAAATTTACTAAAAACGCGATACGGAGAACACAAATTCTTGTTACTTATGTTGCCTACTACTGTTGTTCTGCCAGTTCCCTTTGTTATGTTTTAACATGTTTTTGTTGGTTTTAATATATTATTTGGTTTTATTTCTTACATTATTAATTAATTAATCTATGTATGTATGTATATTTTTATTATTTTCTATTTTTTTTGTTTCACTTCGCTAGGATGTGCGCCTTAAATGTGCATTGCGGCTCGGACGATATGGACCCTTTGTGCCTCGAGTGCTCCTGCCCTTTTTACTACCTTGACATTCTTTCTTTGACGAATATCATTTTTTCAAGTGCATGTCATAAGAAGACTGATGTTTGGAATAGTGCTTAAGATGAATCATTAAATGCTCATCTTCGACCTGAGAAAATTGGTTTGTCTGGTATGTGGCTGTTATATTATATTGTATGCAAGCAACATCTTTAAAATATTTTTGATTCTAAACACATAGGAATCGAATTACAATTTATTTTATATTAGATGTTGACTACATGATTAAGATATATATCAACTTGGAGCTTGCAGTTGCAAGTATGATTACTATCAGATAAAGAGTTTATTGTCTATATTCTTTTCATTCTGCTACTTCACAAGCAATTCAGATTCATTTATTGTATTACTTCGGTACCATAATGTGATATATTTTCTGCAACCATCCAAGTGGAAATATGTTGTGAGTTGGTATGTGGTGATGTAACAATACTGCTTGTTTTTTAATTTGTCAATGCAACTTTTCTTTCAATTTACATTTATATTGTTATACAATCTTATTAGTTTTTAAAAATATATAAATTAGTGATAGCTCATTATTGTGCATTTCATTCTTGTATTATGGAATTGTGGTTTTATTACTGGTTCATTTTATCATTGAAGATAATGTTCGCGCAATTTGCAGTTTGGCATGTTGATTGAATATCTATTTGAGAAGTTTCCGAACTGGGAGGATGTTGGGGAACAAGCGATTGGAGATCTGCAGGTACGTGGAAAATTATATAAAAATGTCAAATTGTTTTGTGGCATGACTGATATGACAGCATTTTATTATAGCTTATGTATTGACTATATTGGTAGCAGATGCTTTTTGAGTAGCAGTATGTCAACCAGGAATGAACAATGAACGTTTGGCATTAATACAGAGACTAGACATAGTTACCTGGAGCCCCTAACCCTAAGAATTGCGTTCCAGATTCTGCGATCCCAAATGTAGTGGTTCCTGATTTGAACAAAAAGTGGCAATCCAGTATTCCGGTTCTACCCCCTTCTTTACTAATTCATTCTCTTTTCTCTACCTCCTTATCTTCTCCCTCTCATTCTCCACCACCTCCTCATCATCAATCACCTCCTCCCCATGACAATGATTATATAAAATTTAGGAATCTAATTAAATGTTGTCCCTTAATTTTACAATTTATTGTGAGTCGGGTGTGCGTCATGGAAGCTGTTAATGGTGGAGGAGGAAGTCAGTATGTGGTTGGATTCTATGGTGTTGGACTAAGGGTGGTGCGGTAATCTGTACTCTGTAGTCGCTGGATGCGATGGAAGTATATTTTGGAGATGGTGGAGGGAAATCTATACGGAGGATGAGGTGGTAGATGTGAAGATGGTGAAGGAGAGGAGTAGGAGGAAGTGAATTTTGGAGGTGGTGGAGATGTAAGAGGAAGAGGTTGTGGAGATGGAGGTAGAAATGATGGTGAAGGTGTTTTTTTTGGGTGGTGGAGATGGGATGGGGATGAGCATGAGCGTGGAGATAGATGTGGATAGGTGCTGGAGAACTGAGATGGACAGTGGAGGTGGAGTTAGATGATGGAGACGGGTGGAGGAGGAGGTGGGGATGGATAGAGGTGGAAGAAAAAAGACAAGGGAATTTTATTTTAGTTCTATCTTTTTTTTTGAATTTTCTGACTCAGAGTGAGATAGTGATAGGCATATTTCAACTGAACGATAAAGGAAGCAATGAATAAAAAAAGAAATTAAATGGGGGTTTACACCTTTTCCAGATCAGACCAATCACTGACCGAACTAGGTCTAAATGGTCCTAAACCGGCAATGTCCTTTTTGTGCGTGACTGTCAAGTTTGTCTTTTGACTAAAGGAGGGTAGCAAAGAGCAATTACTTAAATAGTTGTTGGTATCGATGTAAACAAAAAGTTTATGTTGTGCTGTCAAAGGGAAAAGTTTGTGGCTCCTATTCTTAATACTTCCAAATGCTAGTTATCATTGTTAATTATTGATGGATATTTACCTTGTCAATTGCTGTATTAACTTTAACTACTATGATAATGACTTAATACTATAGCTTGTTAATTCTTACAACTATTCGATAGTAAACTTATTTATGGTTTTGAATGTTACTTATTATTATTATTTAGTTTATAATTTATTTCTGGGATAATGGCTTTATTGTTTTTGTTGTTGTGTTATAAACTTATAATTTATTACGAATATGAGATGTAGCTTATATATAATATTATGGCTTAGATTTGAAGTCGATTGGTATGGAGAATATTGTCGCTGTCAATATCTTTTAAGTTATAGTGTGTTTTCATAACTTTTTTTTTCTTGCTTTCTTCCTTCTTGATGTCTATTAGCAACTGACCTTGACAGTCGAAGAGAACTTGCTAATATCAAATATCAATCTAACAATCTATGTTGCAGAAATTTCAAAATGTTACTAAATATGACTATCCCCTTGGAGGGTTATCCTGGTTTCTAAGGTGGTTACTGATGACAATGTACATCATTTTCAGCTATGGAAACAATACAATGATATCATTTATCAGTAGAAAATCTGTTATGAGAGGCGATTGTTTTCCTGTTAGTTGATAATCTGCGTGTTCTTTGATTATAATGCTTCAGGAGTTCTACAAGGCATCAAAGCGGAGGTTCGATGAAGACCCTTCTTTCAAGGAAACGGCACAGCTAGCTGTAGTTCGGCTGCAGGTGAATATGCAACGCTTGTGTTGTAATGCAAGAAAGCTCATTTCCTATCTGGCTTTGTGCCTTAAATATTTGAATAATAATGAAATAATACTTTTGTTGCCATTTCTAATCTGGACCAAGATGATTTTGTTGAAGAAGCAACATTATTTTTTGCTATCTTCAATGTGATTGATGACATATTATACGTTTTCTCATTGCTTCGGGTACTTGTTTATTACAACAGGGTGGTGAATCCAGGTATCGTGATGCGTGGAAGAAGATTTGTGAAATCAGCCGCAGGGAATTTGACTTGGTGTATGAGCGCCTGGGGGTTCATTTGGAGGAAAAGGTACTATCCCCCCCCCTCCCCCCCTCTTCTTTATGGTTTCAAGGAGAATTAGCATGAAAACATTATCTTCTTTCAATATTTAATCAAACTTTCAGAAGTACCAGAATCCTTTATGGTCATCACCACTATGCTTTGTACTTTATTTATTCATAATTATTTTCTATACTCTTTTCCTTAAAATATTGTTTTATCATTAGTGCTAAGTTAGATATTACTTCTCCTCCTGCCTAGTGATTTCTTTGTGCTTAACGATTTTAGGTTTGATGACAGCCTGTCATATTCTTGCTATAGATACATCATTTCTGCAATTAGAAACTAAAAATTTTTGTAGCCTATTTTGTGAGTGACTTAGTGACAGATCTTTGCGGCGAAAGAACAATATTGACACTTCAAGAGAGACATATATGATACCTATACTTAATATTAGTACGAGAGGGCAAGGCGTGCACCATCAACAATATTACTCCCTTTATTTTGGGCTTTGATATGAGATTACTTCTCATACTTAGGCCATCTCCAATGGGGATTTCTAAAATTGAGTTTCTATCCTACTTTGGCATTGTATTTTTAGTAAATTTCTATCCTAGTTGGAGAGTTTCTATATAGAAATTGCACAAACAAAAAAATACTCTCCAATGGTTCTTCATTTTCCTACGAGACAGAAAATGAAAGGACCAATTTAATGATGTAGGGCCCAATAATAATTGCCACGAGAGATGGAGAATATCTATGAGAGTTTCAACATGTAGAAACCATTATAGAAAATCTCCATCCTACATCAATGCCACCTAGGATATAAATTGAAATAGAAACCACCATTGGAAGATTTTTTTTCTAAAAATAAAGTTTCTTCCATAGAAATAGGAGAGAGAGAAATCCCCATTGGAGATGGCCTTAGTAGCTGTGAACTATCTGTACAGTTTCCGTCTTTCTCTCATTTAAATTTTGACATGGCTATGCGACCTTTAATTCCTCGAGTTTTCATTTTGTTGTTGCCTGTTAGATTATTTACATTTGTGCTACATAACGTCAATGGTACTTACTGGTTTTGTACTTTTTACTCATCTTGTGATATATATTCACAAATTTCGGGGGTCTTTCCAGAGGGTAAAATTGAATTTATTTGGTGGCAATGTTCTAAAAATCGCTAGGTGGACTCGGTGCGCCGGAGGTCCGCCTAGCGCCTAGACCGCCTAGGCGGCCGATTATATATATATATATATATATATATATATATATAGGAGGGATCCGTATCCCCTCTTATTGTGCATCCCCAAGTTCAAATCAATGGCTAAGATTAGATGACTTAAAAAAGATCCAACGGTTGTAAACATGGGGATGCAAAAAAAAGGGAGATGTGGATCCCTCCTTATATACACACACACACACAAATCAAAAACTGGCCGCCTGGACGTCCGCCTAGGGCCGAACAGGCCGCCTAGCGCCTAGGACTGCCGAACATGGGGTGTTCGGTGCGGTGGGCTGGCGTTTAGCGCCTAGGCGGACGCCTAGCCTGATTTTTGGAATACTGTTTGGTGGCTTCTTAGCCTCCTCAGTATCCATATTTTGGAATAATGTTTGGTGGCTTCTTAGCCTCCTCAGTATATAGCCTCCTCAGTATCCATATTTTGGAATACTGTTTGGTGGCTTCTTAGCCTCCTCAGTATCCATATAGGTTTAGGCAGGTTCTAAGGCCCCCGCCAATCTCCTGGACTGTCTAGGCAGACCTGTAGGTTGCTTAAACTCTTATATAACTGTAGCATTAAGATGTGATGGAGAAAAAATTGCTTGCATTGGAAAATAATGATTGAAATACCTCCAATCACAATGTAGTAAAGTTATCAAACAGTGAATGTATAATTAATTATATATGTTTCAGTTAACCTCAAGACATTATGTTATTATTATTGTTGTTCTTGTTCTTGTTATTATTGTTATTATTTCATGTCCTATAAGTGATATAACTTACTTTTTCCTGCAATTTTTTTCTTTCTATTTTAGTACTATTTGTATGGTCTTATGCCTTCCACCTAAGATTTTGGTGTGACTGAACGCCCAGCAAACCTGGTTCTAGAATGTTAATGAAAAGGATACTTTCTTAGATCAAGTCAGCAGTTTGACTACCACTAATTTCCAATTTCCTTTTGTATTTGTTCTTTATATTTTTCATCGCAATTTGCTCTATTTATACCCATGAGCTCAAGAAATATAGTTTGTGATGTTGAATTCTTGCACACTAGAGGGCAGAAACCGTTCAAAAAATTGTTTGAATACCGTTTATATGCAGTCAACTTAAAGAATAAAGATAAATATGCTTAAAATTATATACATTTTTGCCAAAAATGGTTGGCATCAAGTAATTAAGAAAGATCCCTACATTCTCGCTGCAAGGTTGTAAAAGACGCTAGTCGGATGGGCATACATTGCCTAGTCCGCCTAGGTGGCCGCGATTCAAACCCTCCCAACGCCCCTCCCCACACCCCCCCCATCACCCCACCAAAAAAAGGAAAATTGCAGAAAAAGCCCATAAAACCCAAACACATGCATAATCAGAGGTCGGGGGGGGGGGGGGGGGGGGGGGCTAGGTGGGTGCGTAGGAGAAAAAAAAATACTTAAAATTGCAGAAAATGCCCATAAAACCCAAACACATGCATAATCGGAGGTGGGGGGGGGGGGGGGGTTGGTGCGTAGGCGGAAAAAAACTACTGAAAATTGCAGAAAAAGCCCATAAAACTATCTATAAGGACTCTCCCTTATTTCTTGTTGACTTTGGGTTCAAATTATATTTTATATACTATGTTTCGTTCTACTAATTCTAACTCTCTTAGATACTAAAGTTAATGAAAACTTTCACTCTTTGGTATCTCTTGTCTATCTACAAGGACTCTCCCTTATTTCTCGTTGACTCTAGATTCAAATTATATTTTATATACGATATTTTCGTTCTACTAATTCTAACTCTCTTAGATACTTAAGTCTCTTTCCACACTTCTATTTTAACCTCTAACCGTTCTTTACATTCATTAACCAACATAATATCATCATCAAACATCATACGCCACAAAACCTACTCCTGAATATGTCTAATAATTTCATTAACTATTGCAAAAAGGTAAGTATTCAACGTTGATTCCTGATGTAAAGCCAATAGCAATAGAGAACATGTTACTATCTCCTCCAATGGTTCACACTGTCGTCGTAATTCTATCGTACATATCCTTAAAACTCTTGATATAACTACTAGAAACTCATTTCTTTATAGGAACTCGATCATAAGATTTCTGTAAGTCAATAAAAATCATATGTAATTCTCTCATTTTTTCTCTAAATCTTTTCATTTATCTTCTTAGTTCGTAAATGACTCCCATACTAGATCTCTTTGGCATAAAATTAATCGAATTTTCTAATATTATGGTATTTTTTTTCTTAATCTCTTCCCAATCAGTCTCCCATGGTTTCATAGTACGAGTCATAAGCTTAATTTCTCAATAGTTCTCAATATTTGTTACAACTTTGTATATCATCCTTGTTCTTATATATGGGTACTATCATATTGATTCTCCACTCATATATCATTTTCTAGTTCTTAGGATTTTGTTGAATAATTTAGTAAGTTATATTAATCCTCTCTCCCATAAACATTTTCAAACCAAAATGGGAATATCATCATGTGCTACCGTATTTCTATTTTCCATAATTTTTTAATGGATCATTGGAAATTCTAATTTTACAGCAATAGCAATAAGATTTATCCTGAACTAACTTTGAATCTAAAATAAGCTTTTCTAGGTTGTTCTCATTAAATAGTTTGTGAAAATAACTCTTTCACCTCTTCTTAATATCATTTTATCTTACTAATATCTTTTGGTTATCGCTCTAGATACAGTTAATATTACGTAAGTCTCTACTCATCTTTTTCCTACTCTTAGCAAGCATATAAATATCTTTTCTCCCTCCTTAATTTCTAACCTCTTATATAAAATAATCATAGTCCTTAAATTTAGCTTTACTAACTCTTTTTTAGCTTCCTTTTTTGCTACGTAATATCTCAAATTTTTTCTTACTTTTGAACTTTTGCCAATTTTTATAGGTAGTTCTTTTTGCCTTGATAACCTTTGAATTTTCTATTTCCACTATCAACTTTCTTTCGAAGTTCAACCATTGCCATTACACTCCTAGAATATCTCTTGATACTTTTTTGATACAACTTGCCATATTATACATATGGAATTAGTTTTTGCTTCTATGTCTCATACTTCTTCCTTTATTCTGTTATCCTTAAAATTTATTAAGTTATCTCATTTCAAGTTCTACCATTTGGTTCTTGGTCTCTTCTCTATCCTAGCATTTCTTTTTCATTTCCTAATACTAAAATTTAAGACCATCATCCTATGTTGACTGGTTAGGCTCTCTCGTGGTACAACTTTACAATCTTTACATACTAGCCTATCAACATTCCTAGTAAGAAAGTAATCTATCTGGTTAATATTGGATCCATTCTTAAAAGTAATTAAATGTTCATCTCTTCCCAAAACAAGTATTTGCTATTATAAAGTCATATAAAAATGTAAAATCAAGAATTTTATTACCCTATTCATTCCTAACTCCATACCCATAATATATCATAATCATGGTTCTCTCTTCCAACATGGCCATTCGAGTCCCCGCCAAAATATAACCTTTCACTTCTAAGTACTTCTTTAATCGAACTATACATATGTTATCAAATTTTTTTTTTTTTGGGATTTTCATGTAATTCTACTTGGGGTGTATGTGCACTATTAACACTGATAACATCCTCCCCTAATACTATCTTAATTAACATTATCCTATCTCTTATTCTTTTTACATCTATAACACTATTCCTTAAAGATTATCCACAAGTATTCCAGCCCCATTTCTTTGTCTCTTTTCACTTGTATACGAAGTTCTAAAACCACTATCAATTTTTCTCGATTTCTCACCTAAACACTTTGTTTCTTGTAGACAAACTATATTAATCTTCCTCATAAAAATTGTATCTACTAACTCCGTTATCTTTTCAATTAATGTTCCTATGTTCCAAGTAGCTAATATAATCATACTTTCATGCGCCAAGTCCGTACATAATTGCTTCCTATACCCTATAGTCCCTTGTCTATTTGTGATCACATTGGAGTAGCGACGTGACACATCGTTTCTGGGGAGTGTCCTAGTCCACCCTTGCTCAATTAACATTGCACTGTAGTGGTATAAATGCAATGCATCAGTTATGGGTGACGATCTAGCAATGCACCATTGTTTTTTTTTATTGTACTAAGGTTGGAACGATGCAACGCGTCGCTGAGGAACTTTCTAACATTATTCTGTATGGATTCATTTTATAGAGATCCAACAATGTTTTACGCTGGCAATTGACACCTAATGCAACCCGCCTCCTTTCTCCGGGCTTGGGACCGACGGTGAAAATATAGAACATTAAGCACAACATAGTCGGAGTTTGTGAACGGGGTACAAAACTTGCCTTATTTTCAGAACGTTAATGGTACATTGTTTGTTAACCAGTTCGATTCACGTTACGCTTTAGTTGCTACTTGGGTCAATATTTGGTAGTTTAAAATTAAACTCAATAATGTGGTAAAAAAAAAACCTTTAAAAAACCATAGACATTTTATTTCATTCTATAAGATATAAAAATTGACTTTTCATAGTCGTACATCATCATCTAAAATGAAACATTCCAACAAATAGTACAATTATGCTTGACCAAAAACACATGTAAATAAACCATGAAGCAGAATAAATAAAAAAATACTTAGAATCTTCTTACAATAAAAGCATCATAAACATGAGACCCTCCTCTTATTTGCATGATCTGTGCAAAACAGAGAGGTAGGTCATGAGTCATGACTCATGGGGCAGTTAAGAAACAATTAGAGCAGATCTTTAATTTTAGCAGTTAAGAATATTCATTTTACATGTTTTTTTTTTTGTTAAGAGCACATGGATATGTGACATTAGTTTCAGTCTTGCAGAATATGAGAAGTGAAATAATATATTAAGTTTTTAATCTTTCAGGGTGAAAGTTTCTATAATCCATATATTCCAAAAGTTCTGGAGGAACTGACTAACAAGGGACTAGTCGAGGAAAGTGAGGGTGCTCGCGTGATATTCATTGAAGGACAGCAAATCCCCCTAATTGTTGTAAAGAAGGATAAAGGATTCAATTATGCCTCAACTGATTTGGCGGCCCTTTGGTTAGTATAGGTGACAATCTGTCACTACGATTTATATTACGCCTGCGATTGAATCCTCGATGGTTTGCTGGCCCGGTTGATCTAATGTTACCTTTCTGTTTTATCAAATAACATCACTAGTATTTTATCAAATAGCACCCCTAGTATTTATCAAATAGCCTTATATTCATTTAGAAACTGGAAACTGAAGTAGATCTAAATTAATGACCATGTATGAAATTATAGTTCTTTCTTTGTATAATTCACATGTTTTGTGCCACTGTTTCGTTAGTTCTTTGTTTGATGTGACAAACAAACCCCGTCGAAATTTTCCAACATAAAATCCCCAGTAGGGTTTATTTTTCTACAATTTAGCTACCTAGCATTCTAGAAAGTTATCATATGACCTTCGCGAATGATACATCCCAAAATGGCCACATGATCCCCATGTGGGTATTTTCTGGAGCAGAATTCTTTTTTTTATTTTTCACAAACTTGTGTAAAACATTATCTTAAATTCTATATTAGTAAATGCCATCTTCCTTTTAAAGGACATCCATGAATAACTTGTAACATGCTATGTTGAGCTTGATGAGTCCAATGACAAGATTCGTGTCTCAGTTGGTATATATGAATAATGATTTTGCCTTATTGCTGTCTACATGAAATTGCTTAGGTACCGTCTAAATGTGGAGGAAGCAAAGTGGATAATATATGTAACTGATGCTGGTCAACAGATGCACTTTCAAATGGTATTCAGTGTAAGTATTCTTATGCTGATGGAATTTCTGTGACCTTGTTGCAATGCTTTATAGTTCCCTGCAGCTGATTGTTGATACTGTTATACCTGCAACAACATATCCTCATGGCAAATTTTATATTTTTTTATGCAACATAGTTATTTGTTCTGGCTATTTGTGTACTTTCACTATATTTCTTAGGCTGCTAGACTTGCTGGTTGGCTTCCTAAAGATGATAATGAAATTCCCAAAGCAACGCATGTGGGGTTTGGTCTTGTTCTTGGATCTGACGGCAAGCGCTTTCGGACTCGGAGTTCAGAAGTTGTTCGATTAGCTGAACTACTTGATGAAGCTAAAGATCGTAGTAAAGCTGAACTCAGGAAACGGCTAGAGGATAATGGTATTATGTTGGCCTGATTTACTAAGCTCTTGATCTTTGTGGGCTTCGGAAGAAGTTTATCACCATAGTTTCTCAAAAACTTTGGAAGATTATAGAAATGATTCTAGTTTCTGAGTCATTAGTTTGACTGCATGTCATGATTAGGTAAACTTGCTGAATGGACAGAAGAAGAGCTTGATCAAACTGCTGAGGCAGTTGGCTATGCTGCTGTCAAGTGAGCTTGCTTATATTTATCTCTATTTTAGTTTCATTCTTGCATCTCATAGTTTCTTTCTCTCTTATAACTACTTGACTAAATAGAATGTGATATCAGTGGAAGTTTATCAGTTTGCCTTTTCAGATCGTGTTTCATATTTTATATGATGACTGAGCTTTGTTTTGGTTTACTTTCCTTTAGTTAAAACCACAAGAATGAAGCATAAACCAGAAAATGTCGAAAATGAAGAAAAGATGAAAAGTAAAAATGAAGAAAAGATGAATGGCATATCTAGTTTACGAATTCAAAATTCATAAGCATGTGTAGCTATGGATGTCCCAAATTGACAATCTTTTGACAATAAAAGACTTAGAATCTTCTTACAATAAAAGCATCATAAACATGAGACCCTCTTATTTGCATGACCAGCGTGCAAAACAGAGCCGTGGGTCATGAGTCATGACTCATGCGGCAATTAAGAAACAATTATAGCACGAACTACGAGTCACAATTAATAAGCATGTGTAGCTATGGATATCCTAAATTGACAATCTTTTTCCGAGCTGTGAATGAAAGAATCTTCTATGAGAGCGGTAGCTCGACGGGGGTTAAGGTGTACCTGAGTAACTATGATCCAGCTAGTAAGCAGGTTGAGGTTTGAGCATGAGGCACAATGTGCATGCGTATGTGTGTGGACTGAGTTATATGTAAAAAAATTAGAAACAATGCAATTGGATACTTGCTGGAATTTTACTTTCAATTTAATAGTTATGGTGCCCTATGATTACAAAGCACTCTTCAAGTACTAGTCTACTTCTACTATCCTGTCTTGATATGATGGACAACACCTTTAGCAATATCATGGTGAATGATAGAACGTACGTAACAAAAGTAATCAAACTTAGGTATCTCTTGACTATCAATATAGACTCTACCATTTCTTCTAGATGTTCTACTAAAGCTATATTTCATATACGCTGTTTTGGCTAATTAATTTTAATACATTTAGTTTGTGAAGCTTATTTCCATGCTTCTATTTTGAACTTTAACCCTTCTCTAGTCTTATAAACTATCAACTAACACAATATATAATCAACAACATACACCACAAACGCTCCATCATTAATTTGCATATTAAGGTTTGGTTTGGAATTGCTGTCACTCTTCAAAAAGTGATCTGTTTTCAAAAGCTGCCGCAAAATTGAACCGACTTTTCAAAAGATTTTTTATAAGCTGTTGTTACCAAACAATTTCTAGGATTGCTTTTCAAAAAAAATAAGCGAAAGCAGCTATGATAGGCAATCCCAAACCCAGCCTATGTACATCCATAAGTAGGTGTGTTATCAGGTCAGGCTTGGGTAGTGCTAGACCCATACAGCTAGTCCTACAGATTAGGTTTTGGATCTTAGTCGTGTTGAGTCCGGGCCCACTATCAAGAGATCATACCTTACCACAAAATTTGGGTCAGGTCTGAATAGAGTCCGAGTGTTTCACTACAATATATACATAAATGAATTAGAATCTTATGATTCCTACACTTGTCATTAAATTTTGCATCAGAACTGGGTCAATGTCTTAGTCTAGGAAATTCGATTAAACTCTAAACCTAAGTCCACAATGACATTGCGTTCAGTATGTATTCGGATGTATACCCGAGGAATCACAGCCCTCACTGTTATTTCTATAGTGATAGGTGTTTAGACTCAACTTGCCCCACACACTAAAGGTAAATATGGGTTAGGGTTCCCCCTTCCCTCCCAATCTTCACCGGTCACCATAGCGAAACGTAGAACCAAGAGGGAGCCGGAGGGGACTATAATAAAGATGCTTCCTCTGTCGTTGGTGGAGCTTTTTCCTCTCGTGTCTCTCCTTCCTCTTTATTTGGTTTTTGCTTGATCAACGAATCTCATCACTGGATCAATCAAGTCCAAGAATTTGATTTTTTTTTTTTCTTAAAAAAAAGAGAAATATCTAAATTGGATTTATGAATATGAACAGAGGGAATATGAATAATTTGTTGCCCTTTACAGACAAATCAGTACTGCCTAGCTTCTACCCATATATCGACTTATGTTTAGGATATTTAAATCTTAAGTTAACTTTGTCTGGGCTTTATCTAAAATCTAATTAATGTCTAATGCTTATTCATGTAAGACATGTTTCAAACAATCGTATATAGTACCTTTTGCAGATTGTCTTTTCTCAAGCACAGTTATAACTTCCTAGTATTACACTTTATACTCAAAAGACCTCTCTCTTTTCACTATCCTCCCTCCACCCTTACCACACAACCTACTCCCACACGTTATTACAAAGTGCATATTTTTTTAAAATTTGCTTCGTACTTGTAATTCTAAACAGAAACTTGGATCTATGGGATTGCCATTCCTTTTCACCCAATGTGTCATAGAGATGAATGCAGTTCCATATAGAAGATGCAGATTGTATCATCTTACCTGTCCATTTCGACTTTTTATAGTCTAGGGGAACATGAATGATGTTTCTTGTTTGCATGAGCTTAAAGTGTATATCCAAACGGTAGGTCTACCTACCTTCCTACCGGCTTCCTAAGTTTTATGGCAGGATCCTCTCATGCTCATAGCTACCTTGGCTAGGATTTTGGCACCGGGCACCAACATAGAAGATTGATATCATGTCGACACTCGGTCATAAAAACGTTAATTTTTTATGGAGCTTTCTTATGCCTTCTTTATCGACCCCATACTGATGGGAGAAAGATTGGATGATGATGATAACAACGGCGACAGAAACTTGGACCTAAGAATTACCAATAACTTGAAATTCCAAACAGAGATTAATATCATATGCTGCATTTTCAGACCTTGGTTTACAGCCCAAAGCTGCTGCTTTCATTTTGTTGTTTATAATCTTGCTCAAGTACTTCAGATCATTATGTAAAATTATGAAATATCTTTGTAGTCTCAAGATTGCTGGTGATAGATTTATGTTTCTGACGAAATAAATGTTTCTAGCGATTGTGATATCTGATGTTTCTGTTTCATAGAAATTGTAAATTGTGGAGTATTAAAAATTGTATTCTTGAGATTAGGTTAGAGCAGTACTTTTTTATTTTATTTTATGTCTCAACTCTCTGCCATTTGATGTCTTTTTAATGACCAATAGAGAAGCATCCTCTGCCTCTTATTGTGGAGTAATTTGCTTTTCCAACAGGTATGCAGATCTGAAGAACAATCGGGCAACGAACTACACATTCAGTTTTGAACAAATGCTAAATGACAAGGTTTGCTCTTGTATTCATCATTTTTTGGTTATTTGGTGAATTAACCATTAGCACATTAGTAATGTGATGAGAAATTGATCTCTTAACTGTTGCGTATAATTGCAATTCCAGATACTTTCCACTTAATCTGGTTGGTATCTATTAACTCTTTAATTCTAAAGTATTTGCATATCCAGTTTTTTTACTAGTTAGGTTTCCTTTAGCTGCAATTGTGCCTAGAAAGGAGTACTTCATATTTTTCAATGCTTGTGCCTTTCCATACACACATGTACTTACATTGATGCGTTGCATATGGATGCAGTGCTTTATTTGTGCCCCTCTCTACCCATATTTCTTCTCGTCTTGGTTGTTTATGAGGATAACCTTTAGGCAAACTATTGGTGGGGGATAAATGAATAATTTCTTACGAGTCATATGGTGATTGAACATCAATATAGAGCCATCTGGTCATATAGTTTTGGCACTATTATCATGTATTGTTCCCTTACCATGTTCATCCAATACAGGGAAACACTGCTGTTTATCTGCTGTATGCTCATGCTCGTATATGTTCCATTATCAGAAAATCTGGTAAAGATATTGAAGAACTGAAAAAGGTATCATTTCATTCACAACTTTGGTCCTTTTTTTTAATCCTTCGACACTCATCTGGTTCTTTTCATATTATTGTGATATTTTTTCTTTTTTGAGATGAGACCAGTCATTAGCAACCGTCCCTGTCTTGGGCTACTAGCACCCACTCCCACTCCCATTCCCATTTTTATTTTGTCCGGGCTGGGATTCGATCCCACTCCTCTATTTTATTGTTACATCACTTGGTCTTTCACCTATATCTAACTGGTAGTGTTTTTTAATTGCAGACTGAAACCATTGTGCTGGGTCATGCAGATGAACGTATCTTAGGGCTTCATCTCATCCAATTTGCAGAGGTATAAAAGCAATACATAATAAATGACTAAGTTTTTGTTGACCGTGTCCATCTAGACTTTTCATCAGTATTTGTATGTTTTGAGTTTTGACATTTCCGTTCTCAATCTGTACCTTCCAGTGATTTCTGATTGTTATGGGTTTGGTACACCAAATGAATACCTTTGTTTTTCTATAGGGTCTGTTTGGTTGCCTGTAAATATATACTATACAATATATGTTTCATGAAGTATTTCTTGCTGTGAGTGGTGTTGCTAATACATTGTTTGGTTGCATGTAAATGGTGTTGCAGGATCTACAAATCCATTGGGAATGATGTAATTAGAATGTATGCTTGCAACTATTGTTGCTGTAAATACAATTGCGTTGTTTGGTTATGACTTGAATGGAGAACAATTGAGAGGAAATGATGTAATTGGTGCAATAAATGTTGTCATAAGTGGTGTTGTAGCCATTTTGGCCTAAACAAAAGCCGTGGTAATTGGGGGAGTTGATGAACATTTGTTGCACCAATTCCACCATTTACATCAAAACCAAACACTGAAAATGGTCCCTACTGCTAATCCTCATAGTTTATATACGTGTTTCTCTATTTTTCTCTCTATGCTTCTGTATATGCAATTGTCTTTTGTTGCTCACTGTGAGTGTTTGATGCTTTGTGTCTGTAAACTCTTTGTTTACGGTACATTGAAATCACTTGTTATGGCTTCAGTTTAAACTTCTCATTTGTGCAAATATGCTTTTATTACCAGATAGTCGAGGAGGCTTGTACCAATCTTCTGCCAAATGTTGTATGCGAGTACCTATACAACTTATCTGAGATATTCACGAGATTTTATACCAGCTGCAAGGTACATTTCATTGGAACTTTATTTAGCATTGTCATTTCATGATTGGGATTGTGATAATTGAATGTTTTGTTTAGCCTAAGTTTGTCTGTCAGGTAGTTGTCCCTTTCATGATAATTATAGTTCGGATAGATTTTCTCAGAATGAGTGTTAGTTTTCTGATACTATGAGTGCATGAAATGATATCTATATGTAAGTGAAACTGTATATATATCTGCTTTTTGGTGTGTCCAGTATCAAGTTAATTGAAGAGTTGCAGCCTATTCATCATGTGATTGCAAGATGATGATAAATAATTCGTTTTTCATTGGCTCAAATCATAGAAAGGAGGTTTCAAACCCCTTAATCTTTCATCTATTTAGTTTTTTGGATGGCTTGATCTCAATGAGCTGAGTAGGTTGTCACTTTGGATGATTAATCATAAACCTGATATTACGTGTCGCCTCATTTCACTTGTTTATCATATTATATATGTATATATTTGTGGATGTATGCATGTATGTAAGCACACATGATGTCTTCTTGTGGCTGTCAGTTCCAAGTTAGGATGAAGTGGTGCTGCTTTGGCATCAGGTAACTAATAGCTCCTCTATGAGCTGAAATACTTGAGGATTAAATGTCCCTCAGTAGACAGCCATCAGTCATCAGTAAGCTGATTGGAGGAAAGAGATTCATCTTAAGCCAACCCCAAAGTGATGGCCATAAGTAGCTTTTACTACCACATTCAGATAAAGATTTTTCAGTAGTAGCCAACAATCTATATGTCATAAACTTGGTCAGATCTCTCTAAGTGAATCCATACAGTGTACACGTTGAATTGTGAGGAGATGACCCTTTATTAGCTGAATGCAAAAGAGGATTTATTTAGGTAAATAGGGGGGCTTAGAATAGAAGTGTTATTTCTCATATCATCTCTTTGTTCCCCTATAGATAGAGTGACAGGAGAGCCAGGGGACATATAAACTTGCAGGATATTTCATGATTAGCCATAGTGACTTTCTGAATTTGTTGGAAAGATTATGTAGGTAAAACTAAGGCCACTTCAGCCTTTTTAGTCACTAATAATCAGATACCCTTGCAATCAAGATTTCATACATTTAATTTTATCCATGGAAGCTGTAGAATTGGAATGATGGATTAATTCATTGACTTGAGAGATTATATATATATATATATATATATATATATATATATATATATATATATATATATATAGGAGAGGATTGGCCTCTTTCTTATTCTCCTACCCGATGTGGGACTAAAGTCCAATGACTAATAACATAATACTTATACTTAACACCCTCCCTTAACCTGGAGCATAGATGTCAATCATGTCCAGCTTGTTAGAAAGAAAATGAACACAACGTCCTAAAAGAGTCTTTGTAAAGATATTTGCTATCTGATCGCCGGTTCTCACATGGTGAAATGTTATCGACCCTTTCTAATATTCATCTCGGACGAAATGGATGTCGATCTCATTGTGTTTCGTTCTTTCGTGGAATACGGAATTGGTAGCAATATGGATAGCTAACTGGTTATCACATCGTATATCTGATCCTGCCTCTTCTACCGGCTCCTTTAGAAGATGCCGCAGATATAACACATCTACTGTGCCATGAGAAATAGTTCAGTATTCTGCTTCTGAACTTGATCGTGAGACTACACTCTGCTTCTTGCTCTTCCACGACACTAAGTTACTACCAATAAATATCGAATAACTAGATGTTGACCTTCTATTTGTATGACTTGCATCCTAGTCAACGTCTGTAAAGCACTCAAGATGAATATGTCCCTCAGATTCTCCATTCAAATTTCTTTTTTCGAATTTTGGGTTAGATAGCGTAAGATCCTGAGAGCTGCCTGCCAATGTGGAACTGGTGGAGAAGCGATAAACCTACTCGCGACAATTAAGATAAAAAAAGTTTGGACTAGTCATTACTGCCATGTAGAGTTTTTCATCCACCCGCCGATACTGATCAAGATTGGACATCAGTATCCCCTCATCGGGAAGTAACTTTACCCCTGGATCCGTGAGTGAGGTTGCATCATTCCTTCTTCAGTTAGAATGTCAAGCACATAATTTCGCTGGGTCATTACAATGTCTTGCTTTTCTCTTGCGACTTCAGTACCCAAAAAGTACTTCAACGATCCCATATTTTTGGTCTGAAACTGCTCACCTAGAAACTTTTTCAGCCCTCCAATACCCTGGATGTCATCTCTCGTAATCACAATGTCATCAACATAGACACCAAGAAGTATCCTTCCAGTTGATGTCTGTCGGTAAAATACCGAATGATCCTTCTTCGATTGACACATGCCAAACTGGGTAACGTGTAAATTGATCAAACCAAGCACGAGGTGATTGTTTTAGATCATAGAGAGCCTTCCGTAGATGACATACTTTATCCTCCCTTGCAATGAATCCAGGAGGTTGCACCACATACGCATCTTCGTCAAGATCTCCATAGAGAAATGCATTCTTCACATCCAGCTGAAGTAATGGCCAGTCATAGCGGAGGCTAAGGCCAGAAGCACGCATACAGAGGTTATTCTGACAACTGGGGAGGTCTCAAAATAATCATCACCGTTAGTTTGAGAATACCCTTTTGCTACAAGACGAGCTTTCTGACGATCAAGGGTATCATCTGGTTTTACCTTGATTGTGAACACCCACTTGTAACCTACCGCATTCATACCACTAGGAAAATCCATCAAGTCCCATATACGATTCTTCCGAAGTGCTCATCTCTTTCATAGCGGCGCACCAATCGGGATGTTGGAGTCCCTCTGCAGTATTGAAAATTTGAATCCTATCAATAGTGGCTACCAAGGACTGAGTGTGACTTGCGAGTCCTTTGTAGTTGTCAACATACAAAGGATGGTCGCGACATGCACGACGAGATCGAGCATGTATATATCAGGCTGTGAGGAACCGGTGGAGCTGGAGGACTCTGATGAGGACACCGACTCTTTGGCTGTGGGCACCATTGGTGACACTTGTTCTGACTAAGTTGATATTTGTGGACCGTTGGACAGGGAGACTGGCTCGGTATGGGAGGACACCCTTAGGGGGGGGGGCTGCCATGTTTGAACTATATACAATAGAATTTTTTTTTTCTAGGTAAACTTTGGAAACAAAATCTGTAGTTGGTGGGAGTTGAGGAAACTCAGTTTCAACAAAGGTAATATCCCGAGAGAGAAAATACCTCTTCAAGGTGGAGAAAAACAACGGTACCCTTTCTGATCCTTAGGATACCCAAGGAAAATATACTTGATTGCTTTCGAGTCCAATTTAGAAAGGGTAGGTCGGGTATCCCGAACGTAACACAAGCACCGAAATTTTTTGTGAGGAAGAGAAAATGGCATACAATTGGGATATAATCGAGGAAAGAGCAGTATTGCCATTGAAAATGGAAGATGAAATGTGATTGGTCAGATAACAAGCTGTAAGGACCGCATCCGACCAAAATTTCTGGGAGTACGTCTTTGAAACATAAGAGCACACATTGTTTACAAAATGTGACGATTATTGCGTTCGTCCACATCATTCTGTTGTGGTGTGTATGGATATGAAGTTTAGTGGATAATGTCACGTCTAGCCAGATGAGAATTGAACTCACGAGCTAAATACTCACGACCATTGTCAATTCGAAAATACTTAATAGGAACCCCAAATTGGATTTTGATTTTAGCATAAAAATGCACCAAATATCAAATAATTCAGAGCAATTTTTCATCAAGTAGACGTGACACGTGAGTAATCATCAACAAAGGAAACAAAATACTGGAAATCCATCACAGATTCAATAGGGCTATGCTCCCATACATCAGAATGTATTACAAACTCAAAAGGAGTTGATGCAATTTTATTTAGACTCACTGGAGGGGGGGGGATTAGGGTTATGATATTTTTTTAAGTAGAGGGATGGATGACTTTGATACTATGTGGAATTGGAATGATGGATTAATTCATTGACTTGAGAGATTACATATATATAAGAGAGGATTGGCCTCTTCCTTATTCTCCTACTCGATGTGGGACTAAAGCCCAATGACTAATAACATAATACTTATACTTAACAGAAGTAACAAGCCTTGTTTTGTTTCGGATTTGTCTTCTGAATATAAACAACAACAACAAAGTCTTTATCCCATATTTTTGGTGTCGGCTGTTTGGATCATTTTCTTCCATTAAGCGCCATGTCCTCGGTAGCACTTACAAGAAGCATATCCTTTTTTAAAACATCAAACCAAGTTCGTTTAGGCCTACCTCTAGTCATAGCGGTTCCTTTAACTACTATCTTGTCACCCCTTATTGGAGCCTATGTTGCTACAGGCGACGCCTAGGCGTCCAGGTTGAGGGTAGGGCGCCTCGACCTGGGAAAATATTTCCCGTGTCTGAAAATGGACGCCTAGGCGGACGCCTAGGATCTGCCAGGGAAGCTTAGCCTATTGTTGCTGCCACTGCTCCAAAAAAGAAAAGAAATGCTGATGCTGATGTTGTTGTTGTTGTTGCTCTAAAATCGCGCGCAGCGCGCACACACACACACATATATATATATATAGTCTGGGCGTGCGCCTAGGTGAGACGGGTAGGCTGTCATCTCGCCTCCCCTAGTGCCCAGTACAACATAGATTGGAGCATCTATGTGTCTAAATTGCACATGTCCAAACCACCTAAGACGGTTTTCTCTCACCTTGTCCTCAATTGGTGCTACTTTCCACGATTTTCTCTCATCGTCCATACTCGAACACCTATATGTTTTCTCAATACATCATCGATAATTTTTATGAAATGAATCATCTTCTGTCATAGTGAGCCTCACGGGGTGTTGGCTTAGTATATCCCTTTTTCTCTTAAGCTACAAGCATAAACTCATGCACTTGTTTATGGCTTTGCATATTTTGTTTTGTGTGCTTACTATCAGTTTAATCAACAATTTTTTTCTTCTCAAAGCTTGAGGTGATCTTTTGGTTTGTTTGCCTATTTTTGTTGTGTGCTTACCGTCATGTTTGTCAGTTTAACCTTCTTAGAGGTCCTATGCATACAGTGTTGCAATTCAACATGGTAATCCCTCCGAATAGTAGAGCCTTAATCTGCGTAAACAAGAACAAAGTGCTGATAGAAATAATAGAAAATATCAAATGTGAGGATTTACATGGAGAAGATCTCTAGTACTGAGAGAACCACCCAATAATTAGCTTTCCACTGTAATATAACCGATTACAATGTACCTTGAATCCCAATCCAAAGATTCAAGTAAAAAAGCGATTAGATGCAATAAAAGAGGCACTGTTCTAAAAGGTGGCCGTCTAGGCGCTAGGCGGCTGGTGTTCACCCGATGCCCGCCTAGTCACCCGCCTAGCCCCCCGACGTCCGCCTATGCTTGTTATGTGATTTTGTGGACTTTTTATGCAATTTTTATTATGATTTTTTTTTAATATCTTTTGAGCGCCTACATCTAGGCGGACTAGGCGCTAGGCGGACTAGGCGCTAGGCGGTAGGTACCTGCCCGACTAGCACCTAGCGCTTTTCACAACCATGAAAAGAGGAAGGCTAAATTTTAACTTGATACCCCCAACTATCCATGTTTGACAACTTGATACCCTAAACTTTCAAAATAGCCAACTAATGAATATTGTTAACTTCGTACCCTGAAAAAAGAAAAAAAAATCTGAAAATACCCCTACCCCTCCATTCTCTCCCCCCCTCTCTGGCGACGAACGGTGACAAGAGGGGGGGGCGAAGCCGGAGAAAGGGGGGGGGGGGACGAACGGCAGCAGGAGAGGGGGGTGGGAGGCGGGCGGGGGGAGGGAGGAGAGGGGTTGGGGGAGGGGCTGGGGAAGAGATAAGAGAGAGAGAGGGGGGGTATTTTTGGAAATCTATTTTTCAGAATATTAAGTTGGCTATTTTGAAAGTTTATGGTATCAAGTTGCCAAACATGGATAATTGAGAGTATCAAGTTGAAATTTAGCCAAAGAGGAACTTAAAACATCATTCACAATTACGAATATATGCAATTATGTCCCAACCTGAATATTTAATGGGAAGCACATCCATCTCCGCTCTTCCTTGAAACCCAAGAGGAAATCATTGCTAAAGGTGTCGTGTTCTTGCCTTTGCCGCTCTCCATTTATACTGGATGACCACTAACTTTCTGTTATAAACCCCAATAGGATTTCTTTAAAGAAAAAAAGCAAAATAAGAAAACCCTACTAAAGTTGCTTTATGAATTCATCACCACAGTAGATGCCCAGACTACTTCCTCAGTATACCGTCTAGTAAACTAGTCTGAACTAAATATGTACCCTCAAGTGCTTGGGCTCCAACATTGTCGGGACCTGATCTTGAGTTTTGTACTGGACCCATCCCAACAATCTCTCCCTCTTGCTTCGAAGATAGTGGATTGCCATGGCTCTTTTATTTGGATTGCTTATTGCACTATTGCAGAATTTTCTCTCGATTACCATATTTGTCCCACTATCATCTGTATGCTCCTTTTAACAACTTCCCATATCCAATAATAGCCAACATCAATGTCCTTTTGTTTCATTAAAAACTCAAAATGTGATGTGATGGATGAAACTTGACTCTTGTACCAAACTGTGAAATTCTCCTGCGTTTTTTTGAAGATCTCGGAGCACTTCATCCAAAGCATCTCCTTGTACACTTATGTGGGTATAACGTGCTTGTGCTATGTAGACAACAATGTCACGTCTGTACTTTTCACTGCCTTATCGCAGCCACCATCCCCTGCCACAACAAGTCACAAAGTACACTTTGAGTCGTTTAGTGAATCCACTTCTCCTTGCATATCCGTGTAGTCATCTAAGACTGGCTTCAATGCAATATTTGCAAGACGTGAGCCCCAGTTTGTTGATATTGAATGATGTGTACTAATCCCCGGATTGATTAGCCTTAATCTACATGAGCAAGAACAAATTGCCAAGAAAATAGTCACAAAGGTAAACACAACGAATGATATAGAAAACTTCTCTGATGTGAAGTAAAACACGGGGCAAATCAGATCAACCTCCACTATAATCAAACAGATTATGACGACCCTTGAACCCCCCCTACAAAGAGTTTTCAGTGAAGTCCCAAGACCTAATTGAGTTTGTACCCAAGAAAGAAATAAAAGACACAATTACAATCACTCACTCACCAACATAGATTGCAACCCTTGCAATTGGTGTTTTTTTCCTGGTATGTGCTCCTCTCTTTTTATGCTAGAATATGCCCTCAACTTATCCTTAAAAATTCCTATAGGATTCCTAAGAATCCCCACAAAAAACGGAAACCCGAAAAAAGTTGATTTTTTGATTCATTAGACTACCCAACCTTCTTGTCTAGTAGCCTTCTGCTTAGTAGACCATCCAGTCTCATGCGCAGTAGTCTTTTCTGATACTAAATGTGCACTTCCTATTCTGGTCAGTGTAAACTGCAAGTTCGGGGGTCTAACCTGTTAGGCCACACTTGAAGTCTGGACTCTGGACCCAACCGAACCTTAAAAGTTATTGCATAAATAGTTTGTGGAGAAGTGGCCTGTGGGGATGATCACTGACTATTTACTATAACATTGACTTCCCAAGCCAGATTGAGGTTTTATGTAGATATGTTTTGGCGACTTGGAAGTCTGGACCACAATCTTGCAAATATTGCATTGAAGTCGCTCCTTGCACATTACAGAGGAAGAATTGGACATATTGTGAATTACCCCTTTTTCTATTATTATCTTTTTTATGCTTTCGACTGTTGTGTACTTATTTGTGCGTGTCAACATGCAGGTGGTTGGGTCAGATGAAGAAGCGAGCAGATTACTGCTGTGCGAGGCAACTGCCGTTGTCATGCGGAAATGCTTCGATCTTCTCGGAATGACACCCGTCTACAAAATATAGCAACCGCTTGCTGGGTTTGATTGCTAACAATTGAGACATAATTTTGTATTAGATGAGTTTATTTTTGAGGATGTGCAGTTATGTTTGATGCAATGTTTTAATATTTTTCAAACAATAATTGTTGGATATTTTGTTGAATGTATGATTGGCCCAAAAGTTAGTTTCTCAAGCTATTTTAAACGTTGCTATTTTCAATGCAATCAATCCTTTTTGAGTGGATATATGTTACTCTGATCTTAATGCAATCAATCCTTTTCAAGTAAATGGGTTTTGTTAACATGTGCCTAAGGACACATGATAACACTTGTTAAATGTACATTTTATATTGATATTTTTATCAGCATTTTTATCATATATTGATAAATGTAGAAGATGTATTGATAAACAAAAAATTGCATATACAACAACGTAGTTTGATAAAATTTTGTGGAGACCAAAGAAGTTTGTAAAATTTCGAGAAAGGCAACAAACGTCCTTTTTATAGGCTTTTGGTTTTTGGACCAAACATCTATTTTAAAGGCGTTTTAAGTGTAAGGGTTTGTTTTAAAGGTTAAGAACGGTTCATTTTAAATAAAATCGGATTAAAATCGGTTTTGTTTGGTCTAAACTAAAACATGAATTCTAAAAGCGGATTTGTTTGTTCTTGGGTTGTTTTATTTGTCAAAATAATCCAATTTTTTTTTATTTGTCAAAAAATGCCTTTTTAGTAGAGTTTGGTGTCAAAATGCCTTTTTAATAGGCGTTTGGTTGCAAAGTGTGATTTTTAGTTTTACTTTTTAGTTTAATTCTTCCCTCCGGTTTGATTAAGTCTGATTTTACTTCAATTTTTCGCTAGTCCGGTTTGATTAAAAACGATTTTTACTTTAAGCTTTTAAACATCTTTAAAAATGATGTTTGGTCAAAAAATGTCTATAAAAAGGACGTTCGATGCTGTTCTCGAAATTTTACAAACTTCTTTGCTCTCTACGAAATTTCATCAAACTAGGTTGCTTTACATACAATTTTCTGACTGATAAATGTGCTGGTAAAAATACTAATATAAAATACACATTTATCAATATGTCCTTAGGGTTCATGTTAACAAAATCCTTCTCTTATCCCTTGGAGACTGCACAGCTATCTATTACCGATGAGGGAGGCTTTCTCCTTCTTCTCATGCCAAAGACATAAGCTTCATAAGGGGATGCAAATAATGTGACTCATGCGCTTGCGATATATGCTCTAACCTCTAATGAGTCCTCAATTCATAAGAAGGGATGCAAACAAGCTTCTAGCTGATGATTTACATGTGTAATATCTCTGTAACTGGAACTGGTGTGCCTTCTGGCACTTAATAAATGTGTCCCTGTTTAAAAAAAAAAACATGATACTTACCTTATAGGCACCATTTATAATACTATTCAACCATGATACCTTATAGGTATACCCTACCATCTTAAGTATATAAATTTTATCCTAAATTTTGTGTCCTAATCTTGTGTTCATGTGTCCAAATAATAACAATTCCGGGCATAATTCGTTGTTCTATGTCATAAACATATTATTCATTTAATCGAATTCAATTCAATTCTAAATCAGAATGTAAACTCTAATTTTAAACATAATCATAATTAAAATTTGAGCAAAATCAATAAATTTAAAGAGAGGAACGAGGGCTTGCCTTGGTTTGCTTAGGATTTGGAGTCTAGGATTAGGTTCTCCTTCTTCTTCCAACACCTTCTTCTTCCTCTTCTTTCTTTTTCTTCTTCTTCTTCTTTATTTATTATTATTATTATTATTATTATTATTATTATTATTATTATATATATATATATATATATATATATATATATATATATATATATATATATATATATGGAGGTGGATCAAAAGTTCCATCGTGGGAGATCCGTCTCCTTCCCTCGTGCGTCGGCCCGTGCGGGGCTCCGCTCGATCCAACAGTTGGGGAGAGCCGAGCTTCGACGGGACTCCGATATATATATATATATATATATATATATATATATATATATATATATATATTACGAAGAGGGATTTGATGGTGAAGTAAATAAAGGGGAAAGAGGAGAGGATGGAGGTGATGTGGAAGATCGAGGTTGAGAGTAGGTCCGGGTGATGGGATTCGATCGGGCTTCGCTAGCGAAAGGATGCCAATGAGCAGACGACGGACATGCAGCGGGACATGTGACGGATGGTTGGGGCCGGCGGCCAGCTGCAGAGAGAGAGAGAGAGAGAGAACACCAATGTCTTACAGACCGAGTGGGAGGGGGGACCGCGCGCACCAGACCGCACTGATGTGACGGCCCCTCGTTGCTGAGGGTGGAGCCTGGTGCTAGCAGGGGGACTGGGGGTCAATATTGGTGTGGGGGGATCCCCCCTCCCCCCCGATCTGTAAAATATTTCTGAAACCGGAAGAGAAAGAGGGTAAAATAATTTTTTTTAACTTCTATTAACACAACTTTTACGTGAATTGCAATGCGCAAAAAATTGTTAAAAAAAATTTAGTTGTAAGTTTATTATAAATATTGTTATCTCTAGTAATTGAACTTAAGCACCCAAAAAAAATACCTCCCATCTTAACCAGTTGAGTTAAAAATATTTACTTATATTTAAATTATATTAGGAAGTTAAAAAATTCGTTAATTTTTTAAATTATTAATGGACTATTTAGAAACGGCTTAGACGACTTAACTTAAGTCTTAACTTTGAGCCTTTTTCAAGCCACCTTATA
Source organism: Iris macrosiphon (assembly GCA_036927795.1). NCBI lineage: Eukaryota > Viridiplantae > Streptophyta > Magnoliopsida > Asparagales > Iridaceae > Iris > Iris macrosiphon. Next base: position 4,802,850 of record JAYESA010000018.1, on the reverse strand, counting down.
TTAACTAGTAAATGCATGTGCGTTGCACGTAAACTATTTTTTTGTAATATTGTTAAAAATGGTTAAAATATTTGTAAATTAATATATATATATATATATATATATTGAAAAAATAGATTTATAAAATTCATTGGTATTAATGAAAAATTTATAAAAATTTAAATTATATTAAAATTGCTTAAATTTGATTTGAATATATTTAAATTAAAATATGTTATATATATATATATATATATATATATATATATATATATATATATATATATATATATATATATATATATATATATATATGTTTGTAAAACTGTAGATATATGTTTAGATATAAAAAAATAGTTTAAATATATTTTGAATATTGAATATATTTTTATTTTAATTTGTTATATATATATCTTTATATACATTTGAATATATGTTTAGGTAATTATAATAATTTTAAGATGTTTCTGCGTAAGGGAAACACCTAGGTAGTTAGAAATTCTTTAGAATTTTTTAATTATTAATTATGTGGGAATTAATAATTATTAATTATATAAAAAAATAGTGGGTTACGAATGATTGAGAAAAATAGTGGGTTACGGACAATGAGAAGGAAGTTGATTTTAGATTTTTCTTAATCTCCCGTTAGTTTTTTTTATTAATTAAATTTGTTGAGTATTTATTAACGGTTTGGACGAATAAGATGGAAGCAGTTTTATATTATGGAAGACTAGTAATGTGCATGTGCATTGCACGTGCGTAATAAGAATTGTAAAAAATGTAAATATGAAATTATTATAAATACTATCTTCCTAGGAATCGAACTCAAGCAACCAAGAAAAATATCTCTCACTTTAACCACTTGAGTTAGAATTATCTAGTTATAAATAAATAATATTATGTAGTTAAACAATTAGTTATTTAAAAAAGTTAGTGGAGTATTTACAAAAGGACTTAGACGGCTCAATTTTGAGCCATTTTCATACCTCATTATAAAAGTAAAAATTATAAATAAATAATATTAGGTAGTTAAATAATTAGTTATTTAAAAAAAATTAGTGGACTATTTACAAACGGTTTAGACGGCTTGAGCCGTTTTCAAACTTGATTATAAGAGTAGAAATTGAAATAGAGATATTATTAAGAGCCAAAAGTATAATTATTAAATTACCCTTATTTAACATTCATGGTAACACCTATGTGCATGAGGTGTCCAATATAAAAATGTCAAATTGTGTAATAAATCCATGAACTTAAATGTATATATAAAATAAAAAAATCATATATAATTATTTATAAATATTTTCTTTATAACCAAAGATAATAAATTGGTTAAAGTTATTTATTATCAAAAATATATGTAAATACTAATAATAAATAAAATTAGTAAAACTAACACAATATTATGGAATACGGTTATCACAGGATATTACAGTTTTTGATAGTCTAAGGACTACTGTCAAAATTTTGCTACATATTAATAATTGTCAAAATTTTTACAGTAATATAAATCCTAAAACTGCTTAAATTTTGATAATTCTAAAAAATTTGCTAAAAATTTAAGTGTCCTCCAATAAATTAGGACAATAAAACAGGCGTTATTATTTTTTGTAATTTTATCTTCATTCCATTAATCCAAATCCTAATCTCCTCGATAAAAAAAAAACCCCCCTAATTTCTTCTTCTCCGCGCAAATGGCCTCTTTCAGCTCCTTCCTCGACAAAACCCTAATTTCTCCCCCCATCGCCACCAACCTCCACCGCCGCCATCGGAACCTCCGAAACCACAAACCTCCCATTTCCTCATGCTTAGTCTCCGAGTCCCAACCCAAAGCACCAACCAAACCCGCCGTGTCCTTGTCCGCGTCCGCAAAGAGCAGGGAGGTGATGGAGATGGAGGCCAAGTATATAGTCGGCACCTACGCGAGGTCCCCGCTGGTCCTGGCCAGCGGGAAGGGCTGCAGGCTGTACGACGTCGACGGGAAGGAGTACCTCGACATGGCGGCCGGGATCGCTGTCAACTCCCTCGGCCACTGCGACCCGGACTGGGTGGAGGCGGTGACGGAGCAGGCCGTCACCGTCACCCACGTCAGCAACGTCTTCTACTCGATACCGCAGGTTGATCTCTCTTCTCTTCGCACGACACCTGCTCGATCAAATGCTCTTCCGTTATGTAGCAATGCGGACCTTTTTGCTATCAAAATGTCATTTTTTTTTCTTCCCCATATAGATCAGTAGTCGATTCTTTGTAGGTTATGAATATGGTGGTAACATAGAATTCTTTGTTACTCGTTATACTTGGTGTTGCTCTTAGTGGTGGTATGCGCATTCTAAGCCTCCATTGGAAAGGCAAAATTTTGATGAAATGTTCTTGATGCGCATATGTTCTGGATGCAAATGTGATTTAGAAACTCAGCATTGCCATAGGCAACGCTGTTTATGCCTTTGCAAAGTTTCTTAGGAAACAATAAATATTAGCAGTGTGAACTTTTGCTCTAATGGTGGGTGATATGAACATTCGAGGGAGGATTTTTTGATGAAATGATTTTTTTTTTTGATGCAGGTGCATCTTGCAAAACGGCTTGTGGATTGCTCCTTTGCGGACCGTGTTTTCTTTACAAACTCTGGGACGGAAGCAAACGAAGCGGCTATAAAGTTTTCCAGGAAGTTTCAGAGACACTCTAATGCCGACAAGAAAGAGGTCGCCACGGAGTTCATCTCCTTTACCAACAGCTTCCACGGCAGGACGATGGGCGCGCTTGCTCTGACGAGTAAGGTGCAATATAGGACTCCGTTTGAACCCGTCATGCCTGGAGTTACGTTTGTAGAATATGGTAACATTGAAGAGGCAAAGAAGGCGATTGTGTCCGGCATGACCGCTGCAGTTTTTGTCGAACCTATTCAGGGTGAAGGTGGGATATATAGCGCCACAAAAGAATTCTTGCAGGTACTGCGAGATGTGTGCGATGATGCTGGAGCTCTCTTAGTCTTTGATGAGGTAGGCCAGCTTAAGTTTGTGCCTCCATGTTTAGGCATGGTTTGCTTCACTCCTTTTTTCTATATATTTCTTAAGATTGTTAGCTTGCATTCTGCTGCTAGACATGCCAAGATTGTTATATTTTTGGTTATTCTACAGTTTCTACTATAACTTGCATGCATCTGATAGCTATGAAAATTGAGCAAATTTAGAGTAAAATTTGTCTCCTATCGGAAAAACTAGCCACCGTGTGCAATAGTTATAAGCTATAGGACATGTTTCTATCATTTTGGACACTTTGCTTAGCTGTTGGTCTTTTCAAGCAATAGAGGACATTTTGACAAACTTGTAATGGGTAAGGTTATCCTAATAGCAACTGAACTTGACATCCCTTGTTTGTGTTTGTAGGTTAGTCAAATTAGTCTTTGTATCACGTGAACCTATGTTTTACTGTAATTGTCTTATAGAAAGTAAGAACATCCGTAGGGTTAGAAAGTAGAGGATGAAACAATAGTTGTGGTGGCTATACAATTGGGAGGTTCACTGCAATCATGATGTGGACAATCATAGAGACATATGCATCTAATTGCACATGTTATCAGCCAAACATTTCTTGTCAGTGTTATATAAGACGGCAGTGGCTACTAGGTGGCCCCGGGGTGGGGTGGGTGGGGGCCGGGGGCCTACAACATAGTAACCAAAAGTGTGCCCAGGCAAAAATCTCAGCAACAAGAGCGATGGTGCCTCACGTCAGCAAGGTGTGTGCTTGCTTTTAGTGTGAACAAGTGCAACCTTATACAATGACCCTATGGCATCATACACCTCCCCACTAGGGTTCAAGCGATGATGAAGTTTACTTGGTTTGCTGTAAACAAGTGTGACATGGAGAGAAGACACAAGTTTTGAGGTTGAAGGTCTCTGTTTTTTTTCTTGCTATACATGTGTCCTGCTTTATTCTTCTGTGCATCATCCTTGTGCGCCTTACACCCAGGCCCTGAAAACTTTGATGTGTGAATGTTTTTTTTTTCCGCCTCTGATAACTTTTTCTAGAGTTTAGGGGCCTTGGCAGAGCTAACCATACTATGAATTTCAAAATTAATATAAATTAAAAATATATTTAACTCCTTGTTAAAGATACTCAAGATCTTCTAAAACAAAATATCACAGTTTTACTAGTTACTGTTTTATAGAAAACATTACTACATTAATTGCCAAACCAGTTTGAAACTTTACATAAGGCAATATCATATACTAATATAGTAAGTCAGAGAGAGAGATTAAGAAGAAGAAGAATGGCATCCAAAAAGAAGGGAAGGGCAAGAGCTGAATGTTTGAAAAGACTCAAACTGAAATTTGGGATAAAGGGTTTGTTGATGTTCTTGTAAGAATGATGCCCAAGTAGAAGGGGAAGTCGAAGAAGTAGAAAAAAGAGGGTACATAAAATAAAACAACAAAATCAAGGAATACAAGATGGAAATAAAGGGAAGCATAAAACAGAAGAATAGGAAAAAGTGATCATTGTGAAACAAAAAAAGTTCAATACACGAGAACTCTCCGAGTTCAATGTGTGATTGCTCGAGTAGTGCCACCGCTGCAATATATCGTTGCTGTCGGATGTTGCCACCGGATGTCCTTCCTACCAGATATCTGTTGGAGATCTACAAGAGTGGGGGGATATGAATTCCCCTTTGTGTTTCTAATCTCCTTTTTTCTGCATGTTTTCGCTCCACACCCTTTCAAGGAGAAACTATAGACAATCTTTGTCTTAGTCGAGGTCTGTTCTCTCCATTTCCCGTCCTTCCCAACCTCAATCTAGTTTAGAGCCCTAACTAATGTATGTGTTCATACATACTCTTGCAACTCATGGGGTAGTTTGACATGCCCCAGTTGGCTTCTCCTTTTCTTTTCATTGTCATCATCTTCTAATCCTTCTATCAAAAAAAGGGTCATCTATGGAGAATGAAAAACCTCCACAAAATTCTTAATGACTATCAACTTGACAATCAACTTTTTTTGTTGGTGTGAAGTTCTTTGCCAATATGATTAGGAGAGGTTCTTGCCATAAGTCCTAGAAGGCTAGTTGACAAGTGGGTACATGTAATCAGGAGCACCTCTAAGTTCCCGCCCTTCTTGTTAGAAGATCTAAGTCAACTAAACCCCATGAAACAGAAAGCTAAGAAATAGCTAGGAAAGATGCATATAAATACATTTCCATGGTTACGTTTTTTCTTTCTTTTTCTTGGGTTGTGTTGGTTATTTATTTATTTATTTATTTTTTTTTTGGGGGGGGGGGGAGGGGTGCATATGTATATACTACCACCACCCATATATGTGTCACCTACATGGGTGATTGTTCCATTTTTATGCGAGGGAAACTGCCCTGACCGAGGCAGGCAGGACAGGTTCCAAATGGGTGCAAACTTTTGAAATACCTACTTGAAAACACTTGTTTATTTACTCTACAACCTTTTCTTTGCTATCGTTCTGTCATCTGAACTCTTAATCATGCCTTTCGTTGGTGGAATATGTGTATACTACCATCATCCTTCCGTGGATCTCTGTTCCCTACATGGTTGATGGTTCCCTGATTGTGAGGGAAACCTTTCTAACCGAGGAAGGCAGGGTAGGTCCCAATTGGGTGCAAAACTTTGTAATACCTGCTTGTAGGCCAGGTAATATATTGATAAGTGTGAAAATATTTGTCATCGTTCTGTCGTCTGAACTTTTAATCAAGCTTTCATTGGTGGAACATGTTTCTACTAGCACCACTGTTTCATGAATGGGTTTGGGTATGCCTGTTCCCAACATGGTGTTTGTTCCCTCTTTATGTGAAGGAAACTGTCCTAACCGAGGCAGATATGGCAGGTCCGGTGCAAATTTTGTAAATACTTACTTGTTGGGTAATATATTGATAAAAAGGGCATCCCAGTTGAAAAAACATATCCCTGCTTACGCAGGGTAATATATCGATAAAGTGTGAAAATTTTTGTTACTCTTTATTTACTCTAGTATACAACCTTTTGTTTGTAGGAAATTTTGATCACGCTTTCATTGCTGGGATTCATATATATATTGGGAATCCTAAGGACTTGGCAAGTAGCTCCGTAGGCTATGTTTGGTTTTGGGGAAAGCAAGGGAAGGAAAAAAATGAAGTGAAATATGGTTGCCATGTTTGGTTATGAGAGAGAACGGAAAGGAAAGTGAGAAAAAAACTAACATAAATTTTCTTATCATTTCCCTCCTAAAATGGAAAGATTCCATTCTCTCTCTCTCTCTCTCTCTCTCTCTCTCTCTCTCTCCTCTTGATTGCTTCTATCCCTCTCTCCACCCATGTCTCCCCCTTTCTCACCTCCCGTAACTCTCTCTTTGTGTGTGTGTGTGTGTGAGACACGATTTTCATTTCCACTTTCTGATCAACCAAACAAGCCAAAAAAAAAAAAAAAAATTCCTGTTGCCTTTTTCTTTTTCATTTCCTTTCTCTTTCTTTTCTCCTATTTTGTCACAAAGCAAACACATGCTTAGTATGTGAGAGATTTTAGCGTGTTAGGGGTTATTGTCATTATAATTTTTATCTATTTTAATAATCTTCAAGTATAATAGCTGAGTGCCAAGCTCTAATCATGACTTATTTGTAGTTATTTTACAAACTCATTAGAAAGAGATTGAAATTCAAATTCCTTCAATAATGTATTTAACTCCAATTCAATGTGAAGGGTAAAGCCTACTGAAAGATGAAGAGAGAAATGTTCTACTTGCAAAGGAAGCTAGTAATGCACAATTTTTGGTTGGTGGAGGGGATTGAAGAACAACCAAGAGAAAGAAGTCTAGCTCTGCTTGGGAACTCCCAGGGACTACTGGGGAGGCTTTGGGAAATTTTGGCACCTTACAATTTCCATGTTTGTTCTGATTTTGAATCATCTTATCCGTAGTTGACATCAGCTCTACACAACATGCATCCATTTCTTATCCTATGTTCTATTCTACGCTGACACTCAATTGCAACTCTGTTATTAGGTACTCTCATTAGCTATGTACCTTTTTCTTATTTTTTATTGTTTGCCTATTCCAACCAGAAAATGTATGGCTGATCTTGTAGCGTTTCTTTGAGTTTTAAGGGTTTTCTACAATAGCTGGTACACTTGGAGAAGTTTTCTACTTCAATTACCCTATTTTGATTTGATGAATGACATCCCCCTCAATCTTGTCCTTATGATAATTGATCCCAGTTATGGGATAATCATTCTTAGGTTTGTCTTGGCGATCAATTTGACCCCTTCTATACTTTTTGAAGTTACATTAGTATTCCTTCGTCGTACTAATTCAAAATCTTCTAATTTCTAAAGCAAGTCTCCCATTTCTCTTTTAGGAATAAACTATTTTTTTGTTTCATCAATTAACATATTATCATCAGCTGATGATATTTCACTGGAGCTGTATTTTGAACAACACCTAGCAAGTTCACTTCTAGCTAATGCAAATAAGTGGGGAGTTGATGTCTACCTTTGATGTAGGTCTATGGTGAGGGGAAATTGATATGTTTCTTCTCGAGTCGTCCTTACACTTATTACACTGGTGGTCATACATTGTTTAGTAACTTCAATAACTACTAGTCTACTGAGACTATTTTTGTCAACGTTGGTGCACAATGTATCTACAATGTTGATCGAACACGAATACGACATGACTCCGCACTGACACGACGACAAACAGCACTGATTTTCGTGTGCCTACCATATTTTGGAGTTTCTGTGTTATGTCCGGAATGTCCAACACGAGGAGACATGCCGTTTTGAGTGTTTGTGCTTCTAAGTTCCCCTAAAAACATACGCCTTAAGTTTATGAAAAACCCATATGAGCATCTCTTTTACTCCTTAAAATCTTCCAATAATCAATTGCAATAGACATTCTTATTTCATTATCGTTGACTTGTGTCATGAAGTAGTTGTTTCTGACAACTTTTGTACTTCTTTTATTCATAATGCACATTATAGCGGTGAATGTGAATATGATCCATTTTGTTTTTTCTATGATAAGACGGTCTAGCTAGCTAGAATCTGGGAAGCAGGTGCAACCTCTTTCTCCTAGCTCAACCCTTGTCCACAACCTGGATTGTGATGAAAGTCATTTTCTCCCGTCCTTTAATTTCTATAAGATATAGCCAGTTTACAGTTCCCTGTAACTCCAATATTTTATCCAGGTCTTGAACATCAAACTTTATGTAAGATTAATCTGTTGGGTATTGTCTGAAAATTAATTCACCTTTCTGCTTCCCTGCTCCCCATTTCAAGTTGGATTATTAGGCAAGCCATTTCCTAGCCATGGCCTATTGCCACATAAGTATTTCACCTTGAATCTTTTCTTTTTTTTCCTTCTGTTTTTTTTTTTTGGAGGCAATATTGAATCTTGTTTCACTTTAGCCGGATTACTTTATAGTTCCTACTGTATCATGTCTACTTCACATTAAAGCCATAGGATATGGCTATCCAGTTGCATATTTTATTGTTTCGATAAGCCCTTTTACTTTGTCATTATTCATCTTTGATGAGTGGAGCTTAAACCTTGCAACGATCGAGTTATTTATCTTTTTACTATTGAACTGCATTGCCAGGTTCAATGCGGGTTAGGTCGAACAGGTCACCTCTGGGCCCATGAGGCATATGGTGTAATACCCGATTTGATGACCCTGGCCAAACCTCTTGCTGGAGGACTACCAATTGGTGCTGTCCTTGTCACTGAAAGAGTTGCTGCTGCTATAAGCTATGGGGACCATGGTAGCACTTTTGCAGGAAGCCCTCTCGTGTGCCATGCAGCCCTCAAGGTGCTAGATAAGATCCAAGAGCCCGAGTTCTTGACCAGTGTAGCCAGGAAAGGCCTTTATTTGAAAGAATTACTGACAGGCAAGTTGGGAGGGAACCCTCACGTGAAAGAAGTTCGTGGTCTTGGGCTCATTGTCGGGATTGAGCTGGATGTATCTGCCACCTCATTGGTTGACGCTTGTAGAGACTCGGGTCTCCTGGTTCTGACAGCAGGGAAGGGGAATGTGGTGAGGTTGGTACCCCCATTGATAATATCAGAGGAGGAATTGGAGCAAGCAGCTGAGGTTATTAAGAAATGCTTGCCTGTGCTTGATGGTAACAATCCAAACTAAGTGCATCCCCTACTCTCTTGTTCATGTAATTTCCTTATTTATGCTATGTAATGTGATGGTTTGGAGGAACTATAGATTATACCAGAACAATATATGGATGCATGATAGCCAAATTTGATGATCAAAACTAGAAGGGAAGATTGCAAATTTATGGTCAAGATTTCTGGTAGTTGGAGGATTAGCATATGTTTGTTGGCGGGGCCTGAAATTGCTGTATAGTACCGGTATTGTGGGTCTGACGACTGCGGATGGGTGCTCGAGGCATGTGCTATGAAATGGGTCCATAGTTGGATTGGGGCTTGTCCAGACACTTGATTGAATGACTGGTTGGTACATGTCCAGCCAATAGTTTTGCTGGAGGTAGACTTGGTAATAGGACTGCAGAATTGCCTAGGGGGATTGGAAGCTCTCAAGGACCATGGGATTATGATGAGGACATATATCAGCATAGGTTCATGTATTTGTTGAGACAAGATATTTATCAGATGGTATACAATTGTAGTCTACTAGTTTATATTATGTATGCTATTGTTGGACCCTACTAGTTTGAAAAGCTTGTTTACTTCAATGATTGGCAACAAAATGTTCAGGAAGAGCAACACAGCTGCCAGGCTAGGCCTTCAATAGTAATTGGCTAATGCATATTTTTGTAATCAATCTCCTGGTTAACTGAGGCCGAAAAAGATAGATTTTATTTGGTTTTTATGTGTATATGATTAGATTGTATATGTTCGATTTTTTTTTTATATTTGATATGAACTCAATTGTGTTAGTTTGTAAGACATGTTTGTAATGTTACATGTTATTATCAAGTTTTGCTTGATGTAGAAGATCAAAAGATGGCATATAAGATGAGAAAAATAGTTTAAGGTGGATGTTGACAAGTGCGACCTAGACTAATATCTGCTAGACTTTGGAGTGTACTGATAGACTTGGATTGAGGTGGTAAAGAAGGATTTTGTTTGTGTCCATGTTACGTGGGACAAGACTTTGACAGAGTTGAGGAATTTGGTTTAAGGCGGTATAGAAGAAGGGTGGTGCTACCACTACAACCAAATGCTTATAACTTTCTTACAACCGCCACATGGCGTCTACGTGACAGCCGTCTATTGGAGGAGGAGGAAGATGTGGGATCCGGTGGCTGTCCGGATGGCAGAAACGTCACGTGGTGGTTGTTCATTGGAGAAGAAGTGGAGCTCACATAGAAAAGGGGGGGGGGGGGGGGGGGGGGGGGGGGGGGGTGGATTGTAAGAAGGTTGTAAGCATTTGGTAGTAAACTTAGCATTATTGATAGAAGAATATGGTTTCTGCTGATGTTACATTATACATGATTTTAACTAACTGAGCTGAATGGAAGAAAAGGTTTCAAATATACGAACAAATTATATTTTTTAGTGAAATGTTTTCTTGTTGCTTTTGTTCAATCTTAATTGTTACACCTTCAAATATTGATGTACTTCCTTCTATAGGTAGAAAACCACCCATGTGCTTGCATTTATTTGCTAGTCTACACCATTTAAAGGAGGTGAATCATCTTGGTTGCAATGATTGGAGCGTACAGGTCCCATTTAAGGGCCTGTTTGGCTATATGAAAGTGAACGAGGGATTTGGCCAAATACAGAATTTTTATTTTTAACATTTTGTTTGAGAACATTTGCTAAATTTTTTTATTTTTATTTTACCTTAGTTGTTACTCTGATAATAAAGAAGAACAATTTTTTTTTATCTTAATTGTAGATTATAGTTTATAACTCCATTGCAACCATGTTCTATTGTCATGCTATCCTAAGATGTGATTTAATCACCATAAATGGTTTGGATTTTGAGACCGAGCGACGGGAAAGGGTCAAAATGTATGTAACAGATCCAAACATGTATTTTTTAGGATGCAAGATGTCAGCGTCCAGTCTCACATTCACTTCAAATCATAGTTTGCAGTATTGGCTGATACAGAAACGATACGGTCGATACCGATGCGGTTGGTATGTCCCGATCCGACACTGACCGATACTAACTAATATCGACATTGGGCTCTTTTCTGGTCAAATCAGCAAAGAAAATTGAATGAAAAATACCAATCAACAAGGATGTAAAACTTAGTAAAATTGTAAAAGCATGTAAAAGAATTTTTTTTATTTTTAGTTTTATCTATGACAGGTAAACCAATCGGCAATGGTGACTACTAATTCATTCAATTTCAAAACTAACTAAAAAATAACACATAAAATACTTGAAATTATGTATACATGTATAAAATATAATTTTTTAAAATTTTAATAATTTATTAATAATTGTTTGTTTTCTGATAAAATAATTCGATATTTCGATCCGAAATCATCGATACCGATCATACTCATAGGAAGGGATTAAAATATCGTTAACATTGATTCAAATGATGCCTTCTATCAAATTATCAAAAGTAGTACTAATACCTATAACTATATGCCTATCTTCATTCGTTTCTCTCCTTTCTTTCCTACTATTATTTTCTGGATGATTCTGTTCATTCTGGAGGTGACGTTGATATTAGTAAAATCTTCATTGGTTGATGGCATTCTGAACAGTTGTTCTTGGCTTAAACAATATTTAAACAGGCAGTAAATTAAACAGTCAAGTTGATGATGAAGAATCAAAAGAAAAGAAAAGAAAAGAAAAGAAAAGAAAGTGGAAGCACTAATTAGCAGCTTCTTCTGAGGAAGGTTCTTGTTCATCATTAACACTTTATGCCGATAGCCAATAGGCTACTCCAAAGTCAAATTTGTACAAATAAAACATGAGGATAATAATAAAAGAAAAGAAGAAAAGTGGTGGAACATTTCTTTGCTTTCTTCTGTCTGCAAGGAAAGGAAAGATGTTTATACTGCAACAATTTATAATTTATAAGCTTTTAATTATTTTGTTGTTAAATATCCAAATTCAATGGGACCCAAATTTTATGGTCAATAAGTACTTACTAGGGTATGGTCCCTTATATAAAGGACTCAACCCCAAGAGGTGAGCATTATTCGATTTTGGACCTGGTCCAACCCGGCCTGATCCATGCGAGGACATTTGGTTCGGTTTGAAAAATTCAAAATTTCAGTTATAAAAACATTAAAAAAATATTCAGTTTCGATTTCGATCTAAAATCAAAAATCAAATAAGATTTATGCAATTATTAATACCCTCAACTATTCCAACTTTAAATACAACAAACATATCTATAAAAATTATAAAATTTTAATATAATTTAATCACAATTTCAATTTTGTGACCGGATCCTTAAACAATAAAGATAGTCCAACTGAATGAACCGAATCGATTATCGGTTCGGTTTCAGTTATAGGTAATTTTTGTTCGGTTTTAGATTTTTAGAAGTTCGGTTTATTCGGTTTTGACTATTTTGGATCGGTTGAAATCGAATAAACCGAACACTTACCCATAGGCCTTTTTTGGTTCGCGAAAAGGAAAGGAAAAGAAAGGAAAGGAAATTAATTATTTTTTCTTTCCTTTCCTTTGGAGAATAGTAATTCCTATTAATTTCTTTTTTGATGTTTGGAAAGGTCCGAAAAGTTGAAAGAAAAAATGAATAATTATGGTGTAAAAGTGAATCCACGAGGTAAGTAGAAGAACCATTTTTCTTCCCTTTTCTTTTCTTGGGAATAATTTTTCTTTTCTTGCTTATTTTTTTTTTTTGTAATCTAAACATAGAAAATAAATTATTTTTCTTTTTCAAGATAATGATTTCATGAACCAAACGGAATCTTAGTTCTGCCAATGCGAGTCATCAATTTGACACGTCGGAGAACTTGATACGTAATAGTTATGAATACAGAACTAAAATTAGCCGATCCGACCCGACCCGACCCGATAGCAGCCATTTATTACTTTGGGTAGTCATACATGTATTACAAAGTGAAATTGTGGTTCATAGCGAACAAAGAGAAGAAAAGAAAGAGAAGGGAAGTCATTGATAATTGATAATTGGTTTGAGCAGTTGGTCATAGATGTGTGTATGCTCACTTAACAACAAGCTAGCTCTTGTGGTGCAGGTGGTGGGTTGTTGGGTGGGTGGTGGTTGTAACTGGCTTTGATAAAGGCACTACAAAATTTATTCGGATCAGTTCAAATTTTTACTATTGTTAATTATAAATTTGTTATTTTCAAAAATTACTCACCGAATTGTCCATTTCTAATTGATTTTTTTATAATCAGGACTGTCAAAATTTTGAAAGTGCTACCAATTGGAAGAACTGTCAAAAAAATTTACTCGGATCAGCCCAAATTTTTACTATTGTTAATTACAAGTTTGTCACTTCCAAAAATACTCACCGGACTGTCCACTTCCAATTGATTTTTTTTATAATCAAGACTGTCAAAATTTTTACAATCCTAAAAATATATGTTGATTTTTTATGACTGTCAAAATTTTGACAGTCATTCAAATTGATAGGACTGTCAAAATTTTGACAGTCCGGAAGGGAGGGCTACGCGAGGTGACTACAAGGACTGGGCTGCGTGGAGGCCGGAAGGAAGGACGAGGCGGAGGAGCTGGAGGGGAAGGAGGCGGGGGAGGAGGCGGTGGAGGAAGGGAGAGGAGGCGAAGGCGGAGGCGCGCGTGCAGTGGAGGACAGGACCGCTGCTGCACGCGTAGGCGGTGGTGAGCGTGGGATGACAACTTATGTGATTAGGATATGACTATCATAAGACTCCAATTAAATTTTCTTTTCTACAAAATAAGTTTTTATATTCTAAATCAAGAATATAGAAATTGGGATGAGTCGACTAATTGCTCTACAAAAATTAGCACATTCTTAACATAAAAAGTGTAGACCACCACCACTTCCTCCACAGTGAGTGAAACCACCCAACACGTGAATCACTGTGAGTGAGGTCGCTCTCCTCCAGCTAATGCTCAGTCTCACATGCCTCCCCTCATCGTCCAAAAGGAAGCATAGACAGAGACAAAGAGCCTAACTAACCCTTATACCTAAACTTTTAGGTACTTGGACTTGGTGGAAAGTGAGAAAAATCAGAAAGAAAAAGATGTGGTCCTTTTCTTATATACTCTGAAATAGCAGTCGAATTATTATTTTTTTACAGTTCAGATTAGATTAAAATTTTGTAAAAAAATTAATAGTTTAAGGATCTAATCTTGTCACGTTCCAAAACCAGAATACTGAAGAGCGGAGACGGACAAAGTCAGGTACGTACACCATAGTGCTCAATATCCCGAGATACGGTCACGACTGTCTAGACATGTGAGAATTTACTTTACAATTCAACAATCATTCCTATGTCAAGAGTCCTAGGTGTCTCAATCTCAAACAAACAAGTTACAAGATGTATGATCACCAAACATATAATAGTAAGACGTCTCAAACTATACATACACAGATGATCATGAAGCTAGTTACAAAATAAAGAACTAGCAAGAGTACAATATTACATGATCAACTATAACTATAGTCTAGAATATACTTTACATGTAGGCCCGCATGCTAGAATGTCAAGTTCCAAAACACGAGCTAAATACGTACACGGTGGCTAAACGTCCCAAAAGTATAATACAAGATCAAGTGTGTGATGAAAAAAGAAACCCACTCATGTCCTCGGGTGCTCCTGGTGTTCACCATCTTGAGGCGGGAAGTACGGAAGATCATGTGGTGTCGTTCCGAAATCTGGCCATACAAAACCAGTGGGATCATATCCCAAAACAGCAAGTACCACAAGGAAGCCAACTTAGGAACTAAAGCCAGCATGCAGACAAATCAGTAAGAAATAGCACAATGAACAGTTAAATAAGTGCAACAGGTAAAATAATAGTTAAACAGTTCTGGAATATTTAAACAAGGATATATGAAATAAGTGCTCAGGTTACAGTCTCAGGATCAGTTGTTAAACAAATCAGGACAAGACTAGACTAGACTAGACTAGACTAAAAATCAGGCAATCACGGCCAATCATGTCCTACGACTTGCTATCATTAGCTAACTAAGTGTAACTACCACTTTTTTCTGAGAAGAATATTTTTATAATTTTGCATGTTGTTAAATATTTTTATATATTAGTGATTGCCTAGAATTATATTAGTGGTTACTTGTTAGCCTATTGGTTAGATTTAGTGCTAGTGAACCTAAGTGGACCCAACTAGAATTGACATGACCATTGGTTTAATTAATTTATTAGTTTTGGTTGACTCATTAATTAGGGAGAATGAATTAATAATCCCTTTCTATCAAATTAGAACCTTCCTTTAGTTAAACCATCTTTATTAAATATTTTTCATGACTAATTAGAAATGACAAACTTGTAAATAGATGAAACCCATCATGACAAAACCATTTCCTCAAGCCTTCTTTATTCCATTTTATTTTATTTCTCCACCATTTCTTCTTCTTCTCCACTTCATCTTCTCCATCTTCTCAAGAGTGGAAAAATCCTAATTTTCTAATCGACTCTAAATCCGAAATTCTACCATTATCACATCATTCCACCTTCAAAACTTCTTCATATGGAGAGCTAGTGCTTGGAGCTCAAGGAAGAAGCCAAGGAGAAGCATTAGCAAGAGGATTTGTGTCACTTCTTCCATTCTTTTCCAAATTCGTGGAGATTCATTGGGATCCAACTCCCAATAGGTAAATCCCTATTTTTCTCTCTCTAATTTTCATGGTATGAACCCAAATGGAGCCAATAGGAACATTTTTATAGGTAAAAATGACCTTCTAATGGTAGATCTAGGCGTTAGAGGACTTGAATCCACTAGATCTAGGCTTTTGAATGTTGTATTGATGTTTTCTAGGGTTCATGTGGTGGAAGTAAGAATTTTGCACATCAAGTGTTTGTAGTATAGTCTCAATAGGATTTTTAGCCTAATTTAGTGTTTTTATGTCCATTTAGATATATATAATCTCTACTTCGAATGTCATTATTTTACATAATAGTTAATATATATTTACGTTATATTTGGTTCATATTTGTGTTAAGTATCACTTTGGTTTTGGTATCATGAGGTTTGGATTTGGTGTTTGGTATCATGCATTATTGTTGGTGTATCATTAGTGAGTTGTGGTGATTTGGCATCAAGAGAGTGTATCAAGGTTTTGGTATTGATAGACAATTGGGAATTAAGAAGTGTTCCTTGAGTATGGGTAGTGATATATGTGTATGTGTCCTCAAGGTGTTTGTAGAAATACTTATGAGATGTATTGATGTGAGTTTTAGTGTGCTCTAGAGAGAGGGGAGTGGATGCTTATATTGGTAACATAGAGTGTGTGTGTGGTGTGTAGACTGAGTGAGGGAGGGACTTGTTTCAGTCCACAACAATGGAGAAAATATGGGTGAGGACTGCTATGCGGCAACAGTAGGTCCGGTGGCCTGCACTTGTGTCACTACCTGCATCTGGTTGATCGGACACGAGTATGCAAATACGTCAAGCCTACGCCACAATATCAGTGGTAGTACGCTGTCTAAATCTCTTTTATAATCATCCAATATTCTATAGTTAATTCTCACATTCACAATAATTTTTATTCTAGCTCATTCACAACAGGTAAATAAATAGACATGAAATAAGGACAAGAAATATGAAGTACTAATATACCAAAACTATAGTTTTTATACATATATTCATCCATAGTTTTAGTACAGGCCAAAAGATAAGTTAAATCGGGGGCAACCCGATTAGTATGCCAAAAAGAAAATAATAGTCTAGTTAATTAATTACGCTTCAAAAGTAATCTCCTGAGTAGAGACATACTGCTCAACGTGGTCATCTGCTATGTCCTGTGGGCCAAAGAAGGTAGGAGCATAATCTTCATCAATTCATAATATGTCAACTGATCCAATCAGGATTGGAGCAAGTACTAATACACGACATAATTATACTAAATAACCATGATAAATAGTGAGAACTGAAACTAAACAACAAATATTCTAAACCATCGAGATAATGGAAGCAGGAATATTACAAGACATGAAAATAAAACTACTACTAGATGATAAGGAACTACATAGTGTATTTAGAATACATGTGTATTTAGAATACATAGTTGGCATGTAGGGGTTAAAAGGCTAATAAGGCACGTCATAGACGGCTAGCCGTCAAGAATAATTGAGTATAAGGCTGTTGGTACAATCGTATACTCAACAGCTAGCAATCATGACATGATAAAAAAAGGGTAAACTACATGCCTCCTAATATTCTTCCTCCCGACACAAAAATTAAGGTATGTAATACGAAAATCCAGTTTCTAAAACTAAGTGTAACCATGAAAAAAAGTGTGCTAGTAGAGTAGAGAACTAAATATCATATTATAAAGAATAAAATCGAAGTGCAGGGTACTTACCTCAAAATATGTAGAAGTCAACGTATCTGTCACGAACGTGAAGATACGAAATAGGTACTCACTAGATGCTCATCCAATCATAATCCCAACATAGTTCAAAAAATTTGCATCATAATTGAGAATAATAAGAGTCCGAAGATCCATGACGAGGTAAAAGTTCCATCCAAATTCCAATATTTCAACAAGGCGGCACAAATCCACAATAGGTTTAAAATTAGTTAAATCATAAAAATTATAATTTAACTATAAACATGAGTTTAGAATGACGCCACGAGTCTACTCGTGCTGTCGGAAATAAATTTCAGAAAACGAAACTCAAAATATCATTTAAAGACGAGAATTGATAATTTTTTAAAAGTCCACTTCTTCCTAACTTTGGGCTTGTGAACGAAGTCAAAAAGAATAATTAATGGTTCCAACTTAAGGATTTATTAGTAAAACAGTTTAACTATCTGTTAGAGAAAATTCCAAACCAATTCAACGGTTGAATTTTTCAAAATCGAAGCTCAAAGTTGCAATCAAAACTGGTTTCAGACTTGACAATATTCAGTGTGCAAAAATGTATATTTTTTAGTTTTTGGGATAGATTATGAGTAAGCAAACATCATTTATGGCTCAAACTCTAGGAACTAATAGACTTTCAACTAGATATTAATTAGGAAGAAATTGGATGAGAATCAAATGGTTCAAATTTTGGAAAACTGAGCCCAAAGTGACATCCAAGAACAATTTTAGACTGAATGCTGCAAACGCAGTTAATGAAGCTCCCTTTGCTCTCTGTTTTTGTAGATCAAACCAAGCAAATAATTCATGAAATTTTAATAATCTAATTTTGTAAAATAACCAAGATAAAAAATGTAATATTAGATTCAAAATTAATGATTCACAGAAAGAGTGGTGTGTCTAAATTTGGTAAAAATAATTTCTGACTTAGAAATTTTTTGAAACAAAATCAACAGTTTGAGAACCAAACTTGGAGAGATCATTTGACCTATCAAATCATGATAAAATGTGCTTAAACTCTAGATATTGGTAGAGTAATATACCTTCTATGGATTTATGAAGGAAAATCGATGATCAACTGGTTTGATGTGCGAGAAATGAGGCTCAACATTCACTCCAAGAACTATTTATGAAACAAATTTTCACAATTTTATGGAGCAAACTTTAGGCTAGAATTTGATGTACCAAAACTTAATAATTTGAAACGAAACTGGAGGCTATGATAGAGTAACTTACCAACATCATCATAGAAAAATTGGATCGAGGAAAGACAAATTGAATGAGAATATATGATGCTTCAAAATCAATGAAAAAATTTGTTTAGAGTCGCTCGTCACGACGAAATTGCCATGAAAATGAACCACCATGTTAGAACTCACCTATCTAGCTTCGATATCAATCGTTGGGGACAACGTTGGCTCCAAAAGTAGGCGACCAGGAGTGGTGGTTGTGTGGTTGGTAATGGTGGTAGGGAGTTAGTCTTAGAAAGAAGAAGAGGATGAAGAGAATGTGATGAATAAAGGAGATGACAATGAAGAATAAAAATGGAGGAGGTAAAGATGGTCGTCTGTTACCCTTCCCTCTCATGTACAATGCCATATGTCTTTTTTCCACTTATTTGAATGACATATAAGCTAGCTTAGGTAGTGGATAATTTGTGTAATTGCATAATTTAATTAAGGGTTTATATGTAAAAGTTAAAAAAATGTGTAAATAAATTATTATGCTTTTACAAAATGTAAAATTATATTTATTGAATAATAAAACATAAATATAAATATATTTTTATTTTCACATGGAAATAGGTTATAACAACTTACTATGTGCACAGGCAGCAATGTTGTTGTGTGTTGGAGATGGTTGTGGACAATAGGATACTGTATTGTGTAGAGGATTGAGGGGAGTTGTTGTTGCTGTTGGACCTGTTGTAGTTGCTTGAGGTATTGGTCGGGTGTAGAGGTAATCGAGGGGACTGTGATGTAGTTTTTGCTGCTTGTGTGTGTGCTTATAAGCACGTGTGCATATGTTATTGTGTTAAATATAGGTGTGCTTGTGTGTGTGCTTATAAGCACGTGTGCATATGTTATTGTGTTAAGTATATGTTCGAGCTTTGGTGAAGGTATGAGTATAAGATTATATTAGAGTGTGGTGTTAGATAAAATTAGTGTATATATACATATAAATATATGTGTTATATATGTTTACCTATATGATTATATTAGCGTGTGTTAGTATTGTTAAGTTGTGGGTGTTGAGGGTCCTCATATGTTTGGTATGTGTTTGTGTTGGATGTGTTGGTATTGGAAGTGTGATGTGGTGCATTGAGGTATTGATATAGTTGTGTTAGTGTCTTGTTAGAGTAGGGAGTGTGCTTGGTGTAGTGAGAGTGTATGGGGAACAACTTACCAGTGACAACATGGAGCAGTCCAACTGAGAACAGAATTTTTTGATACAGCGGTGTGTATCATTGTGGTTAATATAAGGTATATGTTGGTGTGATTGGTAGTGTATAAGGAGGTCGAGATACTTGGAATGCAACAAGCTCAGGTGGTTCAATGGAGGAGCTATAGTCTCAGTTTTGAGAGTTAAGTATCAAGAGGATATGTTTAGTATCATGGGTATGTGAAGGTAGCAAATTAGATAAGTGACCATTAGGGGAGAGGGATGTATTAAAGGGTGTCAAATAAGTACAGACCCGGGGATCATGTTTGAAGGAAGTGAAGCAGCTGTAGCAGCAAGTATGGATCACTGAGGTGTGTGTGTGTGTGTGTGTGTGTGTGTGTGTGTGTATGTGTGTGTGTGTGTGTGTGTGTGTGCGCGCGCGCGCTCAAGTGAATACAAAGGGGAGAGTGTATCATAAATGTAACAGTGTGAAATCCAGTGAGGGACTGATGGGCAATGCACAGTTGAGTAAGAAGTTAATTGGCTGTGTTTGAATGGTGGAAGGTTGGGTGCAGTTGGTAACTCATCATCCAATAGATCCAAGTCAGATGCTAATGTGAAGTACAGACCTTAGGGTGCTCGAAGAGGATTGGTGCAACAACATGTAACTGATGCTATAGTTGTTGTTCATGTTGTTGCAGGAACTAAGGGAAAGGGGGTCTACTACTATAGCAGTTGATGTTGGTATTGGCAAGAGTGTTGATGATGGTTTGATGATTGGTGTTATGTTCCAGTGCAAGAATTGGTCATTTCAGCAACATGTCAAGAGGAAGTACATGTGCACAAATGACATATGTATATAAGAAGATAGGTTAGGGAGGGAGTATTTGAGTGCAATATGAGTAAGAATGAGTGTATCACAGTGCATCATTAAGAGTGTGTGTATCCTACAAAACCTGTGAATAAGGTGTGTTTGTGTATCCAGGTAGGTGAGTTAGTGATATATGGATTAGGGTAATGTAAGTCATGAATGTGAGATTTGAGGGTAGTTAAGTATACTAGTGTGTGATCTTAGAAAGAGTATCATGGTGGTACTAAGTGCCAATGATTGAGT
Organism: Iris macrosiphon; assembly: GCA_036927795.1. Taxonomy (NCBI): domain Eukaryota; kingdom Viridiplantae; phylum Streptophyta; class Magnoliopsida; order Asparagales; family Iridaceae; genus Iris; species Iris macrosiphon. The sequence continues at coordinate 4,781,921 of JAYESA010000018.1, read as the reverse complement.
GCACAGTAAGTGTTTAACTCCTATGCAGTGTTAGTGTGAAGGGTAGAATATGAGCTAAGGTATTAACTTGATAGTTGACAAGTATGTGAGGTATTAATACTAGAAATGTATCTAGACACTAAGTTTTGGGTAAGGTATTGCTAAGATTTTGAGCTAGTTACTAAGGTATTTATATATAACTTTGTATGCATATTATATGAAACTTAGTACTTATATTGACTAATATAGCTAATGTTAGCTAGCATTGGCCTACAAACCTAACCACAACCTAGTATCACCTAGTGACAACTAGTTTAGACTTGTAATCAACCTAGAAACTATGTATGAACTTAGAATCAAGGTATTGACCTAATTTGACTAGTATGGCCTAGATTTGACCTAGAAATCATGTTTTAGCTTGTTTAAGCATGTTTATCATTCTGATACACCAAATGACATGAAATCTTATATATATGTTTGTGTGACACCAGCTCGGACACCGAGTTATACCATTTTCTCAGTACCACATACGAGTATATTATCTGACAGTTTTTGTTATTTTGATGATTATTATGATATCAGTTTTGTAGTGTTGTACTTGATTCCTGACACGATAAAATATGTATTAGTATATTCTGGATTCCATCATGAGATATTATTTTCTTGAGGACTATGTACATGTTATGTTATTCCTGTACATGTATATACACTGATTCATGAGCATGTTGGCCCATTGCTCTATGAATCATGTTTCTTAACGTGTCATGGTTGGATCCACTATACTAGTAGGGGGACGGGGGAAGTATTATCTAGTTATGTGATTATACCCCCATCTACTTGTGCATAGCTCACCATCACCACACGCAGGGTGTAGCCTGATCTTATTACTTGTGCATAGCTCCCCATATATGATTTGTCTGATCCCCTTACTTGTACTTGTGCATAGTCAATCATACGTGATTGACCTGATCCCTTACCCGTACTTGTGCATAGCCAATCATATATGGTAGAGTCTGATTTTTTCCCAAGCCGATCACATAACAAACTAATATTTCAAACACTTAGCTAGTTTACTTTATTCTTCTATTGCATCTTGTACTTGATGAGACTGATATTCACATGCTTACTCACTGCTCATTATTTCACTGTGATTGATGTTTCTCATGCTTACATTACCAGTATTACATTTTTATCATATATATTCATTACTCACTGTTTTATAGTCTTTATCAATTTAATTGAAATTGCTGTTAGTTTATGTGCTTCGCTCCAATCCTGACTGTATAACATTTTTCATTATTGATTTGGAGAGCCGGTGTCCAACTTACCATGGACTCTGAGAGTTTCAGGAGAGCCAATCCTCGTAGAGGAGACACAGCTGGTAGTGACTTAGCTAGTTTAGTATTTTTATATTGGAGTGGATTTGTTTCCAGCTTTGAGACATTGATATGTTATTTTTTAGACTTATATTGTTGTTGAGTATGGCTAGACTCTTAGACTTATTGATGAAGAATTGAGATGTATATTTCTAGACTTCTCTTGGATTCTTTTATATCATATTCGTGCGTTGTTTTTCCTTTATAGATTCTTATGATTGAGTATTCATATTGATATTGAGATGACATTATATATTATGAATCATTATTATTAGATAGTATAGTAGATCTAGACAGCGTTCTACCGTCGATGCTGCGGCGTAGGCGGAACGTACCCACGTAATTGTGCCCCTATATCGGGTGCGGGTCATGACACTAGGTTTATCACTGTCCTAGTTGCTAACACATGCAGTTTGAGATTCCATAGAGCCGCATGCCCTGCAGAATATCCGGATTATCCAAGCGTAAGGATACATAGAATAGATTATATCAGGTATAGTAATTTACAGGAATATGCACCACTCGACGGCGTGCTGAAAGTGTGCCTCTCACGATGGAGAGCTCCAAATTCATCTGGTATCACTGGGATACCAGAATTACATGTAGCCAGTAAATCTCTCTAGATGCTTCTAATACATTATTCTAATTGTTATTCTGGACAAGTTATTAAGAATTCTTGACCGTGGTGCTCAGAATTTTGCCTTAGACATGATGTAGGACATGACATGACAGTAGCTTGACAAATACATTAAGGACAGGAACAAGCAAATCAACCACAAAATTTTATCTTATCAGTTCAAGCATTACAGTTCAGAATTTTTAGCATGTCAGAAGTGTGCTTAGTCGAGCCACTATCAGGAATATCAGTACATGTCAGGTTAACTAGATACAAAGAACTATTATCAGGAATATCAAAACAAGTTTGGTATCGGGAGTTCAAGAATAACAGTGTCAATACAATCCATGTTCAGTAAATTTCAAGTTTTGGCAGGTTGTCACAAATCGGGTTATAAGCAATTTAGAGAAAGCTTGCACTCATAACAATTAAACAGAATAGGCTAAACAATGAAAACAGTTAAACCATAAGAGAAACAAATCATAAGAAACTAAGCTACTACAAGTGTCATAGGCACATGAGGTAAGCTGGTCGCATACAAGAGCTGGCCGCATGCAGCACACTAGCCGCATGGTAGAGCTGACCGCATACAGGATACAAAGTCCACTCAGTTAAAGTGCTGAGTGACGGACAATAAATGCAAAGTCAGGAAATTGACTAATGTGACTAGCCGTGTCAGGGAAGTGACCGATGTGACTGGTCGAGAAATGGAGTCAGAAAAAAAACAAAAATTATGGAAAGTCGTGCCAAAGTGGTGCTGAGTCATACGTTCAAAGGAAAGAGGAACGCAGAGCTCCGGGCCGCATGGATGACTTGGCCGCATAAACACTTGGCCGGATAAAATCTTTTGAACTTAGAGAACTTTCATTCGTTCAAGTTCCATGCATTTGGCCAAGGGACGCATGCGCATATTTCAGTCATGCATCCAATAAGATGGCTGCATGCTGACTTGGAGCGAGAAGTTCAGGCCGCATAGAACTCTTTCGTTCCAGAAAAGCAAGTTTCATCCATGAAAAAGCTCCAAGTCTGAAAACTTATTTTCTCCATAAATTCCTCATTTAAAGTCCAAATATAGTAAAGTAAAGTTCAAAACCGCATGAAATCAAGTGCTCATCAACATGAAACTACTAGTTTTGGAAAACATCAAGTTTTTTAGGAGATCAAAACCAAGTAAACTCATGAAACTCCAAACTTAAAATCACTTAGAATTCAGATCTACTCCTACCAAGACATCAAAATCAAAAATACCAAGAATTAAATATGTAGAGAAACTCATAGATAACAATATAAAGCAAGAAAATGCAAGAAAACTAAAATAAATGCAATATAGCAAGCGCTTCCTCATTGGCAAGATGTACTTGTCTAAACCTACTGCTAAACTACTACCACTACTGCCAAAGGGAATGGGGAGGCCGACCTCAGGCTACTCTCGATTATGGAGAGGAGAGGGGGAAGAAAACGAAGAAAGAGAAAAAAAATGAAGAAGAATGAGGAGGAGAGAGAAAGAAAAGGCTATATCTATCAAATGGTGACTAGCACTATTCATAATTCTAGAAATTACATGAAAACAGCTAAAAAATTCTATAAAGTACACGGAAAAAAATATACAGCTATAACACACATATACCAAATAAAATACAATAATACTGAAAGAGTGAGACGGGTCTCACAAATCTGAACGGTAAAAAAAAATTTCAATTGTTGCTATTTTGAAAGACATGTGAGAAATATGAAATAGGAGTTTAGGTCAATGGTCGTTCTAACAATTTTGGTATATTCTATTAGGATTCTAACAATTTTGAAATATGACTAATAGGATTCTGGCACATATACCAAATTGTTAGAACTGGTGATCAGAACTAGCTCACTCACCTAAACCAAGACTTCTGGATTAAATGACAAGTAGTTTAATAAGCAACATTTAAAGTAGTGAAACATGTAATTTGTTGAACATATGAAATTATCTTACCCCGTCCAATGGTCGTTCCTGTATAATTTACAGGAATATTCTTACCATCCCTACATTAGACATAGTTAGTATGAAATCATTCTCACTGGGTCATGTGTGGTATAACACCACGATGGACACGTTGTATAGGATTTCGATGGACGTGCGAAGCAATATTCAAATCAGGTAGCAAGTCTCAATAAATGTCTCGCTTATACCATGCGCTACCAAAGCGCTACTATTTCTCCCGGGTTGAACGGTCCCTAGTGCCCCAGGTTCCGTTCAAAAAAATTTACCAAACCTTGTGCACAAATTGTACTTGACCATATAATGTATCTACGACTCAATGATAAGCATAAATTGCAGTGTAAAGTATTAAAATAATTAGAGCAACATGTACAATGATTCATTCTCGTTTCAGCATACTTGTTTAGTGTCTCGATTGGTAGTTCGTAGACTTCAATTTACTGCTATATATCTCGTGATACAAAACCACGATATGATGTTTGTATCATTTCATGTGTTATGTAAGTAAAACTTTTTCAGTTATCAATGCAACTTATTGATTTACATTAGTGGTATTAAACTTGTGGTAGATAGTGGCTTTATCGATCATTTGTCTTAGCTAGGTTATAAAAGAACTGATAATTATTGGCATGAAGAAGTAGAGAAGAATGTACAGATCCGCTCATCAAATAGAGAATGCCGAGAGAAAGAGAACGCTTGTACGATCTGGTCACGCGTCTACCAGCATTGGCACCAACATTTGATCAGAATACCATCTTTATCTTCCTTTCTCTCAGAGTTCTCTAGAATGAATGCATGAAATCGATAAAAATATACAAGACAACCAATCATCGAAAACCATCACGAAAACGCAATCATCAAAACTAAGCAGCGAAATCCAACGAAAACTATTGGACTCATTCCAATAGAAACCGATCCATTAATTGAAAATGTTCATTGCATTTGTCCGTGATCGATTATGTCAAAAAAAAAAATTCATTACTCAATTTTTGATTGGGTCAATCGAGCCACATGCCTAAGACAGTGATTTTTTTTTTTCTTAGTATTGCCAGGATTCCGACAATCCAAACTACAACTAGGATTGTCAAAATCATGACAGTTCTTCGTCGCCCCCAACCCTACTGTTACAATTTCTATAGTTTTCAAATATTTGAAACCTTCAGTAATGTTGTTTGAAAAAGTAAGATGTTGCAAGAGGAAGAAGAAGTTGTATAAGAGGAAGAAGAATTTAGATATTCGAAACGGTGTCTTGTCCTCTAACAAATTATGTGTTATCTCATACAACTTGTCCAATGTAAGAGTGGTGTCACATGTCATGTGATAGTTGTATCGCTTTCGGTGGTACCCTGAATAATTTTTTTTTTAAAATAGTAATATCGATGATACGTAGATCGAGATCAGACATTACTGGGACACTTCCACATAGTTTTGGAGTCTCTCACCATAGTAAAAAAAAAAAAAATTTAATTATGCCGGGCCATATATGGAATTTAAATCCAGCACATAAAAAAGGAGAAGGTAGAATAAGTTCCATAACAACCCATAGCCGGGCCCCACTATAACTGAACTAGTACCAGTACAAATGAAGGAAGGAAGGAATTAACAAACCAATGATCAATGTTGAATAAAAACAAGTAGCTATACATATACATAGCACATGCTCATCCTCTGCCAAACCTTAGATATTCTGTACCTATACCTCCTTCCTTCCTTCAACATGGGACCTTCTCCTCCTTGCTCACTTCTTCTTCTTCTAGGCCTCATTCTTGTACAAGCCATCGTCGCTTCTTCGGCCCTACTCTCCGTAGGGTTGGCAAGGCGGTGGCACCGTGCCGGTGTCGGTGGGCACAGGAGACGGCAGCAGCCATCGTGTGACCTGTACAGCGGGAGCTGGGTCGAGGACGGGTCGTATCCGTTGTACGAGTACTCGAGCTGCCCTCTCATCGACCCCGAGTTCAACTGCCAGCTCTACGGGAGGCCCGACTCGGGCTACCTCCGCTACCGGTGGAAGCCTGCCGACTGCGACCTCCCTAGGTTGGTCGCTACTGCTCGAGCTGTTAGATTGTCGATTACTAATATGTTTATCAAGTTTCGACCTTCTTAAACGCTACCAACATGCTCTACTCGTTCAAAAGCTCCAACTACTAGTAGACTGTGGGTCAATAATATTTTTACTGTGGAATTACCTAACCTAAGTGAACCTTCTTCTACTAGGCAAGGTTCGTAGTATACATATAGGCATAATTTCAAAATTGAATAAAATAGTAGCCACACATGTTGATTGATTTACATGTGATAGATACAAAAACTTTACATGCTTTTACTTTATATCCTTTCTGATTGGGTTCTTATCGTTCAATTTTCTTTGTCGAATTGATCGAAAAAGAGATATCTAATATCGGTACGGGGGATCGGAATATGCCAAACTGTATCGGTATCGGCCGTATCGGATAGGTAATTCGGTATCGGTTGGATACTGCAAACTGTGGTAGTGAGTTGATTTGTTTTTGTAGGTTCAATGGAGTGGAGTTTCTGGTGAGGATGAGAGGCAAGTCAGTGATGTTTGTGGGCGACTCGCTCGGCCGCAACCAGTGGGAGTCGTTGGCCTGCATGCTCAACGCCGCGGCGCCGCGGTCGCCTACTCAATTCATCAGAGGGGATCCTCTCTCAACCTACAAATTCCTGGTAATTAATTATATATAACATGCATGGTGTACATATATATTAATGATACGCTAAATATCGATCGTTTGTACAAATTAATAATTAGTTTGTTGTTGTTGGTGGTATATAAGGAATATGGGGTGTCGGTCTCTTTCTATAGAGCGCCTTATCTTGTGGACATAGAGGTGGTACAAGGGAAGAGGATTCTGAGATTGGATGACATATCGGTGAATAGCAATATGTGGAGAGGGGTTGATGTTCTCTCTTTTAACTCTGGCCACTGGTGGACCCACAAAGGATCACTGCAAGGGTATCTACCCACCTACCTACCTTCCTTTTCCTTTTCCTTTTCTTTTTCTTTTTACGGGACTTCCACGGAACTTCCGATCTGGACCCCATACACACACACATATATATATATATATATATATATATATATATATATATATATATTTATATGAACAAATGTACATGGGATATAGAAGTCCATGTACTAGTATCTACTGATTTCTTTTCTCATAAATCTTTACTGATATAGCTTTCTATTTTCGGTTGTGCTATTTGTCAGCCAAAAATTTTGGGTATGTCATCTACCATTATGTGGAATATGACATGACAGACGACATATCAAATTTTAACCAAAAAAATTAATTATCCAAATTTTGGTATCATGTCAGCTACTACATAATGAGAGAGAGGGAGAGAGTCATTCAATTTTTTTTTTTGTGACAAATATCATTTTTGTTCTATTTTACATATATGTGCAATGTTTATTTGTGCAGGTGGGATTACATGGGCGATGGAGGAGCATACTACGCGGACATGAACCGTTTGGTGGCATTCCAAAAGGGGCTAACCACATGGGCTAACTGGGTCGACCTTAACATCGATAGGACCAAGACCAAAGTGTTCCTACAATCCATCTCCCCGACACATTACAAGTAATATCCTCTACCGAACATTTTATGTTGTTGCTTTTAATTAAACTGACAAATCCAAATAATTTTTTTTTTTGTTAAAAGAATAGGTTATATATTTGAATTAATATTTGTTACGTATCTTTATATTTTAATTAAAATTTGTTAACAAATTTGTTTATATTTTAATTATAATTTATCATGGATATATGTGAATAAAAGAGAAAATTGTTTGATTATGTACAAGAAAAAAAAGAAATAGTTTTAGAGGTACTATTTTTGTATAAAAAAAATTAGTTAAATAGTGAAAAATTTACAAACGATTTGGACCTGTTTTTAAGCCGCGTAGAGATGATGACTAGTACGAGTAACTATTACAAGTAATAGCATCTTCCTCGGACTTCCATAAGTTGTTCTTATAAGAGTTGTTATCAAACAAGTTTTGTTGTTGCTTGGATAATTATTGCGGCAGCCCGACGGAATGGAGCAGGGAGGCGGCGTCGAGGAACTGCTACGGGGAGACGGTTCCGGTGAGCGGGAGGAACTACAGCGGGCCGTACCTGGAGCAGATGAGGGTGGTGCAGGGGGTGGTGAGGGCCATGAGCAACCCTGCCTACCTCCTCGACATCACGACGCTCTCGGAGCTGCGGAAAGACGGCCATCCTTCCATCTACAGCGGCAACCTCAGCCCCGTGCAGAGGGCTAGCCCGGACCATTCCTCCGACTGCAGCCACTGGTGCCTCCCCGGACTCCCGGACACTTGGAATCAGCTATTCTACACTGCTCTTCTTTTTTAAGTCTCCATCATTTTTATCCAAATTTGTTTGTATAATTATTCCTTTTTCTTCTTCCTTCCTTCAATTCCTTCTAGTAAGTTTGCTATTCTTTCTATTCACAGTTGTTGCATGTGAGGGAGGGAAATGTTTCAAATGTACAATAGTACTATTGGTGGTGGTTAATTTCAAATATATGGTGGTAATTGGTACTTTGTTTTTTTTTTTAACAAGGTAAATTTTATCAATTTCTCCTGGTAAAATAACAGGAAATAGGAAGTAGCATGTAGGCTTACAGAACCATTTCCTAACGCAAATGTCAAATATATATATATATATATATATTCTATTTTTCTAGCTCTTCTGTAACCGTAGGCTCCCCTAGCTCTTCCCTCAAATACGTTTCGTCCTCCGGCTTGTTGGTGTCGTCATGAGGTTATGTTCCATTTTTCTAGAATTTTGGACACTGAGAAGTGGTTTGCCCAAAGTTTTTACATCCAAAACATCTCGTAGGGTTCATACTCAACTTTATGGAATAATGTTTTTTTTCATTAGGAAGCTCTAATTTAAGCTCCTCCGCCAGCACGTCATGGTTGTGATAATTTCCAAAAAAAAATCTCGCATAGGATGGTCTCTCCTTCCTAGCGGTGAGAGGGTCTGCGCACAACAGCGTACCGATCCCACTGATCATCTTCATAATGGCAGGAAAACTCTACAGCTGTGGGGGAAGTCAAGAAAATCGAATCCATATAGGCACCGCCGTAAGCTAATCACGAACGAAGTCGGTTGAAGGTTCCCAATGACGCATAACAATCAATCTTCCATGATCCACCACCAGTTCTTCAGGATCCTATCTACATCCTCGACAAGCTTATACATTGGTATTTATACATGGAGCATCAAAGGAAATTGATAATAAGGATAGTGTAAACTATACGAAGAACCAACACCTGGACATTGCGAAGTAGACTGACAATATCAACTATTAGTGTACTTGCACTCTTCACATAAAGCTACATTAATTGTAGCATTTCTACCACAACAAAAAACCTCTCTCAAAAAATTGAACTTAATGTCTGGTAAGACTTCTTTGAAGCAGAAAATTAACAAGAGTAAATGTGAATTGGGTGGTATGTGCTATGTTAAACTCTGAGAGAGAGAGAGAGAGAGAGCGCGAGAGTATAAAACCCAACCCAGCTGCCCGGCCCAATTCCCCCAACCCGACCCGTCCCCAGCTCCTCTCTCCCCACGACCCGCACGCAGCCCCGCGTTCTCCGCCGACAACCGCGCCTCCCCTCCGGATCATCCGCCCACGACGCCCCGGCCGAGCCCTCGCAGTCCCCTATAAATTCTCCCCTCTCAGCCCTCTTCCTCCCCCGCAAACCCTAACCCTAGATCTACCAACTCCGGCGAGCCCCGTCCGCCGACCCCGACTGCCCTCAGCCACCAGCGCCGAACCTCCCAGACCGCCCTGCGACCACCCTCCCCAGCCAGAACCACCTCCTCCTCTTCCCTTCCTCCTCCTCCCCAGGCGGAGCCAACCCCGACTCCTCCCTGCTGCTGTCTCCCCTCCACCGGAGCCGCAGCCACCGCCCAGCCCCTCGCCTGAGCCGCCGCAGCCCCGGCCGACCTCGCCAGCCTCCGGCGTACCCTCCAGCAGTACCCAGAGCCTCGGACACGGCAGCAGACCCGGACACAGGGAGCCCTAGCCGCTGGACACGCTGACACGTCCAGGACACAGAACCGCGTGTCGGACTCGAAACACCCCGATCCCGTCCGTGCCCGATCCCGAGTCCGAGGCCTCCCCTCGGTGCTCCTCCATCAACTTCCCGGTAGGTGCCACTATCAGAACGCGCTGTTCCATCCAAAACCATTCTCCTGTCCGACCGGGACTGACAGAATAAAGCTCTGTCAATCCCGGGGTAGCTTAGAAATTGATATGCTTATAGTTAATTACGTAGATTAGTAATTATTTAGTATATATTTCTGAAATGATTTTTAGTATTCAAAATATAATACGTTAGTATTTAAATAAGTTTTCCAAAAATAGTATTCTCTTACAAATTGATTTGTAACATTACCAAAATAAAATTAAGTAATATTTTCCCCTAAGCCTAGTTTGTTAGAAATAAATTGATTGCTAAAACAAATGATATTAATTTATTATAATCGTACTTTCCTATTTTATCTTATTAGAAACAAAATAATTTTCACCTTAAAATAAAATGTAATATTTTATACGATAAAATATTAAATAAGTTTTTAAAGGGTTTTTGTTTTAATTCTAAAATCGGATTATTAATAAATGTAGGTTCCTGTAACTAAGGTTGAGACCGTCGCGACATCTCACTCGCGTCACCAACCAACTCCAGGCAAGTTTCATATAATTCAAAACCTGTATTTTAGTTATAATTAAATATGTTGCATGTCATATAGATATATTGGGACGACACTTGATTCACGGAACCGACTGATTGACTGATTGATTGACTCATTGACTCATTGATTATTGCCTTGGGAACTGGGGAGTAAAAGTTAGCACCCGTGGTCAAAGCCCCCTTATTGCCTCATTGTGGATAGCTGAAGTCCAACCTCACTGGACTGACGCCGGACCGTGTTCACTAGAACACATATTGCCTCCAACCCCAACTGGCCACGGGACGCTACCTTTCTCAAAACACTTTTAGTGATTGTAGTTTGTCATCATTTGCTTCATCGACATTTACTGTTCTTGTCTCATATTTGTTGCATACAAAATATAAATATTGTTCAAAACTATTTTATTGCATCATTTTAATTATCATTAAGATGCTGGAATTGGATATATGTTCTTGCTCCCTCCTGACTGGAGATTAACAATTTTAGGTGATTACGGTGGCGATGAGGCGTATGACACATTTTATGGTCCGGACCAGAGTACTGAAGGTCTAGCTGAACCTAGCCAGGAGGCCGATGTTTAGTTGTTTCCCTTTTAAATTCCAAGTTGTAATAATCAGGGTTGAAGTAATAACCCTGGATGCATGTTTTGCTTGATATTTGCTTGTAAAAGGATTTCTCTTTCGGACTTAGCAATAAAAATTGAATTTCCTTCATGTATTCTGAATGTCTGTGTGTTACTACGGATTGATACAGCTTACTGCCGCCGTCTCACAACGGTGCAGGCTGGGCATGATCCGACTGGACCCAGATTATTGGGATCGGGTCGTGACATGTTTTCAGTGGTGGCCCATGCAGGTCCATGTTTACAACCTTTGGTCTAGTCAACTTAGCCTAGCCAAACAAACCGACTTGCCTTTGACTTTAGGAAAACAGACTCTAGAAACAATTAGAACACTTAGAATTCTTGAGAAAATTTCAATCTGTCACATCATAGGACCAAAATTCTTCTATCTATACATATATACAATTATTTTTGCTTGCTTATAGAACATAGGTTACCTTGCTTATGCTTGCTTCCTAAACCTTCCAGAAGATGGCACGAGGAAAGACAACCCGTTCCGGCCCAGCCGAAGAAGAGGCTTCATCTTCTGAGCACACCCCAACTCAAGCTCAGTCCGACCCCTCTCCGTTGCAGCTCACAGATCGCCCCCATGCTGCAAGAGCTCCCCGCGCTGCCTACACTTCAGTAGTGCATGCAGCTCCACCCATTCCTCCCAGGACCACATCGATTCCAGCCGATGTGACTCCTCCTGTTGCACCACCTGTGCCAGTGGACCCCGCTGAACTCGTAGGCCTGCTACGAGGAGTTCTTGAAGCCCAGAGGGTCCAAGCTGAAGCAAATCGCGAGCAGACCGCGATTATGAAAGAGGGCATGGAGAACGCCCATAATGTAGCCATGGCAGCGCTAGGAACATCCCAGTCAGAACAGGAGCCTGCCAAGGTAATTAAGGATTTAAAAGCTTGGATTCCATTAATGAATTTCTGGTCTAACCACAAACCTGTTATCCAGGTAAAGGTTGGAACTGTGGAAAATTTTAAGAAGTTGGACCCGCGTCCCTTCAAGCGGACCGAAGGCATCATCTACGCAGACGAGTGGCTAGATGATATGGAGCGACTCCTCAGCGTCGCTCGACTCCCAGACGACCTCATGGTTGAGGCCGTAGCACTCCAGCTGAGAGATTTGGCTAACATTTGGTACCGCAACGAGCCAAGATTTCGAGCTGGAGGGATTTCCTGGCGGCTATTCAAGAAGCAGTTCAAGCGGAAGTTCTTTCCAGAGGCTGCCCTCGAAGCTATGGGAAGACAGTTTCAAGATCTGAAGCAAGGAGACCGCACAATTGAAGAATATGCGGCTGAGTTCAACAGGCTTGGCAGGTTTGCAAGTCACCTGGTGGACAACCCTGTGGAACGTGCTAAGAAGTTCCGGCACGGACTACGTGAAGAGATCCGCACCTTAGTAGCTGCTAACGGTGCGAAGACTTATGACAAGATGTTGAAGGTGGCCCAAGATGTAGAGGCCAGTTCACCTGCCCGACCCAAGAGGGAGCATCCAGGGTCAAGCAACAACTATCAGGGCAACAACAAGAGGCACAGCAACAACAACAATAGGCCCTCCTATCCCCAGCAGTCCCAGCAACAACAGCCAGCAGCGGCCAACAAAGCGCCTCAGTACAACCAACAAAAGGCGGTCAACTGCGCCTACTGCAAAAGGCCAGGTCATACCGCAGAGATCTGCAGGAAGAAATTGGGACACTGCCTTGCTTGTGGATCTGCCACCCATCAAGTGAAGGACTGCCCCATAGCATTCAACAAAACTGGAGCTGGACAGCAGAGAGGTCCACTGCCTACCCAGCAGCAGCGCTACAACCAGCACAGAGCCGGGCAAGCTTTTGCCTTGGTTGTGGAAGAGCCAGAAGCTGAACCCGAGACAGAAGGAGATGTCATCGCAGGTTCCATTCTACTTCATTCGCACCCTGCCTTAGCATTATTTGATTCTGGAGCATCACACAGTTTTATATCTGCAAACTTCATTTCTGCACACCATCTAGTTACTGGCATAAGTAAGATGATTTGTAGAGTTATGACTGGTGGAGGACCAATACCCATTAGTGAGACTTGTAGCTGCCCAGTCACTATCTCAGGACATGAGTTTCAGACTCAGTTCCTAATAATGCCTCTGCCAAACTATGACGTAGTCTTGGGCATGGATTGGCTTAGTCAGCATCATGCTCTGATAGACTGTCGAGAAGGCTGCGTAACTCTAGATCCACCTGGAGGACCTAAACTCAAAGTGATTCGAGCACCTGAAGGCGTGGAGTGTGTGTCCTACACATCCATCACTGAAGAAACCGGACCCCCTCATCCTCTCATAGCAGAATTTATAGACGTCTTCCCAGACAATCTTCCAGGGCTACCCCCTGATCGAGATGTGGAATTCTCGATCGATCTTGTACCCGGCGCAGCACCAATCTCCCAACGCTGCTACCGAGTGAATCCCAAGGAGTCCAAGGAGATGAAAGACCAGATTGACGAGCTTCAGGCGCAAGGATTCATCAAGACCGGTGCCTCACCCTGGGGTGCACCAGTCTTGTTTGTACCCAAGAAGGATGGGACAGTCAGAATGTGCATAGACTACCGGGCATTGAACAACATCACTATCAAGAACAAGTACCCGCTGCCCCGGATCGACGACCTCTTCGACCAGCTGAGTGGAGCTGAGGTTTTCTCGAAGATAGACCTCAGATCGGGTTACCATCAAATCAAGGTGAGGAAGGAAGACATTCCAAAGACGGCATTCAACACCAAGTATGGACAATTTGAATTCTTGGTCATGCCCTTTGGTCTTACAAATGCCCCAGCAGTGTTCATGAATCTCATGAACAAGGTCTTCCACAAATACCTGGACCAGTTTGTCGTTGTCTTCATTGACGACATTCTGATCTATTCGAAGACCAAGGAAGAACACGAGCAGCATTTGAGGATAGTTTTGGAAACCCTCAAAAAGGAGAAGCTATATGGAAAACTGTCCAAGTGTGAATTCTTCTTAGACAAGGTGGACTTTCTCGGCCACGTTGTCACAGGAGAAGGCATATCAGTGGACCCCAAGAAGATAGCTGCCGTGGAGACATGGAATACCCCCAGTTCAGTTGCAGAGATCAGAAGCTTCCTGGGCTTAGCTGGATATTACAGGAAATTCGTGAAGGACTTTGCAAAGATTGCTGAGCCCATGACCAAGCTAACCAGGAAGAATGAAGAGTTCGTCTGGACCGAAGCGTGCCAGGCGTCATTTGAAGAGCTGAAGAGAAGGCTAACAACAGCACCGATCTTGTCGCTACCCTCAGGATCAGGAGGATTCTCAATTTATAGCGACGCGTCCGGCAAAGGATTAGGATGTGTGCTCCAGCAACATGGAAAGGTAATTGCTTATGCTTCCCGGCAATTACGGACTCATGAGAAGAACTACCCGACGCATGACCTGGAGCTAGCAGCAGTCATCTTCGCCTTGAAGCTGTGGAAGCACTACCTGTACGGCGAAAGAGTAGAGATATACACGGACCACAAAAGTCTCAAGTATGTCTTTACACAGAAGGAGCTCAACATGCGTCAGAGACGATGGTTGGAGCTCATGAAGGACTTTGATATCAGCCTGCAGTACCATCCCGGAAAGGCTAATGTGGTCGTCGACGCACTTAGTCGATATCCGATGGCGATGTTCTTGACGACAGATCGGTACCTACTGGAGGACATGGAGAAGCTGGGACTAGAACTCGTATTGCCTGCAGAAGAAATGAAGAAGCTTGGACGGGAAGCAATAGTACCCGACGCCGACTTCCCCATGATGCATTTACAAGTGCAGTCTGGCTTGATGGACAAAATCAAGGAGACTCAATTCGAGGACGGAGCATTGTGCAAGCTCAGGGACCAGGTGTTAGCTGGCACACTGGAGGGATTCTCTATTTCAGACGGCGGAACACTGAGGAATGGCACCAGACTTTGTGTACCTGCGGGTGATTTGAGGGAACAGCTGATGCAGGAAGCTCATCACTCACAGTATTCCATCCACCCTGGAGCAAATAAGATGTACCGCGATATACGGGAGCACGTATGGTGGTATGGAATGAAGAAGGATGTCTCAAAATTCGTTGCCAGATGCTTGATCTGCCAGCAGGTGAAAGCAGATAGACAAAGACCAGCAGGACTTCTTCAGCCGCTGCCCATTCCAGAATGAAAATGGGAGCACATCACTATGGATTTTGTGTCAGGATTGCCTCGATCCCAAGGAGGGAAGGACGCTATTTGGGTGATCGTAGACAGATTGACTAAGTCTGCCCACTTCATTCCCTTCAAGGTTGGTTTATCCACCGAGAAGTTAGCTGCCCTATACATGAGGCAAATCGTCCGGATACATGGAGTTCCTGTGAGCATTGTATCAGACCGAGACAGCCGCTTTACTTCTCACTTCTGGAAGAGCTTGCAAGAGAGTCTGGGGACCCAACTGAAGTTCAGCACTGCATATCACCCACAGACCGACGGACAGTCAGAGAGAACCATCCAGACGTTAGAGGATATGCTGAGATCTTGCGTCCTGGATTTTGGAGGGTCATGGGAGGACCACCTACACTTGGTAGAGTTTGCTTACAACAACAGCTACCAGGCCAGCATCGGCATGACTCCTTTTGAGGCTCTGTATGGACGTCGTTGCCGCACTCCCTTGGCTTGGGACGACGTAGGAGAACGAGTCATGCTGGGACCTGAGATGATTACAGATGCGGCTGAAAAAGTCAAGGTGATCAGAGACAGACTTCGGGTGGCTCAAGATCGTCAGAAGCATTGGGCGGACAGCCGTCGCCGACTTGTGGAGTTCGAAGCAGGTGATAGTGTCTTCGTCAAGATCTCCCCCACCAGAGGAACTATCCGTTTTGGCAGAGCTGGGAAACTGAGTCCCAGGTATATCGGCCCATTCGAGATATTGAGCAGAGTTGGAGAGGTGGCATACAGAGTGGCGTTACCACCTAATCTTGAAGGCGTGCACAACGTCTTCCATGTATCGCAGCTGAGGCGTTACATTCCGGACCCGAGCCACATCCTGGATCATTCAGAGTTGGAGATTGGACCAAGTCTTACAGTACCAGAGCAGCCAGTAAGGATCGTAGACCGTATGGAGAAGCAGTTGCGGAACATCGTGATTCCACTGGTCAAGGTTCAGTGGCTTCACCACTCCCCAGGCGAATCCACCTGGGAACGAGAGGCTGAGATGAGACAGAAGTACCCTCATCTGTTTAAAGGTATGTTTACCCTTGTCTTCCCTTCAATTGTAGTTAATTTCGAGGACGAAATTCTTCAAGGAGGGAAGGTTGTAAAACCCAACCCAGCTGCCCGGCCCAATTCCCCCAACCCGACCCGTCCCCAGCTCCTCTCTCCCCACGACCCGCACGCAGCCCCGCGTTCTCCGCCGACAACCGCGCCTCCCCTCCGGATCATCCGCCCACGACGCCCCGGCCGAGCCCTCGCAGTCCCCTATAAATTCTCCCCTCTCAGCCCTCTTCCTCCCCCGCAAACCCTAACCCTAGATCTACCAACTCCGGCGAGCCCCGTCCGCCGACCCCGACTGCCCTCAGCCACCAGCGCCGAACCTCCCAGACCGCCCTGCGACCACCCTCCCCAGCCAGAACCACCTCCTCCTCTTCCCTTCCTCCTCCTCCCCAGGTGGAGCCAACCCCGACTCCTCCCCGCTGCTGTCTCCCCTCCGCCGGAGCCGCAGCCACCGCCCAGCCCCTCGCCTGAGCCGCCGCAGCCCCGGCCGACCTCGCCAGCCTCCGGCGTACCCTCCAGCAGTACCCAGAGCCTCGGACACGGCAGCAGACCCGGACACAGGGAGCCCTAGCCGCTGGACACGCTGACACGTCCAGGACACAGAACCGCGTGTCGGACTCGAAACACCCCGATCCCGTCCGTGCCCGATCCCGAGTCCGAGGCCTCCCCTCGGTGCTCCTCCATCAACTTCCCGGTAGGTGCCACTATCAGAACGCGCTGTTCCATCCAAAACCATTCTCCTGTCCGACCGGGACTGACAGAATAAAGCTCTGTCAATCCCGGGGTAGCTTAGAAATTGATATGCTTATAGTTAATTACGTAGATTAGTAATTATTTAGTATATATTTCTGAAATGATTTTTAGTATTCAAAATATAATACGTTAGTATTTAAATAAGTTTTCCAAAAATATTATTCTCTTACAAATTGATTTGTAACATTACCAAAATAAAATTAAGTAATATTTTCCCCTAAGCCTAGTTTGTTAGAAATAAATTGATTGCTAAAACAAATGATATTAATTTATTATAATCGTACTTTCCTATTTTATCTTATTAGAAACAAAATGATTTTCACCTTAAAATAAAATATAATATTTTATACGATAAAATATTAAATAAGTTTTTAAAGGGTTTTTGTTTTAATTCTAAAATCGGATTATTAATAAATGTAGGTTCCTGTAACTAAGGTTGAGACCGTCGCGACATCTCACTCGCGTCACCAACCAACTCCAGGCAAGTTTCATATAATTCAAAACCTGTATTTTAGTTATAATTAAATATGTTGCATGTCATATAGATATATTGGGACGACACTTGATTCACGGAACCGACTGATTGACTGATTGATTGACTCATTGACTCATTGATTATTGCCTTGGGAACTGGGGAGTAAAAGTTAGCACCCGTGGTCAAAGCCCCCTTATTGCCTCATTGTGGATAGCTGAAGTCCAACCTCACTGGACTGACGCCGGACCGTGTTCACTAGAACACATATTGCCTCCAACCCCAACCGGCCACGGGACGCTACCTTTCTCAAAACACTTTTAGTGATTGTAGTTTGTCATCATTTGCTTCATCGACATTTACTGTTCTTGTCTCATATTTGTTGCATACAAAATATAAATATTGTTCAAAACTATTTTATTGCATCATTTTAATTATCATTAAGATGCTGGAATTGGATATATGTTCTTGCTCCCTCCTGACTGGAGATTAACAATTTTAGGTGATTACGGTGGCGATGAGGCGTATGACACATTTTATGGTCCGGACCAGAGTACTGAAGGTCTAGCTGAACCTAGCCAGGAGGCCGATGTTTAGTTGTTTCCCTTTTAAATTCCAAGTTGTAATAATCAGGGTTGAAGTAATAACCCTGGATGCATGTTTTGCTTGATATTTGCTTGTAAAAGGATTTCTCTTTCGGACTTAGCAATAAAAATTGAATTTCCTTCATGTATTCTGAATGTCTGTGTGTTACTACGGATTGATACAGCTTACTGCCGCCGTCTCACAACGGTGCAGGCTGGGCATGATCCGACTGGACCCAGATTATTGGGATCGGGTCGTGACAGAGAGCGAGAGCGCAGTGTGTATAGGCATTTCATCTGGACTAGCATGGCTTGGACGTGAGCTGGGGACTTAATTATATAAGAGAAAAATTTTGGTGGGCTGTAACCCACATCAGCCCACCAATGGTTCGGACAGTGAGTACCGGATTCTTTTGGTATCAAAAACCAAATAATTATTAACATTTTAAAAAAAATATATTAACATTTTTTAAAATAATTATTAACATTTTAGAAAACATATGTTATACATTTAAACATAATTTTAAGTATTTTTAGTATTGTTTCTTAGTAATTTTGAATAAAAAAAGTAGTCACCGTTGTCGACTGGTTTACATGCGATAAATAAGTTTTCTTCATTTACATGCTTGTACAATCTATATCCCCGTGCTGAACCGAACACAACTACCGGACGTAGGGACGGACCGGCGGCTGTTCTACATGGCGACCAACATGATGCCGTCGATGAAGCAACCGGTGTCGTTCATCAACATCACATCGCTGTCTGAGTACAGGAAGGAGGCACACACCGGTGCTAACCATCCGGCAGGGGAAGAAGCCGGCGCCGGAGCAGCAGGCGGACCACAAAAACTATGCCACCTGTATCCACTGGTGCCTCCCCGGCCTCCCGGATACATGGAACGAGTTCCTGTACGCTAGGATTGCTTCCCAACCATGGGAAATGTGGCAAAATAACTCGATGAAAGGGGAGATCAGAGTTAATTGGATATTACTTGCTCTTTTATTTCTCAGGTTCCTACCAGTCTGCTACTTCTATGTACATAATTTATGTTTATGTATCTCCTGCCCTTAACGTTATAAATACCAGCCAATTTTTCAAGTCACTACCAAGTGTGTGGGGTTTATCATTGTATTACAAATTAAAAAGAAAAAGAAAAAGAAAAAGATCCAGAATAGAACTATGGAGAGGCTGATTTTATTCTTTGATCCTTAAATAGTTATGGAACTATGATGAAGCATCACCACCAATCTTCCCTGTCAATTTTCCACCAACCAGAGCTTCTGAATGGCTTCCACAGCACAAGTGCAACTTTCCTTCCACAAGCAAGAGCCAGCTTGCTGCCTTAACTGGAGGGATTTACCAATCAATGACCCCTCCAGAGTTCATGCAGTACCGACTTTCTGCAAAGAAAAAATTACCAGTGATCAGCGGCTTAAAAGAATACAACAGGTATTTGTCGGTGACAATTACAAGGTTTGCAGTTTCGGTATCAGAATCAGTATCGGACCATTTCTATGAGTATCGGTATCGGTGGTATCGGCGGTTTCGGATCAAAGTATGGGATTTTTTGGTTTCGGAAAAGAAATAATTATTTACAAACTATTAACATTTTAGAAATTATATTTTATACATTTAGGCATAATTTTAAGTATTTTCAGTGTTGTTTCTTAGCAGTTTTGAAATTGAATGTACTCTTGCCGATTGGTTTACATGCGATGGATATTTTTTCTTCTTTTACATGCTTTTACAACTTTACTATGCGTTTACATCCCTAGCTAATTGGTCTTGTCCATTCAATTTTTTGTTTTTGCCGAATTGATCGGAAAATAGACCCCCAACGTCAGTATCGGTTAGTATCGGGTATCGGTCGGTATCGGATAGGGACATGCCAAACCGTACTGGTATTGGCCGTATCGGATCAGTATCGGCCGATACTTCAAACTATGAATTAACATGAGGTACCTACTAGTTATCGGACAAACTACATATATAAATTCATTAGAGCTGCAACAAAAAAAATGATCAAGTTGCAGGCTTGCAGCTTACCAGGAAAATGAGCTTATAATGATGTCTAGCACTATTACGTGAACGAGCTCCTCATTCATCAAACTCTTCAGGAATTGTAGCCTTTCCCAAATAAACTAGTTCCATCTCCTCTCTCCATATCTGTAAAATTATAATGGAAGAAAATAGGCTTGAAGAGGAACTTGAAGTAGAGAACCTTGAACTACAAACGGAAAAAAATAATAATAATAAAATCCGCAAATGTAAAGCATACCATGTAGCGAAATTCCACTCGGATGTGTGGCACATTTGTTTTGTGAATATCATTTCCATCAGGCCCTCTTTTGTAGTACATTTTCCCAATCCAATGAGACTGCAGCAAACAAGTAACAGCCAAGTTCAGTAACTGAAAGCAGCTGGAGAAGTACTAAACCCCTAGATCGCAAAGGAAGAAACTGCATGACATGCATATTCCATGCAAGAGCAAGATTTATCACAGCACATCTGCTGGATGTTTATTGGTACAGGTCGAAGTTCCCATAACGTTTGAAGAAACAAGATAGTGAAGGTATATGGTCTCAAAAATGACTAGAAATCATCAAATATCTCATAAAGTCAACTGACTCCATGATCCATAATAGGAATAGAGATGATAAGAAGAAACTAGAGATTCCTGCAACTCATGTTGCAACACTCCTTGCAATGAATGACCACGTTCTACAAATTGCCAATGGGTTCCACTTGCTAGAGACCATGTGAGAAAATTGACACTATTAGTAGTTTGGATATTTCAGAATGAAAGCAAATGCCTACAGGATCACAGTGGAAGCTATCCCCAAAACAAATATCTAAGAGTATCAGTCTATAAAGTAAACATGTTATAGTATGTCCTGGCATTCAGCATACAGAACATTCATGCCTAAACCTGAAATAAGACATTATTGGTATACCTTGAGAGCATGTGAAAAGCCAGACTGGTAAACTGAATTCCTAGCTATCTCACATAGATCACATGAACTAAGCTTCCAAACCTGTTTGGAAAAAGAAAAAAGAAATTAGATATTGTAGCCGCAGTAAAATATAGGATTTGGGGAGGGAAGCTTACTGAAGCTGCAATACTGTATTCCTCCACCAAAGGTTCTTTTGTCAAATGGATTTGCAATGGATCATCCGTCGATAGAGAGACATTAAGGCCGCGTTGGAAAAACATTGGAAAGGGGTTTCGATGATAATCCAGAAATAAGGAGTTGTTACTCAAAGGTGACATTGCCAGACCAATCTAATAATCAAAAGATTAGTATCAGTTCACTTTCCCAAACTGCATGCATATTAAGCACATACAACAACAAAAAGCCTTGATCCCAAATTTTTGGGGTCGGCTGCAAATAAAATTTTCTGTTAGTAGTCTAAACATATACAACTGACCAAAATAGCTATTAAAAGAAAAATGAAGAACTAAAACAACAAAACCAATTCGGTATACAACAACAACAAAGCCTTTATCCCAAAAATTTGAGTTCAACTAAAACCACTTTTAGTAATGCTACTTAAAAATAGCATCAAGTACCTGAGCAAGATAATACAAGTATTGAAGTACAGGAGCCTTTCTCAGGTTGATCCCATGGGCGATGTTGTGAGCAACAAGAAATGTGGCAGCTAGGTGGTCAATATCACCAGCCTGTCAACCAAAAAAGGAAACAAAGAACTGAGAACATAGCATACATGATATCAGGTGTCATGGGTTTCTTATCTCAGAAAAAAAGATGTATGTTCATCATTGGTACCTCTCCAGAATGGGGGCGAAATTTGATAGTTGTCATTCCCTTTGATTCACGAAGCTGAGATATCAACGCAAATATATTAAGAAACGCCTCACTCAAAACTAAATAACAAGCTTACAATTTACAACTCCTGCACAAATATTAAATCTGGTTTAACTTGGGCATGTGTTTTAAATTTTTAATCTGGTTCTTTAGCCTTTCCATGCCTTGGTAATTACTGCTATCCTGAGAAGATAAATCTTATGATTTCCTCTTCTGCTCGACACACTTTGTCTAGAATAAATCTGGAAGGCCACTCAAGCCTGAGCTTAAGAGCCATAACCAACAACAGGCTTGGGTTTCTAGGTTTATTGTCAGATCTCTTCTTCACATAGTTCCTTCTCCATTAGTTTGGCACCAACTTGAGAGAGTACATATCAAGTTTGTGTGTGCCCTTCTCAAGTTATAATTTCTTCCACAGCCAACCCCATTTCCATGGCAAAAGGCTTAAAGTTATGCCCAAGATGGACCACTGAGGCTTGATAACCATATATGTTCTGAACTTTAGTAAAAAGATGTACATGAAGAATAAAAAACCTTGTTTAGTGTGTATAGGTTAGCATAACAATAGTAAGCATAATATGAGAAGGCAGGATTGAAGATATTGGTCCATTGAGCTGGTGTAGGCATATGCTTTGTTGGACGTCTTTCAGGCTTGCTTTCGTCGTCGACTAAATCCAAGCCTACAACCTACAGTAGAGCAGAAACCAGCATGCAGAGGTCACCACCAATGAATGAAAGAATGAAAAATAAAGTTGACTACAAGAAAGAATACTACATACTAAAAAGAATCAAAATATTGATAACCTAGTAAACCAGAGATATCTTTACCAACATGAACTAATAAGCATCCCAGATGAAACAATAAAGGAATAGAGCAGTACTGTATCACATTAAATAAGTCATACTCAAATCTTGTAACACATTAATTGCAAGGCCAAAAACCCATGAAGCATGGATAGTTGGATACTTCTAGGAGAATAATGTTAAATGTCTGTTTTTTAATATTTTCCACAGGTTTTACTATTATGTTTAAGTTTTCATATGCGGTATTCATGCTCGTTTGTGCAAAAATAAAATAGCCATTTCCTTGCCGTCATTATAGTATGGAGGAACAGGTCATCTGTTTGTGTCCATGTTGAATGATATATTTATTCCTTGTGTTCCTGCTTCAAAGCATACTATAGATGCTAGACTGACAAGGATTTGAGCATCATTACTATAATGTAGACTAGAATTCTATAATATTAACACATTTGATAATATAAAACACGCCACTAGTATAAACGAAAAGCAATCTTCAGTAACTAGCAAATATATAATTGCATTGAAGAAGAGAAAAAATTCCAAAAACATTATGAAGCACAAAAGAAAACACACTAGACTTTTATGCTGGTTAAGCAATTAGAATTTAGAACCAGTGTTGTAAATAGCTATTTGGACCTTATTGTCCAACTTGTTGAGCCATATATCGTTGCACTAAGCGGTTCCACACATTTGGACTGTTTGATTGGTTCAACTACTACGAGAAAGGTTGGACTGATAAAATGTTGGGACCTGTCCGGATCATTGAAGTGGACCTTTTCAACCTTGTTCATATTCATTGGGCCAAAAATAATTGAGTCGAATGTTGCTATGCCCAATCTTAATCCAGTTCATAGAAGTGAACTTCATTTTATTCATTTTCTTCCAAATAACTGGAATGTACACGCTAGCTAGAGTGACAACCCTTCAAGATTGAACCAGATGGTCCAACAGGTTGGACCATGGACAGGCCATGACAACGGTCCAATGGTTGGGCCGGTTTTCAAAACACTGTTTAGAACTATTAGAATTTCGCTGCAAATTGATGGCATATAAATTTCAAGAACAGTGTAATTCCAAGAATAATTAGGAGTATCTTCCAAAGATGAAAAATGGAAGAAACAGTTGTATATAATTTATATGTGTTAAGTATTAATCCTTTTTTGGTACTGTTACTCCTTTTGGTTCTCAGTTATGTTGCGTCTTAGATACCAATGCACTTAGGTACAACAAAAGGCATCACCTTACCTTTTGGTCTAGACTCTAGAGTCAAATCTACTCTAGGGTAAAACTTGGAGGGTGCTCCTTGATTGCACATCTTAAAATGTGTGACCTAAAAGGTAGTTACACCTACCTATCAACTAATCCTATAGATTTTACGTGAGGCCCTCTCTTACTCATACCTACATCACTAGGAATCAGAAACTAGCATCGAGGGTTGACAACGGATTGGCAGGTCACAGAATCTTGAGCACATTTTTCTTTGGAGCTTTCTCGTGCTACATAGCCATTCCCATTCTGAAGGAAGAAGTCTTTGGATAATGATGCTAATGACGATTTTATATTTTTTTTCCATTCCTAATGGGAGAATCTTAACCTTTGGCAACCCCGTATTAAAAACAAAATGCCCCTAAGCATAAGAAACATTAAAGATGTGTTCAGATTGCAGTATGTGAAAGAGAATGAAACAAATGGTTGGAAACTATGTTAAAAGAAGTGCAAGACCGCAATTCGTCTTTCTTTTCCTTTCCCTTTGTTAACATATATCTCATAAAATATTTTATATATATATATATATATATATATATATATATATATAAAGGAAATCGTCAGGAAAGTAAGATATTCACAAACCTGTTTTAAGAAAACATGTAACTGTTGATGTGAATCCGGGTTGACCGTGACCTCGAAGAGGGGAAGGAAAATATTGTCAAGAATGTTCTGAAACGATGTAACAATTCCCATCTCCTTGTATATGTTATATAACCGTGGAATCTGCAAAACAAAAAACAGCAGAATTATATCCAATGTACCTTATAACCGATCATATATTTTTACATTGTTCAAAAAGGTATGATTAGACGGCGATTAACAGGCCGATTAATCAATTGGTTAATCGGATTAATTAGGTTCCTGAAGCAAAATCTCCAGGTGGCTGCATAATGTCCCACTTCTAGCGGTGGCATTATATTGTTATAGATGCCGATTTTCTGGCTCAAATAACATAAATCTTTCAGTAAGAGCTCTCTTTTCATCTGAGATGAGTGGACAAAACTTCTCTTTCATTATTCTTTCATGACTAATAAAGAACCCATAAAAATGGATTTATGTTTTGCTTGAAATGAATAGAGTTTGTATTCACACAAATGATAATTACATGAAATCTGCATGCTCTTAATAAGACACGAAAAATGATCGTATGAACTTATTTAGAGATGATTGTAGAGTAAAACTATTGCTCACTTGTTTGAATAGTAGTAAGAAGAATTGATGCTTACTTCGTTTAATAGTTAAAAGAGAATATTGCATGCTTGAATTATAGATTATTGATAGAATTGAATGAATTGATATTTTCTCTTGTTTAGAAATGAATGAAACTGTAGACTTGAAATGTATATTGTAAATAGAGATATGAATATGAAACAATATTGTTAAATAAAAGATTTGTGCTAAGATAGTTTGTGCAAAAAAAGGAAGAACATGATATGGTCGTCAGAATAAAAGAAAGGAAGAACAGAGCTATGGCTCTACGATTCACGACTTGGCCGTTGGTATGGAAAGAGTAGAAAAAAATAAATGCTTGATATATATATTGTTGCATTGTTTCATTTTAAATGATAATACATGTTGCATATCATGCATTGGACTTGGACAACTTGTGCACAAGATTATTCTCTCGAACGATTGTCGGGGCACTGGGATCGTGTTGGCCTAGGAGAGATGGGTCACCCTGAGGACTGGATTGTCATCGCAATAATGGGGTGTTATGTCGAATTGGAGAGATGGACTTGAACGCCCCAACTTCTAATTATAAGTTAACCCATAGACCATCATGTAGTTAAGTCGTATGCTAACGAAATTGTTTTGCATGTCAAACAATTTGATGCAGGAATGGACTTGTGATATTTATAAATGTGATTTCTAATGCTGGTTTTGCAGGAATAGAATTTGACGTTTTATTGTTTGAACGATGTATAAGTTCTAATATTTTCTAACTCTGAAATGCTATCAAGTCCCTAAGAACGAATATAGATTAAGTGTATGGTGTGTTTGGTAAAGATAGAAAGAAATGGATATTGTTTATGAAATAGTTTATAATGCTTGATTAAATAAAAGAAGAAAGTATGATTTATTGATCAAGTATGGACATGAAATTGAAGTAGGGAAAAAATAGAAAAACCGTCATTATTAAAACAAATATTTTCTCACATGATTGCTTAGTGTCTGCTTTTAGTTTAGTATAGTTTTGTCACTCACCAATGCATTCTCCATTCTCCAATGTACTTTCAATTTAGTGTAGTTTTGTCACTCACCAATGCATTCTGCATTCTCCAATGTACTGACCCCCACCTCTACAGGTGCCGGATTTTCCGGTAGACCTTCAAAGACAGTAGAAGACTTTCATCCTTTAGAGTTGGAGATCTAAAGGCGTATTGTTATCTTGTATAAAGGGATATAATGTATGGAATAAAGTTATTATAACTCCTTTCAGTTTCAAAAGTTGTAAGTCAGTCTGGCATGTTCAATTGGCTATCGAAAATCTTTGTATTCGCTGCAAATTAACAATAAAAGAATCATGTTCTTGTATCATTATTGTTACTTGGTTTTTTGTTTTAAATTTTTGTTGCTTTAGTTCAATTCAGTCTATTTTGTTCATGTACAAGTTTGTGTCTTGTACAAGCGCAACTAGGCTTGTACGGCATCACGTCCAGTGGCGACCCTTCAATCCTCCGGAATCGGAACGTGACATAATCAGCCTCCTAATCAAAAAAATCAGAAAGTGGCCTGGACTGAACACAATGAAACTACTGACACTGCTATTTACAATTTTAAATAAAAAACATTACAGATCAATGATTGATAAATAGGTTTATGACAGCTGCTTTCTTACTAAAATGCGGAACCACAACCAATCACTTTGGTGTGAACCAATTTTCACAAACACAAGAATCATATTGCAAACTATAATCTAACTGAGACTCAACATATGCTCCTATATTCTCAATAAAAAATAAGGATATATGTAAACTGCGCAAGAATCAGCAAATGAATCTGCAGTTCCAAATCTCTCTAGTCCTAAGTCTATTTTCAAATGTTAGAAATTTGTTGTATGAACACACTCTTATGAGTATATAAATAGATAAATGGGGTGTCCTTGTGCCATGAGCCACCCTCTTATGACATCATGAGCATATCAAGGTTCGCGGTATCGGTATCCGAATAGGCATCAGACCATTCCTTTGAGTATTAGTACCGGCAGTTTGACCGTTTCAGCAGTTTTGGATCAGAGTTTCGGAGTACTTGGTTTAGGAGAGCCAAAATATTATAAGAAATCATTTTAAAAACTAGAAAAGTATTTGATACATTTAGGTACAATCTTATGTAGTTTTTTATTTTCCCATTAAGCTTTGAATGGACTAATGTTTGATGAATTGTTCACCCGCAAGAGACATTGTTGTTTATTTTACTTGCCTTTAGACAAAGTACCCCCAAAAGAAATTAGTTTTGAATAGAAT
Organism: Iris macrosiphon; assembly: GCA_036927795.1. Classification (NCBI taxonomy): domain Eukaryota; kingdom Viridiplantae; phylum Streptophyta; class Magnoliopsida; order Asparagales; family Iridaceae; genus Iris; species Iris macrosiphon. Next base: position 4,754,194 of record JAYESA010000018.1, on the reverse strand, counting down.
AGAATTAAGATGTATGAACGTAATAAATTTATAGTACACAACATGGACAAATGGTAACGATTTAAATGTGTCAATAAGGAAATTTATAAACACTTGTAGCATATTGATCTTCGACACGATTGAATAATTGTATAGACACTGGATTCGCAATACTTCTCTCTTTTGTTTTAAGTTTTTGTTGAATTGACCAGAAAAGATAGCCATAATTTTGGTATTGGCCAGTATCGGTGGGGGTCGGTATCGGATCTTACATGCCAAAACCGATACGAAACGGCCAATATTATGAAACTTGGACCATATGTAATAGGGATCCAGATCGTGCCAACAGGCTTGGACCTCGTCAATTTTCAGAATACTTTAGCAAAGTTTACTTGAGTTCAGCTGCCTTCTGCTGAATTTGGCTCTAACTGAGTCATGTTTTAGATGGTTTTATAATGTTTATAATTTGTAAGGACTTGTTTACAGTTTTCCAGTCCTAGGTCTATATATCTCGTGTGATCCTTCTATTGCGTAAGTGGATGAATGAGATTATTTTGGAATGGTTGATTTGTGAGATTCCATGCGTATTGGACAGGTATAAAGCTTATATCCTAACACTAATCTATTCCTATTCGACTCAACAAAAAAAGAGGTACTGGAAAGACCACTTTTCTCATAACATGTAATGTTTTAAGATAAGTGGGGAATTCATGTAGTTCAGAAAAGGAATAACCACTCTTCTCAAAACATGTTCTGTTTTTTCCTAGACATCCACATACATTTTGGAACATGGATTTCATAGTGAATGTTGAAGATTATGATTTGATGGTTTTGCTTGGCTAAGTCACAGTTGGCTGCAATGTCTTATTTCACAGGGCCTGCACACGCACGCGCACACACACACACACACACACATATATATATTGGAAAGGAGTGTATACCTGAATCAACCAAACAACGTTGTCACTGTATAATTCATTGTTAACAATCCAACTTGCTAGCTGATCCCACTCACTCTGTTTCCTTCCATAAATTGATAGCCTGTATTCTGCCATCTGCAATAAGGAAAATAGGCACAAATATTCAATGTTATTACATACCAGAATGGAGCATAAAAAATATAAACATCATCATAGGAAGTAATTCTCACCAGCATTAGAATAATGGAATAATTTTCATATATGAGAAAGACTACATATATGTACGAGAGGCTCACCCCTCTATTATTCTACACGATGTGGGACTAAAGCCCACTACCTAATATAACGCTTAACACCTTCCCTCAAGCTGGAGCATATATATCAATCATGTCCAGCTTGTTACACAAAAATTGTACCCAAGGACCCAAAAAAGATTTCGTGAAGATATCAGCTATCTGATCACCGGTTCTTACGTGATGGAACTTCATCATTCCCATTTTTATACTCATCATGGGCAAAATGGGCATCAATTTCAATGTGCTTTGTCCTTTCATGAAATACAGGATTGGTATAGCAATATGCATAGCAGATTGGTTATCACACCACATATCTGCTGCTTTAGATCATGCTTCTTCTCCCAGCTCTTGTAGAAGATGTTGCAGATATAACATTTCTGTCGTGCCATGGACAATGGCTCGATATTCTGCTTCGAAACTTGATCGTGCGATCACACTCTGCTTCTTACTCTTCAACGATACCAAGTTTCCGCCAATAAATACCGAGTAACCAGACGTAGATCATCTGTCTATCAAGCTCGCACCCCAGTCAGCATCAGTAAAACACTCAACATTTGTATGTCTCTGGTTCTCCATGCGAATTCCTTTTCTAGGATTCTGGACTAAATAGCGCAGAATTCTGAGATCTGCCTGCCAATGTGGCACTCGTGGAGAAGACAAAAATCTACTCGCAACACTGACGGCAAAGAAAATATTTGGACGAGTCATAACTGCCAGGTAGTTGAGTTTTCCAACCACTCGACGATATTGATCCAGATTCGTCATCAGGACCCCCTCGTCGGGGAGTAACTTTTCTTCTGGGTCCATTGGCAACTTTGCACATTTGTCTTGCATCATTCAGTATGTCTAGCACATACTTCCTCTTTGACATGACAATGTGCTTCTTTTTTCGTACAACTTCAACACCCAAGAAGTAGTTTAATGATCTCATATCATTGGTCTGAAACTGTTCTTCCAGAAACTTCTTCAGCCCCGCAATGCCCTGACTGTCGTCTCCTGTGATCACAATGTCATCAACATAAACACCAAGTAGAATCCTTTCCGGCGATGTCTGTCAATAAAATACTGAGTGATCCTTCTTCGATTAACTCATGCCAAACTGAATGACCACATCTTAAACCGACCAAACCATGCACTAGGTGATTGTTTGAGACCATACGGGGTCTTCCTCAGATGACACACTTTACCCTCCCTTGGATCAAAACCATCTCATACAGGGCCTTTCTCAGATGACACACTTTACTCTCCCTTGCATCACCACATATACATTTTCATCTAGGTCCCCGGGAAGGAATTCTTGATATCTAGCTGGAGCAGCGGTCACTCATAGCGAACAACTAAGGCCATAAGTACGCGTACAGAGGTCATCCTGGCAACTGGGAAGAATGTCTCTAAATAATCCTCACCATAAGTTTGGGAATATCCTTTAACCACCAGACGAGCCTTTAGTCGATCAAGGGTGCCATCTGGTTTCACTTTTATCGTGAACACCCATTTGCAACCGACAGCTTGTTTACCAGACGGCAAATTTACCAAGTTCCAAGTATGGTTCTCCAACCCATCTCCTCTTCCATAGCAGCATGCCAACCGGGATGTTTGAGACCCTCCTCGGCAGAATTGGGAATCTGAATCCCATCAATAGTAGCTATTAAGAACCGAGTGTGGCTCGTAAGCCCTTTGCAATTTTCAACATACAAGGGATGATCATGACAGACATGACGAGGTCGAACTGGTAGAACATGCAAAGCCGAAGTCGGAGACGAATGAGGCGAGCCAGAGGAGGAGGATGACTCTGTGACCATAGACATTATCTACGACGATCGATCGGGCGACGGCGATGTTGAGTCTGTTACCATGGGCAAAATCTGCGACATGCGATCGGACGACGACGGTGCTGACTGAATCGTTGTCTGCAAACCGTCAGACTGGAGCACTGGCTCGGTAGAGGAGGGCAGCCTAACAATGAGCTGTTGTGCTTGAACCGGGAGCAACAAGAAGTCATCTTCTGGGTAAATTTGGAGCACTGGTCCTGTAGTTTGTGGAAGTAGAGAAAACTCGATTTCAACAAAGATAACATCCCGAAAGAAAAAAAATACTTCTTCAAGACGGAAAAAACACCGATACTCTTTCTGATCCTTAGGATACCCAAGAAAAATACATTGGATAGCCTTGGGATCTAATTTAGAAAGAATTGGTCGGATATCCCAAACATAACACAAACAACCAAAGATTCGGAGAGGTAGAGGAAACGGCTCTCGTTTGGAATATAACCTAGAGAAGATAGTATCACCATTGAGGACAAACGACGGCATGTGATTAATAGGATTCCAAGCCGTAAGAACGGCGTCCGGTCAAAATCATTTTGGAGTACGTGGTTGGAACATAAGAGCACGCGTTGTTTCTAAGAGATGACGATTTTTGCGTTCAGCGATACCATTATGTTGTGGTGTGTAAGGACATGAAGTTTGGTGGATGATACCATCCTGAGACAAATGGGACACAAACTCACGAGACATATACTCACAACATTTGTCATTTCGAACACATTTAATCGGAACACCAAATTGTATTCTGATTTCCGCATAAAAATTGCACCAAATGTTAAATAATTCAGAGCAATTTTTCATGAGATAAACAAAAGTGACACGTGAGTAATCATCAAGAAAGGTAACAAAGTACTTAAATATCATCACAGATTCAACCGAACAAGGTCCCTATATATCGGAATGTACTAACTCGAAGGGAGCGGAAGCAATTTTATGTTGACTAACCAGATAGGAAATCCGGTGATGATTTGCCAAGCTACGTGACTTACAATGAAAAGAAACATCCAAAGATGGGTACGTTTTCTGGAATGCTTGGACAGATGGATGTCATAACCGGCAGTGTAACTCAAAAAGATCAAATTTTACACCAGCACGGGCAACAGAGGAAGATTCGTCAAACAGGCACAAGCCTCCAGCTACATGTCCCCTACCGATAGTCCATCCAGTCGTTAGGTCCTGAAAAACACAACCATCAGGAAAGAATGTTAGCGAGCAGTACATATCGCGAGTAATCTGACTAATTGAGAGTAAGCTGAATGGGTTTCCAGGGATATTTAGTACAAAATATAGTAACAGCCCCGAATAAAGGCAGACAAATCCTTTTCCAGCGAACCACCATTGGCACATGTAATATTAGACATATGGCCAACCGGTACATAGTTTCGTATCATACATGCGTCGCCTGTCAAGTGAGCAGACGAACCGGAATCAAGGACCGACTGTTTCGACTGTACCACACATGCCGCTGAGTACCCTGCGATGGACCCAGAAGTAGAAGCTTTACCTCGACGTTAAGCTTGAAACTCAACAAAGTTTGCATATGCTTCATCAGTCATTTAGACGGATCGACCGCAAAGATCAGGAGTATTTGAGGTAACGTTGGCGGCAGGAGTTTTAGTACATTGCTACTGGAAATGACCCTGTAGGCCACACTTGAAGCATGTGCGCAGTCGACCTCCATCACGACCACCAATGCCTCGTCCACCGTCACGGCCACCATTTCGGCCACCACGTCGTCCACCACGACCACAACGAAATCCAGTATGAGCGGCACCAAGAACAGATCGATCAACAGGAGCATCGCTTAGAGAGGTCTCGACGACCTTTGCAGCCCGTAGGATACGAAAATGAGCTTTCATTAGAGATGGAACCTCGGCTCCAGCAATGATCTGAGAGCGAGCTGAGTCTGCATCAGGACGGAGAGAGGCAAGATATGTCATCACATGAATCTGCTCACATTGAGCCCTCGCTTCATTGATATCCGTCGTCGGAGGTAATATATGGTCAACTTCATCGACCATAGCCTTAAAAGTCCGGAAGTGGTCCTTATGAGACTTATCGCCCTGTTCTGTCCGGTAGACATCGACAACCGAATCGTAGATACGAGACAAGTCGCATTTTCCATCAAAAGTCGTCGCTAGGACCTCTCATAGCTCATTTACTGTGTCCGTGTTTTGAACCATGTCCTCTACCGATGGTTCCATGGAGTTCATCAACTGGGTAAACAGTCGACTATCATCCGTCTCCCACTGCTTAAACGTGGGATCAGTCGAGGGTTGTCAGTCAGATACTTGGACAACCACATACCCCGAAGTGTCTTCTCAACCTTCTTCCGCCATGTTGAGTATCCATCTGGTCCGTCCAACCGCCGATCGACGAGTCGAATCGAAGAGATCGTCGTGCCAGTGCCCGTTGGTCCCGCCAATGCGTTTCAGACACCGGTATTACTGCTAGCCGCCTCAGAGGTTGTCATAATGCTCTTGATTCGACCGTTGCTGATTTTTCCCAACACCAATAATCACATCAACTTTTCCATTGTGCTATCAACGTGGCCAGAACCGGCACGCGCATGGAAAGATCGTATGGGAATCACACACACCAGGACACAGAAGTAACCCAAGTAACTCTCTGTGTAGATCCTGATGCGGATATCGGGATAGGAAGGGAACAAAGATCCACGTAAACAATCAACTTGTCTACTCTTTGTTAACTCCTGAAGTCGTAATCTAGGAACATAGGTTGTGCAAACAAATCATTGTCTACCCTCTGGCTTCGATGTACGCTCCTGAAGTCGTATTGTAGGAACAGAGGTTGTGCAAATAAATTAATGTCTACCCTCTGGCTTCGATATACGACTTTTTTTTTGAATTAGGGTTTACACAGGAAGTAGGGGAGGCGGCCGCAGAGGTGTGTTAGGGTTTTGGGTTGCATAGCGGGCCAGGGGTGGCGGGGCCGGGGGGCGGCGGGCAGAGGGGGCGGACCTGGCGGAGCGGTGGGTGGGGGGGGAGTCAGCGGGGCGGCGGCTGGCGGCAGCAGGGGCGGCTAGGGATAGGATTTTTTATTTTATTTTTTTGGAGAAAGAGAGAGAAGGGGGTTATGGCAGTGATACCATGTAGAATTAGAATAATGGAATAATTTTCATAGATGAGAAAGACTATATATATATATATATATATATATATATATATATATATATATATATATATATATATATAAGAGGCTGGCTCATCTCTCTATTATTCTACCCGATGTGGGACTAAAGTCCACCACCTAATATAACGCTTAACAATTATTATTAGATACCTATGCTATAAGTTCCAATACAATATTCAGCTCTTCAGTAGAGTTGCATGATCATTTTATACTTGTAGTTGGCTGGAAGTTTATTTCAAAATAGCACTATAGAATGGAAAGCAGCATAATTTGGGAAAATGTAATTACCAGGATCAGAACCATCAGCTTGCACTTAAATAAAATTGTGTGCATGCTTATGGTGCCTTAATTTGTATGTACTGTAAAATCATACAAAGTATTACAAGAAAAAATTGTTTTACAAGTGCATAAACCAGTGCCTTTTATTTCGAAAAACCTTAGATGAAAAAGATGTGTTAGGTGGAGAGAGAGAGAAGGGTACTTGATTTAGGGACAAAAGGTGTAGGATATACAAGTGTTTGCTTGTCCATGCTATTTCTTGTGGCCTTGTCCATGTTGTTCAACTCTAAACTAGCTTTGTATCACCTAGATAATCCCTTAATCACCTTACTCTAAGATAAAGACCTAGCAACCAAGATCACTTTTGCTTTTAACCTTAACTTCCATGGCTTCCAAGAACTAGATTTATCTCACTCATTAAAAAGACTAATTCAGGAGGGGTATAAGCTTTATCTATGGATTAAACACGTCTTGCAAAAAAGAATTGGTTTTCGAACTAAATGTCCTACTTGGATCATATTTGACATAAATTGAGAATGGGGTATAATCTTGTGCATATGTATCCTAAATAAAAGTCAGCCTTTTGTTCAGGCCTTATGCATTGCAAACCATGCACGCTAGGAAGCATAGGCACATCAAAAGTTGCTAGTGTCTGTGCCGCATCGTATTAGACACATATGAACATGACATGGACACTCCAAAGTTCACTACGACATGCCAAATTATGGGTCATGTCTTGTTTGTGTCTCTTCGTATTCATGTCCATAGCCTGCATACTGGTATATAGACTTCAAATTGTAGATCAAATAACAATTTATGATAAAGACTTGCATAGCTTTTGCCAAGTGATTTAGCTAAAACAGATAATTACTGTTGAGTTATGTGTTAAGTTGAGTTTAGTCCCACATCGGATAGACTAATAGGGAGAGGGGTTAGCCTCTCCTATATAATATACTCCCCTCTCATCTTAATGAATCAATCTATCATTCGTATTCTACATGGTATCGGAGCCATAACCTTTTAACCTCTCTCTCCCCACACAAAACAAAACAAAAACTCTACTCCAAATCCTAGACGCCAACCCCAACCCCCCCACCCCCCCTTCAGCCAGAGGATAGACAATAATTTGTTTACACAACCTCGGTTCCTAGACTACGACTGCAGGAGCGTATATCGAAGCCAGAAGGTAGACAATGATTCGTTTGCACAACCTTTGTTCCTAAATTGTGGTTCCAGAAGTTAACAAAAAGTAGACAAGTTGCTTGTTTACGTGGATCTTTGTTTCCGTCCTACCCCGATATCCACATCAGGATCTACACAGAGAGTGACCTGGGTTACCTCTGTGACCTGGCTTGTGTGATCCTCATTCGATCTCTAATTTCCATGCGCGTGCCGGTTCTGGCCACGTTAATAGCACATCGGTAAAGTTGATGTGATTATTGGGGTTGGGAAGATCCACCGACAGTCGAATCAAGAGCAGGATAACTAACACTGATGCAACTAGCAGTGCTACTACTATCGGTGTCGAGAACGCATTGGCGGGACCAACGGACACTGGCACGGCGATTTCTTCGATTCGACTCATCGATCGGCGGTTCGACGGACCAGATGGCTACTCAACATGGAGGAAGAAGGTTGAAAAAATACTTCGGAGAATGCGGTTGTCCAAGCATCTGATTGACAACCCTCCGGAGACGACTGATCCCACATTTGAGCAGTGAGAGACGGATGATAGTCGACTGTTTACACAGTTGATGAACTCAATGGAACTATCGGTGGAGGACATGGTTCAGAACAAGGACACGGTAAAAGAGTTATGGGAGGTCCTATCGACGGTGTTTGATGGAAAACACGATTTGTCTCGTATCTACGACTCGGTCGTCGACGTCTACCGGACGAAACAGGACGACAAGTCTCCTAATGATCACTTTCGGGCCTTTAAGGCTATGGTTGATGAAGTTGATCGTGTATTTCCTCTGACGACGGATATCAATGAAGCAAGGGCTCAACGGGAGCAGCTTCATGTCATGGCATACTTTGCCTCTCTCCATCCTGATGCAGACTCAGCTCGCTCTCATATCATTGCTAGAGCTGAGATTCCATCTCTAATGAAAGCTCATTTTCGTGTCCTAAGGACAGTAAAGGTCGTCGAGACCTCTCCAAGTGATGATCCCGCTGATCGATCTGTTCTGGGAGCCGCTCGTACTGGATTTCGTGGTGGTCGTGGTGGACGACGTGGTGGCGGAAATGTTGGACGAGACATTGGCGGTCGTAATGGAGGTCGACTGCGCACCTGCTTCAACTGTGGTCTACAGGGTCATTTCCAGTGGCAGTGTACTAAAACTCATGCCGTCAATGTTACCTCAGATATTCCTGATCTTGGCGGCCGATCCGTACAAATGACTGATGAAGCATATGCAGATTTTTTTTGAGTTTCAAGCTCAACGTCGAGGTGAAACTTGTGGGTCCACCGCAGGGTACTCGGCAGCATTTGTGGTACAATCGAAGCAGCGGGACCTTGATTCTAGTGCGTCTGCTCACTTGACAGACGACGCAAGTATGATACGAAATTATATACCGGTTGGCCGTATGTGTAATATTACATGTGCCAACGGTGGTTCGCTGACAGTCCATGAAAAAGGATTTGCCAGTCTTTCTTCGGGATTGTCACTACATTTTATATTACATATACCTGGAAACTCATTCAGCTTACCCTCAATTAGTCGGATTACTCGTGATACGCATTGCTCGGTAACATTATTTTCTGATGGTTGTGTTTTTCAGGACCTAAAGACTGGAAAGGCTATCGGTAAGGGACATATGGCTGGAGGTTTGTACCTGTTTGACGAACCTTCCTTTGTTGTTTGTGCTGGTGTGAAACTTGATCCTTTTGAGTTACATTGCTGGTTAGGACATCCTTCTGTCCAAGCACTCCAGGAAATGTACCCATCTTTAGATGCTTCATGTTCTTTTCATTGTGAGTCATGTAGTTTGGCTAAGCATCACCGAATTTCCTATTCGGTCATTCAAAAAGTTGCTTCTGCTCCTTTCGAGTTGGTGCATTCCGATATATGGGAACCTTGTCCGGTTGAATCTGTGATGGGATTCAAGTACTTTATTACCTTTGTTGATGACTACTCGCGTCACTTTTGTTTATTTCATGAAAAAATGCTCCGAATTATTTAACATTTTGTGCAATTTTTATCCGGAAATCAAAACACAATTTGGTGTTCCGATTAAATGTGTTCGCAGTGACAATGGTCGTGAGTATATATCTCGTGAGTTTGTTTCACATCTGTCTCGGAATGGCATCATCTATCAAACTTCATGTCCTTACACACCACAACAGAATGGTGTGGCTGAACGCAAGAATCGTCACCTTTGAAACGTGTGCTCTTATGTTCCAAACACGTACTCCAAAAAGATTTTGGTCGGATGCCATTCTCACGGCTTGCTATCTAATTAATCGCATGTCGTCGTCTGTTCTCAATGGCGATACTCCCTTCTCTCGGTTATATCCCAAACGAGAGCCGTTTTCTTTCTCTCTCCGAATCTTTGGTTGCTTGTGTTATGTTAGGGATACCCGACCAACTCTTTCTAAACTAGATCCAAAGACTATCCAATGTATTTTTCTTGGATATCATAAGGATCAGAAAGGATATCGATGTTTTTCCCAGTCTTGAAGCGATATTTATCTCTCGAGATGTTACTTTGTTGAAACTGAGTTTCTTCCACTTCCACAAACTACTGATCCGGCTCCACAAGTTTACCCAGAAAAGAATTTCTAGTTGTTTCTTGTTCAAACACAACAGGCCCCCGTAAGGGTGTCCTCCCCTACCGAGCCAGTCTTCCGGTTCGATGGTCCGCACACACCGGCTCCGTCAGTACCAGCATCGCCGGAACGAGTTTCGCCGATAATGTCTGTGGACACAGTGCCTTCATCCTCCTCTAGCTCCACTGATTTGCTTCCGCCTGATCCGTCAGCTCGACCTCGTCGTACATGTCGTGATCATCCATTGTACGTTCACAATTACAAAGGGCTTGCGAGCCACACACAATCATTGGTGGCGACTATTGATGGAATTTAGATTCCCAATTCTGCAAAGGAGGGTCTAAAACATCCTGACTGGCGTGCTGCTATGAAAAAGGAAATGAAAACACTTCGGAAGAACCATACATGGAACTTGGTTGATTTACCTCATGGTAAGAAGATAGTGGGTTACAAATGGGTGTTCAATATTAAGGTAAAACTGGATGGCATTCTTGATCGCCTGAAGGCTCGTCTGTTGGCAAAAGATTATTCTCAAACCTATGGTGAGGATTATTTTGAGACATTCTCTCCAGTTGCTCGAATGACCTCTGTGCGCGTCCCCTTGACCTTAGTTGTTCGCTATGACTGACCGTTGCTACAGCTGGATATCAAGAATGCATTTCTTTATGGAGATCTTGACGAAAAAGTATATGTTGCAAGGGAGGGTAAAGTGTGTCATCTACGGAAGACCATTTATGGTCTCAAACAATCCCCTCGTGCATGGTTTATTCGTTTCACAAATGTGGTTACTCAATTTGGCATATGCTAATCAAAAAAGGATCATTCTGTATTTTACCGTCAGACGTTAGTTATGAGGATACTACTCAGTGTCTATGTGAACGATATTGTGATCACAGGAGACGACAGTCATGACATTGCAGAACTAAAGAAGTTTCTAGAAGAACAATTTCAAACCAAGAATTTGGGATCGTTGAGCTATTTTTTGGGCGTAGAAGTCACACGGGATAAGCGGGACATTGTAATGTCTCAGAGAATATGTGCTTGACATCCTAAATGATGCAGAAATGATGCAAGTTAAGAGAGCAACCTCGCCCATAGACCGAGGGATAAAGTTACTTCCCGACGAGGGGACACTGATGACCGATCCGGATCAATATCGTCGAGTAGTTGAAAAACTCAACTACTTGGCCGTTATAACTCATCCATACATTTCCTTTGTCGTCGGTGTTGCAAGTAGATTCATGTCTTCACCACGAGTTCCACATTGGGAGGCAGTTCTCAGAATTCTGCGCTATCTAGTTCAGAATCCGGAAAAAAAAATCGGATGAAGAATAAGGGACATGCTTATGTTGAGTGCTTTACTGATGCTGACTGGGGTGCCAGTCTTACGGATAGACGTTCTACATCTGGCTACTCGGTATTCATTGGCGGAAACCTAGTATCATGGAAGAGAAAGAAGCGGAGTGTGATCGCACGATCAAGCTCGGAAGCGAAATATCGGACAATTGCTCATGGCACAGCAGAGGTGCTATATCTGCAGCATCTTCTACAGGAACTGGGAGAAGAAGCAGGATATAAAACAGCAGATATATGGTGTGATAACCAGTCTACTATTCATATTGCTACTAACCATGTATTTCATGAAAGGACAGCACATTGAAATCAACATTCACTTTGTCCGTGATGAGTATCAGAAAGGGATGATAAAGTTTCACCATGTAAGGACAAGCGGTCACATAGCTGATATATTTACAAAATCTCTTCTAGGTCCTCGGTTTCAATTTCTCTGTAACAAGCTGGGCATGATTGACATCTATGCTCCAACTTGAGGGAGGGTGTTGAGTTATGTGTTAAGTTGAGTTTAGTTCCACATCGGGTAGACTAATAGAGAGGGGTTAACATCTCATAATATAATGGGCAAGGGGTGAAGGTGAAAGGATACATATAACTTCCCTCAAAAACCCACTGCCACAAACTAAATGTCCTTGAAAAGAAGGGTGAAATTATTGAAAATTTTCGATGTTTGAGGTTAACTTGCAAGGATATTAAGTTAATCTGAAGGGTTAGGTCCACAGGAAAGGATTAAATACTAGGGCTAGACCTTTTAAGAATTATAGTTAACTAGATTATGTGATTACTTTACTTTTTACTGTAGCAAAAGATGTTGCTGTGACGGAGTACTAGGACGAACAAGTAAAAACATGAAGATGTGCAAGTTTTAAGCTGAGATGATGGATGTATATAAGTGGGTAGATAAATGCACATGTAAAAAGCAGTACGCAGTGAGGTTGACAATGGAAGTAAAGATGGAATTATTTCTCATAAGTCATTCACTAAAGCTGCAAAGCAATTTTACCTGATATTTACTTGCAGCAAGATCAGAAAATACTTGCTTTGTCACTTCACCAAGGAAGCGGCCTGGTAGATGAAACCAAAGAAAAGAGCACAAATTTTACGCCTTCGCAAAAAACTCATAATCAAGATGCATTATTATGAAAAACAAATACCAGAGCTTCTCATGGGCTATAGTCGTTTTGCAGCTATGAAAAAAATAACTAGTTAATTTCTCATATTGAAATGGGCAGAAGTGAAGTGCTTTGGAATCTCTTATGCGGATTTGTTGTGTTTAATCAAAATGTTTAGCCAATCTCCCAATAAAGTTTGTTACTCAGAGCTCCCAAATTATGTGTGTTTCAGAACAACAACAGAAAAGAGCTACTATGGCTATCAGGCAACTAACTCTGTTGACAAGGTCATCTCCAAGTAGGAGGCCTCGTATCAAACCAAAAGTCACTTCACAAGTCAAATTATTTTACATGAATGGGCTTTGGAGTAAGTGATGGCGTTAGCGCTAGTTTGATATTCTCTGTCCAAAAATTAAAGAAAAAATAAGAATAATATTAAGATCCCTTTCTTCAGAGAAAGAACAAAAATACAAACAAATGAAAAGAGCAGGTTTAGCAGAATCACAAAAGTCTTCTATTGTCCTATTCTACACGGTCTGCCTTTCAGAGTTGAACTAGGGCAATCCTGCAAGCTCATTCCAGATAGTAGCACATTCAACGCATGTAGCCAACATCTCTTCCTAATTATTTTGGCAGTACAGAGACGGAAATACTGCTAAAATGCAGTCAAAGGTCCCTTACTACGTAACAGGCTTCTTCCTTCTGATAATTTGGGGGCCATATACAGTACCATAATCAAGTATCCAAAAGAAAGAATACAGAAATTTACAATGCCACAAAATAAGCCAATGACAGAGGGTGGGGCATACTGCCAACATGCGGTTAGTTCAACCAAGAAACCAACGTGATGGACAAACAACATATTAAAAAAAAACAATATAGTATACACCTTCGCGTGAAAGATCATACTGAAGATGAAATATCGTAAACACCATGGATGTCTTGTGGACTAATCTCATTTTGGATCCCGAGCACAAACCAATTAGCTAGTTTCAATATGAACATCAGTAGCAGTGAACTACCTTTGCACGTGAAACGGCCAGGTTAAGGCAACACTTTTACCAAATAGTAAGGAAGTTGATTACTCTCTGCTGCATTTACAACTTAAAATGGTCAAAAATTTATGGTTGTTTGGGACAAATGTGGTCCTACACTCAAGTTAAGAAGGAAACAAGAAAGAAATAAAAACTCCCGGGCCACAAGCAATCCTATAGTCAAGTTCCGTAATGAAACAAGAAAATACAATTGCATGAAATAAAACAAATCACAGAGGAATGGAGCAATCTGGCCACACATGGCAAGCCCCCAAAAATTAAAAAAATTAAAACAGAAGACCCTACACTCCCCTGATCCTGTAGCATGGATAGAAAATCTAGAAAATGAACCATACGTGCCAGAAACTAGCTTAACAAGCAATAAGTGTCTGAAAACAACCTGATCAGATATATAAGCTTCCTAAATGGGTGTGATCTTCCAACCCTGCAAAGGGACAAGCCATAGGATTCTGGGTTTTTTCCTTTATGAACCGCAACCGTCAGTCATTACCATAAGACATCGTTTTACTTTACTTTCCGGTAATGGATATATCCCTTCCCCCATATACCCCCAAATACAAAAAGGGGGAAAGAAAAGAAAACCCAAAGCAGGACAATAAGAAGATAGTAGAGTCTTACATCTTATAAAGCCATTTGGCAAGGATATGGAGAAGCCAGGTTGTGTCTATGCATGCTAAGCTACCTAGGTATGCCAACGAGTCAGGTCAGATCAGGTAATCAAATGTGTAATAAACTGTACACTAGGATATACACTCAACCATACCTACCTTACATGCTACCAGGTCATTATTCCTCAAACTAGCAAAAGATCTACAAGAGACCTTTTGAGCACTTTAAGACTGTGGACGACCTCATGTTTCTCCTGTTCAAGTCAAGATATACTTACCAGTTATGACATGTTAAGCTAGTAACAAACTCCACTTGCAGAATGGAAGAGAAGGATTGATGCATCAATCCAAGTTCCAAAATAAAGAAGAAGAAGAAGAAGAAGAAGAAGAAGAAGAAGAAGTTCCAAAATAAAGATTTGTTGTTATTGTTCTTATTGTACCAATTTTCACTTGCAAACATAGGCACTTAGCAGTAACCAAGATTATCCAATAATTAGTACAAAAGAGTTTAGGAATATCTTTCAATTCTCAGTCAAAATTGTCCAATTGGATTAGGGATTACAAGCATGCAAACTATAAATTGAGAATATTAATGCATGTATAATCAAAAAATTCCACAGTTATCCTCATATTCAAATATCTAATCATCTTAAATATGACTATACAATTCATCTAACTGGATGTTTATCCCATTTAATCCTTCCCTTCTGTAAATAGAAAGCATAGCAAAAATAACAGTACAATATCTGATCATATTAAGATTAAATCAAATAAGTAATAACCTAATCTCCTTCTATAAAATTACCTAATGATCTAAATAAATAATATATGATAGACTTTTCCTATAATTCTGTTATAATCGTCTAAATATCCATTTAATCAATTTCAGTAATTATGGCAATAAAAAATCATTTGTCGTTTTATTTTCTTAGTTAAAATTTAGATAAGAGTAATAGCCTTAATCAATATTACTATTTTTTAAAGACGCACATTGGTCCTTTTAAAAATAGAGATCATGGTCTTATATGTTCTTGTTATACAATCTCCATAATATTATGAGACGCAAATGGATTCGGGTCTCGCAGAGCTCCGACCGGCAGACTGACTTGGGGCGGACTTTGAGAAGCAAGGCGGAGGCGGATATGGAAGTAAGCTCCAATCCCGAGTCGGAGGTGGAGTAAAGGACATACCCAACCTGACTCCACCTCCCTACCTGATTTTTTTGGTTTTTCCATTAGTTAAAATAAACATTTCTTAAGTTTTTCATCCATGACATCGGTTCACAGAGAAGGAGATTGAGGTGAAGATGGAGCTGAAGTGGAGGTGGGTATGTGGATGTCCAATGGAGGAGGATGTGGAGTCAATATTTCTCCACCGAGTCGGAGGCGGTTATGGAGGCAAATATTCTTGATGTAGGCAGAGGTTTCAACCTGTAGGGATCCAACACAGCTTACATCCCTAGCTCATAACAGTATTATCTCATCAATTAACGGACTCTAGGCCATACTCGAGACTAAATGAAAATACCGCTTACCTACAAACTTGGCAAGTTGGGACAAAAAATTCTCAACCCTAAAGAACCCATATCAGTATGTTCAGTCTTGATTAACAGTGTATGATACGTAAGTAAAAAAGTTATCATGTGAACAAATTTTGCCTACAAAACATTTTGGTAAGCACCAAACACGTATTGATGCCTTAAGATGGCAATATCTTCAATCTAGACACACAAAATATACATCAGATTACAATATTTGAAAATCCATGTGCAGGGCCGGACTTAATATGAGTTCCATGAGGCAATTGCCTCAGGCCCAAAATTTTAGAGGGCACCAATTTTTTTAGTTTATATAAGCCCACTTGCAGATGGTCCAGCTGAATTTGTTCTAATTTTTATTTCTACAGTTATATAGGCCAAGCCCACTGCAATGACCAGCAGACCAGGCCGCCGAGTTCTTTTAGTAAAGCCAATAAAATATTAGAAGAAGCCACCCATTGTTGAACTTAAGAAGAAATAATACTTTTTTAGGTTTTTGTTTTAAGAGAAACAAGGGCCAGCTCTTATTTTTTTTCTCTATTTCCTGTGGCTGGCTCTTATTCTTTAGAAGCCACCCACTTAGCCACGGACTATTCAGCGCTCCCTTCAGTCCCTTTCCACCACATGTGAGACAAACTTTGTTTTCTTAATATATATAATAATATAAATGGTTGTTTAGTACAGTTTCATATTTTATTTGCAATTTTTTTAAAATCTTTTTTGTATTCAGCATAAAAAAGTTTATTTATATGACATGACAAGTGTATAAATTGCAATAACTTAAGTCGTCGTATAATTGTTTCGAGGAACTAATTATTGACTTATTTGCGGTTGACCTAAAATTTATTGGGAAAAAAAATGTTGTTGCTAATGTCTATAGTTATTCTTGCCGAATCGATCTAGTGGCCGGAGTTGAAGACTACGAGTGATTTTTGCTCCTAAAAGATCTACTGGAATAAGTCCCTTTCAATTATGTGAGCTTTATAATTTATAAATATATATTTTGTATAAATTGATGTTGATTATTTTTATTTGTGGTTGACTAATTTATTAAAAAATATGTTCTTGCCATTTGATTACATAGCTATTCCTATTAAGATTGAAATCAACTAATAGAGAAACTGAGAAAGAAAATATTTTTATATTTTTATATTTGTTGTTGGTTGTTTATTTGTCTTTAATTATTATTATCTGTTGAAAATTAATGATAATGTCATTTGATTGCATAGTTGTTGTATCTAGATTACCATTATGAACTACCCAAAACATTGTTAGCT
Organism: Iris macrosiphon; assembly: GCA_036927795.1. Taxonomy (NCBI): domain Eukaryota; kingdom Viridiplantae; phylum Streptophyta; class Magnoliopsida; order Asparagales; family Iridaceae; genus Iris; species Iris macrosiphon. Next base: position 4,737,027 of record JAYESA010000018.1, on the reverse strand, counting down.
TTCTTTTTATTTATTTGTCTGGAACATCGGTTTTATTTTTTTGGTTATTTTTTTTTGTCTGGAACATTTTTAGTTTTATTAGTATTTCATTATAACATATATTCTTTTGGATATTAAATTTGGTTTATTGAATTTCTATTGTATCATTATCGATGAAAAAAATAATATAATCTGAATATTACGCTTTGAGGGCACCACTTTTAGAATTCGTCTCAAGTCTCAAAATCTAAAGTCCGGCACTGTCCATGTGTATCTTAGTGCACTTTCAATCTTTTACAAACAGGTGTAATCATTTGGATAGTGTTTGAACACAATTAATGGGTATGACACATGCAAAGGATGAAACTGAGAACATTGCACAATCAGGGGTGCTTTCAAAACTACATTCAAAGAGGAAAATATTGAGCACATGTGTGTTCTTGTACTAATGGAACATGGGAGAACCTACAAGCGCTGGCGAGAACAATCCTCATCCTCAACACAGAATTTGCAAAACGTACAGAGCTATGCATATAATTGCAGTAAATGAAGAAAACATGTTATCTAGTAATATCGTACCGTGTATGAGATCATCTGCATTTAATTCATTACATGAAGAAGATATGGTATCTAGTAATATCTTACCTTGTATGAGATTATCTTGTTTAAGGAAAATTTCTCTTAGCCTGCTCTGGCCACAAGGATTATACTTGAGATTGAACTTGTCAAAACGATGAAAAGTGCTCTTGTCTGCATGTACATCTAACAAATCAACATTAAGGTCATACCTGTTTACATACAAAGATTGAAAGAATTAAAAAGGATTCCTGTGCATTATTGATATAAATACAAAATAAAACACAATGTTCTTGTTGAAGTTCAAGGAAGCTTGATTACCCAGTCAAATCCAAGCTCTCAAAAACCTCTTTTAAAGTAAGATAAGTCCCATCTCTGAATATCACAACCTAGCCATAGAAAGACAGATAAATATTCTGTAAGAATGCTATTAAATGAGGCTCACACCTCATCAGGCTTGTACCTATAAGAAGCAACTTATGCTCACACCTCATCAGGTTCTTTCCTCAACTTCGATTTTATAAATCTCAACAGGTGCTTCTGGTTCATGCAAGCTGAGTGATGAACATGAGTGTCAACCTTCCTAACGTTATAAAAATCTCGATGTGGTGCAGTTTTCTGAGCAAGAAATTCCTTATCGGCGTTGAGCATCAAATGAAGATTGAATTTCTGCAGAATAAACAGCCAGAAGATATGTTCAAGTTCATGTATACATTTTATAGGCAAAATTAGAATACAGTTAACATGTGTTCATTTCCATGTTTCTTGAATAATGATATGGGTGTTAGTGATGGACACTGGCAAACAGTATCAGTTCATCAAGTGCCAAAAACTAGGATACTGAGGCAGGGCTTATACACACAATCCACCCTGCCCATCCACCCCCCAACACACATATTTTACTTCAAGGATTTTTATTTTACTATTCTAAGTTACTTGCCAACCAAATGAGGATTGATATAGACAAGAGAGCCAGCAAAATCGTAGCATAATCAGTACTTTTACAGTTATTAATAGAAGTGCAGTAGCAATAAGAGAACAAATAAATGGTCAAGGCACTAGCAGCTTATTTAAAAAGGCTAGGTCTGCTTCAAGTTCAAACCAGATGACAAATTAAACCAGGGTACTGTCAGATAGTTATTTCCTTATTGGCGCTATCAACAATAAATCAGTACCTGCTCTAAAAGATTTAAACGATGGTGACATAGAGTTCGGATATTTCCTGCAGCAGTTACTCGAAGTATACGATGCAGATCTGTGAAAAAAGTAGTAGCATCTGCGACGGGGAAAACCCTCTCCATAGCTGAGACAAGAAATAATTAAATAATAACTTTCAGTAACAAAAAGAACTTGCTTTATGATGAACGGAAGAGGTATCGTGAAAATCCTTACACTCTTTACTTCTATAAACATGCACCACCCCATCGACCATTTGGAAAAAATGCTAGCAATACAATGGGAATTCTTAGATATTTCCATAAGAATAACAGTATATAATATGAAGTAGCATGTTTGATAAGATCCACATAAAATAAACTCACATCTGTCCTCTGCTCTGTACTATATGCAAATGGGTTCAGATTAGGCTTTGGCGTGCTGGGGTCAGTTATGACCTCCTTTTCCCAAGGAGCGATCTCTCCTTTGAACACATATCTTTCTCGTAACTCTAGGCAATCTTGAATAATTTTGTAGACCTCGGCTTCATCCGCAGAGGGTGTCTCTGAGATTTGAATAAATAAAATATAACCATTAAAATAGGTAGAAATATCTTGTTTGCACACTAGAGCATATAGGGTATTCATGGTATTTGCATATTGTACAACAAAATGTTGTAAAAAAAACTAATTACATGTATCCTCAACATGAAAACATAAAAGAATGAGATGTGCAACATGAACTATTTTCACTAACATCTTAGATTGATCTGGATACTTCTCAATTGAGAACATTGTCAAATTGTTGTAATTGACATCCACCAAATGCGGACCATTCGGAGCATAGGTAAAACTCACAAACATATTGATAATTTACTATTTACTCATTTTGCACATTGTTAATCATGGATAACAATTTAAGTTTTTAATTTGAAAGGCCTACCTTGTGCGTTGGACGGCTCTCGTGCCGCCACACACGTTTGCAACTGAGAGGGGAAGATAGTAAACATGAAATCGAATAGGAGAAAGACGAATTCAACAAATTCCAGATCAATTCTTGGTTCCTTTCAAAGCCATGTTTAAAAAAAAATCATAACATATAGAATACTGTATATGCAGAACCTAACTTGTTGGATCAGTATATATTATTATGAGATTGAAGATAAAGGTATAGCTCTAGAGGTACAAGAACTTTTGAAAAAGAGAATGTAAACAAGAACCTTATGGGTTATGACATCTGAGGGTTTTCCAGAAGGGGAGATAAAAATGCAATTTAACATCAAATCATCTTCTAATTAGGTTTTCTCCCTAATAAAAATAGAGACAGGAGCTAGATCCTCTTGGAAACTTCCAGCGTAAATTGCGCAACTATTTATGCAACTGAAAATTACACCATTGAATGAGCTACTGCATCTAGAATGCATAAGCATACAATGCTAAAACTTAAAAGTGTTTGTTGTTGTTCTGCTTTAGTTTAGATGTAGTATATCCCATCAACACTCAGAAATTATCAGCATGAGTGGTCCATCATTCAATTGTTGTTCTGCAAGTAGTCAAGCTTTACAATATATATGTATATATCTTAACTTCATATAAGAACATTTTTAGTGGCATCTGCCCAAAGAAAACCACGAATATACATCCTAGAAATCAAATATAATCTCAAACATATCTTGTTTAGCTTCTTTCATTCGGATTGGTCTAGGTGTGCAACTATGAGCTAGTAAATATAGATAATGCAACATATCATTCTCAATATCACAAATGCAATGCTTAATACCATTTAGTAATCAGTAGCTAGAGGTGAATTAACACCATAACTGTCCAAATAATTGCTTTAGATGAATGGACGTTTTCATAATGTGATACAGTATTTATAAAAAACTCAGGCAAGCAATTTAAAAGATACACAATGGCTACCTTAGCCCCAAGGATGACAGCTATGAAGAAATGTAAAACTAATATCCTTCAAATCATCGGTCAGAAGCAAAAAACACTAAGAGGAAACAATGATATACCCCTTGGTGAAATTTTCATTCTCACAAAAGTTTCTTGTTCAGGCTCCTTTCTGAGAATATCAGCAGCAATTGGATCAGGCTGGACACCATGCAGATCACCAGATACACTATGTGATCGTATCATGCTACTTGAAGCTGCTAAGGGCTTAGTGTCACCATTCGCAGCGATGCCATCTGGTAAAGCTTGAAATAAGCTCCCCGGCCCCTGTTTGCAGTGAGTATAGAAGATGTCATCCATTTAGCTTGACAAAAATGCTTGTGCCGGAGAAATATCCTAACTGACATCTAGATTTACACCCAAAAAACAATATGCAAGAACTATCAGCTTTGCAAGGAGCTAATCAATCCATAATGAAGAATATATAAATGTTTGAAAAATTACTGGTCTGGCAATCAGACCTGCATCAAGAAACAAATGTGCATAATGTAGGAAATATTATAGAAAACGGGTGGCAAACTTCAGCAAAAAATATTTCCCAAGTCGGATGACCTATAGAATTCAACCCAAGTATCCAACAAAACAAAGAATACATGCAGACAAATAGCAAAGAATAAATACGGAACCAGAGATGGAAAGTCCTCTAAAATAAGAATCTTTTGTTTATACTCTCCCAAATAGGTAGGCCTACGAGCACCAGTTTTCTGATGTATGACTTCAGGTAACAGGGAAAATATAAGTACCAGACATCACAAATGTCAACATGGTGGTAAAACACTAAAAAGGGAATAAAGATGAACATATAAAGGAGTTGGAGCGCACAAGCAATATGAAAACAAGCATAAGTGCAATCAATTGGATTCTAAGAATAGATAACAGTAAACAGACTTCTCTAATTTTGCTAGACCATTAGATAGACATTCATATTATATTCTTTATACCTTAAGGTGACACATTTCAGGTATATATCATTTATATCAGTCTTTTCCTCTAATAATGATTGAAACTTGACTCTCAAAGTCGAGAAACAAGGAAAAAGATGAACATGGAAAATACAAGTAATGTTTTAGGATGGTACAAACTGCAACTTGTAATTTTTACCCCTGAATGAGTGAGCTACAAGTTGGGAAACAGGGAAATACAAGTACCAGTTTTCACAACATTAAACATGGTGGTAGAAGATTAAAAAGGGAATAAAGATGAACATACCAAGAAGTTGTCGCCCACAAGCAATATGAAAACAAACATGACATTTTAAAAACTAATGTTTCCGTAAATGCAAAATAATTGGATTCAAAGACTAGATAGTAGCTAACAGACTTCTTTGCTTTTGTTATTAGACTGATAGATATTCATGTTCTATACATAATTCTGAGACAATATTCTTTATAACTTAAGGTGACACATTTCAGGTATCTTATCATTTTGTATCAGTCTTTTCCTCTAGTGGTTATTGAAAACTTGGAATATCAAAGTTGATACAAATCCAGCTTTTTAGAAAGGTAGGAAACCACTACTTTTCATATTTTACCAATGAACAAGTGTGCTACAAGTTGAGAAGCACAGGCCATTGTTGAAATCCCCAGAGACCACTGCCAAAAAGGGTAAGAGACAAGAAAGTTTTCTTAAAATTCTGTGCAAGTTAAACCACCAGCAAATCAAGATGCCTTGCACAAATTTGAAAACAAAGCACTCTCGTTATCATGTCTATTTTCCCAGCATAGACACACAAAGAAACAAAGTCAACATAAAGAAGTAGCAGCACAAAAGGAAAGAAGTAAAAGAATCTCACTTTTAAATAAATATAGAAAAGGAAACATCGTTTGATATTAAAATTGTGTGCATGTAGAAAAAACTTACAAGATCTCCATTGGTTTGCAAATAGGCATCATCAAGCTTAGCATCAGCTGGTAGAGTATCTTCATCGTCTGATCCCTCTACACTCTCAAAGGCACTTGCACTAGCACCAGGAGACTTTGGCGAAGTTGGTCTGATAAGATTTCCAGTTCTTTTATTTGAATTTGCCAATGAATTCTGCTTGTTACCTGAAGGCAAGAAATTATGTTATTGACTCATATTTGCGTAGACATCAATAAGAAGAAAAAAATAAAGGTAAAACGCACGTGCATGTACATTTTAGATCAACGTCTAGGATGTGTGATAATGGTCACAGCATCAATACCCATATTCTGTTTGCTAAGACAAACTTGCATAAGTGCAATTTATAGAAGGAAAGACATCAAAAGCATCACCATGTATAAAGACACGGTTGCACTCGAAAAAAAACTCCATAATATGTAATTCACTTTCACAAAACTGGTCGCATTGCAGCTCAATGATTCTTCATATATGATCACCGTATTTCATTAAATAAATCAAACTCCCCAGAAGACTACTAGAAGCTGGTTTCGAACTTCAAAGTTTGTTTAAGCGTATATTATTTTTACTCCTATTGTACTCATACAACCATAAGCATGTCCGGAATGATAAAAAGATTGTATTTGGGTCACGATACATATAAAGTGCAATAAATACATGTTGCCATTACAGCATTTGAACATTAATGGTACAGGCCAATCCTATCATGACCAATTTAACGAATTAAATCTACAAAATCTAAGAATATATCATTTGATATAAGCTCCTCGTGACTGCATGCACGCATTTGTCGTATCCGCCTCTTGATATGCATGGGTCTAATTGCTCATAATAAACAAGTGAGCAATGACCAAAAGATGAACTTTTTTATGAAGATACGTAGCTAATCAACGATACACGAAACGTCCCAAGCCATGGATATAATAGTAAGGACCAGTTCCGATTGCAATTGTGTTTCATCGGATTAGCCATTTGGCTAGCCCTCCGTTTCCAACCGGTGGAAAACATGCCCTCAATTGCTCCCTTCTGGGAACGCTGGCCCATCCACCGTTCGGGATGTATATCACTATATCCCTAAGGGGCTACTTGGCAACTATAGGGGTAGCGATTATGAGATGTTTTTAAAGTACCGGTTATGAGCTGTTATGAGGGGTCCTATTTTGGATAGTTTTAAGTATCGGCTTTTAAACCAGTCCAACACATACTTGGTAATTCATTAACGAACGGTTCTGAATTTTTTTTACATGAATAAAATTACCTATATATCCATATATAAACAAAAAAATTCCCAAAATTTTATTTCTGATGCCGAAGTTTGTTTGATTTTATAAGCGGTCCCGAGCGTAGAAATTGCCATCCAGTCCACGCCTCGATCAGAAGTTGAAGTCAATATTTGATCAAAATAATAGAAATACATGAAATAATAGAATCGCCCAAAGCCAATATTAGATCCGTACTTTGAAAGAATTAGAAGAGAAACAAAGATGAGAAAGAAAAAATAGGATAGAATATAAGTAATTGTAATTAAATATTTTTTGTGACGATATAAATGGAATAAAATAATAAAACATGATGAATTATGGTGTTTATAAAGACACCCAAATTGCATTACATCGGATTTGGAAGATTTTTGAGCCGACCAAAATAAATGCCTAAAAAATATTTAACAAGCTGAAGTTTTTAAAACACTTCATAAACGGTCGGTTCAAAAACACCCCAAAACCGAAGAAAATACTTTACCAAACATACCCTAAATCTATATCCAAATTAGTCTAAATATACATTCTCATTGGGGAAAAAAATGTAGTCCACTGTTATCAAACACTTGGTATGCAATCGAACTTTGTTCATATATGTATAAGAACAATAAAAAAGCAACAATTTTGTAAACACTTCCTCCTCCGAATCAGTCGAAGCAGACCGACAGGTCCGAGAGGAACCTTCGGAGCAGATAGTTACCTCCCGTGTGGAGCCTCGGCAGCCCTGGAGGGATCGGGAGCTCCGCGAAGAGCCCATTCCGAGCCAGCGACGGCGGCGCCGCCTCCTCCTCCCCGTACCCGTCCTCCTCCTCCGCCGCCGCCGCCGCGGTGAAATCCGGGAGCGACGCGGATCCGTGGCTGTAGCGCCGCTCCTTCCTCCTCTGCTGCTGCTTCTGCTGCTGGTTCTGGTTCTGGTCCTTGTTCTTGTTGCTGCTCTCGACGACGCGGGCGAACTCGATGAGCTGGGCTAGGGTCTTGCGGTGGACGTAGTAGCCGGAGACGGCGACGAAGGAGGCGCCGACGAGGGCGGCGAGCGCCAGGTGGAGGGTGTACGACGTGTCCATTTCGGTCGGATACGGACACGGAGTCGGACTCTTTCCGGTTCTCTGCGGCTGTGGTTGTGGTGATGGCTGTAAAACCCTTGAAGAGAAGGGGAAAGGAAGAGGAGAGTGGGGGATGTATTTATAGAGAACTAGAGTAGGAGACGAACACTCTTGATCCCTTCCTCTCTCTTTTTAATTATAATATCATAACAATAATGCTAATGTTTAACCAAAAAAATACTAAGAATAATACTAATGTTTAATATTATTATTAAAATAATCATGGTGGAAATAGAATTAGAAACCCTAGATTGGGGAAGATATTTACGTCCATGCCACTATGTTGAGATTCTATTTGATTTGTTGTTGCCTACTAGGTAATGGGATGAATATAGAACATTTATGTTGCATAGGAATATGTTCGTCTTCCTAGTAGTTTGGTTGGAATCATATTCCCCAAAAATACTTTGAGAATAAAGGATTATACCAATTGGGATGGAGAACATTCATTTTAGGCACCATGTGATCAACGTAACAAAAGTTTGATACAATATCATTTTTGATTTTATCCGAATATATATATATATATATATATGGGAAAGAACATCACTGCTTTGTAGGTCATATGGAACAAACAAATAGTATTTTTCATGTTCTATATTTAGTGTAAGAAAGGTTATTAGTGCATTCCATGTCAGTCTGACTATACATCCATTATTCTCAACAATCTACATAATGTGGATTTATATGATATGTCTGACATTGAACAAATCTTTCACGGAAGAGGATCATCAAGTCGAGATAATATTAATAGATTGGACAAAATTTCTTCTTATATACCAAAAAATAAATATTGAATCTCTATACATGACAAAAATGATTCACATTCAAAATCCTTCATATATGTACTCTGAATAACCTATGAGTGGACTAAGCAATAACCAGAAGCACCGTGCCACCGAACTTATTCCATGTATTGACAACTACAAAGATAGTATATTGGACTTACAATTTAGATAAATGTTTAACCTGTGATATATGCTATAAAAAAATTTAAAAAGTTTTACATTTTTTTTAATTGCAGACATGAATTTGAATTAGAACCTTCTCAATAAACTTGATCGGGCCTAATATTGGGCCATCCATGATGACTGTGAAATCAATAAGTTAATATTGATTATAAGTTACAATAAATAATGTCGATCATAAATTTAACTTATGAGGTCGATCGCGATGCTTTGACAATACGTGTATAGTGGGAGTAAGCGGGGGGAGGAGTTGCAGCTACGACGGAAGCAACTGCTGTGGCCGAAGAGGAGGGAGGGTTTTAAGGTTTAGGATTTTATTTTAACAAAAATTTGAGGAAGGTAATTCTCTGTGCTCTAAGGGCAATAAAGTAAAACAAAAATGATCATCAAATGATGCCTAACAAAGGGTGTAAACGGTTAAAATTTAAATTTTTTAGGTGCTAACTTGCCATAAAAAGGAATAAGAAGTGTAGGATACTTAAGTACCAAGTAGTCTAACAAAAATAAAAGATGAGAAAACATATGTAACACAACTAGTAATTGGGAAAAAAAAATTTAAAATGTCCTAAAGACCAATACACATAAGATTTTGAATTGTATTAAGATCTTACCACGCAAAGACTATAGAATTGTAGTGAGGGTTAATAGTTGTATGTTTATATTTTAACACATCCCCGGAGGTCGAAGTCTCATTACAGCAAAGAACTGGATTCATACAATAACATAATTTTTCTAAACGAAAAAGATATTTGGCTCGCGCGGATGCACCGGTTGTGCACCCGTACGGCCGAAAACGGTGCCGCAAACACTACCAACCCCTGTACCACAGGAGTCCTCCCCCCCATGGCTCCGACGCGACCTTTGCCTCCTCCTCCTACACCGACGTCACCGTCCTTCGGCTCCTACTACTCCGTCGTCTCCCGCCGTCTGCTCCGTCGTCGACGCGCAAGCCGTCCTCCGCCGACGCTTGTCGCAGACACCACAAACCCCCCTGCACCACCGGAGTCCTCCTCCCCCCTCCGGCTCCGGTGTGGCCTTCTTCTCCTCCTCCTAAGTCAATGTCACCATCCACTGGCTCCTACTACTCCGCCGGCTCCCGAGGTCTTCTTTGTCGCCGACGCGCCGGCCATCCTTCGCCAACGCCTCCTCCCTCCCTCCTAACATTCCACATTTTCCCTCCCCCATTCGCCGTTCTCGACCGTGCGGGTGCACCGACTGTGCACCCGCGCGTGCCAAATAGCAGAATTATTTTCTAAATAAACTATTTAAAATATGGATAAGTGAGACTCGTCTCAATGTTCTAGTATACATATCCGATATACGCGTATTATAGATGCATAACTTATTTATTGTTTAATTGCTTATATCTTGCTTTATGCCATTCATGCATTGTTTAGGTTATTTTTGTAATTTTTTCTTAGTTGCAAGCTTTGGCCCGTTGGTTTGTTGGTTTTCTTGGTGGGTGGCTGTGATGAATCCGGGTGAAAGCCATGAATTGTGATCCAATGGCCTACAATCAATCCCTTGGATATATAACCAACCTCATTCTCTTTCCTCCATTTTTCTTTTCCTTTTATTTCTCTTTCCTTCTTCATTTCTTCCCCAGTAGAGAGCAGCAACCGAGTTTGGCCTTGGTCGTGGGTGACCTTGGTAGTGTTGGTATTAGGCTAGAACTTGACCGTAAGCAAGTATATCTTGCCAACCGAATGAACAATCTTGGATCTTGCTTTGATTCTTAGTATAACTTGTGTTTATCATTTGATCGATTTTATTTTTGGGTAACACTTATAACTTGTCTCATTGATGATTTTGTTTTCCTTGAATTGGATTGCTCTTGGAGTCCGATAACAGTAAGTCAGAGAATGCAAAGCTGGCCTGAGAATGCATGCAAAAGTACGCAAGAAACCCTTGTCGCATAAGCGAAGTTCCAGTGAGCGCACTTGTGAGTTTCATAAATTTCTTAGAAAATACGTCAAGATATGTTAAGTACTCTGGGCACACTTCTCTACTCCTACGTACATTTTGTACTAAGGCAATTCCTTCAAAAGTATGCCAATTCTACTTGACGCACTTTTGAATGGGTCTGCAAGTCATCAAGAATGTACGCCACTACTTAAAAGTCAAGTTGGCGCACTTTGCAGATATTGCAGAGTTTGCACACTTTGGTGAACTTTTCTTACCGGCGCACTTTGTCGCTTCTGAAAAATGGCGCACTTTTTTGTGTGGCGCACTATATGGCATTCTCCAAAAATGAAACACTTTGTAGCCTTTTGTATTACTTAACGACTAAACTATGACTTCTGACCATTCTCGAGAATTGTGTTCTCGACTGCAGAGTCGTGACTGTTGTGCCATATTGTGGAACTTGTGTTTTGTCTTTTAGTAGACCTTCTTGCGCTTGTTTGTGCGTCAAATCTCACTATTGGCATACTTGATAAAACTGCGTCAAAGTCGTAGCTTGGGTACTTTTATTTGTGCGCCAATGATAGATTTATGCGCCAAGCTCCTGCCCCGCACACTTCTATCATTGTGCACCAAGATCCTAGAAGTTCACTTTAGTATGATTATGCGCAATCTTTGCTCGAAGCACTTTTGTATCAAAGTATGTCAGAACTACCTGAATTAGTGATTTGTGCGCAAAAACTATTTTTTGTCATTTGTGCGTCAATACCCGTTTTGGTCATTTGTGCGCCAATAGTATTTTTTGACCCATTGTGTACGAATGTTATTTTCTTGCCTGGTTTTATGTGCCAACCCTGAATTGTTAATTTATGCACATGTATGCCAGTATTCTCTTTAACATGCTTAACTCATGATGATTCCCAGGTTCAAATTTATCCTGTTATTTTAGTTAATCCTGGTTATTCTTGAGCATGACATTCTTGATATTGATCTTAATTTTCTAACATGATCTAGTGGTTGTACATTATTAATTATAATCCTGTTAATCATGTTCTTGTACTGATAATCTCGATGATCCTGATAAATTCTGATAGTGGCTCGACGTAGAGCATTCCTGACTTAAGAATTCATGTAACTGTCATGATCAAGGCTATTAGTAGCACATGTACTACATGACCTGTATCCCCGTGGTTGATTTTGATTGTACTCGTCAAATTATTGTCCTGTCATGCATCATGTCTAAGGCAGATTCCTGAGCACCACGGTCAAAAATTCTTGATAATTGTCCATGCTAATAACTAGAATAATAATCTAAAAAATATCTAGAGAGATTTCATGGCTACATGCAATCCCGGTATCCCAGCGACACCTGATGGATTTGGAGTTATCCGTTGTGAGAGGCACACTTCCAGCACACCATCGAGTGTTGCATTACCAGAAAAGATACGAAATAATTATACCTGATAAATTTATACTATGTACATGTTCGTTTGGATAACCCGAATGGTCTGCAGGGCATGTGGCTGTAAGAAATCTCAAACCGCATGTGTTAGTAACTAGGACTGTGATAACCCTAGTTAGCTAATGATAGTAAGTTGTAGGGCATGATTGACCGTGATCGTTTGATTTTCAGTCTACTTTAGTCCTGACCCGATTTCATTAATAGCCGATTCGAAAATGGTAACCGGAGTACCGATTCCAGATGTCCTTGTTTAATTACTCATGAGCTGCTTAACTATTATCTTACCCGTTATATTGTTTAATTATTACCTTACCTGCTATTTCTTACTGATTTGTATGCATGCTGATTTTAGTTCATAAGTTTGGCTCCCTTCTGGTACTTATTGTTTTGGGGTCTGACTCCACTGGTTTTGTATGGCCATATTTCGGAGCAGGACCGCAGGATCTCCCGTATTTTTTGTCTCAAGATGGTGAACACCAGGAGCACCTGAGGACATGCGTGGGTTTCTTTTTCATCACCCACTTGACCTTGTACCTATTATTTTGAGGCGTTTAGCCATCGAGCACGTGTTTAGCTCGTATTTTGGAACTCGACATTCTAGTATGCGGGCCTACATGTAAAGCATATTCTAGACTATAGCTAGAGCTGATCATGTAATATTGTACTATTGCTAGTTCTTTATTTTGTAACTAGCTTCGTGATCATCTGTGTATGTATCGTTTCGGATGCCTCACTATTATATGTTTAGTGATCATACATCTTGTAACTTATTGCTTGCTTGAGATTGAGACACCTAGGATTCTTGACCCAGGAATGACTGTTGGATTGTATAGTAAAATCCTCACATGTCTAGACAGCCATGACCGTATCTCGGGATATTGAGTACTCTGGTATACGTAGCTAGCTTTGTCCGCCTCCGCTCTCCAGTATTCTAGTTATGAGACGTGACGGGATACCAAACATCTTGAACATATATTGTTCGAAACAATGTTAAATATTCGAGACTAAATTATCCTAATGCCACCTCAATTATCGCGCTCGAACGTTTTTGGCATCTTATTTTTTTAATGCTCGATTTTGGCACCCTAACTTCATAAATTGCTCTTTTGAAGCACATTTCATCAATTTTGAAGCACGTCAAGACCACTTCAAAAACATATCTTGCAGTACATATGCAAAATTTAAATACTTGTATTTTAAGTTTTTTTTTTTTCAAGTGGCTCATATTTGTTTCAAATTTGACAAAGTTTGCTCAAAAAGAACAATTTATAAAGTTGGGATACCAAAATCGAGTAGTATAAAATTAAGGGAAAAAATGCACGAAAGCTATAGTTGGAACGTCATCAGAATAATCTAGTCAGTACTCAAACAATTGTATTAGAATTTTAGAGGTTTTATTTAGGGTTAAAGGTTGATATAAATAGCTACAAGATCGGAGGATATGGAAGAAACAAAAGATAAATATTAGGGGTATTTAATAATATGGTCTCATATAATAGTTGATATTAGAATTTTGGTCTCCATATCGCTCGATGTTAGTATTTGGATCTTAAAATTATTTTTTATATAGATTTAAGATACAATAATTTTAAGATCCAAATACTAACATCGAACAATATAAAAATCTAAATTCTAATACAAATCCTAATATAAACTATTATACAAGATCCTATTACTAAATAATCTAAATCTTAAAGTACTAGTGGAACTTTCCATCTCTTTCTTTGTTGGATAAATTATCCTTCTACTAAAGGGATATGCCGAAAAGGAGTGAAGTGGAAAAGGGCATTTGTAAGTGGAGAAAAAGACCCTTCCCTCATGTAGGGCTGGACAGCTGGACAGAGGATGATGAAAGGTTAAAGGGTCCTTTTCCTTATCAAAGAAGAAGAACCATTTGTAAGTTGAGACCCTTTTTATCTATTTATGTTTATGTTTATTTTTTATTGCTAAGTTGATGGGTTCTCTCCATTTATCTATTGCTAATTTGAATGGCCATTAGAATTCCAAGGATGTGCTAGTGACAATGATGTCCCTCAACGTGTGCATGCTAAACTTGTGACACGAGGATTGGTTAGATGGGCCACCTGTAAGTCACCAAAAAAAATGCAGTATGTAGGCGTATTTTTCTTAAATGACGTCTTTGTACATCATAGGTACACACTTGAGATTGAACTCTCTCCAACCTAGTGTTTCCTAAACATTACAAATTTAGCACCGCACGACCATCTATACTACTGTATAATAAATAATTTTAATTTTATATTATATATACTAGTATATATGCACGTGCTTTGCACGTATCTTGGAGTGGATGATTTTGATGAGTTGGTTTAACTTTGCTGCTTTTAATTATATAGGTTAAGAGTTCAACCATTGGAATTTTTTGGTAATAGCTTAAAAAACTTAGCAAGTAGCATGAACTCTTTGATTTCTATAATATATTAATGCATCCATTAAATGATTGTCATTGGAATTTATTGTAGGTATTATTTTTAATTAGTAAATATAATGAAGGGTATTTTTGGAAAGAAAACTTTCACGGTGAAGCCTACTTTCCTCATTATATAGTAGAATAGATTAATGCATCCATTAAATGGTTGTCATTGGAATTTATTGTACGTATTATTTTTAATTAATAAATATAATGAAGGGTATTTTTGGAAAGAAAACTTTCACGGTGAAGCCTACTTTCCTCATTATATAGTAGAATAGATAAATATAATGAAGGGTATTTTTGGAAAGAAAACTTTCACGGTGAAGCCTACTTTTCTCATTATATAGTAGACTAGTATATATGCACGTGCTTTGCACGTATATTGGAGTGAATGATGTTGATGAGTTAGTTTATTTCTACTGCTTTTAATTATATAGGTTAATGGTTCAACCCTTCGAATTCTTTGGTAACAATTTAAAAGACTTAGCAAGTAGCATGAACCCTTTGATTTCCGTAAATGGTTGTCATTATTGCATCTCTTAAATTGTTGTCAGTGGAATTTATTGTAGGTATTCTTTTTAATTACTAAATATGTTGAAGGGTATTTTTGGAACGAAATTTTTTCACGGTGAAGCCTAGTTTTGGCATTATATAGAGGAGATATTTTTTTATTATCTAACTTTACTAATTAAAATTATATATTAACTTTAAAAAAAAAATTATTGTAAAAAATTAATTTATATTGAATTAATACAAATCAAACAAGTTTATCTAAATTAAAAATAAAAACACAGTCCGCCAACTCAGTTGACGAAAAACAAAAGTAACTGACACGTATATAGCAAAAGGCAAATATGGACCACAACCTGGACCCACTGTACAATTTCGGCCAACTTAGTTGGCAAAATTTTGACAGTGGGACCCGCGGGTTGAGGTGGTATGGTTTGTTTTGTTTTATGAACTTTTTTTTAATTAGTTATGTTTAGATTTATTTTATTTACTTTTTTTCTATTTACTTTTATTTTGGATTTGGATTTTTTTTATTTAGTTTAGTTTTGAAATTTTGTCTAAAAAAACAGAAAATTTGTTATAAAAAAATTACTTTTAAATAAATTAACTAAAACGATACAATTTGTAAAAAAATTGAAATCATGAAAGCTTTCGCCATCTCTGATGGCAAAAATATGAAATAAAAAAATTATATTTGTCAAATTTTTGCCAACTGGTTTGGCAAAAATTTGGGTTTGCTTGATAATGGTTTTTTCTTTTGTCCTTTTTTGGTTTGTGTTTATTAGGTTTTTTTTTTTGGGTTTTTTTGGATAGTTGGATTTGGTTTTTTTTTGTTGGTTTTATAAATAATTAACCAATAAATTTCCTAAACACAATTTAAAATTAATAAAAATATAATATAGATAATAATATTAATCAATAGATTTTGTTATCATTCATATTAGTATAAATTATAAGAAATTAGTATATATATAATAAAAAAATTCGAAAATAAAATTATCGAAAGTAAATTTTGTAGGTTGAAACAACGTTTTTTTTAGATTCTAAATTTTTTTAAAATCCGTCAAACGGTGAAACGGTTTATCCTGTAGTAATTTTCGATACGTCCATTTTTGCACAAACTGGACCTTGTTTCGATCTCTAGTCAAAAGTTATAATACTTTAAAGTTTTAAATTTTATATTCTTTTTCTGTAACATGTGCATCTTGTTTCGGATGAAAATTCTTTCTACACGAATTGTGTTACTCTCGTCGAAAACATACAAATCGACCTATTGTTTGACGAAAAACGATTTTCAAACAAATAGTTATGGACGTTCGAAATCTGTTCGACGGCAGACGTAATATTTTTACGGCAGAATTATATTTTTATTTTTTTGTTGTTCAATGATAGCATCTTTTATTTTAGATGTTAAATTTTATATTTTTTCTAATTTATTTAAAAAAAAATATTATACAACAACTTTAAAAAAAAAAATATTAAACTCAAATAAAACAAAAAAAAACAATTTTAAAAAAGAAAAAAAAACATTTGTCGTGTCTTACTTCTTAGTATAAATGAGAGTATAAAAAAACAAAGCAAAATTTTAAATTCACTAAATAAACTTCTGCTATGTGTCTACTTGCAAAGGAGAAAAAATGAAGGTGGCTGCTCTAAATTCACTAAATAAACTTATGCTATGTGTCCACTTTCAAATTTCAAACCCAAATAAAAATCAAACCAAAATCTAAAAAAAAAAAAAAAAAAAAACTAAATCAAAATACAAAACAAAACAAAAAAACTAAATAATAAAAACCAAAATATAACTAATTAAAAAAAACTTATAAAATAAACCAAACCATCCCAACCAACAATTTCGGCCAAGAAGGTTGGCAAAAATAGGACAGTGGGGTCCACTTGCTCTACACGTCTATACACGTGTTCGCTGTTTTCTGTTTTCCGTCAACTGAGTTGGCGTACTGTGTCTTTATTTTTAATTTAGTAAAACTTGTTTCGTTTGCATTAATTTAATATAAATTAAATTCATTATAGTAAATTTTCTATAATTTTAATGAGGACAGTTTGGTAATTACGTATATAATGTTTTAAGAAAGATATAATTTGTTCTTAATGTCTTTTGCTCTTCCTAATTACAAATAATAATAATAATAATAATAATAAACAACGAAAATACGTGAAATATATAGACATATACACTAGTACATATAATTTGACTTCAAGATCTACGTGTACAAGCTGCTCGTAGGTCACGTTTGGTTTGCATAATTGTGACATTGGAAAAGAAAAGTTATTCATTTTGATGCAGATGAATAGTTCTCCCATCCATCCAAGGAGTTATTTTGGATCACTACGAAATAGCTTGTACTCGTAGGTCACTTCAAGATCTACGTGTACAAACTGCTCGTAGGTCACTGCGAAACAACTGTATTTTGATGCAGATGAAAATGAGGAGGAAAGAAAAATAATTCCCAAACCAAGAAAATATATATACGGTGAATAGTTCTCCCATCGCGTTATTTTTCCACCACTAAGGATTCAGTTTTTCGTTCAAATTTTTTTTAACTTTTTTAGACACTAAAAAATAATTCTATAAAAATTATAAATTAAATTTTTTTTATTTTTTTTTGCGAACCAAACTATGGCTGGCCTAAAGAGCATCTCCATCGTATTGTGACTTTGGAAAAAAAAAACTCAATTTTCAAAAGCATCTTAAATCCTACAACTTTTTTCCAAACTCACAATATGGGTGGGTCGGAGATGCTCTAATTGAATAAACTACAATAAAATATCCAATAGCCAATGCGTTCAATTTGGGTTAATTTTTTGACACGTTTTAACCCTATAGTTTTTTCATAGTTTAGATTTGGATCCAGTTCATATTCTAACCATGAGGAAGGTCCTTTTAATGAGGTGTTATTAAAGGCATACATGTTTTTCAACTGTTTACATCCTCCTTATTTTTAGGAGTATGACCAACTTTTTATTTATTTATTTTTAAATTAAACTATCAGTTTACCCAACTACCATTTAAAAAAAGTTTATATTAGAAAAAAAAAATTTAAACTTTTAATTAACTATCTAATTGAATTTATATTTTAAAAAAAAAAAAATGGATAGTCCCTTTTCCTTAAAAAATAGAAAAAAAAAAATCCTAAAATACCAAAATGAAGATAGTAGACTTGTACTTTTGCAAATATTTTATTCCATCTTCACTAAATATGTTGTTTCACGACAAATTCGACTGTATAGAAGAAAAATAAATAATAATAAAAGTAAATTTCAACTTGATACTTTTAAATATTTAAGTTTTTCAACTTGGCATCATAAACTGAAAAAAATAGACTACTTGATATCTCAACTAATAAGTTAATATCATCATCCTTGATACCTCCGGTTTCCATCTTTCATCTGAACATGTTTCTATTCCATTGAGCTTCGTTACCCTTGGGCCTTGGATAACTCAACTAAGCGGACAATATGGTTTCTTTGAAAAGTTGTTGTCAAAAGCTGCCACAAAATAAAACTCTTTTCGATTTTTGTTTTAATAAAATGTTGTGCCCAACTAACTTTCGACCGTTTTTCAAGAAGAAAAAAAAAAATTTCGACCTATAATAACGATGGTTTAGAATTGCATATTGGAGGTTGTTTATGTTTTTTTCTTTCAAAAAAGGTCCAATGTTGTTGGGTAACAATTGCTTTTAAATTTTTTTTTACAAAATAGTTCATTTTAGGACTACTTTTGGCCTGTTGGCAAAATGTGCTTTTTGAAAAACAACAAATCAATCCTAAACGAATAAACAATCCTAAATCAAATCTAAGGCTTGTGTTTGGAATTTATTAATTTTTTAAAAAACAATAGGAGAAATAACTTAATGTAAAAAAAAAAAAAAAAAGGAGAAATAACTTCTAATAACATTCTTCAGACTCATTCTAAATATTGTTTCAAAATTCAACTAACCTTTTATATTATTATTTTTACTACCTATATGCATGTTTCCAAGGAAGAATTAATACAGAAGTCTGAAAAAAAAATAGTTTGATTTATAAAATACTTATTTGACATTTATTTTGAGTCCGAGAAAAACAAATTATGAGAGTTGTTTCATGGATTCCCAAGAGAGTACTTGAGTTGTCCCAATAAATAAAAAATGTATCATGTCTAAATCGAACCGGGGTTCGCGGTGGTGGAAGAACCGGATCGAAAAAAATAGAATGGAGTGGACAAAAGTTGCTAGAGACAAGCCGATTGCCCTTAATTATAGTTATGGAATATTTTACTAAGCAATGGGAAAAAAACCCAGAAAAGACTACTTGAAAAGAACAAAAGACAATTTTTTTAATTTTTTCTATACATAATTACCTAACTTATCTCATAAATTTAATAAATAATTTTAATTAGTATACATATGTAAGGACATATTTGAGCTATTTGATTTTACCTTCCTGTTATATTAGGTATATTGATATTACCCCATGTTATATCAAAAGTTGAGAATACCTCCCTGAATGTGTCGTTAAAAATTCATTGATGACACTTTGAAAACTTTTAACGACACTTTCAGGGAGGTATTCTCAACTTTTAATCTAACATGGGGTAATAACAATATACCTAATATAACAGGGAGGTAAAATCAAATAGCCCAAAAAAATTACACAATGAAATCTATTTTTGTATTATATAGTAGTATAAATTTATGGCTAAATTATAACTTTATACCCTCAACTATCCAAAATGTTCAACTTAACACCCTCAACTTTGATAGGTGCTAACTTGATACCCTAAACTATATAAAAAAATCATATTGATACCTAAAAAAAAAAAAAAAACTACCCCTATTCTCCCCCCTCATTCTCCGGCCGGCTGGCCCCCGACGAACCCTACCCCCCCCCCAACCCTCCACCTCTTCCCACCCTCCTTCTCCGACCTCCGGCGAACCCAACCCCCTGCTCGCGCCGCCACCCCCGCCACCCACCACCCTCGCTCGCCCGCGTCCACCCGCTCGCGCCCGTTAGCAACCACGTTCGTGCCCACGCCCTCGCCCGCCCGTCCGCCTCTGCTTTTTTGCTCCCCCCCCCCCCACACACCTTCCGGTCGTCGACGTCGGAGAAGGAGGAGGGGTGCCGGGGAGAGAGAGGGGAGGGGGAGAGAAAGGGAGGGATAATTTGGTCCCTTTGTTTTTTCATAGTACCAACTTAGCGCCTATCAAAATTTATGGTGTCAAAATGAACATTTTTTATAGTTGAGGGTATCAAGTTGTAATTTAGCCTAGATTATTTATAAACATATGTTACCAAACTACCGATTGTTAAAAATATATGGAATAATTAGTAGGTGTGAGCGTTCGGTTTATTCGGTTTCAACCGAATCAAAATAATCAAAACCGAATAAATCAAAATTCTAAAAATCCAAATCTGAAACCGAACCAAAATTAGCAATAGCCGAAACCGAAAAGAACCGATATAATGGATTCAATTTATTCGGTTTGTTCGGTTGGACTATTTTTATTGTTTAAATAATCGGACAAAAAGTTATGATCGTGGTTAGATTATATTAAAAAAAAATTTATCATGCACACGCTTATTGCATTTTAAATTTGAGTCAAAAATTGGATTAGTTGTTAAATTATCAAAATTGAACTTCAAAATATGTACATATAATTGTTGTTTTCAAAATATACATAATTTTAATCATAAAATATACAATAAATTGAAAGGATTTACATAATTATATAATTCTTATTCGTTTTTTTTTTTTAACCGAAGTCGACATCCAATATCGAAACCGAATACATTTTGTTTGTTTGTATTTTTAAAATTGAAATAACGATATTTTTTTTAAATCAAACCGAATAAATTATTGTGTTCCATTTTTTATCCGAAACGGAATAATGATCGTCCCAATTATTTCTGGGACAATAACAGCTCTAGTGGGGTCTTTCTCTCTCTCTCTCTCTCTCTCTCTCTCTCTCTCTCTCAACTGATGAAAAAGCCGAACAGGAGATTGACAAGTAGATGGAAATTGTTGGTTGTGTCATCTCACTTGTACAAAATAAATTGCACCAAGAGCTGGAAAATAATTGAAATGCACAATGAGACCTCAGGGCTATAAGCCACATAGAACAAAGTTAGGTGGAACCTTATTTTAATCAATTAGGGTTATTTGTACTGACTGCTCCAATATTTTTTTGTTTATTAAACATATTTTATATTTTATAAATAATTATATTAATTTTTTTTTATATTTTATGCTTATTATAATTTTGTTTTCTATATTTTATGTTTTACGTAAAAGGTTATTACACAAACCATCCTTACGAAATAAAGGGAATAAAAGATCCGTGTAATTATTTTTAAAATAAAATTGTTCATTTAATAAGCCAAAAATATATGAAATGTTAGTGTAAATAACCCTAATCAATTATCATAACTTTAGCATCATACATAATTCAAAACTAAAAGAGAGGTTAATAAATTTCAAACTTATCTAGCAAGAAAAAGTCCTCTTTACAATTTTTTTTTTACTATTTCTTATTATATATAATAATTTTTTTTTCCATCAAAGTCTTTTTTCCATTATAATATGGTCATCTATAGACCGTAGTAGACAAAAAATTTATGGTCGGTTGTCGATTTGACATTAATTTTCTATATTGATGTCAAATTCAAATCTAAGTAGCTAACGATTATGTGAGGTTCATGCCATCGAACCTAGACGTCCAGTTGACAAATAGTTAGATCTACCTTTTGGCTATGCGGTTTAAGATCATGCAAAGCAATTCCATTTTTCCTAAACCTTAAGGCCTAGTGAAGCAAAGTTTGCTAAATTTTAGTTAGATTTATTTGGAAGTTTTTGAGATTTTAAATTGTAGTATTCCTCGATACTAAACACATTTTCTTATAGTACAATTACAATAGAAACTCAATTTTAGAAATCTCTATTATTCAAGGTAGCCTTAGACTAATGCGCCTAGGGGTGAGCATTCAGTTCATTCGGTCCAAAACCAAATCGAATTTAACCGAAAATCGAATAAGCAAAACCGAAACCGAACCAAAATGGCTCATAATTGAACCAAACCGAACCGAATTAAATCGGTTCGATTTTCGATTTTTCGAATTTTTTGCATTATTTTTTTAATATATATATATATATATATATATATATATATATATATATATATATATATATATAAATTAAATTTAGTATATATACCTATACCTATTAATACTTTTCGGTTTTTGACCAAAACCGAAACCAAAAACAGAATAAGAAAATTTAGTATTTTCAAAACCGAAACCGAGCCGATTTTTGTTTAAACCGAACCGAATCTCTTGTTCGGTTCGATTCAATTTTTGTTCAAAATTCGAATAATGCTCACCCCTAAATGCGCCTAACCATAGCAAGAGGAAAAAACTTAAATAGTGACAAAGTAGAGATTATCATTCCTTTTGCTCTTTAGGTTAATGTCGTTGGAGATGAGTGCAATTTTCTATAGTATAGCATATTGTATCAATATGGATATGCCTATCTAGATTTTTTGTCTATAGTGAAATTTTTCGAGCTGAGAAACTATTATATGTGTCGGGTTCACTGTACCTTTCCTCTTTCCAACCATTAATTAGATTGTATGAGGATATGTGCATGCACACATTCCTATACAATATTCTAATGGTTGGTATGGAAAGTGCACGATAAAACCGGTACATAGAATATTTTTTTGAGCTTAAACTTCATGACTGAAAATACGAGACCATCTATTGCTCATGACTACCTTGGCCACAAATTTGTCACATATACAATAATTTTCTCAATTCTTCTTTGGAGATTTTTATATGGCATGTCAAATCCTATTTATGCAAATACACGAGTGGTTTACTTGTGTTGAGATTCAAGTTGATCGAAAAGAATCATCAAATATCTAGATGTCAGAATTGATCAAGGCTCACACTCCTTCTTCTCCAAGAAGTGGTTCAGTATGCGTATCCTCATCTTTCATTAGGGTCGGAGCTACATAGGTAGGATTGGTTCTGTCGCCCCCACAAATTTTTTTTATATACATTTTTTCTTATTTGTTCCTTAAATTATGTATCTATTTTCTTAAATTGTTAGTCTTTCTTAAATGTCTAGCAAGCGACATTTTATTAATTTCTTAAATTTTCCTCCCACAATCCTAGAAAAAAAAATTACTATATACAAATTCGTATTATAGAATTTTCATCTCCACAAAATCGGATTGTTAGTTCCGCCCAAATTTGTCTTCCTCTTCTATAACTATTTCAGTGCCTACCCTCCTCATTTTTTTCCAGTATAAGGTGGTCCTCATATCGCCTATTTTATATATATATATATATATATATATATATATATATATATATATATATTATAGGCTACATCATATATATATATATATATATATATATATATATATATATATATATCGCCTATAATAACATCACTACTAAATCAGTGCGCCATGGCTAAATCATGTTAATTTTTTTTTTTTCCTCTTTAAGGGTGTAATAAGTTTTATAACAATAAAAAAAGAGATTAAAGAAGGACAAGAATAGGCATGAAGAGGGGGTGAAAGAAACATGTCTGCGTCAAGAGAACTATCATAGAGTTATTTATGCTGTATAGACAAGAATAAGATATATATTTTCTTATGCAGGGGAGTCTCTATAATTAGGGAGAGAGAAACTTTAATTATAATTTGAACGACACGAAAATACTAGCATTGCAAGACTGGAAACGACGGTGACACGCTGAAGGCTGCTGCTGATGGCTCTTGACGAAAAAAAAACGACATTGAAAGCTTGATGAGGATGCTGGATTCGGTTCCTACGTATAAGCAATGATGATGGTATCTAGTTGCGGATTTTCGGTGAGACAATATCAAAGTTTGGTTGAGAGGACATCATTAGTTGTTGTATGACGAGGTCGGCATTGTTGTCGTTAGCGTGGAGGCTCACAGAGGGTAAAGTTCTGGTCGGACTACAGAGACAGACGGTGCTGGACTTATCGAGGAGGGACTATGACCCATGAATGAAACATTATATATAAGTAAAGATTTTTTTTTAAAATAAAAAAATATATTGAAAAAATCCAACGGACTACAGGCCGCCCGTCCCAGGGGTAGCTCCGCCCCTGTCCTTATGGACAAGGATATGTCAAATACTTCGTCGTTTCGTATTGTACTTTGGAGTATCTATGTCCTAAGTAATGTCTATTTCTGTGTGTTGTGTTCAGTATGTATACAACTTTATTTATTGTAGTCTTTTTTTTTTTTGAGAATATGTTACGTTCGGAACTTTGTGCACGCTGCGACAACATGGTGCGACAAGGACGCATCATTGATTTATTATTATTATTTATTTATTTTTGCTTAAAAGACCAGGCCATTCCTTCGTCCAAAACTCCAAGCCATCAATCCCCACTTAATTTGCTTTGCTTTATAGTCAGTTCTCGTACCAGTTCTCCCTTTCTCTATGATATGAGAGACGTCAATATCCGATACGTGGGAACACTTATATGATGAAGTCTGAAGATATACGTTTGATGAACGGGGATAAGAAGACGAGCATCCATGTTCGATCTGACAAGGATGAGATGTAGTACGTACTTGCAAAATGCAGTATTCTGTAACATTTTTAGTCCCACATCGGCTGGGCGGGAGGGTTGGCACTTGGAGGAGGATTATAAAAGGAGCCCAAGTCCGACACAGAAATTCATACCTTTCTCGGCCTTTTGGCTAAGATCAAGTGTAGTATCTGTTCTTATCAGTTTAATATCTGATATGTGGGCCATGTGCTCACAACGATATTAAATTAATTTTTTTCAGGGGAAGGGATAAACAGCAGTAGCTTGCTACTGCTGGCCCTTTAGCGTCGCCCGTGCGTTGCACTATTGCACGGGCCAGGCGCACCCCAACCAAAACTATTGTTCAAATTTTTATAAAATGCCTTTTACTGTTTTTAATAGTTTAAGAACAGTAACTGATTAGTGTAAATAAGGCGAAATGTTGTCAGGCAAGGCAGTATTTGACATATTTTGACCATTAAATTATAGTTAGTATTGAAGTATGTAATTGTTTTATATGGTAAACGCATTAGTATAAATTTTTGTCACGCTAGTAGTAGTATTCAAATTTTGTATTCATTATCACATAGGGACAGGGGTGAGCGTTATTCGGTTAATACATTTAGGTAAATATTTTCATTCATATTTTGCAATTAAGAATGTTTTTAAGTACTAACTTTGGTCATAATTTTATAATAAATTATATATAAAATTATAAGTTTTAATATAATTTATTTATAATTTTGGATTTAGATTCATTAATCATTAGATCACCCAACCAAACTAAATTGGTTTAAATTTTGGTTCTAATTTAAATTTTTAGAATTTTAATTTATTCAATTTTTTGTCTTTTTAGGTTCTTTTGAAACTTATTTACACCTATTGCTCACTCTATTATCACACTCAAATAGAGTGTGATGACTAGTGTTTGCATGGAAATGGTGCACATGAGATGTCACTTAGAAAATCTTAAAACTCAACTGGAATATTTTTTCGAAAGCACAAAAAAATTTGCACAGAAAATTCTCAAATCTATAAGTGGATATTTTTTCGAAACGAAAAAATAAATAAATTGCACACGAGATATTGACCCAGGAAAAAAAAATCCACAAGAAAATTGAATAGAAATGACCAAAATGGAAGTGAATATTTTATAAAATTTATAAAAAATTTCCACATAAAATTTGAATCCGGAGAACGATTGGTTATATATATATATATATATACTAAACTGAGCGAATATTAGCTCACATATGTAGGGAGGGTAAGGTAATCCCCACTCTTTAAAAGTTGAGCCAAGTATATACGTAGATAATTTTTTTTATGAAAAAATTCTTCAAGTTTGACAAACCAATTATTTGATAAAAAATTATTTTTTCTTATGAAAAGAAAATGTGTTTTTGAAAAATTTCACTCTTATAACACCAATTTGATTGAAATTATACTTCTAGGTTCAAACACATGCCTTTGTTGATATTGTGTCATAAAAAAAAAAACTCCTGCCATGACATGTCATTCCAGTTATTTTCGTCGTTTCATTTTTTTTTTTCTATTCAAAGCCGATCCAAGAGGTTGGATTATCTTATCCAAAGCTAATCTTGATTATTTTTTATCTCTATTGAAAAATATATGTTTAAGTTGAATTTGAGTTAGTTCGGTCTTAATAAAACTAAATGGTCTGAAATATTGTCCTATAGAGTGGAATTATCCAAATATAAAGTCTTGTCGAGCTTATTTTGGATCGGCTCTCATTCTATTTGTTTAGTCTTTTTGTAATACAAATATTTATTCCATGTTGGAGAATACTAATTATGGCAAATCATATTTTGTTGCCATTGATATTTTGTTTCAAACTTTCAAAGGAGAGTGAAAAAAATGCTAAATATATGACAAGCTGTAATACAAAAAAAAAAAACAATTGTTAGCTTGTTTCCAAAAACTGATATTTTGTTTGGAACGTTTTTTTTTTCTTGCTCAATGACGTGTGGACTATTATATAATGATCTTTTGGCCTTATATGTGCAATACCATGGGCACATGTGATCATATGGTAGGACTTGAGGGGGACAATGAAGTAAAGTTTTGCTCTTAAAAATATTGTTTCACAAATAATTCTGTCATTAAACTAATAATTTTATACTTTTATATACTTTTCCTTCCTTTAACTATCTATTCTCTTGCTAAATAAAAGAAAGCACTAATTGGCCTTTAGATCCTAAATTTTATAACAGCATAAAGTTTAAGTAATGACATAATCAATTAAAAAAAAAATTTACCTGATTTTTTTTATATTTATTATATTCTTTCTTTTTCCTTGGTTGTTGCTTTTAAGCTTAGGTTTATGGAAAAAAAACATTCATGGTCAAAAAATATCAATTGGACACGTCGAAATTTGAACTCTAAACTATTATAAAATTCATGGTCTAAACGCTAATTAGCCAAATAAGAAATGAAATCAGTGTGGAGTCCAAGAGAGGCGACTAAGTTAAAAACTTCAAATATATAAAATGAGAGGTACTCACTCTAAATTTTTATTTTTAAACCCACAAAAGCTCAACTATTATTCTCCTCCTACAGCCGGCAATGGCTTCTCTTTCTTTTCCAATAACCACCGCAGCGCCACGTCATCGCCGGCTCCGCTCCTTCGCTTCGCCTCCCCTTTCCAGTAAGGTCCCTCTCCGCAAATTCCTTTACATATACATATCCTTCCTTTCATGATCCCTGTGTTGTAATATTTGCTAACTCCGAGGAGTTGAATTGAATTGAATTGATTCAATTGTAGGGCGGAGGTTAAATGTCAGAGCAACCGAAACTGATGCCAACGAAGGTCTGTTTAGTTTAAATTTTGCATCGGACACGACTCGGACACTCCAAATCTGTCGAGGTTTTTTTAGCATTTTTATTTTTATTTTTATTTTTGGTAACGGTGCAGTTAATCCTACGGTGGTGCCGAATAAGGCTCCGGCGAGTTCCGGAGGCTCGAGCTTCAATCAGCTCCTCGGAATAAAGGGCGCTTTGCAAGAATCGGTGAGCTCCAATTTACATTTTTCAGAAAAATAATCTATTACATGGGACCTATGTTGCACGGACATGGATACGACACGGACGCGGCACATAACATGGTGTGTCCTAGTGTATCTTTTGAGTGTCAGATACGTGTCCGACACGACACGGCCACATTTCTGGAGTGTCCGTGCTTCCTACGGTGCTCTAGTTAACAAAATTTGAGTTGCATTAGTTGCATCGAACAATGATGTCGTAATTCTTGGGAATAAATTGTTGTTGATGTCGATCAATATAGAACTATAAATTTATAGTATTTAAGTTAGTGTTTTAAATATCGGACCGGACCGGACCGGCCGGTTTAACCGGTTGACCTGTGAACCGGAAGCTTTTCAGACTGGATCAGTGTTGACCCACTATTTTTTTTAAAACCGGTTGTAAATGAATATTTTTATAAAAAATCAATGTCCAGAATGGATTGAACTTGGGCCACTTAGGTTCACCAATTGGTTGAACCGGTTTAACCCGACCTAGTGCCATGTTCAGGTCGATTTCCGGTCCAATTTTTAAAACACTGATTTAAGGGTTTGTAAAACAAAAAACTTAGCTCTAATGGCTAGCAGGTGAAGACATAGACTTAATACAGAAGAGTCTTGATTGAACCTATAAATAAAAACCTAATCTTTTACTAAATCTAATATAATTAAATAACCTAGTAATACCAAAATATACTATATTGTGCGAGCCTACAGACCTAGAAATACAAAGAGTAAAACTTTTGTATGACAATTTTTTTTTGTCTACTTCGAATTTAGGACTACAACGTTTCTTAGTTGGGTGATCTTTTCTCTATTAGCACAAAAATATTCCTCTGAATCCGTCAAGTAAGATCAACATATGATAAAGTGACCACAGACCTTAAGGGTCGGGTCTGCTTGACAATTATAGGGGTAGCTGTTATGAGATATTTTTAAAGTACCGGTTATGAGAGATTCGATTTTTTGTGGTTTTAAGTAGCGACTTTTAAGCCAGTCTAATTCATGTTTTGTAATTCATTAATGAGCGGTTCTGAAAGTTTTGTACACAAATAAAATTACATATATGTCCATACATAAACAAAATGGTCCCGATGTCACGACCCGCACCCGGAAGTTCGGGCACGAGTGCGTGGGTACGTCCAGCCTACGCCGCAGAGTCGGCGGTAGTACGCTGTCTAGGTCAATCCATCTAACTAGTCTAACTCATTCACAATTTAACATAGGCAAGTTAATAATGAGAATAGAAACTTAAATTATGTAACTGGAATGAATGTGACAACAATTCAAATGTTTAATACAGGAATTTCAAATGAAATCGGGGACAAACCCGATAAATAAGATAAGAACAGAAATAAAAGATAGCTACTAAAAGCTACTCAGCAGCAGGGGTCTCCTGGGTGGGTTCTGGCTCCTCATAAGTATCATCTGTACCCTCATAAGGACCATAATAGGTAGGGGCAAGGTCCTCATCATCGCCTAAATCAACAGATCCAGTCAGGAAAGGAGCAAAGTACACAGTGCACAACAATGTTAAACTAAATATTTATGACAATTAAACATTGAATATCATGTTAAGGGAATGGCATAAAAGAAAGTTAATATCTCAGAGTCAACACTATAAACAGGAATATGAGAAAACAGAAGTAAACGAGCAGAGTGAAACTATCATAGTCAGCAAGAAAGATAACATGACTAGAAACTATCTGTATGAAACTTGTGTTTGTTTTTAGAATACTTAGTTGGCATGCAGGGGTTTATAAGGCTAATCCGGCCGTCAGGAACGGCTATTAGTCACGAATAATCGAGATCCGGCTGAAGGACAGTCGTGTACCAACAGCTATTATTCACGGCAAGGGGAAGGGTAAACTACATGCCTTTCAGTATTCTCCCACCCGACATGAGAAACAAGACATGAATTCCAAATATTCAAGACATGAAAATATAGTATTCTAACACTACGTGTAATCAGCAAGAGTACTAGTAGAGCAGGGAATTTAATTATCACAATATAATTAGATTTAACTTGAAGTGCAGGTACTTGCCTGTTGTTTGGATCTGTTTAATTTGGTTCTCGGGGGAAAATTCCACAGATGAGTCCAAAAGCTGAAATAGACATTACCATCATGCTCAGAAGATGTCAAATAGCTAGAAACGCCTGTCCTTGGGTCCAATTTGGAGACAAGGGCAAAAACGGCAGTTTCGGGCCAAAACGGGGTCCGCCGTTGGGCCCGCTTTGCGCCGAAAAACGTGTCCGGGTCAAAAGTCTCCAAATTCACCAAACTTAGTGCCAACAGGTCAGGAACGCTGATACGAACCCAACGGAACTTCCAGATTTGGATTCCGATGAGCCGAACACAAAATCGCCCGTCGAGCGGGGCCTGTGGGGCCCACGACACGCGATTTCGTCAACGTTCTCAGAATCAGACCAAACTTGACCCACAGGACCAGCGTATCGCTACGAGTCCGATGGCGCAAGTTTCGTCTCGATCTGACGAGTGTGCACGAAGTTAGGGCGAATTGCCGAAAAGGCGGATACGGAGCGATGTCCGCGGATACGCGTTGATTCCGGTGTGCACGCACACCCGAATCAGCTTCCGTGAAATCTCACACGTCCGTATCGACGCTGCGCACGTATCTGTGAAGACCGCACGCGACCAAGTCGTCCCGTTTGGCGGGACGTACTCGGTTCCGGGGTGAAACAGGGTCTGGTTTTTCCTGTTTTTGGATCGCGGTGTGCGATCACCACAGGACGCGGTGCCCCGAACAGTTTGTCCGGACACCGAGAGGGTCATACAGGCTTCACAACGCAATTTGCGGAAACGACAACGGAGATCCGAGGAGAAAAATAGGAGTACCTGAACAGGGCTTTGCAAACTGGTTTCCTCGTCTCCTCGTGTCAAGTTGACACTGTGTCCGACACGTGTCTAGCCGTGTCCACTGTTCAGCTTCGAAGGGCCAGGGTTCCGGTGTCCGTGTCTTCTGTCGGCGGACACGGCGGTGGTGGCTCAGGGCGGTGAAGGGCCGGCGAGGTCTCGGGGGCAGAGCGGCGTTCGGCCGGAGCCGGAGCGGCTCAGGGCGGGGCTCTGGTGGACGAGCTGCGAGCTCGGGGACGCCTCGGGGACGGATCCGGGGGAGCAGAGGGTAGTCGAGGGCGGAGGGAGGCCGGCGTCGAGTGGGGCGGGGTTCTGCGAAGGGCGGAGGGAGGCCGGCGTTAGGGTTCCGGCGAGGGGGATCGAGGGAGATGGGGAGGCGGAAGAGGAGGACAGGGGGATTTATAGGGTTTCGGTGGGAGAGGGTGGCCTGGGTCGTGGCGAGGGGCTCGGAGAAGGAGGAGGACGTGGGAGGTTCTCCGGCCGGCTCTCGCGGAGGGGCGACGTGGTCGCCGGAAATCGCGGCGGCGGGTTCGCAGAGAGCGGGTGACAGGGGTGCGGGTCCGGGTCGGGCGCGGATCCGGTCAGGCCGACCCGCCCGACCCGTTAAGCATAGGGCTGGGCCGGGTTCTCTAACGGGCTCGGCCCACTGGGCCGGGCCGGGCCCAAAACTTAAAATATAATAATAAAAAATAATAATAATAATAAATATTAATTAATTAAATAATTAATTAATTTAGAAAATAGTTTTTAGGCTTTTAAAAATAGGTCTGAGGCCCAGAAAAATCCAGAAAAATTGTCCTAAGTCCAGTTTTCTATTTTACACCCAAAAATATTATTTTCATGATATTTTAATATTATTTATTGCCATTTAAAAATCATTTATTAATCAAAAACCTTGATTTTAATTACAGAAAATTCACAGAAAATTCCAGAAAATTGGAAAAATCCAAGATTTAATAATTTGGAAATTCAGGGGGTTTACAACCTACCCAACTTACAAAAATTTCGTCCTCGAAATTTAAGAATAACAAGGCACGAAAAGAAAAGGCCGAGGAATAAAATACACCTCAGGGTTCAAAAAGATAGGGGTATCGTTCTCTAATCTCGTCTTCTCGCTCCCAGGTGGATTCGCCGGGGGAATGGTGCTTCCAAGCTACGCGAACCAGGGAGATAACTTGGTTCCGTAGGACTTTCTCCGAGCGATCCAGGATCTCCACGGGTTGCTCTTGGTAAGTCAAACTTGGGCCTACTTCGAGCTCTGAGTGATCCAAAATGTGGCTGGGGTCTGACACATACTTCCTCAGCTGCGACACGTGGAAGACGTTATGGACTCCTTCCAGAGAGGGTGGCAATGCTAGGCGGTATGCCACTTCTCCGATTTTCTCCTGTATGCCAAAAGGTCCAATGAATCTTGGGCTGAGTTTTCCACTCCTTCCGAACCTAATGGTGCCACGTGTCGGGGAAATCTTTAAGAACACCAGCTCTCCAACCTTAAAATAGAGTCAAAATCAAGTCTTAGTTCCATAATCAAATTGTTTAAATTGACTTGAATTTTATAAATTTAATTACCTCAAATTCTAAGGGCCTTCGGTGGCTATTTGCCCAATGTCGTTGCCTGTCTTGAGCCACTCGAAGTCTATCCCTTATCTGTTTTACCTTCTCAGCTGAATCGATCACCATCTCTGGTCCCAGTAGGGCTCTTTCTCCAACGTCGTCCCATGATAGCGGGGTACGACATCTTCGGCCATACAGGGCTTCAAATGGAGTCATCTCGATACTGGCTTGGTAGCTGTTATTATAAGAGAATTCTACCAGATGTAAATAGTCTTCCCAGGATCCTCCAAAATCCAGAACACATGTACGGAGCATATCTTCAAGTGTCTGGATGGTACGTTCCGATTGTCCATCGGTTTGGGGATGATAAGCTGTGCTGAATTTGAGTTGAGTCCCCAAGCTGGCCTGTAAGCTCTTCCAGAAGTGAGAGGTGAACCTTGAATCTCTGTCGGAGACAATGCTTACTGGAACCCCATGTAGCTTAACAATATGTCTGATATATAAATCTGCCAGCTTCTCTGTAGATAGCCCTACTTTGAAAGGTAGAAAATGTGCAGACTTGGTCAGTCGATCTACTATCACCCAGATTGCATCCTTACCACTAGGTGTTCTTGGAAGACCGGAAACAAAATCCATTGTGATATGTTCCCACTTCCACTCCGGAATGGGTAGTGGTTGAAGCAATCCTCCAGGTCGTTGTCTTTCAGCCTTAACTTGCTGGCACACTAAACAACGAGATACGAACCTGGCTACTTCTCTTTTCATGCCATGCCACCAAACATGCGTCCTCAGGTCCTTGTACATCTTGTTGGCTCCTGGATGTATAGAGTACTGCGATCTGTGCGCCTCTTGCATAACTTCTTCTCTTATGTCTCCTTGAGGTACACATAATCTATCGCCATGCCTCAGTGATCCATCTTCATGAATTCTGAACTCTTCTACTAATCCAGCTTGCACTTGACCTCGAAGGCTTCGCAGGCCTTCGTCTTGAAACTGAGTCTCCTTGATCTTGTCCATTAGAGTAGACTGAATCTGCAAGTTCATCATTTGGCCCTCTTTTCCTGGGATAATTACTTCAATACCTAAACTTTCCAAGTCCTCCAGCAGGTGTCTGTCCATAGTCAAGTACATCGCCATAGGATACCTGCTTAGAGCATCAGCAACTACATTTGCCTTCCCAGGGTGATATTGAAGAGTGATATCAAAGTCTTTCATTAGTTTCAGCCACCTTCTTTGCCTCATGTTTAGCTCTTTCTGAGTGAAGATATATTTTAGGCTTTTATGATCTGTAAATATTTCCACCCTTTCTCCATAAAGGTAATGCTTCCAAAGTTTAAGAGCAAAAATGACAGCTGCCAATTCTAAATCATGAGTTGGATAATTCTTTTCATGTGGTCGAAGCTGTCTAGAGGCATATGCTATTACTTTCTTGTTCTGCTCCAATACACAACCTAGACCTTTTCCAGAAGCATCACTATAAATAGCGAAACCTCCGGTTCCAGAAGGTAAGGTCAGAATAGGGGCAGAAGTCAGCCTTTTCTTCAATTCCTCAAAAGCATGCTGACATTCATCAGTCCAGGTGAACTCTTCATCCTTCCTTGTTAACTTTGTCATGGGTTCAGCAATCCTAGCAAAGTCCTTTACGAACTTCCGATAGTAGCCAGCTAGTCCCAGGAAGCTTCTAATCTCTGCTACAGAGTCTGGAGTGGGCCAGGATTCTACTGCAGCTATCTTCTTAGGGTCTACTGCTATTCCATCTCCAGTCACAACATGTCCCAAGAATTCTACTTTGTCTAGGAAGAAAGCACATTTGGATAATTTTCCATAAAGTTTTTCCTTCCTCAAAGTCTCTAATGCCAGCCTCAAATGTTCTTCATGTTCTTCGGGGGTCTTGGAGTAGATCAAAATATCATCAATGAAGACCACTACAAATTTGTCTAGGTATGGCTGGAAAACTCTGTTCATTAGGTTCATAAAAACTGCTGGAGCATTCGTCAACCCGAACGGCATTACTAAGAATTCGTAATGTCCGTTCCGGGTATTGAAAGCAGTTTTAGGAATGTCTTCCTTTCTCACCCTTACTTGGTGGTAACCAGACCTCAAATCAATCTTTGAAAACACCCGAGCTCCACTCAACTGATCAAATAAGTCATCTATCCTGGGCAGGGGATACTTATTCTTAATTGTTAAGGCATTTAAGGCCCTATAGTCAATACACATTCTGGATGTTCCGTCCTTCTTGGGCACAAAAAGTATTGGGGCTCCCCAGGGTGAGACACTAGACCTAATGAACCCTTTGTCTTCTAGCTCATTGATTTGTTCATTAAGTTCTATTATCTCATTCTTGTTGATTCGGTAGGGATTCTGAGATACTGGTGCTGCTCCTGGCACTAAGTCAATGGAGAATTCAACTTCTCGGTCTGGGGGTAAGCCTGGGAGGTCCTCAGGGAAGACATCAAGGTATTCAGATATGATAGGTGGCAGTTCTTCTGTTACTAGGGCTCCACAAATTTTGTTATTGCCCATTTCTCTAGAACCTCTAGCAAATTCAAATTCTGGCTGGCCAGGGGGTCTGAAGATTACACTGCCTCTGTGACAGTCTATTGTGGCATGATGTTGACTTAACCAATCCATACCCAGTATAATGTCAAAACTGGGCACTGGCATTACAAGTAGTCTAGCATACAGTTCTCTTCCACATAATGTAATAGGGCAACTGTTACAGGCATCACTAACCGGGATGATTCCTCCACCGGTAATGATCTTATAACAATTCCTAAGGGGTTTAGTGATTAAGTTGTGCTTCATAAGGAATTCTACTGACATGAATGAATGTGAAGCTCCAGAGTCAAATAAACTAATAGCTGGTATTGAATTTATAAGCACAGAACCTGTAATTACGTCAGCTGTGGCTTCCGCTTCTTCCAGAGTCATTGCATAAGCACGGCCTTGCTGCGGTGCACCCCTCTGTTGTTGCTGTTGGTGCTGAGCAAAGCGTTGTTGTTGAGTTGGAAGCGGGGGTCCCCTCTGTTGTGCTGCTGGGGGCCTTGCCTGGGCTGGAGCCTTTGGTGCAGCTGGACGTCCTTGAGCAGCAGGACAGTCCCTCAATTGATGTGCTGGGGAACCACAATAGAGGCAAGCACCTAGCCTCTTTCTGCAGTCTTGCCAAGTGTGGCCTGGTTTTTGGCAATAGTTGCAAGGAGGAGCTCGCTGGTTCTGTCCTTGAGCCTGGGGTGCTGGAGCTCGAGGGGGAGGACGCTGATTTTGCTGCGGGGCCCTCTGCTGTTGTTGTTGTTGAAAAGGGCGTTTGTTGGGCCCCGCATTCCCGGTATCTCTTTCTCGTTTCAGTTTGTGCCCCATATCTCTCTCGACGCCTTGAGCCACGCTCAAGATCTCCTCATAGGTGCGAGCTCGGCTGGTGGTGACAGCAAGGCGGATATCCGGAGATAGCCCCTTCTTGAATCTACGGGCTCTGTCCTCCGGGGTACGAACCATGTACTCCGCAAAGTGGCTTAACCTGCTAAATTCAGCAGTATATTCATCAACAGTCATGTTACCTTGTTCCAGTCTCTCGAATTGGCTTTCGAGAGCTTCCCGAGCCACTTCGGGATAAAATTTCTCCTTGAATAGCCTCTTGAAGTCCTCCCAGGTGACGTCGGGAGCAGATAGTTGGGGTTCATCTCTGAACCAGGTTCGAGCAATATCGAACAGTTGCAGGCTAGCGGATTCCACTTTGAGATCATCGGGAACCCGAGCAGTCTTCAGGAGTCTCTCGACATTCTCTATCCACTCATCAGCGTAGAGAATGCCCTCAGTTCCATAAAATTCCAGAGGCCTAAGGTTCTTGAAGTCTTTAGCACTCCCTGGCCTCTTGAGTGACGACTCCTGGGGTTTAAGAGCTTCTGAGAGGCTGGTCCGCAGAAGTGCCGTCTGTTCCTTCTGGGATTCCACTAATCCCTGGAATACTCCTATTAGCTGTGCCCCATCTAAGGTAACTGCCGGAACAGATGGGGGCGGCGGGAGTGCAAGAGTCTCGGGCACATTCGGCTCAGCTGGTTCTGATGTGCCTCCTACTGTGTTCCTGGTCTGGACCATTCTGAAAGATTAAGGGATAGGAAGATCAGAATAGAATACTTGGAAATCAAAGGCGATAGAAAAATTGAGCAGCAATGATATCAAGAATTGAAATAAGGACGCTATACTGTGAATGAGCTTTTCCTAGAATCCTCAATTTTATTCCATACCCTGTCCTAGGGTATTACCCTATTTAAGGATAGGACCTGCATGGGCCACCATAAAAACGTGTCACGACCCGCACCCGGAAGTTCGGGCACGAGTGCGTGGGTACGTCCAGCCTACGCCGCAGAGTCGGCGGTAGTACGCTGTCTAGGTCAATCCATCTAACTAGTCTAACTCATTCACAATTTAACATAGGCAAGTTAATAATGAGAATAGAAACTTAAATTATGTAACTGGAATGAATGTGACAACAATTCAAATGTTTAATACAGGAATTTCAAATGAAATCGGGGACAAACCCGATAAATAAGATAAGAACAGAAATAAAAGATAGCTACTAAAAGCTACTCAGCAGCAGGGGTCTCCTGGGTGGGTTCTGGCTCCTCATAAGTATCATCTGTACCCTCATAAGGACCATAATAGGTAGGGGCAAGGTCCTCATCATCGCCTAAATCAACAGATCCAGTCAGGAAAGGAGCAAAGTACACAGTGCACAACAATGTTAAACTAAATATTTATGACAATTAAACATTGAATATCATGTTAAGGGAATGGCATAAAAGAAAGTTAATATCTCAGAGTCATCACTATAAACAGGAATATGAGAAAACAGAAGTAAACGAGCAGAGTGAAACTATCATAGTCAGCAAGAAAGATAACATGACTAGAAACTATCTGTATGAAACTTGTGTTTTTTTTTAGAATACTTAGTTGGCATGCAGGGGTTTATAAGGCTAATCCGGCCGTCAGGAACGGCTATTAGTCACGAATAATCGAGATCCGGCTGAAGGACAGTCGTGTACCAACAGCTATTATTCACGGCAAGGGGAAGGGTAAACTACATGCCTTTCAGTATTCTCCCACCCGACATGAGAAACAAGACATGAATTCCAAATATTCAAGACATGAAAATATAGTATTCTAACACTACGTGTAATCAGCAAGAGTACTAGTAGAGCAGGGAATTTAATTATCACAATATAATTAGATTTAACTTGAAGTGCAGGTACTTGCCTGTTGTTTGGATCTGTTTAATTTGGTTCTCGGGGGGAAATTCCACAGATGAGTCCAAAAGCTGAAATAGACATTACCATCATGCTCAGAAGATGTCAAATAGCTAGAAACGCCTGTCCTTGGGTCCAATTTGGAGACAAGGGCAAAAACGACAGTTTCGGGCCAAAACGGGGTCCGTCGTTGGGCCCGCTTTGCGCCGAAAAACGTGTCCGGGTCAAAAGTCTCCAAATTCACCAAACTTAGTGCCAACAGGTCAGGAACGCTGATACGAACCCAACGGAACTTCCAGATTTGGATTCCGATGAGCCGAACACAAAATCGCCCGTCGAGCGGGGCCTGTGGGGCCCACGACACGCGATTTCGTCAACGTTCTCAGAATCAGACCAAACTTGACCCACAGGACCAGCGTATCGCTACGAGTCCGATGGCGCAAGTTTCGTCTCGATCTGACGAGTGTGCACGAAGTTAGGGCGAATTGCCGAAAAGGCGGATACGGAGCGATGTCCGCGGATACGCGTTGATTCCGGTGTGCACGCACACCCGAATCAGCTTCCGTGAAATCTCACACGTCCGTATCGACGCTGCGCACGTATCTGTGAAGACCGCACGCGACCAAGTCGTCCCGTTTGGCGGGACGTACTCGGTTCCGGGGTGAAACAGGGTCTGGTTTTTCCTGTTTTTGGATCGCGGTGTGCGATCACCACAGGACGCGGTGCCCCGAACAGTTTGTCCGGACACCGAGAGGGTCATACAGGCTTCACAACGCAATTTGCGGAAACGAAAACGGAGATCCGAGGAGAAAAATAGGAGTACCTGAACAGGGCTTTGCAAACTGGTTTCCTCGTCTCCTCGTGTCAAGTTGACACTGTGTCCGACACGTGTCTAGCCGTGTCCACTGTTCAGCTTCGAAGGGCCAGGGTTCCGGTGTCCGTGTCTTCTGTCGGCGGACACGGCGGTGGTGGCTCAGGGCGGTGAAGGGCCGGCGAGGTCTCGGGGGCAGAGCGGCGTTCGGCCGGAGCCGGAGCGGCTCAGGGCGGGGCTCTGGTGGACGAGCTGCGAGCTCGGGGACGCCTCGGGGACGGATCCGGGGGAGCAGAGGGTAGTCGAGGGCGGAGGGAGGCCGGCGTCGAGTGGGGCGGGGTTCTGCGAAGGGCGGAGGGAGGCCGGCGTTAGGGTTCCGGCGAGGGGGATCGAGGGAGATGGGGAGGCGGAAGAGGAGGACAGGGGGATTTATAGGGTTTCGGTGGGAGAGGGTGGCCTGGGTCGTGGCGAGGGGCTCGGAGAAGGAGGAGGACGTGGGAGGTTCTCCGGCCGGCTCTCGCGGAGGGGCGACGTGGTCGCCGGAAATCGCGGCGGCGGGTTCGCAGAGAGCGGGTGACAGGGGTGCGGGTCCGGGTCGGGCGCGGATCCGGTCAGGCCGACCCGCCCGACCCGTTAAGCATAGGGCTGGGCCGGGTTCTCTAACGGGCTCGGCCCACTGGGCCGGGCCGGGCCCAAAACTTAAAATATAATAATAAAAAATAATAATAATAATAAATATTAATTAATTAAATAATTAATTAATTTAGAAAATAGTTTTTAGGCTTTTAAAAATAGGTCTGAGGCCCAGAAAAATCCAGAAAAATTGCCCTAAGTCCAGTTTTCTATTTTACACCCAAAAATATTATTTTCATGATATTTTAATATTATTTATTGCCATTTAAAAATCATTTATTAATCAAAAACCTTGATTTTAATTACAGAAAATTCACAGAAAATTCCAGAAAATTGGAAAAATCCAAGATTTAATAATTTGGAAATTCAAGGGGTTTACACCCGAGCACGGGAACTGCCACCCTCTCTACGCCGCAATCGGGATGTAGAAGTCCATATTTGATCAAAATAATAGAAACACATGAAATAGTAGAAATGCTTGGATGAAGGTAGGAGAGAGATTTTTAAAATTTATGGTAGAAAGTAGTTATAGTTTTGAAGAAATATAAGAGAATCAAAGAAAGAAAAAATATGTTACAATATTAGTTGTTATAATTATATATATATTTTGAGGATATAAATAGAATAAAATAATAAAACCCCTCAAAATCACAATATTAGTAGTTATAATTATATATATTTTTTTGAGGATATAAATAGAATAAAATAATAAAATCTTTCAAAATCTATCGATTTGGTGTGTTTATAAAGCCATCCAAAATTAGATTACACCGATTTTGGGATGTTTTTGAACCGTCCAAAATCAGTGGCTCAAAAAAATTAACAAGCAGAGGTTTTCATAAACGGTCGATTCAAAAACACTCCAAAACCGATGAAAACACCGTTACCAAGCAGACCCCTACTTCTACACACCACAAGATTCTCTTTCGTTAATTGTCCTCAATGTGGATCTTCCACACCATCATGAACAAACTGACATGGAAAACGATGTGCTTATTACAAGCATGATAAACTGTATTATTTTCCAAGTGCGATTCACTCTTCACTATAACAATAAATACTATGTTTTATGGGCCCCAAAATCCGCAATCAATTTTTCAACCAAATTGCTTCTTTAGATGCAAGTATAGCCTCCACGTACTGGCCTCTGTCGTAGACAAAGCTACCATGATTTGCAGCATGGACATCCAACTAATAGCTCCATTAGCTAAAGTGAGAACACAATCTCTGGTCGATCTACTTCTATTGCAATCTGTAGCAAAATTCATATCCACATAACAAATCAAGTTTGAACTCCGCCACTGTCACGCTCCGATCTCGAAAGGGTCAATCGTCCTCGCTGGATCCTTTACGGAACCGATTCGTCCTCGCTGGGACGTGATGCCGTGTGAGCCTGGAGTTGCGCTCGCACAAGACAAGAACTAGCGGTGATAGGAACCCATTTTGAAACACAATTTAGAAAATACATTCACAGATATTTGAACACAAGTGCAAGAAGAAACATGTTTTTTCATTGATAATTCAGAGTAATTTACATAGAGTTTACATTGATGCGCCTCTCGGCTACTTGATTTGCATTACAAAAAATAACTCAAAAGGCAGGGCGCGCTCCATCAGATAGTCCACGTCGTTCATACATTACGCCCTTGTATAGGTTGAAAGTCCAAGCCTCCAAAATGATCTGACTCCAACTATACTTCAAAATAGAGGTGCTCCTAACGCCTCATCGTCTATCCACTAGCGTTGCACCGTCTGAGTGCCTGAAATAGTTGTCCACAACGTGGGTCAGTACTCAACTTGTACTGGTGAGCGGGATGAACCCACTCGTCTAAATCGACACTAGCTTATTAGGGGCGAGCATGCATTAAGATGATCTTCTATAAAGAAGCAAGTGAATTCAATTCATATCAGTTGCATGTTTTTATAGGAATGAAAATAACATAGAATCCACCCAGCACATCGGTTGCTTACTCAACCGATGCACGCCTTTCCTGCAACGAAACACAAGTATACTTACCATATGCACAAGACAATAAATTAGCATGTGTTCTATTCTATGCGGTCATTGGTGTGATCGACACCTTAGGGACATATTCCAAGCATTAGCGGCGCGCCCTATCAGCCCGGGTAACAGGCCCTGCCGGAGGTCCCGTAATGCATCGTGACTAGCACGAATCAAATATTTTCCTCCGGATCGATACGGTTCCAGTGCCCCGGAATGCCATTTCGAGGAAATGCCAAACCTTGTGCACAAGTTGTCCCTGACCATGCAAATGCATGAACAATTCATATATCATACAATGCATCGAATTAAACAAAAGAAGTAAAGCAGCAACATATATCTCATGTAACAGTTCATATTTTCTCAATGCGGTATTCCGATTTTGGTATCCCATAGGTCCAAACTCAATCCGAGGCACTAGGCCGCAACCAACAACCAATTCCCTTTATAAACAAACTCAAGTTATAAGG
The DNA here is from genome assembly GCA_036927795.1 of Iris macrosiphon. Lineage (NCBI taxonomy): Eukaryota > Viridiplantae > Streptophyta > Magnoliopsida > Asparagales > Iridaceae > Iris > Iris macrosiphon. Next base: position 4,695,645 of record JAYESA010000018.1, on the reverse strand, counting down.
TGTGCAAGCATATAGTAAAATTAGTCTACAATTTCCATGTTCCTTTCTTAGTGGCTGGTATGCATTGTGGCAAAAGATTTCCTAGGCGTCCAACCGGGCATCATCGAGTGAACGTTTGAAACATTAGAGAATGTGGATGTAAAGAAGTAGGAAAGAATGGTCCAAACCACTCACTGGTTAAGGGAAAAGGTAGCTGAAACAAGGAATTCCGCCTAGCGACGATCAAACGTCAGTTACGCGGACCTGCAACAGCACGAGCACCAATTAGAAATCTTGCTTATCCTTCCTTGCCGAACTCCCCAAGAATCAAAGCTCCAAACGATAAAACCAGCAGCGAAAACCAAGCAAATCGAAAGCAACACCAAATTAAAATTCCAAAGCGGCAATCAAGAAAACCAAGCAACCAAACACGAAAACTATTGGACTCGTTTCAATAGAGGCCTTTCCATGAGTTGGAAAGGACCGAAGATCTAAGCTACGACTCAGACGGACTAGCCACAAGCCCAATTATATAGTGCACATCCTGGTCGGATCGGGATTTGAGGCACTACATAATATACCACTAAGAAAAATTTTCGTTCCGAAACTTAAGAACAAGGCCCTACCTCCGACTGAATGAACAACGAATGATACTTCTCCTTCATCTCCGATTCCATCTCCCAAGTTGATTTCCTAACTGAATGGTTCCGCCACAACACGCGAACCAAGGATATCGTACGGTTGCGAAGTACTTTCTCTTTCCGGTCTAAACTTTGCACGGGCTCCTCTGAGTACGACAAGTCCGTGCGCAGTTCCAATTGTTCAAAACTAACCACATGACTCGGGTCATGCACATACTTCCGAAGTTGAGAAACATGGAATACGTCATGTACTTCAGCCAAGACGGGAGGTAGTACAATCCGGTACGCCACAACTGCCACTCGTTCCAGTATCTCAAAGGGGCCAACAAACCGGGGACTCAGTTTGCCCTTCACGCCGAAACGTATCACCCCACGCATCGGCGTCACTTTCAAGAAGACATGATCCCCGACCATGAACTCCAAAGGTCTTCGATGGGCGTCGGCATAACTTTTCTGTCGGCTCTGCGTTGTGCGGAGTCTTTCCCGAATCAAGCGAACTTTCTCAACTGCCTGCTCTACCAGCTCTGGCCCGAGTACCTGCCGCTCGCCGACTTCGTCCCAACAGATTGGAGATCGACACTTGCGTCCATATAGTGCTTCGTACGGTGCCATCTGGATGCTCGATTGGTAGCTGTTGTTGTACGCAAACTCCGCCAATGGAAGGTGTGTCCCAACTAGTCTTTAAATCGATTGCACACAGCCGTGACATGTCTTTAAGTATCCGATTTGTCCTTTCCGTCTCTCCGTCAGTCTGCGGGTGGTATGCGGTACTGAACTGTAGCTTGGTTCCCAAAGCAGACTGTAGGCTAGTCCAGAAACGAGATAAGAAACGTCCGTCACGGTCAGAGACGATTGAGGCAGGTACTCCGTGTAATCGAACAATCTCGTCTATGTAAATTTGTGCTAACCGATCGACGCTCCAAGTAACTTTTATAGGAAGAAAGTGGGCTGATTTGGTCAAACGATCAACTATGACCCAAATCGCATCATGCCCCCGTGGCGTCTTCGGAAATCCCACAATGAAGTCAATAGTGATGTTGTCCCATTTCCACTCAGGAATAGCGAGGTTCTGCAGCTCTCCGCCGGGCCTCTGATGTTCAGCTTTCACCTGTTGACAGGTCATGCACTGTGACACAAAGGTCGCCACATCCCTTTTCATACCGTGCCACCAGAAGGTCCCGCGTAAGTCCTTGTACATCTTAGTGCTCCCCGGATGCAAAGAATACTTCGCGTAGTGTGCTTCCGCCATAATTTTCCTTCGGAGTTCTGGGTCGCTAGGAACACATAGCCTTCCTTTCATCTATAAGGCCCCATCTTCGCCTGCCACAAAGTCAGACGTCTTTCCCGCCGAGATCAGTTCGCGTACCTTCGCTAAGAACTGATCGCCCTCCTGAGCTGATTTGATTTTATCACGTAAACTCAGTTCAAGATGGAGTGGTGCCAGCTGCACTCCTTGATGCCAAACTCGAAACTCGATGCCCATCGCCTCTAGATCTCGAAGTAAATGGTTGTTTATGGATAACGAGTCCACGTGCTTTCGACTCAGAGCATCAGCAACGACGTTTCCCTTGCCCGGTGTATATGCGATCGTTAGGTCGTAGTCCTTAATCAGTTCTAGCCAATGCCGCTGCCGGAGGTTCAATTCCCGCTGGGTGAATAGATACTTGAGGCTCTTGTGATCTGTAAAAATTTTGCAAGCAACACCATAAAGATAATGCCTCCATAATTTCAGTGCAAACACAATTGCCGCCAATTCCAAGTCATGTGTCGGGTAGTTTTTCTCGTGCGGCTTCAGTTGCCTGGAGGCGTACGATATTACCTTGTCCCTCTGCATGAGCACACACCCTAAGCCGAGTCCTGAAGCGTCGCTGTATATCTGAAACTCCTCTACCCCATCTGGAAGTGCAAGAATCGGAGCTGAAACAAGACGCCGCTTAAGTTCCCGAAAGTTGGCTTCGCTGTCATCACCCCAAATGTATGCAATCCCTTTCTGAGTAAGGCGAGTCAAAGGCGAGGCCAGTTTAGAAAAATCTTTCACGAACCTACGGTAGTATCCCGCTAGGCCCAGAAAGCTTCGAACTTCGCTGGCTGACGTAGGCTGCTTCCAGTCCACCACCGCCTCTATTTTCTTCGGGTCTACGGCGACGCCTTCTGCCGAGACGACATGACCAAGGAACGCCACGCTGTTCAACCAGAACTCACACTTGCTGAGCTTAGCGAACAACTAATGCTCTCGTAATGTCTGCAACACGATCTTCAGGTGTTCCTTGTGCTCCGCCTCGTTCTTGGAATAGATTAGTATGTCGTCTATGAACACGACCACAAACTTATCCACAAACGGTCGAAACACGCGGTTCATCAGATCCATGAAAGCTGCAGGGACGTTCGTCAAGCCGAACGACATCACAAGAAATTCATAGTGTCCGTAATGGGTTCTGAAAGCAGATTTTTGAATATCATCTGATTTGATTTTCAACTGGTGATACCCTGACCTGAGATCAACTTTAGAAAAAACTGTTGCACCTTGCAGCTGATCAAACAAGTCATCTATCCTTGGCAATGGGTACTGGTTCCGCACGGTCGCCTTATTCAGTTCTCGGTAGTCAATACACAGCCGCATGGATCCATCCTTTTTCTTCACGAACAGCACCGGAGCGCCCCACGGAGAAACGCTTGGACGAATGTATCCTCGGTCCAACATATCTTGTAACTGAACCTTAAGTTCTTTCAGCTCTGCTGGGGCCATTCGATAAGGTGCCTTTGTTATCGGTCGCGAATCTGAAAAAGTGTTAATGCTGAATTCGATCTCACGATCAGGAGGCTTTCCAGGCAGCTCGTCTGGGAACACGTCGAGGAAATCTGTATGACTTCAGCCTGAGCTGCATCTGCACATTCCTGCCGGGTGTCTCGAACGGAAGCTAAGTACCCTTCACAGCCCGAATGCAACATACGCCTAGCCGAAATTGCTGATATCACCATTGTCGTCTTCGGTGCAGCGCTGCACGAATAGTAGAAGTCTGCCTCACCGGGTAGACGAAATACGACTCGCTTCTCCGTGCACTCGATTGTTGCATGGCAAGCACCCAACCAGTCCGTACCGAGAATAATATCATAATCCTTAATGTCTAACATCTAAGGAAAGCTTTCTTCCTCCGATGCAAATATAGCCATCCCTACAGATCGCATGGGCGGGCATGTCGACTCCCGAAGGGGTACTCACGCAAAGGTTCATATTTAAAGGAGTAGAAGCTAATTTATGCTCAACACTAAAATCAGCAGATATGAAACTATGCGTAGCACCTGAATCGAATAAGACTCTAGCGGGCAATTCTCGGTAAAGTAGAGTACCTGTCACAACGGTATCGGATACAGATGCCTCATCCCGAGTCAGTGCATAGACTCGGCCTTGAGCACCCTGGCGTCGTGGGTTCACTGGCACATCATTGGCATCACTTGTTGGAGGCCCCATGTTCTGATTTCCGTTGTTCGTTCTGATTTCCGTTGTTCTGATTCGGTCTGCCCTCCCGGCAGTTAAAATGTTTGTGGTCCAGACGACCACATTTAAAACACCCTCTAGCTCGGCATTCATTTATTTGATGCCCTAATCTGCCGCACCTATGGCAGTGCGGTGCCTGGGATGGACCCCTGTTTTCTGATGTGTGCGGGCGCTTTTGTGCTCCAGACCCTCCCGTTTCCTGAGGTCGTTTGCTGTTGTTGGTATGGGAGGTTTGCACATCGACCTTTGGGGGATTGCGCCCAAAGATCCACTCGCTCTTCAGGGCGGCTTCGTAACATTCCCTGTAGGTTTGACATCTCTGGTTGATGACGTCCCTGCGCAAATCATTATTCAAACCTTTCTGAAAACGATAGCACCACGCCTGCTGGTTAGGCAAGAAGTGCCCAGCAAACTTAGCCAGTTTAGCAAACACTGAATTATAATCGTCGACAGACAAACTTCCTTGTACTAGATTGCTAAAGTCGTCTTCTTTTTGTTGTCGCACTGCTCGGGGGATATATTGTTCAATGAATGCATATTTGAACATTTTCCAGGTAATTTTGCAGTTGGAATTGGCATAATTTCCTTGCTTAGTGGCCTCCCACCAATCATGTGCACGCAGTTCCAGCTGAACCGATGCACAGGCCACTCGCTTGGATCCCCTAATGCTAACCAGGTTAAAGAGTCCTTCCAGCTTAGCAATCCACCCCATCACCACGTCCGGTTCTGCTCGTCCGTTGAACGTTGGTGGGTGCATTTTAGTGAACTCTGCTGCACGACAGGTGTTCCTTGCTGGAGGCTGAGTCTCTTCTGACTCATCTTCTACCGCCACGGTCGGCGGCGTGACAGGCGTCACTGTGGCTCCCCCGTTACTGGGTACCAAGGATGCAATCAGTTGCATCATGGTATCCATCTGCTTCTGTTGAGCAGCAAACTGCGCTTGTTGAGTAACGGCTTGTTGTTGCTGCACCTCCATGAGATGCATAAGCCGTTCCGCCATACCGGTTGAACCCGCTCCTCCGGATTCTCCTGAACTTGCTGGATCGCTCTGAATGGGCTGAGCACTGCTGGCAGTTGCAGTATTTTTCTTAGCCATGGCTACAAAAGAGAGTAGCTTGTTAACACTCAAAAAACGATATATTTTTATATCTATGGGCTCATCGTATAGGCGACTCATCTCATGCAGCGGAAGCCGAATGCAACTCAATTGAGAGGCGCATCAAACTCCTTTATAGTTCTTTTAAAATTCCATGGAAGTGAAGCCGTGCTCTGATACCAATATGTCACGCTCCGATCCCGAAAGGGTCAATCGTCCTCGCTGGATCCTTTACGGAACCGATTCGTCCTCGCTGGGGCGTGATGTCGTGCGAGCCTGGAGTTGCGCTCGCACAAGGCAAGAACTAGCGGTGATAGGAACCCATTTTGAAACACAATTTAGAAAACACATTCACAGATATTTGAACACAAGTGCAGGAAGAAACATGCTTTTTCATTGATAATTCAGAGTAATTTACATAGAGTTTACATTGATGCGCCTCTCGGCTACTTGATTTGCATTACAAAAGATAACTCAAAAGGCAGGACGCGCTCCATCAGATAGTCCACGTCGTTCATACATTACGCCCTTGTATAGGTTGAAAGTCCAAGCCTCCAAAATGATCTGACTCCAACTATACTTCAAAATAGAGGTGCTCCTAACGCCTCATCGTTTATCCACTAGCGTTGCACCGTCTGAGTGCCTGAAATAGTTGCCCACAACGTGGTCAGTACTCAACTTGTACTGGTGAGTGGGATGAACCCACTCGACTAAATCGACACTAGCTTATTAGGGGCGAGCATGCATTAAGATGATCTTCTATAAAGAAGCAAGTGAATTCAATTCATATCAGTTGCATGTTTTGATAGGAATGAAAATAACATAGAATCCACCCAGCACATCGGTTGCTTACTCAACCGATGCACGCCTTCTCTGTAACGAAACACAAGTATACTTACCATCTGCACAAGACAATAAATTAGCATGTGTTCTATTCTATGCGGTCATTGGTGTCATCGACACCTTAGGGACATATTCCAAGCATTAGCGGCGCGCCCTATCAGCCCGGGTAACAGGCCCTGCTGGAGGTCCTGCAATGCATCGTGACTAGCACGAATCAAATATTTCCCTCCGGATCGATACGGTTCCAGTGTCCCGGAATGCCGTTTCGAGAAAATGCCAAACCTTGTGCACAAGTTGTCCCAGACCATGCAAATGCATGAACAATTCATATATCATACAATGCATCGAATTAAACAAAAGAAGTAAAGCAGCAACATATATCTCATGCAACAGTTCATATTTTCTCAATGCGGTGTTCCGATTTTGGTATCCCATAGGTCCAAACTCAATCCGAGGCACTAGGTCGCAACCAACAACCAATTTCCTTTATAAACAAACTCAAGTTATAAGGTGTGCAAGCATATAGTAAAATTAGTCTACAATTCCCATATTCCTTTCTTAGTGGCTGGCATGCATTGTGGCAAAGGATTTCCTAGGCGTCCAACCGGGCATCATCGAGTGAACGTTTGAAACATTAGAGAATGTGGGCGTGAAGAAGTAGGAAAGAATGGTCCAAACCACTCACTGGTTAAGGAAAAAGGTAGCTGAAACAAGGAATCCCGCCTAGCGACGATCAAACGTCAGTTACGCGGACCTGCAACAGCACGAGCACAAATTAGAAATCTTGCCTATCCTTCCTTGCCGAACTCCCCAAGAATCAAAGCTCCAAACGATAAAACCAGCAGCGAAAACCAAGCAAATCGAAAGCAACACCAAATCAAAATCCCAAAGCGGCAATCAAGAAAACCAAGCAACCAAACACGAAAACTATTGGACTCGTTTCAATAGAGGCATTTCCATGAGTTGGAAAGGATCATCGCATTTCGTCCGTGGCAAGAAGATGCCGAAGATCTAAGCTACGACTGAGACGGACTAGCCACAAGCCAAATTATGTAGTGCACATCCCGGTCGGATCGGGATTTGAGGCACTACAGCCACTATAGCAAATAATAGTATCTGAAGTACCCTTCAGATAAGGAAGCATCCACTGCTTAACAATTCAATGTTCTCTGCTTGGGTTCATCATACACTTACCAACTTTTTGTACTACATGTGCAATTCAAGGTTTTAAGTATCCGCCAGAACCAATGTGTTTCAGCTGTTATGGGTTGGAGGGTCTGAAACCATCAAAACCGCGAACCGCCGAAACTACCGAAACAATCAATTCAAAACCACCGGAATCGAGACTGCCCAAATCGATACTCAATAAGAAGGGAAAGAAACTGGTAGGGAAATTGGATTTTTGAACCTTGCATGTAGCCTTTGACTGCTGTTTCTATATATATATATCTAAAGGTTTTATTAGGGATAGTCTGAAATCATATTTGGTGGTTTTGGATTGTTCATCAATGAAACCTACTTGAAATGGCGATAATTAAGTAGATTTCTGCCCAAACCTAGTTATTTTTTATGTAATAAGAAGAAAAGCAGAGGCAGACTGATAGTGCAATCTGTAAAAGACTCTTTTAGTTTTGTCAGAACAACTTCTATCAATTTGATGCAGGAGATACTGAAGTTCAAAAAGTATTTTGCACGCATATATGAATACATGACAGTAATACATGGCAGTAATCAGTCAGGTACTCCCTATATCACATTCTAGACTCTAGAGACAAAACAAGAAGAATACCCCTCAATAGCTAATGCCATATTCAGGCAATTTTATATACTGATATTATACAATGATACATCTTTGACTATTGTAACCAGGGATTCACATGCAAAGACTATTAGCTGATGATAATTTTAAAAATTTTGGTGCCAACTTCTGAGTGATTTTAAGCTTTAGTTGTTTAAGGCCACATCGGATTATAATTTTGAGATATATCATGTAATTGGATACCCCACTTTTACCTGCATACATAGTTCAAAGTCCTTGACGAATGGTACTGATACGATCTTGTGTGTTAGCTATTTATTGCTGAATAATCTGAAATTATTCCTCACAGAATATATGGAAAATTCGCCTTCAACTTACGAAACCTGTTACATGGCCTCCATTGGTGTGGGGAGTGGTTTGCGGAGCTGCTGCTTCTGGTAAGAATGGCGACAGATGTACTGATAAAGATTTGATCTCCCTTTTCATTTCAAAGAATGTCTCTTGATGAACTATCACCATATTTTAGTTGAAGAATGTCTCTTGATGAACTATCACCATATTTTAGTTGGATTGAAGCTCACCATATCAAACTCGAAATTAAAATGAACTTTCCGCCGATTTTAGCACTATGTTTTCACAATACTCTTAAGTGTGCAGTCTCAGTTAATTAGTAATCCAGCGGTATGACTTTTTTTACCTGTTACATATATGTTTCATGGGACAAAGGTGTCATGACATTACAGCAAAGCATGTTCTCTCTGAACATTTGTGACATAAAGACATCTAAGTCTCCTCATTTCTGCTGATTGTATTAGTTACATGCACTAGTTTTTTTGTTTTTTTTAACTTATGAGCATTTCAATTTTGCTCGATGATGTGGTAACCTGGAAGAGGCTCCGTATAATACAGTTTCTATGATCTTAAGCTCTTTGCTTCATACCTCAAATGTTATAATTACTTGCAGGAAATTTTCACTGGTGCCTCGAAGATGTAGCTAAATCTATCGTTTGCATGATGATGTCTGGACCATGTCTGACAGGCTACACACAAGTTTGTTTACTAAGTGAACTTATTTGAGTAGAAACTTATAGTTAGCAGGCAAACCATATTTAACCCTTGTTCTACTGTTGTCTGCCTTTGTTTAGACACTTAATGATTGGTATGACCGGAAAATTGATGCAATTAATGAGCCTTACCGCCCTATTCCTTCAGGAGCTATATCTGAGATTGAGGTACATATTTACTATTTTATTAACAATACTTCTTGTTTGGCTATTTATTTGAGCTTATCAAAGGCTCCTACTTTTTCTATAAGGTCATTTGCCAGTTTTCCTAACATTGATGAGGAAAGTCACTAGACATGATAGGAAAGTACAATATAGAGTAGAAGGGTTAGATATCTGATATACGATTAGCTTTGGAGATAGTTTCATACTTGATTATTATCAGGTAGCATGAATCTTTCTTGGATTTGGTTTGACCATTGAAGTTATTATTGAGCTGAAAGAAAAGAGAAGACGACGACGACAACAACAACAACAAAGGCTTTATCCCAAATTTATGGGGTCGGCTGTTTGAAGCCTCTTCTTCCATTCGGCTCTGTTAAGGATCATGTCCTCTGTAATACTAACAAGATCCATATCCTTCTTTAACAATTCAAACAATGTTAGTCTAGGCCTATCTCTAGTCCTAGCGGCTCCATTAACTACTATATTATCGCTGATCCTTGTGGGGGCATCTATGGGTGCACTGTATATGTCCAAATCACCTAAATCGTTTCCCCCCCCCCCCCCCCCCCCCGTTTCCCCCTCATATTGTCCAAAATTGGCACCACCTCTTGCGTCCCATGAATACACTCTTTTCTTATCCTATCATTTAATGTATTGTCACTTATCTATCTTAGCATTCTTATTTCAGCTACACTAATTTTTTGGACATGTTTCATAATTATCTAACACTTCGATCCATAAAGTATGGATGGTCTTATAGCAGTTTTGTAGATTTTTTTTTTCAACTTCAAAGATATCTTGCGATCACACAATACTTCAGATCAATGTTCCTCCATTTCAACCATCTTATTTTAGTTCTATGCTAAGACATCCTTCTCAACTCCACAAAAATCATGCCACGCCCCAGTTCCAAATATAAGGAACTGAGCCACGTGGCATTGGCCAGCGGGTACACTCCGATGTAACCAAGTAGGTACATAAAGGTATCGAGAAACATCTAACAATCAATACTAGACGTTACCGACGAACGTCTGCACCCGGATATGAACCGGACGCTAAGTAACGATTTCGATCCAAAGCGCACACATTGTATAGATGAAATAAATAAGTAAAACTGGAACTTACAGTATGGCAAGGTACACTTGCCTGAGTCCGGATGCTGAAGATGAGCCTCTGGTCCAACGTCCAAGTCTGAAGAGTCCAAAGAACCTAGAGAAGTAATTAAATAAATTTAGGTTCTTGGTTTAAATGTTTTGCATACTTTTTATTTAGCCAACATAGCTATTATAGGAATTTGGGTATTTTTATTATAATAAAGCTAGTCGGAGAAGAATGAAATATGGGGATGGTCCATTGATGAATGATTAACTATAAATACCGAAAACTTTGACTCTTAGGTATCTTTTGCCTTTCTATATGGACCCCCCCCCCCCCCCCCCCCCCCCCACACACACACACATTTCAACTTGTCTTCGGGTTAAAATTACATTTCATATACTTTTGTCTTCATTTCTTAATCCTAAATTTATTAGATTCTGAAGTCTCTCTCAACGCTTCTATTTTAGCACCCTTCCCTACTCTCATCAACCAACACAATATCATCATCAAACATCATACACACCCTCCTGAATATGCTTATTAATTTCATCCATAATTATCACAAAAAAAGACTCAACGCTGACCCTTGATGTAAGCCAATGGTAATAAGAAAATAGAAAAGTACAAGCATTAAATTTAATATTATATATTACATCCTACTCTCATCAACCAACACAATATCATCATCAAACATCATACACACCCTCCTGGAGATGCTTATTAATTTTATCCATAATTATCACAACAAAGGACTCAACGATGACCCTTGATGTAAGCCAATGGTAATAAGAAAACATAAGAGTGCAAGCACTAAATTTCATTGTACATATTACATCCTACCTTCTACTTCCCAAAATTTATTGCTCGGACATTGGTACATATGTATCTCGTCTATCACCCAAATATAAGACACTTGTTTATTTACTGATGTTATTTCAGTTCCCAGACATATGAATTGCTGCATTTATTTATTCTCAAATAGTGGCCTACTAACATATTCAACTATAGAGAGTGTTTTCTTTCCATCATTTGAATGAAGCTACTGCACAGGTTATAACTCAAATCTGGTTGCTGCTCTTAGGAGGCCTTGGCTTGGCGGGTTTACTGGATGCATGGGTCAGTATTCTGAATTCTAGTGTTCGATGCTTGATTTAGTGGAATTGTGATATAATTTTCAACGTGATATCAATAGCAAATTGCTTTTCATCATTTCAGGCAGGGCATAAGTCCCCAAATATGTTGTATCTGGCACTTGGTGGATCCTTGATTTCATACATATATTCAGCTCCTCCTCTAAAGGTTCAGCCTTTCCCCCCGAATTGTTATTTCAAGATTCATGCATTATGTTTGACAAGAAAGTTTTTATGCGAACTTCTTGTGTTTTACCAATTATCTTGTCATTTTTCTTGTGTTGCAGCTCAAGCAGAATGGATGGACTGGAAATTTGGCTTTGGGGCAAGCTATATCTGTTTGCCATGGTATGATTCTTTTTGCAATTTTTGCTTGGAAGTTTCGGGCAGCTTTCAGACCTGTTTGATACATTGCATTCCCTATTTTGTTGTTTTAAGGTAGCTGTCTCTTTTCATATAGTGAAATTATTCTATCAGATTTTTTCATTTATAGGTGGGCTGGCCAAACTCTTTTTGGAACTCTCACACCTGACATAGTTGTCCTCACACTCTTGTATAGCTTAGCTGGGGTATAGTTTTCATTTGAGAGTGTAATTTGAAGCCTGCAACATGTACTGATATTTATCTCTAATATAGTGTTAAATTATTTTTTGCATCTCTGTTTAGCTTGGTATTGGCATTGTCAATGATTTCAAAAGTGTTGAAGGAGACAGGGCATTGGACTGCAGGTCTTTTTCTTTATCACTGATTTATATGCTTCAAGAGATTTTATTTAGACTTATATGCTTCAAGAGATTTTATTTAGAAAGATCGTAGACTAATGTGTTAGTTAAAATATTCTCTGTGTTTTCCATGTCAGTCGATTCCTGTTGCTTACGGTGCTGAAACTGCCAAATGGATATGTGTCGGTGCAATTGACATTACTCAGATATCCATTGCAGGTTTGAACTTTATCTCGTCTTATGGTTACAGTCTTACGGCCCTTTTTTTCTTTGTCTCCGTCCACTAAATAAAGCCTACTTGTTTTTGCTGCTTAACTTTGAAACAAAATATAATATTCTGATACAACATTCTAGGATTTCATTGGTCAGCTAGGAACAATTAAAATGAGAATTTTCTACAAGCTATAATGCAGTTTTTTTTTTCCTCTATCCCTAAATTTGCAACTAATTATGGAATAAATATAGTGTGTAAACTTTTTCTACAATATGTTTGGCCATATAACCACATTAACTTTAGGCGATTTTAAGCAGTTTCTTTAATCTCACATATCCTGTCTTGGATACTTACATATTGTCACTCTCCTTGTTTGAACAGTATTCTCCGCTCAACATCAAAATAAAATCCCAACGCTTTGCAGTATCAGTATGCCAATTGCCTTTTTTTATTATTGTCATACATCTTACATTGTGATGTGTCCTGGTGTCTCTCCTTATTATGCCTATGTGACTGGTGTTAATCTCATATTCCCTACCAGTTAATCAGTACGGTTATTTTGTCCATACATTCTAATATAATGTTTGAGCTTCTCTTGACATCATTCAGGTAGAGGTCTGCTTTAGCTTCCTAAGCTTACGTGTATTCCATGCATATACCCTCATCTTTGTGCTTCCTTGGTTGACTTTTGAAGTCAAGAGGCTTATAAATGGATCTCTGCATTGTTAAAGTCCCTGCCCCTTGACACCAAAACTCTAGAGGTGTGGTGAGAGTTGAATAATTATATTATTTCAACACACCCCTGCAGGTAGAAGGCCGATTTCATGGAACAAGAGCTGGATTCATGTAGCGGTATAATTTTCGAATTGTTCTAATATCATGTTAAAGTCCCAGCCATTGCAACAAAACTCTCGAGTTGTGGTGACGGCTGAGGGTTAAATATTTATATTGCACCCACATGCATAATTCGAGATATATAGTTATCCTTTTGTATGGTTTGAAGTCGAAGGCGACTCCAAGCATCTCCTAGACTGTTCGAATCTGTAACTGAAACTCAGAGCAAACATATCTTCGGGACATCTACTCATGCGCTAATTGGGTGACAATGCAGGCCATGTTACTGAACAATTATTATGGTTCTGAATCATTGTGTAGGCTATTGTGAGATACCGTATAGTCAATTTGATAGAGTTATTTAATTGTGATAGTACGTCATATTACGCTTCTGATGCCATGCCTTTTCTTAGACAAACCTTAATTAGTAAGGAACTTTAAGAGGGGGCCTTTCTTCAAGTATAGACATGAATAGTTTGTCCGTTATATAGACATGTAAACTAACAAGTTTAACATGCAATATGTTAGTGTTCCCTTACGCCCTTCATATCGGAGGTGTAGCTTGAGTGTTGGTATTCTTGCAGGTTACTTGCTGGGTTCTGGTAAACCATTTCATGCTCTTTCCCTGCTTGGTTTGATTACCCCTCAAGTGTTTTTCCAGGTAACGTTCTGTTTTTTTTTCCACCGTGAATCGTCTCACCAAGCTTATTTCATCACATGTATTTTATTGGTTTTAGAATGCTTGATAATCCACACTTGAATGTCGTCTTTTCATCTATTTGTTGATCCCAATCCAATGTTTGTTTTGATGCATTTGAACTTTTCTTTTTCCACTTCGTCTCTTGTCATGAAAGAAACTGTATTTTCCAATTGGCATTATACCACCTTACCTTTTAGAGGGCGTTTGGTATATGGAATATTGTATAGTCTTTTTTTTTTTTTCTGAATTCCCAGAATATTGTATAGTCTATATTTCCGGGAATCAAATTCCAAATTATTAAATTTCCTGAAAAATTATATTTCCATTGTTTGGTTACTATATAAATATTCCAGGGAAAAAAATAAAAAAGGATTAAAAAACTGAAAAAATAAATAAAAAAGGATAAAAAACTGGAAAAAAAATCTTCAAAAATGGGAAAAAAACGAAAAAAAAAAAACATTCTTAAAAAAAAATTTGAACAAAAATGAAAAAAAGCAACAAATTTCTTAGAAAATGAAAAATATTTAAAAACTGAAAAAAATTAAGAAACGAAAAAGGATAAAAAAGAGGAAAAAAAACAAGAAAAAGGATAAATAAATAAGTATAGATAAAACAAAAACCCAAATATATATATATATATATATATATATATTTGCCCCGGAAAAACAATACCCACCTATACTTCGATGGATAGGATTCCCACGTGTTTGTGGGAAAATTATTTACCCGTTCTTAATTCCCGGTAATATATTTTGGTAACCTAAATCAAACATAGGAATATGTTTCCCATAATAAATTTGTTCAGAAATAAAAAAAATAATTGTGTACCAATGACCAAACGTACCTTTATTGTTCCTTCAGTCTACACCACCACCATGTATTGCATTGCATGCCTCAGGTTCACTGAGCTCAATATGAATGTGTTACACTGACGTTTGGTAGCATCTTCCTATTGCAGTTTAAGTACTTCTTGAAGGACCCAGTCAAGTACGATGTGAAATATCAGGTAAATATACCCAATACCTTTTTTAATTTTCCCTACTGCAATAGTTCCCTGAATCCATTTCTGATGCATACAGGCCAGCGCTCAGCCGTTTCTCGTGCTGGGAATCCTGGTGACAGCATTAGCCACTAGCCATTGACACCTTAAGGAATGGGAGTTATTTTTGGGATCCTCACTGAGGCTTTACTGGGAATGAATGCTAGTTGCTCGAACCTGGAAAATGTACAACTACGTTTCTACCACATCATGAGGGTTCCTCGCTGCCAGGGACTAATTACTTCTTTCTGTTACATATAGATGGCTAAATTTTCTATGGAAGTGGTGATGTGCCACCAAACGCAGAGGAACATGCTAATTTTGTTGGTGTAGATGTCAGATTTTGTTGATATAATGCACGTCTTGGTAAATTCAGCTACTCAGGTCATCTAGTTTTTGATACTGCCTGTGCATTGATTTTCTGCAATCAGCTCTTACTCTGCGGACAGTTCTTCCTAGAATATTGCGTGATTAGTTTCTTCTTGGAGTCGTATTTTCATGATTTTAGATGGGATACTTGAAATGGAGTTCTTGGAGGAATTATTCAGTGGGCCGGCCCCACCACGTCGCAGTGGTGAGACCTTCATTTCCTCCCCCTCCAATTACGGCATAACACACCACTAAACTAAATTAGAAGAAAGAAACAGAGACAACTTGTCATGTGGCGAGTACTAAATCTTCTTTGAGCCAAGAACCTGGCAACTTATTTAATTATTAAGAAGAGTGTAGCCACTATCACACTCGACAGACATTCACCACCAAAAAGTGCCTACACAAAGCAAAGCAAAGCAAAGCAAAGCAAGCTCACACCAAACATATATAAACACGGACGGACGCACAATATCTATTGGTTGACAAGCATGCACGCAAGGATCATGAACTTCCTTCATCGATCCATTAGTAGTAAGGACTAAGGAGGCGTCAGGCATGGCCACGAGCAAGCTATTCGTCGAAGTCTATCCCGGCCTCGCGAGCGGGGGCACGCTCTCCTCCGGACTCTTCCATGGTGCTCGATCAGCCCTCCTTTCCGGCCCATCTGCTGGTAGCCTTCTGCTCCCTCCTCGCCTGTCTCCTGAAACCAATTAAGCACAGCCGTCCGTCGCCCATACATGGATATGACACGGTATCGAAAAAATTATTCAGTGAACCGGACTCATCGTGCATCTTGATTTTCCTATGAGGAGGAGGAGGAGGACTGCTCCAGATTGTCACCGGATGCACTCATTCCCGTGCCACGAAGGAAAAAGAGAATCAAGTTACACGGTAAGCCAATAGCATAGACAGGACCGGTTCGGAGGGTTGGGTCGTCCTAACCGGAGTTAAATTTGGTTGCCTCTTTGCTCTTGACTCAAAAAAAAAAAAAAAAAAAAATTTGATGGCGAGTGGGGATGCCAGCGACGTCGAAGTCTCCGGTTCTGACGGCAGCATCGTGGTATTCGGATTTTGAGTTCCTCTCCTTGAGCTACTTGAATTCTCCCAAGCAAGAATTCAAAATATGGGAATAGTGGATTGCTAGTTCAACTGACAGAGACGAGTTTGGGTGGACCACATAGACTTTACTGGCGGAGAGGTGGGGACTTGGGAGTCTGGAGGGGTTGTCCTGACCCGGGGGGGGGGGGGGGGGTAGGGTTGCCCGAGCCGGATGGCTTGTCCGACTTACCCTAGTGCCAGCCCTGAGTATAGACAATACTAACGTGAGAGATGTAAATATCCATATACAACGATGATACATGGGCCGCATTTTTGGTCCGCACTTTTGGCTCTTCTTGGCAGGTCAACCGACGGAGGATCCCATGCTAATAGAGGGACAAATGGGGTTCGGCTACGTTGTTCGCGGTCACGGACTCCTACCATAGACCGCGGACAACAAATTATTTTTCATCCACATATATATATATATATATATATATATATATATATATATATATTATGGACCATGACAGCATGACAGGTACATAGTCCGCAGAATGACTTGACTCCAACTAACCCATGCCACGTGGGGGCCACTCATTGACTCCTACTCCGGATTTTAAGGGGTGGGTCCGGAGCTAATATAATGGGCCAATGAGCTGACGTGACGCCACTAGCAGGCACAGTCGTTGGACGGTGATGCGATTATGTGGGCCAAATATTATTTCTGTATCTAAAATGAAATGTTGCCCGCAGTCCGTGACCGCAAGGCGCCACGTGACCGAATCTCATTGGTCCCCCTCTATTTTGTTCGGATCCGTCACCGAAAATTTTGTGAATGAGACGACAACACGTGACCTGCGAGCCAAAAACGCAGGCCACAACCTCGAACGACGTAGCAGCTCCCTAAATATATGTGCATATATGTATGTATCTATGTATAACTATTGTGTCGTGATGTATTTTAGAATTAATGTGGTGAACTTGGCTTGGGCTTCGAGGCTCTAGCCGCCGGGGACGACAGTCTCTCCCTGCTTCGCCCTCGCGTCGAGCTCGGACCTGTTCCTGCTGCTGCGAAGCCATTTCTTACTTAGTTACTTACTTTGCCAAATATTACTCCAAACAAACAAATAAACAAACAAACTACTTTAATTTACAATTGTACTCTGTGAACTTCATGCTTCAAAGTGTGCTTAAATTAGCCGTGTATAGAGGTACTAAAATAAAAAAACTCGAGACTAGTCCAATTTTTTTCTAAGTTTTTCATTCAAAAATTTACTCAGGACTAGTCCAAATATTTATTAGTACTGTCAAAATTTTGACAGTCTTTTCAATAGTTTGGACTGTCAATTTTTTGACAGTCCATTGAACTGCATACTTTAATTAGGACTGTAAAAAATTTTGACAGTCCAACATATTGAAAGAACAGTCCTAATAAATATTTAGACTAGTTCTGAATAAATTTTTAAATAAAAAATTAATAAAAAAAATTTGGACCAATTTTGAATTTTTTTGTACTGTCTTTATCAAGGACCTTCAGTTATGGAAGTGAACGTGTGTGCGAGTGTGTGAAAAAAGAGTGACACGTTAGGTCTAGACGCGGAAGAAGAAGAGAGTACTAGCTAAGCTAAGCTAAGCTGGGAAGACCCATTGAAGGACACCTTGACCTACGTATGCAGCACATATTTGACACGCGTGTTGTGTGCGCCTTGTAACTTGGATCACACTTAGTGTCCGTTTGATTTACTGTAATATTATTGTAATCGTAATTATAATTATAATAAAATTAAATAATTTTTATTTATATTTTTTATTTGATTCTATTACTATTACGATTACATTTACTTTGTAGTGAACAAAGCAGAGGCTTACTCTTATCGAACATTTTTGTTCTCCGACTAAAGCCTAATTAATCCTGGACGTTGTTGGGGGCCTCGGCCGGCAGTGTTTACAACATTGATTCCTGAATTTTATATCACTTAGAATTTAAGCTGTGTGTTCAATTGTCCTATATTTTTCATTTTAGTTTTATTTTTTTCATCTTGTTAGTTTCAACTTTAAAATTATACAACTTAATATTTTAACTATACTTATACAATTTAATATCTTATTAATGTTAACCGAAAATACTAAATGATCAAAAATACTCCTATTTTCTTCTCCCTTTTCTTCGACAGAAGTCGCGACGACAGCAGCGAGAGGAGGACAACGAGGGTGGGTCGGGGAGGGTGAAGGGCAACAACGGGTGGAGAGGGAGGAGGGTGCAGCCGGGGTTCAAGAGAGGAGGGACAGTTTAGATAAGTAAAAATAATAATATTTGATTGATGGAGGGTACCAATTTAAAAATATTCAATAGTTGATAATATAAAGTTGCCTATTTTTAAAGTTTGACATACATGTATATTTTACGGTTTGATGGCTTCTTCATAGAGGTTTTTATGTTTTTTTTAGAAGTATTTTATTGTTTTTTTTTTTATGAGTTAGTAGATCACTGGCAGGACTAGTCCGGACGGTTGGGTTATCTTAGCCGGAACTAATTTTGTTATTCTTCATCTTTATTGAAAAAATATAGGTTTAAGTTGAGCTTGGACTAGACCGGTTCTAAGAAAACCAAATGACTTGGAGGTTGTCCTATGGAAGAGGGTTGTCTAAGTCCGAAGTTTTGTTAGACTTACTCCTGGGCCGAACATGATCACTGATAGGACAATAGCCAAGTTTCCAATTTTTTTTCCACAACCAAACATAAGAAATAAAAAATTGCAATGTCGCCAAATTTTTTTTTAGATAATGTCATTTCTTATTATGTGACATCTAACATGACATCTGATAAAATTTTTTTACTAAATTGCAATTTGATACCCTCAACTATTCAAGTTTTATAACTTAATATCCTAAACTTTCAAAATAACCAACTTGATACCATTAACTACTGAATATTGTCAACTTCATATCCTGGAAAAACAAAAACACTGTAATATTCCTACCCCTCCATTCTTCCCCCCCTCCCCCCTCTATCTCTTTTCGACGACCACCCCTCTCTCTCTTTTCGGCGACCACCCCTCTCTCCGACGGCGAGGCGCGCAGTCGGGGGCGGGCTCGGGCGTGAGGGCGCGCGGGGTGACGGCCCAACTGCACGAGGGAGCTCGGCGCGCGGGAGTGCGGCCAACGCGGTGACGGGAAGGGAGGTGAGCAGTGGGAAGAAGTGGGGAAGGGGGAGTGGCTGAGGAAGATGAGAGTATTTTTTGATTTTTTTTTTTTTTTTTTTCAGGATATTAATGTGACTATTTTGAAAGTTTAGAATATCAAATTACAAATTTTTGATAGTTGAGGATATCAAGTTGTAATTTAGCCTAATTTTTTTTTTTTTATCCATAGTAAATTTTATAATAATATTAAAAATATATATATAATTAATTTTTTTGGTTAAAATTTATGATGTCATGTACTATATAAGGAGAGATGACAAATCATCCAAATTTTTTGGATATTAAATATCAGAATGGTTAGAAATTAGTAATTCCCAAACCACTAAGAACTTCTACTTTTCCTTTTTCATTTTTCGGAATAGCAAAACTCCACAAAGTGTGATGTGAAGAGTTACATATCCAAGGAAAAAAAAAGTGCACCGGCACATTTCTGACAACATATTTGGATGACAAGTCCTCCAATACTTGTCATTCTCATTCAACGGAAAACCATCCACAGCCCTAAAAATGGAAAAGGAACCGAAACTTACCTACAAAATACGTCAATATCCATTATTTAAAAGCGTTTTATAAAATGAAAATAAAGTTTTATGTACAAAATACATCAAGTATTCCTTGGAAATCATCTCGGATCCAGTGGTTGATGCAGGAGACATCCATCGTCGAAATTCGAATCAGAAAAATAGTGTGTTATTGCTTGGTTTTAGGACTGTTTGGTTTACGGATTTGGTGTACGAAAGTGGCCAAAATTTAAATTTGGAATTCCATTTTACGTATTTTGTTGGAGGATTTGCAGAAAATATTTACTGTGACTTTATAAGAACAGGAAATCTTGTCTACCACGAAATCAGAGTCATAACATCGGAATTTTTTCTTTCGTGGTGGAGCACGGAAGTGAAATATCCTCATTTCCACTGCACATGTATGGTTGGAGTACTGCTACTCTCTACTTTAACAAAAAAAAATTTAATATTTACGTTATTTCGACAAAAGTTACACTTTCCAACGCACTTCAACGACCAACCAAACATTAAGGGTGTGTTTGATTGTAAGCTAAAAAGTTTACGAAAAATAAAATAGTTTCGCAAGAATAATTTTACTAGGAAAAAAAAAATCAAATAATTTTTAAATTTTCTTATGGAAAATTAATTTGAGCATTTGATTGTTATTATATTTCACGAAAAATAGTTCTTTTTTATTTATTTATGAAAATTGATATTTTTCCTATGAGCTGGACCAGTTTTTTTTTTTTTTTGCCATTTTAGAGGAAAATATATAAATGATAGTTTTCTGAAAAAATATAAACTATCAAACACTACACATTGGTATAAAATATGTAATAGAAATATTTTATTTATGAAAAATTTGGCACACTTAAACCTCCACTTTTTTAAAACGTCCAAATTTTTATCTTTTTCTTCATCTGAAATGTATGGACAAAATATTAATTTTTAAATTTAAATAAAATCTGATATATTTTGCTGAACCAAACAATCTCTTTAACAATGGAAGTGTGAAAACGATGAGGATCCGTCATTCTATCTGGTCATGTATCATACATCGATCTCTAGTACTTGGAACTAATAAACTCGTAATCTCTCCTTATAATAAATTTGATTTTTTTTTTTTCCCACTTTGTTTTGTTCCTTGGATGCATGTGTTGCCAAGTCAAATTTTTACGTTCATTTAGAACCAAATATGACGGTTCCTGACAGAATCAAATGTGAGACCAGATCAATATGATCATGTGGTTCCTGCCGAGTCCAAATCAGTAGCTTCGATCGGATCCAAAACAAATGTTAGCTATATGCCAAAGTAGTGATGAGAGGGGACCAAGTCACACTAATGCCATCGAGATCAAATGGCAAATGTAGCAAAATGAGCAAATATGACCTGTTCTTTATGAATTTCATACACAGCTACGAATAGAGATGGACAGGAAAAGAAGATATTGGGATTTACTCCTAAAATTATGAAGAAAATAATATTATTCAAAGATAAATATGGAAAGTTGACTCAATCCACAAATATAGAAACAATCTCTACTACTAGAGAGGTTCCGGAACGGCGTATGTAAATCTCTACTCTTGTAATGAGACTTGAAAACGATTCAAATTTGATAGTCAATTTTAATTAAAATATATCCAAATATCTCTACTAATATAAGGTGGTTTAGAAACGGCTCAAAATTGAACCGTCTAGTCGTTTGCAAATACTCCATTAATTATTCGAAAAAGAATTAACAAATTATTTAACTATCTAATATGATATTCTTATAACTAAACAACTCTACCTCGAGTGAAAAAGGTGGAAGTTATTTTTCTTGGTTTACTGAGTTCTATTTCTAGCAACGACAATATTTATAATAAATATTCTTTACGTGTGTACGACACTTAGTTATCTATAACAAATCCTATTTTTAACTGTTTTTTATTTAATATCTATAACTAGTAATAAAAAATTTATAAATTTATCTTAAAAATCTAAGTAAAATATACTCAAATAATATTTATAACAAATGTTATTTTGAATTATTTTTCAGAGGAATCTTTTTTCTTTTGCTTGGAACATGTCTAGTTTCATATAATCAAGCTAAAGATTCACAAAATTTCCTAAATCAAAGACATTGACCAAGTTTACAAAATCAATATTTATAACAAATGTTAATTTTTTTATTTTATTTTTAAACAATTTTAAATTTAGTTTCAAATATATATATTTGTGCGAAAGAGGGGGGAGAAAGTTAATTTTAATTTTTGTTACCGTAATTTATTTTTAATAAAATTGTTGATGATATACATACAACTTGGACGGCTCATTTATGTTATAGTTATGATATCAACTTCTTAATAAAATAACAAAAAAAAACCTTATATATAATAATGATGATAAATAATAAATTAATATAGATAACCAATTATTAAATAATAACAAATTAACTAATAGATTAAACAAAACTTAAAAATATAAATCAAACATAACCAAACCGAACTAAATCTCACCCACCAACCAAGTTGGCGGTCCCCTCCCCCAACCCGCCAACTTAGTTGGCGGTCTCCCCCTTATCCGCAATTATATTATGCAATAAATAATTAGTTAAAATATACTTATTTATTTATAATTATGTAAATATATACATATGGTTTAAGCTTAAACAATATATTTTTAGCCATTTTAAATCTCTTTATAAATAGTATAGATACACGTTTTATATATATATATATATATATATAGAGAGAGAGAGAGAGAGAGAGAGAGAGAGATATATTAAACCAAACTTAAAAAAATAAAACAAACCTAACGAAACCAAACCAAACCAAACTAAATCCTTAGTTGGCGGTCCCCTCCCCCAACCCGCCAACTTAGTTGACGATCTCTCCCGTCTCCCCACTCTCCAACTCAGTTGGTGAGTTGTCCTCTTATATGCAATTTTTTTAAAAAAATTCCCTTAGTTGCAATTGTCTCAAATTTTGTCCCGTTAGACAAAAAAATCCGTAGATTATATTATGCAGCAAATAATTAGTTAATTTTTTTTTTAATTATGTAAATATATATACATCTAGTTTAAGCTTAAACAATACATTTTTAGCCATTTTAAGCCTCTTTATAAATAGTAGAGATACACAAAATATATATATATATATATATATATATATATATATATATATATATATATATATGGGGTGGGATTCTATTCCGTGACATTCACCACGGGAGACCCACGTCTTAACCGGTAGACTAGACAGCTAATACATAGTAGTAGTAGTAGTAGTAGTATATATATATATATATATATATATATATATATATATATATATATATATACTAGTAAATTTACGTGTGTTGTACATTAAATAATTATTTTATTATATTATTATAAAAGAATTTAAATATATTTGAGTTAAAAATTGTTATATTTATGTTTACATTTTAATTACAATTTGTAATAGATTTGATTATATTTTAGTTATAATTTGTTATGGATATATTTCTACTCTTTATAAAAAAAATTCAAAAGACTAGCCTTCTAAGTAGTACGTATATCCTTATATAATTAAAAATTAAATAAATTTTAACAAATAATTTCATTCCTCATGACGTTATTTATAACAAATTTAATTGTTTTCATTAATTATATTTTATGTAATATTACAAAAATTAATATATATGATGGAGTATTTACAAACAGTTCAATTATGAACTGTTTTGAAATCTCATTATAAGAATATATATATATATATATATATATATATATATATATATTTGTTGTCAAAAATAGATTTTAGTGAAAACATTTTATGCACATCATAGTTTTGTAGTGATTCTTTTATGTTTATTTTTTATAGGATTTATCTTCTCCAATCAAACACTTAAAAGTAACAATAAATAATAGAACTGATCCACTAAATTGTTCTGCTTCTTGGACACAATTCTCTAGTCTACAAGTCAACGAAAGAACTTCTACGTGCGTCCAGCTCTTTAATTCCATCCTTCGTCGGAAAAAATAATAGGATCGTTTTAATACATTTTATAGAAAAGTCTCTTTGTTTGATATGTTAAACTAAAGTCCAAAGGCTAATAGTTAACAGCTTTTATAATCATTTTAACTTGACGCAAAAAAAAAAAAATTCTGGGATCAAACCTCATAAAAAAATAAAAATAAAAAACTCCGTATTTTTCTAATCAAGCATAAGATACTATATCGGAAACTAAATTAGGAAGATGAGCACGAATAATTATTCAACAGTTCGGACTTACGTAAACTTTAATTTTTATATTGACAAATTTAAACTAATATATATATATATATATATATATATATATATATATATATATATATATATATATATATATATATATATATTATTAAATACTTATTAAGATTCATTGCGATCCACTGAACAATCTTTCGACCACCAGAGAAGTCATATGACTTTTGATTATTTGACAAGCATACGCGACACGTTTCAATTGTGCTTATTACTGGACTTCCCAACACATTTTTCCAAATCTTACTTATATTAGGCCGTGTACGAAGACACTATAAAAAGACTCAAAGCTGGTACAATTTTTTTTATAAATTTTGTACTAAAAAAATTATTCATAATAAGTTCAAATATTTATTAAGACTGTCAAAATTTTGACAGCCCTTCTAATATATTGAACTGTCAAAATTTTGACAGTCCAACATATTTGAAAGATCGTAAAAAAATGGACAGTCCTAATAAATATTTTGACTAGTTATGAATAAATTTGTATGTCAAAAATTTATAAAAAAAAATTGTACCAGTTCCGAGTCTTTTTTTAGTGCCTTTAATATTAGGATTAAGTGAGTGACTCCAGCTCGCGTTGGTTGGAGGAACACTTCCTCGCTACTTTAAAAAAAATATATATTATTAATGTTACTTAAACACAAAGTTTATTTTTTTCACTCACTTTAACAATCAATCAAATTTTTTACTTCTAGTATTCACATCTTCAAAGTACACAGATGAATTTTTGATTGGGAGTTTGTTTATAGTCCGTCCATTGAAATTTTTTTCTTTTCTATATGTTATTTTTATCGGATTAAAAACTAAGTTACAAAGAAGAATTCGAACCGTTTCTATCTTCACATAAATCTCTCATCTTAACTAATAGGCCACTATTCGACGGTCCCATTTGAGATCTTTTTGAAGCAATTTGATTTGACTTTACAATGTTTGCAGAAGTCAAACACTAATGCTCAAAGTTAGCGAAGTGAGCAGAAGAATAATACTTTGGAAAAGTCAAACCCACTCACAAAGTTTCTCTCCTTCAATGCAAAGTGGATGTCCTTTGTTAGGAGAACGGGTCTGTTGTTCTACTTAATTTTTTTTCTATATTTTATTTTTACTCTGTTATATGTGTATTTATTTTTTATTTTTTATTAATTAAAGTTCACGTATAATAGAATTAAAATAAAATATAAAATATTAATAGTGGAACAACAGATCTGTTTTGTTAGAGCAGGAAGTTTGAATAAACTTCAGTACATCCCACTAACATACACAAGTGACAATAGCTCTCTCTTTAAATTAATTAATCTAATCATGGAATTAATCAGCCAACTTTGTACTTTGACACATTTGGACAATGATGATGCCATCTATTGCCCAAGTCTAACATTAGGATCAAACGAGTGACTCCAGCTCACTAGCCACCAAATTCATACTAGTTCCTAGCATTTCGAACTCTTTGATGATTATTTTTAATTTTTTATGGGAATGGCCAAGTCAGTTTTAAAAAATATTATTAAGTAAACGAAACTAATTATATTCTTCAAATTAGGATATAATTTTCCCATATGGAAAAGTTAAAAAGAAAATTGTTCAAATAACATAGGATTACCATAGTGTATGACATCTTCATTTTAACGGAAATCGTTTCCAACTAACGGTCAACTTCTTTAACCAAAAATTTTGGACAAAAATACCTCCCTTCGTACACGACAGAGGAAAGGGAAGGGACTGTAAAGAGAAAAATGATATTTCGGTCAAAAATTAACAGTTAAAGCAGTTGACTGTTAGTTTTCGTTAAAAGTGGAAGACGCTATACATTATGGTGGTAATCATGTAATGTGCTCCTTGGATATGAAAAAATAAATGATATGCAACTCAAATATTTTCAAAAGAAAATTGTTCCAAGTTCCAAGTTTTTGTTTCCCACCAAGAACTATTTGGTTACATAGATTTAAAATTGGATTTGAAAATTTCAAGAATTTAAAATCCAATTTATACCATAAATTCTCTGATCCAAATGGTCCTATTTAGATAGGTCATAAATTTAGATTTTAAAAATATGTAATGATTATTTATCAAATCTAAAATCAGAATTTGAAGCTCTCACATCCTCCTTTCCAATACAAATTGTGAATAGGAAAATTGGATTTAATTTTTTTAATAATTTTATTGTTCTATTATATAAGCCAGTAAACAATAATTAACAATTAGTAATTAATTAACAAATAACTTACTTAATTTTTAATTATATTTAGTTAATGTTTTAAATATTTAATTTTTATTCTCAGTAAATATAAATATGTTGTTAGAATATTTAAATAATATAATATAATATAATTAAGTAATATAAATAATAATAATAATTATATAATACTAATAGGCAACTATAAATTTAACTAGATAGTAATGAGTATCTATTATTATATGATTATATAATTATAATAGTTATCTAAAACTTAAATGGTTTATTAACATTTCAATTAATTGATTAGTTTTTTAAAGTATAATTAACTAATAAAAAAAATCACATTAAATATAAGTACTTAGTAACTATGATTATTAGTTAATCATACTATTTTATTAATTAAATAACTTGGTAACTAAATATTTTATAATTATTAGTTAACTTCTAATAATTATGATCAATAGTAAACCATAATATTATGTAACTAATAACTTTATAAAAATATGTTATTTAATTAGTGATACCCATGATATATATATATATATATATATATATATATATATATATATATATATATATATATATATATATATATATATATATATATATAGTCAATAACCTCTGGCTCAACTGGTTAGAGTGGGACATATCCTCTAAGAGGTTGCGGGTTCGAGCAATGGGAGAAGCACACTTACGAATTTTGTTGGAGGATTTGCACACTAAATTTACTGTGATTTGAAATGAACAATAAATCGTTTCTGCAAACGAAATTAATTTTTTTCGCCGAAGCAGAGTGCGAAAATAGAAAATTCTCATTTCCACTTTTTGCATTTTTTTAGATCCACTTCCTCTATACTTAAAAAAAAAAAAATCATATCATTTTAGTAAAAAAGTTACATTTTTAACTCACTTTAACAATCATTGAAACACGAAACTTTAGAATTGTTCACCTTCAACTTATTCAGAACATCCAAATGAAAGATTTTTAAATTTGCTCAACTTCACAACAATGAGTACGCAATTTGCTCAACTTCACAACATTGAGTACGCAAAATATCGATTTTAAATTTTTTACTTTGCCAAACAAAATATCCCCTTAGCTCTCTACAAAGTAAAAAAAAAAAAAAAATGTAAGTAGTAAACAATATTTTCTTCACCAAAGAAGAAGAATCAATATTTCCAAGTACTTTAGTTATTGATTAAATTAGTTCTTCAAGTTATTTTTAAATAATCTCTATATTTCATAATATAATAAGACTTCAAAATAGGTCAAAAGTTAGTCGTCTAAGTCTTATGTATATCATCAATTAATTATTTAAAAAATTAATATTATGTAAAAAAATATTAATTTTTTTTAAATTTGTTATAAATAACACTATTATGATTCGAACTCAACCAATTAGTAAGAATACCTCTCACCTTAACAACATGAGTTAGAATAGATATTTGTTTATAATTAGATAATATTACGTACGTAACCGTTTTCAAGACTCTTTATGAAAAGTAAAAATATATCCGTAACTAATTATAATTCAAATATAATCAAGTACATAGCAAATTATAATTAAAATAAAAAAATATAATAAATCTTAATTTAAATATTAAAATAATTTGATATTAATATAAGAAAAAAATATTTATGTTACGTGCAACGTACGTAAATTTACTAGTCATTATAACGAGACTTAAAAACTGTTCAAAATTGAGCGATTTAAACCATATGTAAATACTCTACGAACTATTTTTAAAATAACTAATTATTTATTTATAACTAAATAATTATAATTCAAGCGGGTAGAGGTGATTTACTACCTTTTCCAATTATTTTTACTCGGCAGAGGAAAATAAATATTGACACGGGGCCCACAAAATAGAAAATCATGTTTAATGTGCAACGGCTACTTCTGACTGGCAATCCATCCCAACGTTCCAATCCCTCTCTCGTTTTATTAGTAGTGTTTTAGCTGTCTTCGCAATTAAGATTTCTTCCCCCAACAGAAGACCGCGTTCGCCGAGATCTGCTATTGAGTCCACAACACCAAACACGCAAAACAAGGATCTGTCGGGGGACACGTGGACCATAGTAGGGTTTGGTTCGTGGCGTACCGTGTTCGGGACGAGACAGGCGATCGGGGGGCGTAGAGTGGTGGGATCGTTATAGTGGCGCGTTTGACAAAGAATTTTTAGATCGTGGGTCCCACGCTCTTCTCTTAACGCGCGCCTCACAGTTTTTCTTTTTGACCATATTCCGCTGCGTCACTTGTTCCACTTTGTTATCCGGTGACTGCGCCGGAAGACAAAAATATTGTGACTTTTGCACATATACCCTTGTATTAACTATTATCCAATTTAAGTTTCCGTTGTGCATGTGCTAGACTTTTATTCTTTTTGTTAACGTAAAAGTTGGATAGAAAATAAAAGATTAAAAAAAACGATTTCTTTAAAATAAAGTAATATATTTATATATAATTGCAAGAAAGTGGAGGAGTTTGGTGAAATTATAGGGAAGGGAGTTGGCGAGTTCTTGGGACCCGCCAACTCAGTTAGCGGGTGGAAGTTGGGACCGCTAACTCAGTTGACGGTGGAAGTTATATATATATATATATATATATATATATATATATATATATATATATATATATATATATTATTTTTTTCTAAATCAATAAAATTTTGTAAATGGATAATAACAAATTATCTATTATAATATTACAAAAATTTTATATTGATAATATCAAAACAAAAATATTTATTAAAAATTTTAAATCTAAATATTTAAATAATAAAAAAAAATATCAAATAAATAGTATTATGGAATATTTTAGCAAATATCACTACAAAAAATGTCAAAAGTAGTATATATCCTAGTAAAAAAAAAAAAAACTAGCAAATCCTAAAAAAAAAAAAAAATTAACTTTATTTAAATAAAACCTCAAAAAAAAAAAACTAGCAAATCCTTTCCTTTCTTGCAATTATATATAAATATATTATTTTATTTAAAAAAAACCGAAAAAAAAAAAGTTGTGTTCGACAAATAAGATTAGTCCATAGTTCGAACCCCCCCTGTTCTCCATGACCTTACTACTGTATACCCACAATTTATAAGAGGTATGCAATTATATATATTCATGAAGCAGGATCAATTGAAATATGACCTTAAGATGAAGTGATAAAATGATCATGTGGTAGGAAAAATAAAACTGGCATACTGAGATTAAAAAATATTGCAATTGATAAAAAAAAATTGTGGATCACAACATAATATTGAGTCATGGTTTACCCAGCTAAAATCCAATCATTTTGAGAAGTTTAAAATAAATTCTACCTTCCCTCATCCAAATTTACCAACAAGTGAACTTTGTGCATATATGTATATATATACGGTTAATGAGATATGCGCTATAGTGTTCATTTTTTTAAATAAATTATTCACATGTGGACCAATAGAAATAGAGTGTACTAACTTTATTTAAAATAAAGTATCAATTATTACCATCAAAGTTGACACAATCTCGACATTCATGTTCTCCAAGAATACTATAATTTATAGACCGAATTGTAACTTGATAACCCTAAACTATTCCAGTTTTTGAATCTGATACCATAAACTTTGATATGAATCAAATTGATACCCTGAAAAAACGACAAAAATATTTCTGTCTATCCACATCTCTCTCCCTCCCGTTTGTCCCAACACCGCCCCCAACTGCATTGTCCCTCTCTCTCTCTCTCTCTCTGCCCACGCTGACGCTGATGTGCAGAGGGGGGAGGGGGCTGTCGGGTAGAGAGAGGTTGGAAATTGGGGGAGGAACGAGGGACAATTTCATATTTTTTTATTTTTGTCTATTATGTTGAAAATATTCGATAGTTGATGGTATCAAGTTGTCGAGTAAAAAAAATTTGGGTATCAAGTTCAAAAACTAAAATAGTTGAGAATATCAAGTTACAATTTAGTCTAATTTATACTCCAATGAAAATATTTGCAACAGCACCCAAAAAAAAAACTATATATTGGCTCTATTTTTTAAGGAGAAAGAAGTAAAAACAAATTGTTGTTATATTTAGGGTTGTATTTGCAAAAACGAATCCAAGCAAAAAAAGAAGTCATGCCGAAAAGGAACACACAAAGGTCATGTATGAACATCCTCTGCATATAAATACACCCCCAAAATCAAAAGACCAAACGGAACAAAGAACAAGAAAGAAGGAAAGAAACGAAAAGAAAAGAGAGACCAAGTCAAAAACCATGACCTGCTCAGTCGCCATGGCCGCAAACTCGCCGGCGGCCTTCTCGCCCTCCCGCATCTCCCACTCCTCCTCCTCATCATCCTTCAAGACCTCGCCGGAGACCCTGACCCTGGCCCACCTCCACCACCACCCATCATCGGACGGCTCCCCTTCCTCCACGTCGCCCTTCAAGTCCAGGTTCAGCAGAGCCTCCTCCTCCTGCTCCTGCTCCTCCTCGCTGAAGCGGAAGAGGCCGGCGAGGATCGACATACCGATGATCGACGCCGCTCTGAGCCTCGTGCCGGCGATGATGATGGGCGAGGCGGAGGTCGAGATGGACGGACCGAGGTGCTCGGTTTACTGTAAAAGAGGGAGGAAGAGGCTGGCGATGGAGGACCGGTACAAAGCCGATCTCGATCTCGACGGGGATTCCCAATTCGTAAGTGCTTTCAATCCCTAAAGATGGAAACTTTACAGTTTAAACCATGATTTTTTGCGAAAATTGGATCGAAAAGATCTGATTTTTATCAGATATTAGTGCTTTTTTTACAAAATAAAATTAAATTAAATTATGGGTTTTTGAGAAATTAATGTGTAATTGGATTAAAAAGATTTCATTTTAAGGGTAAATTAATGTTCTTTGAAAACATGCATGGGAAGATTTCATTTTTAGGATAAATTCATAGTTTTTCCCCATTCAAAGGAGGGGACTTTTTGGCCATTCAAAGCATGGTTTTTATGCGAATTGGATTGAAAAGGCCTGGTTTTTATGAGAAAAAATGATGACTTTTGCAAAATTTGGTGGAAAAGATCTAAAATTTTTTTTTTAATGAAAAATAGGTAAAACCTAATCACGGTCTCATTATTATTACAGGCTTTCTTTGGAATTTTCGATGGCCATGGAGGAAGTAAAGCTGCAGACTTTGCGTCCGAGAACCTAGGCAAACACATTGTGGATGAATTGAGGAAGAGTTCAGATGGAGAAAGCAACGTAGAGGGAGCAGTCAGGAACGGGTACTTGAAGACGGACTCCGAGTTCTTGAAGGAGGAAATTGGAAGTGGAACATGCTGCGTCACGGCATTGGTGAACAAGGGCGACCTCGTTGTGTCCAATGCCGGGGATTGCCGTGCCGTCCTGAGTGTGTCAGGGACAGCCGAGGCCCTTACCTCTGATCATAAGCCGTCGAGAGAGGACGAGAGGGAAAGAATCGAAAGCCTCGTAAGTCTTCCTAATCCTTTCCATTAGATTATTTGTCTGTTCTTATGCTTAGAGAATTAGGAGATGAACAAGTTTGGTGTGGGATGTAGGATCAATTAGGCTATTTTTTAATATGAATTTATGGATTAGAATTCATATTGAGAATTCATATTGCTCTTGGAGTGAATTTAATTCCATGAATTGGAAATCATTGTGAGGCTAGCATGGCATGACATGAATACATCACGATAAGGACACAACAACACAGCTGCCACATCTGTTGGCGTATCCAAGTGTATTTTGGAGTGTCAGTGACGTGACTGATACATGTCTGACATGGTACGATCACCTATTTACAATGCCATGACATGAATACATCACGATAAGGACACAACAACATAGCTGCCACATCTGTTGGCGTATCCAAGTGTATTTTGGAATGTCAGTGACGTGTGACTGATACATGTCTGACATGGTACGATCACCTATTTACAATGCCATGACATGAATACATCACGATAAGGACACAACAACATAGCTGCCACATCTGTTGGCGTATCCAAGTGTATTTTGGAATGTCAGTGACGTGTGACTGATACATGTCTGACACGGCACGATCACCTATTTATAATTGTAGATAATGCATATTTTCCATGAATTCGTGCTTATGAAGGTAAATTTATGTTCTCCAGGGTGGCTTTGTCGATAATTGTCGAGGAGTATGGAGACTGCAAGGTAGCCTGGCTGTTTCTAGGGGAATCGGGGATTCCCTTCATAAGCAGTGGGTGATACCAGATCCAGAGACGAGGATACTTAAGATTTTACCCGAATTCGAGTTCTTACTTCTAGCTTCTGATGGGCTGTGGGATAAAGTCAGCAACCAGGAGGCAATCGATGTAGCGAGACCACTCTGCGTAGGCACGCACAATCCTTCACCCCTCCATGCTTGTAGGAAGCTTGCCGAACTCTCTGCCAGCCGAGGATCTATGGATGATATTAGCGTAATGATAGTCCAGTTGAAGCATTTCACATGAATTGATTCTTACTGTTCGAATCATATCAATACTTGATTAGGCAATAAGACCTGACAGATAGAATGACAGGAAGGAAATGTAGATTGTTGGATCGCAAGTATGTTTTTTTGTTAATGTACTTGCATATCACTTTCATTTCTGGTAGCTTTTTTTAGGAGGATGGTTACAGGGATTACTGACATTCTAATTTGGGAAGAAGCAGCTTAGTTTTAGATTGAATTTGCTGCTCTTGTAAATTTCTCTCTCGGGTTAATGAAAAGTAAGTTCTATATAGTGATAATTGGTGTTGTTGTGCTTCTGTTATATTCATAGTAAGCAGCTTTGTTTTAGATTGAATTTGCTGCTCTTGTAAATTTCCTCTCTCGGGTTAATGAAAAGTAAGTTCTATATAGTGATAATTGGTGTTGTGCTTCTGTTATATTCACAGTCTCATGAATCAATAGTTTCATGAAGATGAGAATTTGCTGCTTAGTTTTAGATTGAATTTGCTGCTATTGTATAGTGATAATGGTGTTGTGCTTCTGTTATATTCATAGTCTCATGAATCAATAGTTTCATGAAGATGAGAAATTTAGAACCTCAAGGCATCATCTTCTATCAGCATAAATGAAAGTTATACTAGTTTATATATAGCCCAGATGTTATGGAACAGTGTATTAAGTTGGTCAACATTATTTGATAAGCTATGTATATGCATTTGGAAAAGAATCAATTTGTTTCAAATTAAGTTAGAACTTCTGTTGAAGTTCTAATGTTCGGTTTTTAAAATGTAATTGTATTCGTAATGGAATCGAATGAAAAAAAACGATTCAATTACGATTACATTGCAGTGAACCAAACAGGCCCTTAATGGTTAAAGATGACATGATCTAATAAAATTTTCCGAAGTTTGGGTGAAGAAGAAAATAAAAAATATATATGTTGTACTACTCTACAAAATGATGCAGCTTTTTTACAAGAGCTTGTGTAGGACCCTAAATCCCAAGTTACAAGCCATTGAAATGAAGCTTGGTGATCTCAGATTCTATGTTTTACATATTCTCTTTAAGTAAAAACAGATGCAGCTATACAGTGTCAACGTATTATAAAATTTTGCACAATCAATGATCTCACGATAACAAAAGATATTATTATATCAGAATAAACTCTCTAACAGTAAATTATGAAGCTGGAATGTGGGGAAAGGGAAAGGATGGGGAAATTATAGGACTACTTAGTTTCCAAAATCAAGCTTTGTGGGACTAATGGTGGCGAAAGAAAAGGTTGAGAGTCGAGAGAAATGATTAGGAGACGTAATTTGAGGCACGAAAATTCTGAACTCTGAAGTGGTATATGTTGTGTAATCCATGCAATTGTAGATGATCAGAGGGGATTGTCTATAACCATATCTGGTGTTGTGCAGCTTGTGCTGTGGTTTAAGTAAGAACACAGTGATTCTGTAATATGCATGAGAAGTATACACATCAAAAAGAAGCTAATACATCATTTCTTGGAGATGGTCATCATTTTATAGGTGTGTAGGCTGCACAGTACAAGTGCATGGACCTATCAAACTTGAGTGGCTCTTGTGGTTACCGAGAAGAGGTATAAGATTCTGGCTATGTGGCAGAAGATCAGTGGATCGAATCACGGGGACGTATTATTCCTTCCATTTATAAATGGTAGGAGGTTGGGGGCAGTGGGCTCAAAGGCATGCAATGCAGTATGCACAGATTCCCGAACGTTACGCCGGGCTCCGAACGTTATATCGGGAATTCAAAAAAAATAAAAATATTTGGTACGTTGTATTTTTTGTATATATGTTATGTTCTATTTTCGAGCCCTAGCCAAATTGATTAGATTTACCCTTTTTTTTTCTAATGAACTCATTTACTACGATCTTAACATTTGACGTTGACCCCCTCTTTTAAATTTCTGCGCCGCCCTTAGCTAAACCCTACTCCTAACTGATGGCTTAGTCTTTGTGGACTACGGTAATGGTTTAGGATCAGAGTGGCATTTCTAGTTGCAGAAGAATAAGTAGTAACCTGCCATGGATCTTGTTCAGGTCTACTGTTCTATTTGACACTGTTTTTTGATCATTCTATATTGGGTTATTTATCCTAACCTCCCATATGTTTAATGTTTATTACACGGACCTTCCTTATTTTCAAAATAATTACACTAATCCCCCTGTGTTTTATGTTTTATGTACTAGCTTATTACACTAACTACCCTTATAACATAAAGCATAGGGGAGGTCCATGTAATTATTTTTAAACTAAGAGCGGTTCGTGTAATAAACATAAAACATAGGAGAGGTTTAGTATAAATAACCCTTCTATATCTCTTAAAACATGAAACTCCTTATTCCATGGGGTTTAGAATCGTTTGGAGTATCGGTCGATACCGTTCCGATACGGCCGATACTGATACGGTTTAGCATGTCATGATCCGATACTAACCAATACCGACATTGTCGATACCGATACTGTGAACCTTGTTAGATTTAGTACTAGCTGTGTCACACAGTACAATTGTTATGTTCTGCTAAATGCAACATACATTATACTATTATTACTGGGAGCAGAGAAGAGCCACCAATGATTTGAATGTAAAATCATGCTTAGATATACTAAATCACAAAATATCCTTGTGTGGCAGCTTGAGGAAAGTGGAAGCTACGGTTTTATCATATAATGTCTTAATGGTGGATGATTGTGCTTAATGCTATTCTGGAATGCTTTGTAGAATCAGAATTTACTGATCAACCAATTTCTTCCACATAGTGATGATCCATCTCTCAATTTGCAGAATTCTCATAATTATCTGTGCTAGGGTCCTGTCTATGTCCATGTTATTAGGCCAAATGCCTGTTAGCTGTGTGCTTAATGAATTGCTCGTCTTAAATATTCTATTTAACAAGGTATTAATATAGTTTAAAGTATCGTCCGATACCGATCCGATACGGCCGATACCGATACAGTTTAGCGTGTCCCGATCCAATACCGACCGATACCCGATACTGACTGATACCGACATTAGAGGTCTTTTTTCGAGTCAATTAAACAAAATTTTTTGAATTAAAAAGACCAATTAGAAAGGATGTAAAAGCATAGTAAGGTTGTAAAAACATATAAAAGAGGAAAACTTATCTATCGCATATAAATCAATCGACAAGGATGACTACTATTTCATTCAATATCAAAAATACTAAGAAATAATACTTTAAATACTTTAAATTATGCATAAATGTATAAAATATATTCTCTAAAATGTTAATAATTTACTAATAGTTGTTTGTTTTTCGATACCAAAAAATCCGATACTCCGATCCGAAACCGCCGATACTACCGATACCGCCGATCCCGATACTCATAGGAATGGTCCGATACCGATTCCGATACCGATACTTTGAACCTTACTATTATGGTAATATATGCGCAAAGCCTCACAGGTTCAACTAGGGATTTGTTATATGTGGTTTCAAATCGGAATATCAAAATTTTTTCTATCGAAAAAGAGATAATATTAATAAATTATTAAAATTCTAGAAAAAAAATTCTATATATTTTATGCACAAATTTAAGTATTTCTTGTGTTGCTTTTTAGTTTTGAAATTGAATAAAACTGTAGCCACCATTGCCAATTGGTTTACATGTGATAGATAAGTTTTTCTGGCTTGAGATATTGTTAGATTATTCAGCAGGGAATATAGTGTCATTCTTCATGCGATCTGTTTCAATTTCATTCTGATTCGTGAATTTTGTGTGCTTGTTGTGTCTTGTCGTGTCGGTGTCCGGTGGAATTAGTATACTGGGATGGGGATGGAGAAAGGTGCTAGTGGGGTGGGCTGTCCAATGGAATGACATTGAGCAGCTCTTGCTTGTTGATGTTATTATGGTTGCAAGCTTGGTTTTGGTTGTCAGCATGGGTATAAAAGTAGGCTCAGAATCGGAATGTGGTGCTTACGTGGTTGGTGTAAAAAAATTATTCCTCGATTGGGACTGTGCTTAAAGAAAATTTATTTATTTTCTCTATTTGATTTTGTAAGAAATTGATGATGAAAAAATTTGCAATGCTGTTGGCCCGACCCTTTTAGGCCCAGGGGCTTGTTGCGTGGGCCAATTTGGCCGGGCCGACCAGGCAGGCAGGCATAACACATGGCCCAGCTTATCTTTTGTTTTATTTTTTTCAGAAATTTTTCTACAGAGAAATAAATTTTAACAAAAATTAACCGTAGAGAACAAAGTTTGCAGAAATTTGATGTAGAGAACAAATACGCATATATTAAGTGCGTTCTCCCTCGCGTATAAAAAATAATTATTAAAGAAACGAGAACGCATATAACAAATGCGTTTTTAAATAAAAAAATTTTTTTGGGTTAAGACGTATATGGTACATGCGTTTTCACATTTTAATTTTTTTTTAAATAACGTGTAAAAAAAAAATGTGAACCCGCACGTATTACGTGCGTTAAAAAAAAACACGTAGTACGTGCGACTTTAAAAAACACTTTTTTTTTACGCTTTTTTTTCTTTCTAAAAAAATAAATGGATACAATTTTAAAAAAAATGTGGAAAATGCAAGTAGTACGTGCGGTTCCATTTTTTTTTCTTCATTTTATTTTACGCTTTTTTTGTTAAAATAAATAAATAAATGTAAAACGCACGTAGTACATGCTGGTTGAGAAAAATCTCTCTTTTTTCTCCAATTTTATTTTATTTTTAATTTTTACCCGTTCTTCTTTTTTCTAAATATTTTAAAAACGTGAAAATGCATGTACTATATACGTCTACACATATTTTTTATTTATTTAAAAATGTATTTGTTATATGCATTTTCGTTGCTTTAATAATTTTTTTTATACGCGAGAGAAAACACACTTAATATATGCTTATTTGTTCTCTACTTTAAATTTCTACAAACTTTGTTCTCTACGGATAATTTTGTTAAAATTTATTTCTCTGTAGATATTTTTTTTCCTTCTATCAAAGCTATGTGGTTATATTGCAAAAGCTTTACTAAATTAAATTATTCTATAACACTTACAAATTCACAATTATGACTTCCCCGTTATCGGTGGGGTCAGATTAGTCGAGACAATATAGCCTATCATACTTTTGTTTGGTAATATCTAAGTATTAGAGCATCATTAGTAAGATCCATCATGCATTATAGATTCTATATTCAAAATATAGGAGCTCATTTTGTATAATAGTAAGTCTTATTTTTAGTTCTAATTTTTATATTTTCGATCACATTTCAGCATCATTAGTAAGTTCCATTCCACATTCTACATTCCATATTTAAAATGTAGGAGCTTATTTTACAGAATAGTAAGTTCAATTTCTACTTCAAATTTCTAGATTTTGGATCTCATCCCACCCATGAGAACTATAGGTTGGGCCTATCAATTTCTATATTCTAGATTGTAGGAATCTATTTTGTAGAATAATAAGTTCCAATTTGGAGTCCAACTTTCTAGATTCTAGATTTTACATAAAAAAATTTCTACATCAATTTTTTACCACACAATCTTTCGGACTGGAAGTAACTTTATCATTTTCTACTATCTCATACAAATCCAACTCATTCTACATTATCTTCTTCTTCTTTTTTTAAAAATTTTGGGCCACAAATTGCATTTGAGAGTCCCAATTACAAATGATGCTATAAATGTTGAGCCTCCTAATTTCTAGATTTTATATCATAGGAACTCATTTTGTAGAATAGTAAGTCCCAATTTGGTGCCAAACTTTTTAGTTTCTAGATTTTACATTATTTTTTGTCCACATCAAATTTTGACCACATAATCTTTTGAACCGGAGCTCACTTTATCATTTCCTATTATTCTCATACAAACCCAACCCATTCTACAATTACCTTTTTTTTTTGAATTTGGGCCCCGAATTGCATTTGAGAGTCCCAACTAATAATGATGCTCTAAGGGTTGGGCCTCCAAATTTCTAAATTTTAGATTGTAGGAACTCATTTTGTAGAATAGTAAGTCCCAATTTTGTGTTCAACTTTTTAGATTTTAGATTTTACATTATTTTTTTCCACATTAAATTTTGACCAAACAATCTTTTGAACCGAAGCTCACTTTATCATTTTCTATTATTCTCATACAAACCCAACTCATTCTACATTTATCTTTTCTTTCTTTTTTTGAATTTTTGGTCCAAATTGCATTTGAGAATCCCAACTACTAATGATGCTCTAAGGGTTGGACCTCCCAATTTCTATATTCTAGATTATAGGAACTCATTTTGTAGAATAATAAGTCCCAATTTGGTGCCCAATTTTTTAGATTATAGATTTTACATTATTTTTTGTCCACATTAAATTTTGATCATTACAATTTTTTGAACCGAGCTCACTTTATCATTTTCTATTATTCTCATACAAACGCAACCCATTATACAGTTACTTTTTTTTTGATTTTTGGTTTCCAAATTGTATTTGAGAGTCCCAACTACTAATGATGCTCTAAGGGCTGTGCCTCCCAATTTCTAGATTCTAAATTATAGGAACTCATTTTGTAGAATAATAAGTTCCAATTTGATGCTCAACTTTCTAGATTCTATATTTTACATTATTTTTTTTCTACATCAATTTTTGACCACACAAACTTTGTGACTGGAGCTAACTTTATTATTTTATATTATTTGGTACCAAATCTATTATATATTTATATTTTTAAAATTTTGTATCCCAGATTATATTGGAGAGTTGAAACTACTGGTAATGCTCATACAAGTCTTGGAAGTCGGATTGATACATATTGATAGTTTTTTTTTTCTTGATGACAACTACCATCGATGGTTAAGTTGTGATTGATTGAAGGAGTCATGATGGATCCGGATCAACATCACATAATGTGAGAAAGGTTATCATTGGGTGCTGATGCTGGAGACGTTTTGATGAAGCATCCTCAGTAGACGATGGTGCAACGACGTTACTTGAATTGTGTTTTGGGATTCCGTCGCAACAATAAAACGATGAAAAATTAACTTGAAATACTGTAAAGAAGATTGGAAATCACAAATATAAAAATATAAGAGCAAAGGAGAGAGAGAATTAGAAAATAGGATTATTTAAACAAAATTTTTATTGTAGTAAAATTAAATTATATTAAATTTATACAAACGAAATAGGTTTAGCTAAATTAAAAATAAAGACACAGTCCGCCAATTCAGTTGGCGAAAAACAGACTGTAGCCGACACGTGACCAGGAAAAACAAACGTGGGCCTCAACTTAGACCCACTGTCCAAAATCCGCCAACTCGGTTGGCCGTACAAAATCAGCCAACTTAGTTGACAAATTTTGGACAGTGGGGTCCACGGGTTAGGTTGGGATAGTTTGGTTTGGTTTGTTTAAAGTTTTTTTTAATTAATTATGTTTTGATTTTTTTGAATAGGTTTTTTTTTTTTTTTTTTTTTTGGATTTTGATTTTTTTTTTGATTTAATTTAGTTTTGAAATTTTGTTTAAGAAAATTTACTTTAACAGAATAAAATTTAAATAAAATAATTGTAAAGAAAGATTTAGAAAAAAAAAACGGTTTTGTTTTTTTAGAAAATTGTAAAAAAAAAATTCTTTTTGCAATGTTTGGTAAGAAAAAAAAAACTAAATAAAGAAAAAAAAACTAGTATTTTTTTTCCTCTAAACGGTGTTTCGTCAACGTTCTCAAAATCGAACCAAACTTGGGTCACGGGACCAATGTAACGTTGCGAATCCTATGACGCAAGTTTCGTTGCAAAACGACAAGCACACACGAAGTTATGACAAGTGTCGAATTTCGGTGTGCACGTACATCCAAATCAAGTTTCGCGAAATCCCACACGTCCGCGTTGACAATACGCGTCTTTCGGTGTAATCCTCACGCGACTAAGTCGTCTCGTTTGGCGGAACGCATCCGTATCGAAAAAATTTGGAGTTTTAAAAACAATTTTTATTATTATTTTGGAACTTAATTTTACAGAAATTGGAGGCAAATAAAAATAAACTAAAATATGAGTTTTAAACTTGGTTATGTTTTCTAAAAGTCTATTCAAATGGATTTGTAAAACATTAATCGAGTTGGTAGAAAACTGGACGTGAACAAGGGTAATTGGACTGAAATCTGACAGTTAAAAAAAAGGTTTTCGTCCAACTTTTGATTCGATTCTCTTAAATTAATCCGTTTAAAATTAAAATACTTGAAGGGGATTAAAATGGGTAGGGTTGTGAACGTACCAGCAAAGAAATGTTTGAATTTGGTCGAGTGACGGAGGAGAAACGTCATCACAAAGTCGGGGTCGGAGGATATCACGTGCGCAAAATCAAACCAAACAAAAATCAAAATTTCAAACTAAAATAAAAATAAAAATCAAACAAAAAACCAAAACTAAACTAATTAAAAAAAAAATCCAAAACAAAAAAAAAAAAAAAAATCCAAAACAAAACTAATAGAAAAAAAAAACACAACATAACTAATTCAAAAAACTCATTAAACAAACCAAATCAACCAAACCAAACAAAACCAAAACCAAGCCACCCCAACCCAACCTGCGGGCCCCACTGTCCAAAATCCTCCAACTCAGTTGGCTGATTTTGTG
Organism: Iris macrosiphon; assembly: GCA_036927795.1. Taxonomy (NCBI): domain Eukaryota; kingdom Viridiplantae; phylum Streptophyta; class Magnoliopsida; order Asparagales; family Iridaceae; genus Iris; species Iris macrosiphon. Next base: position 4,654,264 of record JAYESA010000018.1, on the reverse strand, counting down.
CAGTGGGGCCAGCGGGTTTGGTTGTGATGGTTTGGTTTGGTTTGGTTTGGTCGGTTTGATTTTGCGCGCGTGACATCCTCTGACCCCGACTTTGCGGTGACGTTTCTCCTCCGTCACTCGACCAAATTCTAATCTTTCTTCGCTGGTACGTTCACAACCCTACCCTCTTTAATCCCCTTCAAGTATTTTTTATTTTAAACGAATTATTTTAAGAGAGAATCGAATCCAAAGTTGGACGGAAAAGTTTTTTTTCAAAACTATCATATTTCAGTCCAACTATCTTTATTCACGTCCAGTTTTATACTAACTCGATTAATGTTTTACAAATCCACTTGAATAGACTTTTAGAAAACATAACCAAGTTTTAAACTCATCTTTTAGTTTATTTTTATTTGCCCATAATTTCTCTGTAAAATAAACTTCCAAAATCAAGAAAAATCTGTTTTCAAAACTCTACATTTTTTCGATACGGGTTGCGTCCCGCCAAACGAGACGCTTTCGTCGCGTGAGTATTACCCCGAAAGGTGCGTATCGTCAACGCGGACGTGTGAGATTTCGCGAAACTTGATTTGGATGTACGTGCACACCGAAATCAACGCGTATCCGTCGAAAAATACTGTATCAGCATGTTCCGACACTTGTCATAACTTCGTGTGTGCTTGTCGTTTCGCAACGAAACTTGCGTCATCGGATTCGCAGCGTTACGCTGGTCCTGTGACCCAAGTTTGGTTCGATTCTGAGAACGTTGACGAAACGTCGTTTATAGGACAAAATATACTTGTTATTTTTTCTTATCAAACATTGCAAAAAAAAATTTGTTTACAATTTTCTAAAAAAAATAAACCTTTTTTTTCTATTTTTTTAATACAATTAATTAATTTAAATTTAATTTCGTTAAAGTAAATTTTCTTCAACTAAATTCAAAAACTAAACTAAATAAAAAAAATCAAAATCCAAAACTAAGCTAAATAGAAAAAAAAAACATAACTAATTAAAAAAAACTCTTTAAACAAACCAAACCAAACCAAACCAAACCCCCCCAACCCAACCCGCGGGCCCCACTGTCCAAAATTCGCAACTTAGTTGGCTGATTTTGTGCAAGCACAAAATCGGCCAACTAAGTTGGCGGATTTTGGACAGTGGGCCCAGATTGGAGCCCATGTTTGCTTTTTTCTGGACACATGTCGGCTGTGGTCTGTTCTCCGCCAACTGAGTTGGTGGACTGTATCTTTTTTTTTAATTTATGTAAACTAGTTTTGTTTGCATAAATTTAATATAATTTAATTTTGCTACAGTAAATTTTCTGTTATTGAAACTAACTACCTCTCTATTTTTTGTTTATAATAAAGGATACCTATAATTTTAAAAAGTTACACTAACCACTAATATTTTTTTATTATTACATAAGGTACTCTTACTTTAAGATAAAAATAAATAAATCATAACACTAACTAATTATATTTTTAATTTTTTTCTAAAGAAATGGGTGGTCAGCATAATTTTTTTTAAACAAAAATATCTTATATTATAAAAAAAAATATAGGTAGTTAGTGTAAATAATCCTAAAAAAATAATAATCATCATGCAACAAACTTTCAAAAAAATTTCTCATTTGTCTTCATATAAAGTGTAAACCCCCTGAATTTTCAAAATTTTAAAAACTGGATTTTTCACAATTTTCTGGAATTTTCTGGGATTTTCTGTAAATTAAAAATAGGGTTTTAATTATTCAATAATTTTTAAATGATAATAAATGATATTAAAATATTATGAAAATAATATTTTTGGATGTAAAATGAAAAACTGGACTTAGGGCAATTTTTCTGGAATTTATCGGACCCCGGACCTATTTTTAAAACACCTAAACTAGTTATTATTTGTTTATTTATTTATTTAATTATTGATTTATTAATTTTATTATTATTATTTATTAAAAACCCACGGCCCAAATAGCCCGGCCCACGAGCCCAGCCCGCTCGGCCTATCGGGTCGGGTTGGGTCCGTCCGACCGAACCCGACCCGAACCCGACCCGGCTTCCCTCACCCTCCCCACGATCCCCAGCCCCCGCGCGACCCGGCCGCTCCGCCGCGCGTCCCGGCCACGTCTCCGCCCGGGCCGCCCCTGCACGCCCCCACGACCCCCGCGAGCTCCGCCTTCCCCGCGCCCACGTCCTCCGCCCGTCTCGGCCCCCAGCCCCTCGCCCCGCCTTTAAAAACCCCTCCCCGATTCTCTTCTCCGGCCAGACTCCCCCCTTTCCACCACCACGTCCCCTCCGCCGTGCCCCCACCACTCGCCGCCGTCGCCGCCGCACCACCCCGACGCAGCCCAGCCCTCCTCCTCCGTCAGCCACCCACTCCTCTCCACCGTCGACGGCCACCGCACCCCGCAGCGGCCACCACAGCGAGCAGCCCCGCACCGCACAGCAGCTCCGGCAGCAGCCCGAGCTCGACGCCGCCGCCCCTCGGTCGCCGCCGCCTCCGCGAGCCGCGTCCGACGAAGACCCGACCGCCCCAGCCGCCGGAGCCCCGCCGCAGAGCACCGGAACCCTAACCCTAACCCTAAATTCGATTTTGAATCCGACACGTGTCGGACACGGTCTGACCCTGATTTTTGGGTCCCCTTCAGGTGCGTGTAACTTTTTGCTCGTAGCTCCGTTTTCGATTCCGGAAATTGCGTTGCGAAGCCTGTATGATCCTCTCGGTGCCCGGACAAACTGTTCGAGGCATCGCGGCCTGTGGCGATCGCACACCGCGATCCAAAAACAGGAAAAACCAGACCCTGTTTCACCCCGGAACTGAGTACGCCCCGCCAAATGGGATGACTTGGTCGCGTGCGGTCTTCACAGACACGAGCGCCTCGTCGATACGGACGTGTGGGATTTCGCAGAAGCTGATTCGGGTGTGCGTGCACACCGGAATCAACGCGTATCCGCGGACATCGCCCCGTATCCGTACTTTCTGGAACGCGCCCTAACTTTGTGTACACACGTCGGATCGAGACGAAACTTGCGCCATCGGACTCGTAGCGATACGCTGGTCCTGTGGGTCAAGTTTGGTTCGATTCTGAGAACGTTGACGAAATCGTGTGTCGTGGGCCCCACAAGGCCCGCTCGACGGGCGATTTTGTGATCGGCTCATCGGAATCCAATTCTGGAAGTTCCGTTGGGTTCGTATCGTCGTTCCTGACTTGTTGACACTAAGTTTGGTGAATTTGGAGACCGTTGACCCTGACACGTTTTTCGGTGCAAAGCGGGTCCACCGGTGGATCCCGTTTTGGCCCGAAACTGTCGTTTTTGCCCTTGTCTCCAAATTGGACCCAAGGACAGGCGTTTCTAGCTGATTGATATTTTTTGGATCTGATGGTGATGTTTGTTTCAGCAACCGGAGTACCGTCTGCAATTCCAGCTGAAGTCAGAGCCGTAAACATAGCCGGAACCACAGACAAATGTACCTTGCCAAACCCTGCAGCTCGCTAATTATTTTCTGGATTTAATTATGCAATAATGGACATGTAAAGCTTGCCAAACCTCAGTAATTCTTGACATAGTATTTTAATGGATTTCTTGTGGAATTAATTATAAACATGTTTTAACTGTTAAACCCAGGACCGAGTGGCTTTACTTAGTGTCCGATCATAGTCGGGTGCCAACTCCGTACGCGGGGTTGTGTAACGTCACATAGACATGGATATCGAGACCCGATAATTCTCGTACTTGTCTTATCAAGTACTTCAGAACCCAGGACACTTGACACTATTTCATGAGACAGAGTCTTCCTGAGACATTCAAGGTGATTATGTATAGGATGCATGATTTATGACATAGACTTGACATTCTTAAACAATTGATTCATAGCTATCAGACTTGCTGCATTAGTTATAATCGTGCGTGACATGGACATGAGGCATCGTGGACATGAGACGTGGGATTACATTGGGTGGGGAGAGACACACAGACTACAGGCTGATATTATATATAAAACATAGTATATATCATAGTGTAATTCATAGTTATTGCCGCTACCCGGCTCCCCGACACAGAGCTTGTAGTGGCTTCAGCCTGAGTTCTAGTGCTGCTCTCATATTGCATATCACTTAGCTGGTTACATAGCTTACCCTCTGGTTTAATTATCTGCTGCACTGTATTTATTTTGGCTTGTATTTTTTGTACCTTGCTGTCCCTGAGGACCTGGATCCGGATTATGTCCCCAGGTACAGCTGAAGAGAACTACCCAGAGGTGTACGGTACCGGAGCACTCCTTGGAGCAGAACAAGGAACAGAGGACGAAGTAGTGGCCGAAGAATTCTCCTGAGCATCGGCTTCAACTACACAGTATTTACATTTTCAGCATTTCAATTCCTGTCTATTTTTCTTTAAATGTAACAGAATATTTTCTCGGATTTGTTTCCCGAGATAACCTTATTTGATATTGCATATTTATTTCCATTGCATTATTTCTGGCAATTAATCTGTGTTATTCTGTGGATGAGATTAGTAATACCTGAGACTTGTACTTAGTCCTGCTAGACTACAGCTTAAGCATGCCCTGATGGATCCATTAAATTGGGTTGTCCATCGGTGCGTGCTGCTGGCCATTGCCACGCTTCTCTAGTCCCTCGTCATTTTGGGACTGGGGCGTGACATAAAGACACCAATAATATATATAAAAATACATGAGAACACAAATATTAGAAATCATAACTATGATATATTTTAATAAATGAAAATGAAAAACTAATCACAAAAATATGTAAAATTTTATAACTTTTGGAACTAACATTTTATTCTTATTCGTCAACACAAGCTCGACCTTGAACGTATTTTATCCTATCAACGAACGGTAGTTAATGTAAACTCCCTCGACCAAATTTCAGTAAATTAGGAATTAATTTTGACTAATTAGAATTAGTGCAACTTTTTAAATTTTTATTTATTATATATTATATTGATTGTGCACCTGTTCATTACACTATTGACTAGGGCATCACACTAGCCGTTAACCCTAAACAAATTTCACATTCCTGCTCTAGACTAGTCAGACTACTTTTTCTGTATTCTGTGCAACTTCCAGAAACCTCGTTTGATGCTTCGTTTTAGTCGCACAAATATCGTTACAAACGTATGTATTTATTTCCTATTTAATTTTCTGCTCTTTACCCATCTCTGTACCCTTAGAGATTTGAGGACCAGTAGGCACCTGATTGCCCAACCAAAAATACGATAATATTCTACTCTAATTATACTTCAATTATCGTATTGACACCGTAGAAAGATTATGACTCTAATAGCCTCTAAATAATTAGTGAACACCGTGCGCAGTATTTATTAAATAATAAATACGATGACTGTATCACCTGCAATATCAGACCCTGCACCTGCCCAGAATCACCCCACACTGTCCAAAATATTTTCCCCCAGCTATTTTCCCTCATTTCTATACAATTTAGAATTTCAGGAAATCAGTATTTAAAATCAGGTAAATTGCGAAATTACGCAAAATACAAATTCATGCATTTATGCAATTATTAAAAAGTTAGGGGTTAAAATGCAAAATTGCATGCTAGGTGGCCTAATCCTATTGGCTAGGCCATAGGTGTGTGGGACCCACCCAGAAATCCAGAAAAATCCAGCCAAAAATATCTCAAAAATTAAATTTACCAAAATAGCCCTGAACTTCAAGGTATTTACGAAAATGCCATTAGGCAAAATCCTATATAAACCCTAGGTTTTCTTCATTCAAACCATCCCACCCCCGCCACGGCCATCTCCGACCACCGCCGGCCACCCAACTCCGGCCAACCCTTCGCCACCCTCCCCTCTCCCCTCCGGCCAAGTACCACCGCCGGCGCCGCTCTGCTCCGGCTGCTACAGCCCCCGCACCCTCCTCCTCTCCCCACTATCCACAGCACCACCACCACTCCCGTTCACGTCCCCCGCCGCCTCCGGCCGTCGCCGACCACCGCCACCCTACCCAGCCGCTTCGCCCCGACCTCCTCTACCTACCACCACCACCTCAGCCCCCCACGACGCCTGCTCCGGCCGCCCTAGCCCCCGCAGCGCCGTCGACCACCCCCAACCCGAACTACCCTCCCCAACTCCGGCCGCCCCTAGCCGCCACCACCGCCGTCGTGGACCTCCGCCACCACCACCAAACTGACCGCCACTCCTCCCTCCACCTTTCCCTCACCCTGCCCGGCCACCACGTCAGCTCCTCCGCCGCCGGCAGCCCCCGCAAGACTGCAACTGCTGCTGCTGCTGCCAGTGTACACTGCCACTGCTGCTGCTCCTCCGGCCGCCTCCGGCCAGCTCCGCCGCCGTCCTCCCGCCGGCAGCACCGCGTGGGACCCCCCTTGCCACCTGTAAGGTATAAATATACTATACTATTTAAAAATACATATATAATCTATAATACATGCATATATATATGTATATGTATATATATATATGAATATATATATGTATATTACTATGTATTTATATGTATAATTTTATATATGTATGTATTATACTATTTACAGTATATTATACTATATATATATGTATATGTATATATGTATATCTGCCATATTATATTATGTAATATTGTATATATATATATCTATAGTATATATATATTATATGTATTTATATATATTTATATGAATACTATAATATAAATAACATATTTATATATGTTATATAATTATTAATATATGTAATTTTCTGTTTTTAAATTATATAAATATATGTGTATACATATATTTATATATACTTGCATTTTCTTTATTTTTCTTTCCTGCATTTTAATTTTCCTGCACCTATTATATATATATATATCTATATATATATATATTATCTACTTATACTATATATAAATATCTATAGATATATATTATCTATATATATATATATTTATACCAGCTGGATAATACAGCTTATAGTTATATATATTATTTCAATTATCGCAATGTCATTTCAATTTATTATAATATTATATAATATGCTGGATATTACAGCTTAATTATATATACATATTTATAATTATTGTATATTTATCCAGTGGTCATATATAGACCCTGATAAATATTATTTATATATGTATTTAAATCCTGTCATGTTCTTTCAATTTACCTATATTATTTATATCAGAGGATACACCCTGATAAATATTATATATCTATCGCAGTGGATATATCCTGCTACTATATAATATTATTACCTGCATTTATCTGTTCTATATATATATACTATTATATATATATTATATCTATGCCTACTAATATATATATATATATCTATACTATATATATGTATATATATATATATATATGTTTTATATTACAGCCTGGATATTCACGAAACCTATCTGTTTTAACAGAAACCAACTTCAGCACAGCTAGTGACCCCCTGTCACCAGCACCTTCACGACTGACTGTAAAATCAGGGTTTCAACACTATCAGGGAGTAGGCAAGTATACCTTGCCAAGTTAAATGTTTAAATTCTCAAATATTGTTATATGCTTCTTGCTTCTGAAATTCATATACCATGACCACCTGAGACTGCCTTGGGTACAGTCAACTGTTATGTTGACATGATATTACAGACTCACCAACAGCTGAGAGAATATCCTAATATATTCTCCTAAACCCTATCACGGAAACACGCAACATGGTTGCATTTACATATATGGATGTGAGCTGCGTATTTGGTTAGCTACCAGTACGTGTGACCGCATCACGGATTAGAATAACTCAGGAAATGTACGATTTGACATTTAGATTCATTGGGATGGGAAAGATAACTAGTTGACGTATGGGACACCCCCTCCAATAATGTTTTATACCTTCGTACCAATGATGGTCGATTGCAGAGTTCCCTGAGTCGGGGGCATACGACACCTATATTAGCCAGTCGCCACGATTGGTGAATTACGTCAGCGTATGTCTAGCCACACATTCCCATGCGTACTACTGGATCTTTACTTGCATTTTCACTTAGTATGGTTAGTACCCTGTATTTATTTTATTTCTTTATTCAGTATTTTTACATTACATGGCATGTCATTTTTCTGTATCTTGTTACGTCCCACTGAGGACCTGGTTCCTTGCCAGATCTAGATGAGACAGTCTCAGTGGCAGCAAACTGAAGCTCTGCGACAGACGTTGATGACGGCTTTGGAGAGAACTACTACTCCGACACCCGTACCTGTCCTACCAGCGGGCACAGTTCGAGGCTTCCGTCAAATGAGCCCGAGGGATTTCAAAGGCAACGAGACTCCTGAAGAGATCTCCGATTGGATCTCCAACACCGAAATGCTGCTAGAAGGATCGCAACTCACTCCCGACCTATGGATGACCGCTGTGAGGGGCCAACTTCTTGGCAATGCCCATCACTGGTGGGAATCCATAGAGCGCAGCGTCGGCAAGGACCAAACTTGGCAACAATTCCTGGAGCATTTCAACGCCAAGTACTTTCCAGAGACAGTCCAGAATGCCCTATACTCCCAGTTCCTGCACCTGGAGCAAGGAAACATGACGGTAGATGCCTACGACGCGGAGTTTAGCAGACTAAGTTATTTCGGTACTGATCTGATCCCGAACGAGCTGAAGAAGGCTAAAAGATTCCACCATGGCCTTAACCAAGAGCTTCAGAGGCACACAACAACGCAGTCGAGAAACTCCTACAACGAGGTTCTTACCGAAGCCAGGGAGCAAGAAGCCATTGGCCGAGGAGCCAGACGCTCAAATCCCACCTTCCCGGCCAAGAATCAGCACGGAGCAGGAGGACCTATACGTCGTCCCCAATATCAGACGCAACAGACGACGGGGCCTTACCAGAAGAGGGAGCTCCCGATTTGTCACTTTTGTGGCAAGAAGGGGCATTTTGCCAATGACTGTAGAAAGAAGCTGGGATTATGCCTGCTATGTGGAGCTAGAAATCATATGGCCAAAGACTGCCCACAACGTAGAGATGCAGCACCTCAGCAAGGGCAGAAGCCAGGAGCTCAAACTCAGAAGATGCTTCCCTCCACATCAGGAGGATATCAGCGAGGAGCACCCTTGCCTACTCAGGAGGCCCAGTTCAAGGCCAGACCACAAGTCGGAGGACAAAGGCAGGGACAAGCCTTTGCGTTAGCTGCCGTTGCAGAAGAACCTGAAGGGGAAACTATAACAGGTACCATTTTAGTTGCATCATTACCTGCAACTGTATTATTCGATTCTGGGGCTACTTTGTCTTTCATATCCAGTAGATTCGTAGCCATGCACAAACTATCTACTTCGTCGCTACCCAAGTGTTGGAAAATACTTACTGGAGGAGGTATTGTTCCAGTTACCAACATTATCAAAACCTGCCCAGTAGTTGTTTGTAGTAGAGGACTAAGAGCGCGATTTTTGGTACTTCCAATGCCAAATTTCGATGTTGTCTTAGGCATGGACTGGCTAAGCCAGAATAATGCTATCCTAGACTGCCGAAAGGGTAGTGTTATCTTTAGACCCCCAGATCACCCAGAGTTCGAATATGTCCGTGGAACCATCGAGCAAGGAGTAGGCCAGACTCCTAGAGCTTACATGGCGATGGAGACAGCACTTCCCTCAATTGTAGCAGAGTTCGAGGACGTATTTCCAGAAGAATTGCCAGGCCTACCGCCTGACAGAGAAGTGGAGTTCATTATTGAGCTGATACCCGGAGCTGCACCAGTATCCTCCAATGTATACCGACTGGCGAAGAAGGAGCTTGACGAGCTGAAGCTTCAACTGGAGGAACTACAGATCAAAGGATTTGTTCGTCCTAGTGCATCACCCTGGGGAGCACCAGTGTTGTTTGTACCAAAGAAGGACGGAACATATCGCATGTGCATTGATTACAGAGCCCTCAACGCTCTGACAATCAAAAACAAGTACCCCTTGCCGAGAATTGACGACCTGTTCGATCAACTAACAGGAGCCGTAGTATTCTCGAAGATAGACTTGAGATCAGGCTACCATCAAGTCAAGGTACGAAGAGAAGACATTCCAAAGACAGCATTCAGAACTCGTTATGGTCATTACGAATTTCTGGTGATGCCGTTTGGATTGACTAATGCACCTGCTGTATTCATGAACCTGATGAACCGAGTCTTCCACCAATATCTGGACCAGTTCGTGGTAGTCTTCATCGACGACATTTTAGTGTATTCAAAAAGCCACGAGGAGCATGAAGAGCACTTAAGGTTGGTATTAGAGACGCTGAGACGGGAGAGCCTTTATGCTAAGATGAGCAAGTGTGAATTCTTCCTGGACCGTGTCGCATTTCTTGGACACGTTATCACAGGAGAAGGCATCTCGGTAGACCCAGCAAAGATCTCATCTGTTGAGACGTGGCCAACCCCGACCAACGTCTCAGAGGTGAGAAGCTTTCTAGGACTTGCCGGATATTACCGGAGGTTCGTAGAAAACTTTGCAAGAATCGCGGAGCCGATTACCCGTCTTACTCGCAAGGAGCAGGAGTTCATATGGACTGAAGATTGCCAGACAGCTTTTGATGACTTGAAGAAGCGTCTGACTACAGCTCCCATTTTGACTATACCATCTGGATCCGGAGGTTTCGTCATATATAGCGATGCATCCGGAAAAGGATTTGGTTGTGTCTTAATGCAACATGGGAAAGTTGTAGCTTATGCCTCAAGACAGTTAAGGACTCATGAGAAGAATTACCCCACTCACGATCTGGAGCTTGCCGCAGTCATCTTCGCCCTGAAGCTATGGAGACACTATCTATATGGCGAAAGAGTGGAGATATTCACCGATCATAAAAGTTTGAAGTACGTCTACACCCAGAAGGACCTAAATCTGAGACAAAGACGATGGCTCGAAGTGATGGCGGATTTCGAAATTGATCTACAGTACCATCCAGGGAAAGCTAATATGGTGGCAGATGCTCTAAGCAGAAGACCCTCGGCATTCTTTATGATCACCCAACCAGATCTGCTGAGAGATCTAGCAAAGTTGGGAATAGAGATCATTGTGCCAGGAATTGATGGTCACTTATCAAACTACCAGCTGCAATCAACCTTGGTGGAAAGAATCAAAGCTGCTCTACCAACAGATGCAAGATTTCAGAGGCTTCGACAAAGAACAGAGGCTGGAATTCAGACAGGATGTCGCATACACGAAGATGGGACTCTAAGATGTGGTAATCGTCTTTATGTTCCAAATGGAGAACTTCGTAATGAGCTTATGTCAGAAGCTCATAGCTCAGTATACTCTATACATCCAGGAGGCACAAAGATGTACAGAGATCTGCGGCAATATTTTACTGGTGGCATGGAATGAAGCGGGAGATAGCACGCTTTGTGGCCAAATGTCTGGTGTGTCAGCAAGTCAAGGCTGAGCATCAGAGATCTGCCGGTCTACTTCAACCCCTCCCAATACCCGAGTGGAAATGGGAACACATTACGATGGACTTTGTTACGGGCTTCCCAAGAAGTCCTAGTGGTCGTAATGCTGTCTGGATAATTGTAGACAGACTCACTAAGGCTGCTTATTTTCTACCTTTTAGAGTCGGGCAATCCACAGAAGTCTTGGCGGACATGTATATGAAGGAGATAGTACGTCTGCATGGAGTGCCAGTCAGCATAGTATCTGACAGAGATACGAGATTTACATCTTACTTTTGGCGAAGTATGCAAGAAAGTCTTGGTACCCGCCTCAAGTTCAGCACCTCGTATCACCCACAAACAGATGGCCAATCAGAACGCACCATCCAGACACTTGAAGATATGCTGAGAGCCTGCATGCTTGATTTCAGCGGATCATGGGAAGATCATCTACACCTGGTGGAATTTTCCTACAACAACAGCTATCAAGCGAGCATTCAAATGGCTCCCTTTGAAGCTTTGTATGGAAGGAAATGTCGTTCCCCAGTATGCTGGAGCGATGTTGGCGAGAGACAGATCTTGGGACCAGAACTGATTATTCGTACGGTGGAGAAAGTAAAGAAGATCCAGGGACACCTACGAGCTGCACAAGACAGGCAGAAGCACTGGGCCAACATTCACCGACGACCTCTAGAGTTCCAAGTAGGGGAGCATGTGTTCTTAAAGATCTCACCTACTAGAGGAACTATCAGATTTGGAGGAAGAGGGAAGCTAAGTCCAAGGTACATTGGACCCTTCGATGTGCTAGATCGCGTCGGAGAAGTTGCTTACAGACTAGCTCTACCTCAGACTTTGGAGGGAGTACATGACGTCTTCCACGTATCTCAGCTGAGGAGGTACATTCCAGACCCGAGTCATGTGCTAGACTACTCAGAGATCACCATCGGGCCAAGCTTATCTTATCAGGAGGAGCCTGTAGAGATTCTGGACCGTAGCGAGAAAGTGTTGCGAGGCCAGACTATTCCTCTCGTTCGTGTTGCATGGAGACATCATGCACCAGGTGAATCCACCTGGGAACGAGAAGAGGATATTCGTCAGCGTTATCCCCACCTATTTCCAAACCAGGGTATGTCCAATATTTCAAATCCAATCTTTCTTTATCATCATATGTCCTTTTTCATTCTCATTATATGGTTGTTTTTATTTCGAGGACGAAATATTCTAAGGAGGGTAGATTGTAAACTCCCTCGACCAAATTTCAGTAAATTAGGAATTAATTTTGACTAATTAGAATTAGTGCAACTTTTTAAATTTTTATTTATTATATATTATATTGATTGTGCACCTGTTCATTACACTATTGACTAGGGCATCACACTAGCCGTTAACCCTAAACAAATTTCACATTCCTGCTCTAGACTAGTCAGACTACTTTTTCTGTATTCTGTGCAACTTCCAGAAACCTCGTTTGATGCTTCGTTTTAGTCGCACAAATATCGTTACAAACGTATGTATTTATTTCCTATTTAATTTTCTGCTCTTTACCCATCTCTGTACCCTTAGAGATTTGAGGACCAGTAGGCACCTGATTGCCCAACCAAAAATACGATAATATTCTACTCTAATTATACTTCAATTATCGTATTGACACCGTAGAAAGATTATGACTCTAATAGCCTCTAAATAATTAGTGAACACCGTGCGCAGTATTTATTAAATAATAAATACGATGACTGTATCACCTGCAATATCAGACCCTGCACCTGCCCAGAATCACCCCACACTGTCCAAAATATTTTCCCCCAGCTATTTTCCCTCATTTCTATACAATTTAGAATTTCAGGAAATCAGTATTTAAAATCAGGTAAATTGCGAAATTACGCAAAATACAAATTCATGCATTTATGCAATTATTAAAAAGTTAGGGGTTAAAATGCAAAATTGCATGCTAGGTGGCCTAATCCTATTGGCTAGGCCATAGGTGTGTGGGACCCACCCAGAAATCCAGAAAAATCCAGCCAAAAATATCTCAAAAATTAAATTTACCAAAATAGCCCTGAACTTCAAGGTATTTACGAAAATGCCATTAGGCAAAATCCTATATAAACCCTAGGTTTTCTTCATTCAAACCATCCCACCCCCGCCACGGCCATCTCCGACCACCGCCGGCCACCCAACTCCGGCCAACCCTTCGCCACCCTCCCCTCTCCCCTCCGGCCAAGTACCACCGCCGGCGCCGCTCTGCTCCGGCTGCTACAGCCCCCGCACCCTCCTCCTCTCCCCACTATCCACAGCACCACCACCACTCCCGTTCACGTCCCCCGCCGCCTCCGGCCGTCGCCGACCACCGCCACCCTACCCAGCCGCTTCGCCCCGACCTCCTCTACCTACCACCACCACCTCAGCCCCCCACGACGCCTGCTCCGGCCGCCCTAGCCCCCTCAGCGCCGTCGACCACCCCCAACCCGAACTACCCTCCCCAACTCCGGCCGCCCCTAGCCGCCACCACCGCCGTCGTGGACCTCCGCCACCACCACCAAACTGACCGCCACTCCTCCCTCCACCTTTCCCTCACCCTGCCCGGCCACCACGTCAGCTCCTCCGCCGCCGGCAGCCCCCGCAAGACTGCAACTGCTGCTGCTGCTGCCAGTGTACACTGCCACTGCTGCTGCTCCTCCGGCCGCCTCCGGCCAGCTCCGCCGTCGTCCTCCCGCCGGCAGCACCGCGTGGGACCCCCCTTGCCACCTGTAAGGTATAAATATACTATACTATTTAAAAATACATATATAATCTATAATACATGCATATATATATGTATATGTATATATATATATGAATATATATATGTATATTACTATGTATTTATATGTATAATTTTATATATGTATGTATTATACTATTTACAGTATATTATACTATATATATATGTATATGTATATATGTATATCTGCCATATTATATTATGTAATATTGTATATATATATATCTATAGTATATATATATTATATGTATTTATATATATTTATATGAATACTATAATATAAATAACATATTTATATATGTTATATAATTATTAATATATGTAATTTTCTGTTTTTAAATTATATAAATATATGTGTATACATATATTTATATATACTTGCATTTTCTTTATTTTTCTTTCCTGCATTTTAATTTTCCTGCACCTATTATATATATATATATCTATATATATATATATTATCTACTTATACTATATATAAATATCTATAGATATATATTATCTATATATATATATATTTATACCAGCTGGATAATACAGCTTATAGTTATATATATTATTTCAATTATCGCAATGTCATTTCAATTTATTATAATATTATATAATATGCTGGATATTACAGCTTAATTATATATACATATTTATAATTATTGTATATTTATCCAGTGGTCATATATAGACCCTGATAAATATTATTTATATATGTATTTAAATTCTGTCATGTTCTTTCAATTTACCTATATTATTTATATCAGAGGATACACCCTGATAAATATTATATATCTATCGCAGTGGATATATCCTGCTACTATATATTATTATTACCTGCATTTATCTGTTCTATATATATATACTATTATATATATATATTATATCTATGCCTACTAATATATATATATATATCTATACTATATATATGTATATATATATATATGTTTTATATTACAGCCTGGATATTCACGAAACCTATCTGTTTTAACAGAAACCAACTTCAGCACAGCTAGTGACCCCCTGTCACCAGCACCTTCACGACTGACTGTAAAATCAGGGTTTCAACACTATCAGGGAGTAGGCAAGTATACCTTGCCAAGTTAAATGTTTAAATTCTCAAATATTGTTATATGCTTCTTGCTTCTGAAATTCATATACCATGACCACCTGAGACTGCCTTGGGTACAGTCAACTGTTATGTTGACATGATATTACAGACTCACCAACAGCTGAGAGAATATCCTAATATATTCTCCTAAACCCTATCACGGAAACACGCAACATGGTTGCATTTACATATATGGATGTGAGCTGCGTATTTGGTTAGCTACCAGTACGTGTGACCGCATCACGGATTAGAATAACTCAGGAAATGTACGATTTGACATTTAGATTCATTGGGATGGGAAAGATAACTAGTTGACGTATGGGACACCCCCTCCAATAATGTTTTATACCTTCGTACCAATGATGGTCGATTGCAGAGTTCCCTGAGTCGGGGGCATACGACACCTATATTAGCCAGTCGCCACGATTGGTGAATTACGTCAGCGTATGTCTAGCCACACATTCCCATGCGTACTACTGGATCTTTACTTGCATTTTCACTTAGTATGGTTAGTACCCTGTATTTATTTTATTTCTTTATTCAGTATTTTTACATTACATGGCATGTCATTTTTCTGTATCTTGTTACGTCCCACTGAGGACCTGGTTCCTTGCCAGATCTAGATGAGGCTTTCTACCCCACAGTGTGTCACGACCCGCACCCGAAAATCGGGCATGAGCCGTGGGTACGTCCAGCCTACGCCGCAGAATCGGCGGTAGAACGCTGTAAAGGTCCGTTCTAGGTCAACCATATCTATCTAGATAACTCACAGAAAAATCCGGCATGACCTCTCCAAAAGGAGGGCAAAACCACGCAATATATATATGTGAATAAAATCCTCTCCAACAGGAGGGCAACCACGCAATATATATATGACAATAATCTCAATCACAAAACTAGAGGAAGAATATAAGCACGATATGATATAAACAAGAAACAGAACCAAGAGAGCAAGGCAATCCAAAATAATACAGTCCAAGTCTAAAAGCTACAACATCTCACAGAAGCACAAAAGAATAAGTACAGCCATCCAAAATACAAACCACTGAAAATAACCCAGGAAACCCACCTAGCTAACTAGGGTGCTATCGGCGTCTCCTCGGCGCACTCCTCCTCAGGGTCACAACAGTCGTCAACACCAGGCCCGTAGAACGTAGGGCAATAGTCCTCAGGATCCTCTGGAAAAAATATGCCCAGTCAGGACTGGAGCGAAGTACATAACTCTGAAAGCAACTCCAAATACATGGTAAGGTGTATATGACGAGCAATAGAAAAGTAATCAAGATGCACAGGAAATAAATATATGCTGGAGCACAAGAAGTAGCTGCAATGTAAACTGGAGAACAATACAAGTAGTGGAAAAGTAACTGCAGGTGAGAAACATGAATACTAGCTAAGTGCCTTGAGCACAAGTTCGTTATGTGATCGGCTTAGGTTGCACATGAAAAACACTAAGATAACTCCGTTATGCGTGAGTTGCATAACCGACATACACATGAATACTGTTTGGCTTTGATCACATAACCAACTCACTACTCCCCTCCCCCACTAATACCATTGGATCCAACCACAACACGCTACGTACATGATAATAGCTCGCGCACACGAAGGCGAGAGCACAATAAGCACATGATAGCACATGATAATCAATACCCGAAGCACATGATGAAATACACGTGATAGAGTACCCGCTGAACACGGTAAGGGGGATAGCACCTCATGACGGGATCCACTAGTACCAGCTCGTGTAATAAAGTGTCAGAATCAAGTATTACAGTTCTAGAACAGGTGATATAAACGCTATCATGAAATGGAAACTATCAGAGGTAGGTACTCGCCTGATGTCCTGAGCAACTGATGAGGATCGAGGTCCGGACCGGTGTCGCAAGGACCTAATGCGAAAAACAAGGATTAAACAGGGTTCTAAGCATTTAAACTGATATAAAATAATTAAAAACAGGCTTCTAGGGCTATTCTAGGTCGAACGGGTCAAACCGGTGAAAATCGGGTCAAAAAGTCAACTCTAGGTCAAAACTAGGTCAAACGTTGACTTTTACGGTCAACGGAGACAATTATGGTCAAAGCTAGGTCAAACTAGGGTGCCCCTGAAATTCTAGGTCAAACCGAGCTCATTAAGCCACTAAACTCACAAACTCGCCTAATCGAGATACCGGGATACCCTCGGTATCCGATACCTCGCCCTAGGCCACGCACCCCGCCTAAACCCGCTAAAACCTATGCTAGCACGCGTAATTATATATATATAAACATACAAAAATCATTCCCAAGCATTTCTTAGGCTAATGCTCAAATACCCCGCTCGAAACTCAATACCTTGAATATCTCAAGGTATCGAGATACCTCGGTATCTCAAGGTATTGAAGTTTCGCCCTAAGGCCCTCTAACTAGCTGTCTAGCTACTAAATATATACCTAGTTATTAATCTAGGCTAGGTAATATATATATCTACCATATATATATACATCTAAGTATGTATATACCTATGTATTTAGATATCCACACACATTTACCCGATACCCATTACCTTATCTAATCATAACATATATATATATATATTACCTATCAAGATATCTATATATATATAACTAACTATAGATATATAGATATCTATCTCCTAGATAGATAAAACTACCTATCTACCTATCTACCTATCTAGTATCTATCTATCTATCTAAATACCTAGCTATCTATCTATCAATATCTATCTATCAATATAATTATCCATAACTTATCTATCTAACATATATATATATCTATATATCAAACTCTCTTCCTCCCTCGCTAGCTACTACCCGCTGCTACTGCTGGAGCTCCTTATGCTACTGCTGCTGCCCCATATGGCTGCTGCTGCTGCAGCAGATAGCTGCAGCCACTGTGCTGTCCTCCCCCCCCTTTCCTCTCACACATACACACACACACACCCATATATATACATATATATATCACTATCTATATATATATATACATACATATATATCTATATATATATAACTAGATACATATATATATACACACACTTAACTACACACTCTAACACACACACACTAGCACACTCACACACTAAAACACACACACACATAAATATATATACACATAGCTACAAATATATATATAAACACACAAAATATATATATATATCAATACACACACTCTAAGATATATACACACACACACATATTCAAATATATATACATATACACACGAGCACACTTACACATATACATATATATATACACATAGACATATACACACATAAGCACATAGATATAAATACACTCATATATATATAAATATATATACATAAACAAACATACATATAAATATATACATATATTTATATATATATATATATACACATATACACAACCACCACACAATGCACACAACACTCAAACCACACGCCCTACTCACGCCCAACGACCCCGACACTCACCAATACCCTAAAATATATAAAATATAGCCCGAAAACTCTAGCACACACTCCCCGATACTAACCCAACGCGCGCACAAAGCCGAAACGAGGAAACCAAGTCGAAATGGCCGTTCGGTCATTTCGACGAACACGTGGTGCGCGGCTCGGAAAACCTCCTGAAACGCACACCAAACGAACTCGGAATCGGCCCAAAATTTACCCACGCGCTCTACACGATGTCTAGATCCTAGAAAATGCGCTCCCACGTCGATTCTAGGCCCGTGGCGGAAACGCACACAAACTTAGAATCGGCGACGACGAAAAGCCCCAATTTCGCCCGAAACGTCCGTTTCTCCGCGACGCGGCTTCCCGTGTCCAAACGGAGACACGCACTCACCCTCTAGACACCCGACAACGTCTACCTAGGTCCATCTAACCTAGGGCATCACCCAAAGTTGGGCCAAATTCGGATTCCACCCGAATTCGACACAAAACCTAATGTCAAAGTCTCTAAACTCACCCAAACTAGTTCCAACTTCCTCCTACGGGTAGGGTTAGGGTCTAGGAGGGTTCTACAACACTAATTACACTACACAAAAATAATTAGGAAGGGGAAAGTTAGGTTTTACCTCTTGGGAGTTGGAATCCCAAGGCCAAAGTCCCAAATTCCCTCCAAATCAACTCCCTCAAGCTCCAAGCTTCCAAATCTATCTCCCACACTAGATCTAGGCTTCTCACACCTAGGTTAGAGAAAATGCAAGGTGAGGGTTAGCTTAAGGAAGAAGGAATGAAGAAGAAAGAAGAAAAATGGAAGAAAACTCACTTGGAGAAGGAAGGAAGAAGAAAGAAGAAGTGGAGAAGAAGAAGAAGAGTGGAATGAAGAAGAACAAAAGGGGAGGGGGCTGCTGCTGTGATTACACGGAAATGGGGGTAGGTAGGGGGCCGGCCACTAGAAATAAAGGTGGTTTACAATTCTCCAATGCCCAAAATGCCCCCCTCTCACTTGGTTTGGGTTCCGGGTTCCAAATGCACTCAAACTAGCTCCAAATCTCTCCAACTAACCTCCTAAAAATAAAATAATAATTCTAGGCCCCAAAATAATTCTCACAAGGGTGTGGGCTGGGTCGGACATGGGTCCACTAGGGTCTGACATGGGTCCAGGCTAGCCAAAACCCTAAAACAATCAAAATAAAAATAAGACAAGCACTAATTAAATATAAATATAAATAATTAAATACAATACACTATTTATCAATAAAAAAAATATACCCTATTTTCTAGAATTGGGTAGTGACACAGTGTACGGGCCTGATCAGGAGGCCAGATGTGCTACTGAGGAGGAGCTCGAGGAGACACCCTCAGAGTAGGCTTGACCCTAGATGCTGCTACCTAGAGATGGAGATGTTTTGATCAGATAGACACTGCTTAGTCTATTTGATTTTTCTGCGCTATTATCAGTTTTTGTAGTAGGCTTGTAATCTCACCAGTTGTGTACTGTATCAGACTCAGTTATATATATATTTCAGCATTTGTTTTCTGATATTTTGTTGTGGATGAGATAGCTTTACCTGTTCTATACTTGTAGTAATTTAGGACAGCGTAGCACGTCCCTTTGGGTCCATCAAAGTGGATTAAGCCCTTAGTGACGTGTCAGCTGGCCAGTGACACGTGGCCTAGTTCCTGACCTTTTGGGACTGGGGCGTGACAGTTAATGAATATTATGTGATAAGAAATACATGTCATTTGTTTTTTTTCTTCTTCTTCTTCTTCTTCTTCTTCTTCTTTGAGAGTGATGATAGATAGAGGCGAGTTTTTTTCGATTTTGGAAAAAAAATCGAACCAAATCGAATAAGAGTTTCGGTTCGGTTTAGAAATAAATCGATTCGATTTCGGTTTTAAATACTAAAATTTTTTATTCGATTTCGGTTTTGGATTTCGATTTCGGTCCAAAACCGAAAACCGAATAGGACTTATACAATTATGTAAATATCCTAAATTATATTCATATATTGTAATTATAAGTGTGTATATTTAAAAAATAAAAATTTTACGTATCTATTTTAAAGTCCAACTTAGATAATTTAACAAGTATTTTAACTTTGGACGTAAATACAATAAATGTGTATATAAAAATTTAATTTTTATATCATTTAACCATGATTTCAGTTTTTGATCATATCCTTTAAACAATATAAATAATCCAATCGAATAAACCAAATCGTTATTCAGCTCGATTCGATTTTTATTTTTGCTAATTTTGATTCGATTTTAAATTTTAAATTTTTTAATTTATTCGATTTTGGTTAATTCGATTCATTCGAAACCCCGAATAAGCTGATCGCTCACCAGGGCATGGAAGGAGTAAGAGGCTAGGATTATTCACAATATCACTATCAAATTTTCCATTAAGATCCATCACAATTTACAAACAAATCTTTTACCAATGTACCAACTTCACATAATTATTATTCCATTCAACATTCAACCACAGTTTCTTTGTCACAAAGGAGAAATTTCCAGCTCATCCCTGTCACTGTCTCCGACTGAAACTTAACAACAAAATAATAACAACAAAAAAAACAAAAAAAGAAAAGATAAAAACACCCACTCCGCCCCCCCCTCTTTCGAGTTTATTTCTCTCCAGATCAAAATCTCTCCCTCTCTTTCTCCTCCCTCTTTCTCCAGATCCAACGAAACCCTAATTTCCTCCGGAGCGCCGATCCCCGTCGCCATGGCTGCGGCCAACGCTCCGATCACCATGAAGGAAGCCCTCACGGTCACCCCCCCCCTCTCTCCCTTCGATTTCATTCGATTCGAAGTTGCTTATTATGCTCGATTTCGATTTGGTTTCAACTTGTTTGTGCTCGATTCCGATTCGATTTCGTTCGATTTGGAGAGGGATCTCGCGGATCTCTGCAGATCTACTGATGCCGATCGCGATCTGTTTCGATTTCGTTCTGATTCGTGAATTTTGTGCTGTTTGCTGTTGTTGTTGTTGTTCGGTTGCAGCTTCCCAGCGTTGGAATAAACCAGCAGTTCATCACCTTCACGCACGTCACGATGGAGTCGGAGAAGTACATCTGCGTCCGGGAGACCTCTCCGCAGAACAGCGTGGTTATTATCGACATGAGTATGCCGATGCAGCCGCTGAGGAGGCCCATCACCGCCGACTCGGCGCTGATGAACCCTAACAGCAGGATCCTCGCCCTCAAAGGTTCCAATTTGCCATCCCTACATTGTTCGTAGTGTATAGCTCGTGAAGTAGTGTTTTTTATGGTGATATCTTTTTTGTTACCTTGCTAACTTTTATCGCAACAGCTACTATATCTGGAAATACTAACTCATATCGATCGGGCTCGATTAATTTATATCCATTGACATTGCAACTTTGCAAGTGATCTGAGAAAGAACGTTTTAAGGACAAGAACGTTTTAAGGACCGTAAAAGTTAGATTTTGCAATAAACTAGAATGTCATGCCACATCTTCTCTGTATATGTTAATCTCTAGTGGGCTTTGTCCAATTTAATCCAAGTGCAAAAATTCGAGCTTGAAACTGGTATGCGTGTACTTATTTTGACGAAAGAGATCATCATAATCATTCAAAACTTTTCCAGTGGAACACATGAAAGCTCCATAAAAGAATTGTTGGATTTTCTGTGACCTGTGTTGGAACCAACATTAGACCTCTTTGTTGGTGCTGAATTATTAGCTGAGGTAGCTACGAGCATGAGAGGGCGATGCCATAAAACCCATAAGGCCAGTTGGTGGATAGGTAGGGTAGCTTTTTGCTGTTAGGTACATCTCATTCTTGGTAGCAGTAGCGGATCCAGAAGATGGAGTTGGGGCTTGGATAGTAAAAAAAAAAATCATTGTAAAAAAATTAAAGTGTGTTAGAGAGGATTCAACCCTGAGACCTAAGGAGCAAACAATAAATACTTAACCAACTACACTATAATTTGGTAATAACTTCAATGATAGAGAAACATATATTAATATATATTTTCACAAAACTATGGGAAAGACTGTAAAAAAGATCCTGAAAATCCACCTGAGGCTTGAGCCCCAATGACTTAGAAGTGGATCCGCCCCTGCGTGATAGCTCGATTATTTCTGTCAGTATTTGCTTACTAGTTGGTATTTATGGCGATGGGAATGATGAACTTGAACATGGTAGATAATATTAGTATCTCTTCACCTTCTCGTTTCAATTGTTCCCTTTCATGGCCGGCCCTAAGGAATTCTCGATCTTAAACTGTATTTTGTAAGCATGGGTACTCTACAGATTGGCGATGTGTTAGTTCTCATCGTGTTGCTCACATACTGCACTTGACATAATCTCCTAACTACACTTGGACACGCCAAAATATGTGCCATCTCCATGTCGCCTGTTGCCTGGTCCCCTGTGTTGTGTCCTGTTTGTGCCCTTGCAGTATAGCATCGCTTCATACATACCCTTTCAATTATCCCCTTCCATGGTCGGAATGAATCCTCGAGCTTAAACTGCGTGCATGACCAACATTGTGCCTTAAACTGCACACTGATTATCTTTCTTGGTTCTATAGTTTATGAACTGGAGATCCACTTAGAAGGATTGATAGCTTGGTAAATTTGGTCAATCATTCCATTCACTATTAGTTTACAGTGTGTCCCATTTCCGACTGACTTATGGTGGGACAAAATTTAGTGATGATGATGGCAGCAATGGCTTTGGTGCACTATACATCTCGTGGATGATGCATACAATTTGTATCCGGGGTGAAGAATAGTTTCATACTGAGTGAAGCCGATGAGGTGTTCACTTGTTTGGTTGTTCCTTCAATGGACTGTATCCAGCTCTTGTGACATTGTTAATGTATCAAAATGAAAATATTCATTCCGAGAATAATTGTATCAATTGACAAAGCTTCATTGTGGAATTGTAATGATCTTGTTGTGAAGTCCAACATATGCTCTGTGCAACAATTTTGATGATATGGATCACAATATTATTGATGGTTGTGGAAGATTGACAAAGGATGCAAGGAATGGATAGATGGGGATACTTGTGATGCATTAAGTTCAAGATTCAGTTGATACTTGATAGCACCTTCACTGATTGAAAATGAACATCAATGATCTTCTTAATCAGTTGCTTGTGATCTGGAAAACACTAATAATCTCGTCTTGATTTCTTTTCGTAATTGCCGCTAGTGGTTGGGAAGGGATTCTTCTACTTGACTTCGACATGGCTTGTACGGTGGAGTCCAAAATAGTGGCTGACATTGAGTTGGCAAATGTCTTCTTTACGCAGTTGCAACATTAGCTTCCAGTACCTTAATTTGATAAGTGCAACATTTGCTTCAAGTAGCAACCTTACTTTGAGATGTACCAAGAGGAGAGGAAGAGAAAACAATGGGTTTATTTTCTCATATTAGAATTGGTATAACCTAAGAATCTAGGTTAATTTTAGAATAGAGATTTAGGAACCTTCAAAAGATGGAGTAGGTATTACTTGGGTGGGACTAAATCTTGTTATCTACTTACTGTATAAAACATCAATGTTATAAATTGCGCTAGGCGGATTCGGTGCGCCAAAGGGCCGCCTAGCGCCTAGGCCACCTAGGCGGCCGCACATGAATATTTTTTTTTTGAAAATTTGAAATTTTATTGGATTTCTTTTACATTTTTTTGAAATTTGATTTTTTTTTGGAATTTGAACTTTTTTTTGAATATTTTTTGCAATTTCAAATTTGAAATTTCAAAATTCAAAATTTCAAAATTTGAATTTTTAAATTTTTGCCTTGACCGAATTGGCCGAACTGGCCGAGCTGGCCCGCCTAGGCGCCGAACAGGCGCCTAGGAGGCCGAATTGCAGGATTTCGGTGCGCGGGCGGCCGCCTGGCGTTTAGGCGCCGCCTAGTCCGATTTTTAGAACACTGCAAAACATTGATCTTGAATGTGTGCTTGTCATATCAAAATTGGGCATAATCATAAGGTCAACATTACAAGACATATATTTTAGATGGGATTATGATTAATTTATCTAGATTAAGGCTGTCTTGCTATCATTGTCTTGTTATTCTTCTTCCGGTTTAAAGCATAAGGGAACTAGGAATACTTTGGATATTTGAAAGCAATTAGAGATGCAGGCATTTAGGGACAACTTGGGATGGGTTTGGCATTTTTGAAGCTCATCAAAAGTTGCTTCCTTAGCTGCTGGACCAATCATTTTTGGTAGCTACATGCTTTTGTAAGTTGTTTTTCCATGCTGAAACTATTGAAAATGTCAAGTATTAATCAAGGTTCGCAGTATCAGCATCAGACCATTCCTATGAGTATCGGGATCGGCGGTATCGGTGGTTTCGGATCGGAGTATCGGATTTTTTTTAATCGGAAAACAAATAATTATTAATATTTTAGAAAATATATTTTATACATTTAGGCATAATTTTAAGTATTTTCAGTGTTGTTTCTTAGTAGTTTTGAAATTGAATGAAATAGTAGTCACCCATGCATATTGGTTTACATGTGATGATAAGTTTTCTTCTTTTACATGTTTTTACAACCTTACTATGATTTACGTACACCCTTTCTAATTGGTCTTTTTCGTTCAATTTTTTTTGTCGAATTGACCGAAAAAGAGATTCCCAATGTCGGTATCCGTCAGTATCGGATATCGGTTGGTATCGGATCGGGACATGCCAAACCGTATGGTATCGACTGTACCAGATCGGTATCGGCCGATACTGCAACCTATGGTATTAATATAAAGTACATTTAAAGGTAAACGTATAAGATGGAAAAAGCTAAATGGTATTTAAAAACAAGTTGTCTATTTGAAGATAACTAAGTTTAGAGAATCACTTGCAATAGTTTTCTTACTTTTTTGCAAATTTTAATAAAGATTAATGGGTACACCATTTAGGGTGATGTGCTTGTAGTCTAAGGTTGCTTGTAGTCTAAGGTACTACTGGAAAATTGGTGCACAACGTCAACTCTGCATTGAGGCATCAATAAAGGGATGATAGTAGTGAAATAACGAATATAGTGGTCCTCAGTGCTTGAAAAGTTGTTCAATTAGCCAACTACACCAGTAAGAAGCTATGTTACCTGGACTCGGGTCCTTCAAACTCATAATTGAAGGATACACTGACTCGGCTAAAAAGGATCCAATTTTTGGATATATGTACGGGGATATGACTATTAAAATAAATACATTTGAACATAGTTTCATAAAAAGACGCATCATGTAATTAAATTTGCATGGCTTCATAAAAGACATGTAATTAAATTTGTACGGTTTCATAAAAAGTCACTATCTAATTAAATTTGCATGATTTCATAAAAATACACAGTTGTAATAAAGTTTGCATGGTTTCATATATTTAAGCTTATAATTAAATTTGCATGATTTCATAAAAAGACATCATGGAATTAAATTTGTAAAGTTTCATAACTTTACCAGTCTACCATATTAAAATAAACTATCTACTTCACTATCTCATTAAATTAAACTATCTACTTTACTACTAGTCTTCCGATTGTCACCATGAAGGACCATGAATGATCTGATTTTCACCATGGAGGATCGGACACAGATTTCATACACATACCCATGTCCTATCGGGTGGACACGGGTACTTTTCCTAAAGTGGAGAGTCCGGGTAACATAGGTAAGAAGAGTGGATTTATACCAATCCTATCGGGTGGACACGGGTACCCATGTTCTATCGGGTGGACACGGGTACTTCTCCCTAAAGTGGAGAGTCCGGGTAACATAGATAAGAAGAGTGGATTTATACCAATCCTAAAAGTTGCATTCAAAATTCAAATGTCCTCTTAAGCTTTATTTATTTTCTTTGACCTAAATCACACAACTACATTTCCTACTTAGAAATGACACCTTAATGAAAAAATTACAGAAGTATTAGAAGCACAGACTTTTAAATGCTTCAGTCTATAAATTGAATTGAAATGTTATATATCCTCCATTTTTCGAGGTATATTGTGTATGGGTGAGTCACTCTACAAAAACCTTAATAACATGCCAAAACATACCTTAATAAAAAAAGTACAGAAGTATTAGAAGCACAGGCTATTAAATGTTTTTTATGCTTCAGTCTACAAAATTGAATAGAAATGTTATATATCCTCTATTTTTGGAGGTATATTGTGTATGAGTGAGTCACTCTACAAAAACCTTAATAACATGCCAAAACTTACTCGTACTGACATGCCCGACAGTCTCATTTCTTTGTAGTTGCCCCACATCTTATCTCTCTGTTCCGTTTTTGTGCAACATAGGAATATAACATAGTATTGCAACATAACAATAGTCAGACTCATATTTAAATTGGAATGACTCCAGTCCTTCATAAATTTTATATCATAAACGTAATTAAATTGAATTTGTCTTAGTAGACCCTTAGCAAATTGAAGACCTTACTGAAGGAGTCACATTATTACTAATAAAGGCTATGCTTCAATCATATAAAGCGTTCTACTGCACAAATATTGCAGTTTTGACGGATACCGATTGTATCGGTCATATCATATGGATTTTAGCCAGTCCAATCTGGTACTGACCCCTACCAGATACTGACAGCAGGGGATGAGCATCTTGGTCAATTCAACAAATAGAGTTTTTAGAACTAGAAATACAGGAAAAATAGTATCAACACAATAATTAGGCAGTGTAGACCGACATGCTATCACGTGTTTATAAGATTCATTATCGATACACCATAACCATCACCATTTGTCAAAGTTGTATATTTATAAATTCACAACATTCTTCCATCTTAAAATTATTCCATCCATAATTATATTTTTCGGTTTGACTGTCTAAAAGCAGGTAAATAAACAATTTCTCTTACTGCTGAATAATTCAGCAATATTGAATATTATTATATTTAAAACTAATAGGAGATGATAAATAATAGACAATTATGCCAAATGTATCAAACCTAATTTTAGTTTTTAACAAAAATTTTATTTTGTGGCTTTCCGAAACTAAGAACCCTGGAACTCCCATCCCAAACTATCTGCCGATACTGATATTCATAAGAATGAATCCAAAACGGATTCTGATATCCTTTATTACGAACCTTGTTACTGCATACTTCATTATTCTCTCCTCTCTTATGTGAGCACTGTGACCACATTGAGATGCATGGCACACATTTTCATCTTTATAAGTTTCGATGTCATTATTTTGTCATGTAAAGGATCTGGATTAGAAGGAATTTTGTTTTCCCCCTTAGATATGCATGCAATTGGCCTCACTAAATGAAACTAATTTGTTTCGATGTGTTTGATTAGAATCAGTTGCAGCATAACATTCATATGTTTGTAATGTACAAAGTACAAAATGTAGAGTAATATGCCAGTATAAGACATTGACAAAAATAGCTGCACAACCAAATTCATTCCTCCATTTGATCTCTATTATGGAAGAAATTAGCGTTTCTACTTTCCAGGTTTTCCTGGTTTGGAAAGGACATATTTGGGTTGGTTTTGTAGGGTTGACGAGAGGTGACTCAGGTTTAAGTGAGGGACGTAGCAGCGGAGCTTTATCGTAGTTGAAGAGGTATTTGGTTACGAGGCCCAGTTTGGAGGGTTTTGGTTATAGAGACAGTATATGCTATTGACCAAAATAGTTGCACAACGAAATTACATACCTTTATCATTGTAGAAGAGAAGTGATTATGGAATATGGATTGACAACTAGGGTTTGATGGAGCTTGTAGGGGCTGTAAGCAGCAGGTAATACTGCTGTAAGTAGATCACAATAAAGGCCAGATTGAGGGTTTTAGGGCTGCTGAACCTTAGGGTTGATAGGACAGGGTTTGGGCTGTTCTCAGCTCAACTAGTAGAGCTACAGAGGCTCATGTGGTTGGAGGTTTCCTTTCTGGATAGAGTTGCAGCCTACCACAAGCAGAGAAGTTTAGATGGGGACGAAAGGAAAAGAAAACAGAGAAAGAAGGAGGCTTCATACGACTCCTATAATGTCACACAATCTTGCATTGGACAAGCATTAAAGAGGGAAACTTTCTGGAGGCACAATCCTAGAACTTCATTCAATTCACTGATCCAAGTGAATGGTTGCCCTTCCCAGTTGGCCGCCTCAATGTTTACTTAAGGGGCATCAACTTATAATTAATAACTCATTTTTGCATAAATCCTTAAAGAGAGCATGTTTACCAAAATAGTTCAAATCGTACTAATAAAACTGAAATGAAGTAACTGCCTAACTGGATTCTAACTTCTAAGTTGACCCAAGCTAGATGTGGTACTAAATTAGGATTCATCTTTTTACTCATTTTCTTGAAAAATCAACTAGATTCTGATTGGTTCTCGTCAATAATGCTAGTCTTTGTACAGTTGTATGGTCCTGCTATACAAATGTATATAATGTGGTTAAAGTCCTCTGGAGGTAAACAAGTTGAAAGTGCAATTGATTGCTCTAAGTCTAACAACTTTAACTAAATGAACTCAGGTGATCCTTTGTCAAATCATGTTTAGGTGCCTATTGGCATAGTTTCTATGATTATGAATTAGGTTCGTAATTGAACACCTTTTAAGTAAATATGTAGTTATATCCAGTGTAGTTGAAGGCGCGCCTTGCTCCTAGGCGTAGGGGCAACGCCTCAGGGCACTCCAGGCAGGTCGCAATTCTTAAAGCGCACATAAAGCGCGCCTTTTCCGAGCGCCTTGGAATAGCTAAGACGCGCCTTGAAAATATTGTGAAAAAAATAACATGTTTAGACTATTTTTTGAACTGATGTACTGTTTTAAACTGCTTTTTGAACTGTTGTAGTTTTTTTTTTACTGTTTTCTCACTCACTCAATTCAAAGTGATCGCAACCTAGACATAGGAGAATTTGAAGCACACATGTTTATCAATATAGAAATCCGATATATATATATATATATATATATATATATATATATATATATATATATATATATATATTATTTTTGCGCCTCGTGTCGCTCGGGCCCGCGCCTTAAGTGCGCCTTGCACCTTGGGCGATTTGGACCCTTTGCGCCTCGAGTGCGCCTTGCGCCTTTGACTACCTTGGTTATATCTTCATTTTGAATCCTTCATGTTGCTTTAGTGAGAGTTGATGCTGCTTTCATGTGCTCACAGTCATGATCTTGGACTAGATAGTGTCACTATAAGTTGATTTCTTCTCCTGTTCTTTTTGATGCTCTGAAGATATTTGAAATAACGAGGCAACTTTTGACTAATTCTGCCTCAACGTATGAGTAATCACGAGGCAATGTATGGCATTGTGTATATTTAATGAACTAGGTTGGTAATTGATCATCTGTAAGTAAATATGTACGAATATCTTCATTTTGAATCCTTCATGTTACTTCAGTGAGAGTAGATGCTGCTCTCACGTGTTCAGTCATGATCAGTGTTGGACTAGATATTGTCACTATAAATTGGTTCTCTTGTGCAAGTCTATTCGAGGCTCTGAAGATATTTAAAATCATGAGGCGATGTATGACTACTTTGGGCTCATGTATAATGTGATCAAAGATTCATTTTTGTCCCCAATTTTTATGCTGGCAAATGTGCTAACCTTTGTTGCCTAATTGGAAATTATTATGCTCTGAAAATTTTAAAATCACGAGGCAACATATGACTAGTTCTCCTCGTGTATAATGTGATCACAGATTCATTATTGTCCTTAATTATTTTGCTTGCAAATGTGCGAATTTTTTGTTGCCCAAATGGAAGTTATTATATGAGACCTTGTCTTTTGACTCATTTTCCCTCTCCCTCTTGGCCCTTCAAACTGGCCTTCTAATTTCAACCTTGAACTTGTTTCTATGGTTCTTGCTTTTGCTTATGGCACCCATTTACCAAAGGCTATCTCATGCTGAGTTGGTAGGACTTTCATCAGTCCTTGAGTTGTTTTCTGTTGTTTGTTGTTGGGGATAAGCCTGGTTGAAGATGACATGATTCAGCATTCTTGCATGCCCTTGATTTGCTGGTCATAACCATAACGATGATGGTTGTTTTTTGCTTTGTGTTTATCATAATTCAATAAACACTATTTTTATCAGGTACGTATAGTGTTGTTATAAATTTTTTTTTACCTTCCATCAGAAGTGTACTAGGTTTTTCTCGATATTCTACATCTGTGCATTTATCAACTCTTCACATATAAATCAGCAGATCTTTAGAGCAGGTGTTTCCGTGTAGTGCATGATTTTATGTCCCCTGGAATTCAACAATTTTTTCTTATTTCTTGGAGCTATGCTGCATGGACACGAATACGACATGACGGAATTTGGAGGAAGGGGGGGGGGGGGGGGGGTGTGGACATGACATATTTTGGCTGTATCCTAGTGTATTTTGGAGTAGTTGTGCCGTGTCTGAAACGTGTCGGACATGACACAACACCAGTTTTTTAAGTGTCAGTGCTTCCAAGACTGGTTGAAACATTATCTTGTTGATGCTATTTATTAGAGCTTGTAGTGTTAAATACATTTTATTGTTGACAACAGTGCCAAAGGCATCCATGCTTCCAAGATTGGGGGAAAACATTATGTTGATAATCTACTTTTAGATCTTTTACTGTTAAAGACACTTTGTTGTGGAAAACAATACCAACGGCAAAAACTACATGTATAGTTGGCCTTTGTGCTTGCAGGTTTCAAATGACGCTTTAAATCATCAGATCTTCTTATCTTGTCTACGCTTGCTGATACTATTTTCCATGTTCTTGTGCATATATTCATCATAATTCTTTTGTGAAAGTGTAGCTCAATTACCGGGAACTACTCAGGATCACCTACAAATATTCAATATTGAGTTGAAGGCAAAAATTAAATCTCATCAGATGCCGGAACAGGTGAGTATGCATGTGATGAACTGTTTATTGGTTGTGCTTACTGGGCATTTCTTTCTATGAGATGTTTTCCAGATCCGAGGGCATGTTTTTTTTTTCTTCTAAATAGTCTCCTACCTTGTGCAGGTTGTATTTTGGAAATGGATCACCCCAAAGATGTTGGGGCTGGTCACGCAAACCTCTGTGTATCATTGGTCAATAGAAGGTAAGAGTTCGAAGTCGAGTTGTAGATACTAGTTACTAAGATTTGATAATATATCATGTCAAAATGCTCTTTGTAATCTATCCATTGTAATGTACCATGTACAGGTGATTCGGAGCCTGCAAAGGTGTTTGATAGAACAGCTAATTTGTCAAATAATCAGATCATTAACTACCGTTGCGACCCTTCTGAAAAGTGGCTAGTTTTGATAGGAATCGCCCCTGGTGCTCCTGAGGTACTTCAACTATGTGACATAATATTTCTCAAATCAGAAGGGTCCTTGTGGTGACATAGCTGATTTTGCAACAAACATAACTCACTAATAATAATGGTTTCAGTTTCTCAGATTCCATCAATATATGATGGCATGCTATATTATATAACTATTATATTGGGATCACTTACCATTTTATCATTAGCATCGATAATTACAGTGCTAGTGATTGATAATGTTCTATGGGAGTGTAAAGCTGTATTGGTTGAATTTTAATTTGTAGCTTTCCCTAAAATGAGAGCATGGTCATACTATAAATAATCTGAGAACAGGGGTTATTAAGAACAAAATGTGGTGATTCAATTCTAGGGAGGCAATTCATATTTCAGTCTTTTGATGTGTTGGACAATTGTGCTCGTTGAGGACTCTTCAGACATTCGGAAGATACATTAATTCATTCTATCAAGATAAAATTATTGCCCTTGTATGTTGATATTAGCAATTCCCAGAGATGCTTTCTGACACCGAGAACCTTCTAGATGCTAAATTGAAAGTTCCAAACTATTGAAGGAATCCTAAACTTCATAGTTAGCTGGATTACCATACAGTTTCTGTCATACCTTTTCCTTTGGATATTCTTCCAAACTATAGCTAGCTTTAGATAATTAAGAGCCGATTTACTACGGACTCTTAGCCATGGACAAAATAAACATATCTTCTTTGCTCGAACAAATTAGGAATACTTTCACAGTTTCACTAGCAGTAACACGAGAAGCAATCGTTTGAAATGGTTTGACATGTGCAGCTCAGATTGGTAGATTTTACCTTTTAGGAGGATTAACAGAATCTCCATTGAATCGAAAGCACTTATTGGTTAGAGGTACACTAAGAAAACACGAATTATGGTGGAAAAGGAGATATTTAGCTACTTATGTTACAAAGATACGGCCATTAATCCAGCAGCATGGAAAAAAGAACATTTAGCGAACCCCAAACCTCTGGAATGAGGGGTCAGTTATGCAAATATGTACATGCTTATATATGCCAAAATTGTGCATAATCAACCTTCCATAGTTGATAAGACTGGCTTACTAGGTTGATAAAGTTGGCTTAGGCGTTGTACTTTGCATCATGACCTGAACTTGAATCATTCAAATGAAATTGCCTATATTGCATGGATACTTCAATGGAGGCACTATGCACAATTTGATCGTATCACTATTTCGGATATTTCAAGGATATGTATTGGATACTCTTCTTACATATTCTTAATAGTTATCTTGTATCATGTATTACTCTGAGTTAGAAGAGAATAAGAACATAGTAATGCTAGTGAGAAGATGTAACAACGTTTAGGAACATACAAAGGATCAAATTAATTTTATTATAGTTTTGTTCCTTGTTAGTTAAAAATATCCTTCCCTTCTGTTCTAACAGCTCCTGGGCTTTAAACCTCTCACTTATTTTTCTAAAGAAACTAAAGCCAATAGGTTATTTACATATTTATTTATTGTCATATTTCTACCATAGTTTCCTAGTATTTCAGATATGCTATGTCACTGTACCAGTTCGTGTCAGGTCGCGAGTCACAACATCCATATCCAATATTGAGTGATGCCCTGCAAACTGCAGTTATGATGGTGTTGTCATCAAGAATCATGCACATAAGCACACACATGGCCGCCTGCGTCCTTTGTAAAAGTAACGTCCTGCAACTATAACAGTTGCATCATCTGGATTCATGCAAATAAAGCACACAAAAATATTTTCATGGCTCATGCTTACACATGTAGAGTTGATTTTACCCGGTAGGCTAGTCTTTCTTGTTTAATGAACAGGCAGGCAGAGCGAGCAACTTGTTAATACACCATTGATAATGGTTTCTATGACCTGAACATCAATGATAATTCAAGCTTAAGCTTCTATCTTGTAGCAAAATGAGTAGCTTAATATAAACTCTACTTGTCTAGGTTAGAAATCTTCCATATGTCTGCATGTGCATGTGTGTATCTATGGTGTTAACTGATTCTAGTTTTTTAGTGTATACACTCCCACAATTCTGTTCAGTATTGATGCTTGTTGATGACGAATCTGTCATGTATATCATGCCACGGATGTGTTTTCCCCTCACAATTCTTGTTTTTTCGGCTTTTCGATTGGTAATCGAGATTGCATCTTAATGGAACATAACCCAAGATGTTCTTTTTCTGAAAATAAAGAAAAAAGTACAAGGTTCGTTGCAAAACCTTCAGTGGTGACTACACAAGGTTCCCTAAGGTTAAATAACGCAGCACGAAGACAATCTTTGGAGAACCACTGAACCACAAAGTGCACACCTTTTTGGTTCTCTGGATTTTTAGTAAAATTGCTGTTAGTTTTTTTTGCTGTTCATGATTAGTGTTGTTGTACAATCTTTCAATGTTTTTCTTTCCTTGAAAGTTCGTCTCTTTATTCCTTAATTTTGGTTGTAGAGGCCACAACTGGTTAAAGGAAATATGCAACTTTTCTCTGTGGATCAGCAACGTAGTCAAGCACTTGAAGCACATGCTGCTTCATTTGCATCATTCAAGGTGTGTATATACGGTTAAGTTTTTTCTTTCACAACTCTGATCTTTATGTTGCCCATTTTGGCAATTTTAGCGCTCCTGCTATTGACTTGAAGGTGGTGTACTTATTGCTAGGTTGCTGGAAATGAAAACCCCTCAACTCTAATTTGCTTTGCTTCAAAGACCACTAATGCTGGACAAATCACTTCAAAATTGCACGTGATTGAACTCGGTGCACAGCCAGGTACCTCTTATATACTTGCACATACTACTCCCATGAGTGCAGATGTCTTACCATTCATTGGTTTCATGTCATAAAATCGTCACTCTTTACTGTTAGCAACTGCTCTTGGGGATGACTTTTTTCCCTTCGTCTCTTTCACCATCCAAGGATATTTTTATGGCTCAGTCATGTACCTTCTTTTAGTACAGTCCATTACATGCACAATGATTCCTACTAGTACCAATACTGTTTTTTTTTTAATACCTCCTGTTACTGCTTTTGCTGCTTATTTCTTCCATACCAACCTAATGGTGTATGCCAAGAAATTTGACATGATCAATGAAAATATTCGTTCCTACCGGAAAAATCTAGTAAAAAAGATTCTTTTATATTTTGGTGGATCTATTGTTCTTGTTCCTTCCATCGTACTTTTTCCCACTCTTCTGATTGGGAAAATACATTGTGTACTATGTTACTCAATTATCAGATATTATTCAGGGAAACCCAGCTTTGCAAAGAAACAAGCAGATCTGTTCTTCCCGCCGGATTTTGCTGATGACTTCCCTGTAGCGATGCAGGTGAGTTTTAGGACAATAATTAGTATTTCATCTACGAGACAGTGGTTTGCTCTCAAACTTTAATTCGATAAAACACTTTTTTTTGCAGATCTCTCAAAAATACAGCCTGATATATGTCATTACGAAGCTTGGCCTTCTTTTTGTCTATGATTTGGAGACAGCTACAGCAGTTTACAGAAATCGGATTAGTCCAGATCCTATATTTCTAACAACTGAAGCTTCAGGAATTGGCGGCTTTTATGCTGTTAACAGGAGAGGACAGGTTTTACTGGCAACCGTCAATGAAGCAACTATTGTGCCTTTCGTCAGTGGTCAAGTATGTTTTGTATGTGTCTCTTTTTGTCTTAATGCAAAATATGAAAGACACATTAAAGACTATATCTGGTTTCTCGCACAGCTGAACAATTTGGAGCTTGCTGTTAACCTGGCCAAACGAGGAAACCTTCCAGGGGCAGAGAATCTGGTAAGCTTACTATCTCATTTTCTTCCCTCTATACGATACTTCTTTTTTCCTGTGATGAAAAATTACAAATTTATGGTCTTGATGTTTTTTTTCTTGTTTTTAATTCAGAAACAAGCATCTGTTTGAACATTTGCAGATTTTATCATTTTAAAGGGCCTATTTCTTTTTTCAAGTCATCTAGAACTTGGTTAACAAAAGCTTGAAAGTTTATGGGGTTTGAGAAAAATATTTCTTGTTTGCAATTGCATTTCTTGAAATTACAAAAAGCTGACAAATAATTGAAGTCATGACATTTACATGTGTAACCATCTTATACAAGATACGTGATCCATATTTGAGTAACTGGTGTGGAGTTGGAAATATGGGGTGTAGAGGTGCAGGTTGGGCCGGCCCGATCAGGCCCAAATATTCTGAGCCGCATACGTGCTCACGGCGGGGGCCTGCGTGTTGAGCCGGAAAAAGGATATGGGTGGGACAACCCGGAAAATGGATATGGGAGGCATAACACGGCACATGGCATATGACACAACCGATTCATGTGTCTACGTCGGCCAGCCCACAAGCATGCCGCTGGTGGGCTGGATCCGTGCCGCCGAAAAGACATTAAAGCCCAAAGAAAATAGGGCTATAGGGCATTTTTCAGAAAATTATTTTCATAAAAAAAAAATTAGGCCAATAACGATAAGGCTATAACCCATTCTTGTTTTGTATATTTTTTTAATAAGCAAATTAAGTTTAAAAAATGCAAATCAAGACTAAAACATAAAGTAACAAGAGTGACTTGTGGGTAGCTAAATAAATTGAAATACATGGCTTTGCCTTCAAGACTCTCATAGAGCTTTGTCCTTTTGTCTCGAGCTTCAAGGCTAATGAGATTGGATATAAACATGTACTTGCCTTGATAGGTGCCATGTGCCAAATCTCGGTTGCCAAGTATTTTTTTTCTTTCAATGTATTGCATTCAACATTAGTTACAATCTGAAACTCCATCCTCCCTTATATCATGCACTCTAGTTATATATTTCCAAATATATACTGCCCTAAGGCCTTGCGCTCCTTGGTTTGTGGTTCCTGCTGATGCGATTGTTGATAATCCATATTTCAAGTAGACCTCCCTCCCGTTTAGTTAAGTCGAAGGCCGAAAATTTTTCTATCTCTGAATTTCTCTAGTAGCTAAGTTAGAACAAAGAACAAAGAGCAGGAATAATAGTAGGTGTGATAATTTTAGGGCAGAAAAAGATGGATTGGTGTGGTGAGATTGAGGGTAGGATACTCATTTATCGAAATTTGGGGGTATATTTTAATAATTATTTGCTTTTCGGTACCCAAAAAAAATCTGATACTCTTATTTGAAACCGTTTATATTGCCGATCTCGATACTCATAGGAAGGGTTCGATTCCGATACTTCAAACCTTCATAAATATAAAGATATAACAAAAAATGCGAAATATAAATAAATCCAGTATAGAACGTAATGATACCTAGATCCAAGGGGGAATCCTATCGTTACTCCTAGGGGTAGGCCTCTAGATAATCCTGCTCGACCACCTGGAAGGAATTATGTCTTTAGAGGGACGTAACACGATACGTAAAAACATGTCAAGAAATAAAATATGGTAAATAACATACCTCAAGAATCATGGTACATCGATATCTAACCAGCTATGTGATATATAATTGAGGACAACGTTCTCACGCATGGTTGTCCGACTAAGGGGTAATATCTATCGTAGCTCTTCCTGGACTCATAGTTAGGGTGGACCATAGTTGC
Source organism: Iris macrosiphon (assembly GCA_036927795.1). NCBI lineage: Eukaryota > Viridiplantae > Streptophyta > Magnoliopsida > Asparagales > Iridaceae > Iris > Iris macrosiphon. Next base: position 4,616,789 of record JAYESA010000018.1, on the reverse strand, counting down.
CTAATTCGCCAACCCCCCTACGTCCCACGAATTGGGACGAACGACCCGGAACGGGGTGCGTTCGCGACCTGTTCGTCAAATTTAGCGACTCGGATTTTGATGGCTTTGGTTATGAACTTATGATATTTGGTTTAGTTACAAGAATATTGTCTATGCTTTCCTTCACTTGGATTTTGATGATTTTGGTTATGAACTTATGATATTTGGTATATACTTCTATATAATTGTATATGATACAAAATACGACCCAGATAAAAACGAACGACGACCCCAAATAGCTTACCGAATAAGCCTACCCCCACTGCACTGCGTACCGGCTGAGGTACCGTACCGCGTACCACGTACCAAAGCGACCCACGATCCTGGTAACATTGGGGTGGATAACTAACTACCCTAGCTCGTCATGAGGCTAAGGGATCACCGAAAATAATTATGTGCATAGTAGCTTAGGCGTTTAGTAAATGTTCTTCCCACCCAATGATACTATACGAGTCATGCCCATGATGCGTCTAGTCAAGGTCTAGTATCTATGGACCATCCACGAGTAATCCACAGGTAATTCACAAGAAATCCACAAGTTCATGAGTAATCCACAAGTAATTCACAAGAAATCCACAAGTTCATGAGTAATACTAAATCCATAATCCTACGCAAAAACTAACTAATAAACGTCTTGATCATCCTGACGATAAGTCACATACAAGGGTACATGCTCAAACATGATTGCAAATATAAAACCGTATCCCAAGCTTGTATCCTTATCTAATGGAAATACTATAATACCAACCACAATCACTAACATAGATTCTAAAACACCATTTGCGTTGCACCTGAGTTTGACTCGGACGCTCGGGCACCGATCCTCTATATTACAATCACAATTACAAACCTAACTATAGAGTAACTATTTCTATGAATTTAAATACACTTGGCAAGTATAGGTATACTAGCTTGATTCGCGTTTGGGAAGAGTCGATATGTCAGACACGTTCTTATGGGACACGGAAGGATACCAATCTCCAAATGTCTATCCGAGAACACCAACGAGTCCAAACTCCACAAATAATCACCGTGCAACGTCCAAACGTTCAAAATATCCAAGTCTAAAAACGGGCACGAGAGTCAAATTGGACCGATATGTGGGCACTACAGGATATCAAAAATGAGCTAAGTTAGAATAATGCCAAAATAGAAATATGAAAGATTGATATAACCGGAATGATGGTAAGAGTTCAACAAAACTTACAAATTCGAAATTTGAGTTGCGGGTCGTCTGAACGACGTAGCTTGCCAACATTTGGCTGAAAAATGCGTCTCCCGAAAAAGGTTGTTAGAACTTGTTGGAAACTTCAGCGTAGGACTATTTCGGCAGTACGAATCCAACGGTACAAATTTTGCGTTTAAAGGACAATCTTATGCGAAGTTACGAGTCCGTGTCGGTGTGTTCAGATACGACGATCGGAGGCGGATACGACACTGCGAGCGCTTGACGAAATCCGTCGATTCGTACATGTTGAGAATTACGTTATGCGCCTTTCAGAGCGATTGGTTCGTGACGAGATGTAGTAGAAGCTCGGGTAGGTGCATCGACCAAGGTGGTTTTGGAATTGAAAGAGGGGTCCCCCCTCTTTTGCAGAATGATGGCCGGCATCAGAGCTTGGTGCTCTGAGCGAATGCGAGGGGGGGGGGGTGCGGTCATATGGTGGCGGCACTGGTGCGATAAACTGGAGCTTGCGGGAACAGTGATAAAGCGGGGAGGTCGTCACGGTCGAGTGGCAACGGCTGGACAGGTTGGCCAAAAGAACTTGGAGCCTTCTGTCTGTCCTGCTGCTCGCATAAAGCTCTCCAAGCAGAGTGGCTCCTGACATCGATACTTGAGGTCGCGCACGAGGAGGTCTAAGCGGTGGCTCTGGCTCCTCGAGATGCAGGCGGGTTGCTCGTAGGAGCTGAGGATCGGCGACCGGCAGGACTGGGATGGCGGAGAGGATGACGAGAGCTTGGGTAATGCTCCGGCCAGAAGAGAGCGGTGACGCTCAGTTCGCAGATGCACAATATAGCCCAGGTGAATGGCTCTGTTAGTGAGCAGGGCAGTCGGCATAGTTGGGAATGGTTGTGAGGATACAGGAGATGTTGGAGGGGGATTTATTTGTTTATTTGTGAGTGAGTTGGAGAGAAGGGGGTTAGATTTAAGGGGTTAAGCTGATTGAATGGAGCGAGCTGGAGATGTGGGGACTAATTACTGAGTGGCTGTGAGGAATTTGTGGATTGAGTTTTGGTGATTGAGAAACGAGTGTGGGCGGCAATGGAGCTGGGTGTGGTGGGGAAGTGCATGAGTTGTGATAAAATTAGTTAGCTAATCACTTGTAAAAAAATGTAATTAAGGAATTAATTACAGGCTAATTAAGATGGGGATTTAATTAAAAATTCAAACTTTATAAAAAGGATTTTAATTAATACAATAATTTGCTAAAACATAATTAAAATTTTAATAATTAACACAATACAAGTGAGTTATTTAGCTAATTAGGACAATACTATAATTAAATCTTAATCTTATTATTTAAAAAGTTTTGGGTTATTACATATGAATATGCACTTCTTTATCTAATGTTTTAGTGCTCTTACATGTTAAAAAAATGCATCAGAATCTTGTTAAGCATGTTTATACTTTATATTGTATCCATCCGTTGAAAGGTAGATGGACCTGCTAGTTTCTTTGGTTAAATACTGTTACTTTTTATGACATGCTCAAACTTTAAGCTTTCTTATTTACTTGATCCCCAAAATATTTTATTACTCTTCTTTCACTAACCTATTCATGATGTATCTTTCTTGTGAATTAGGTCGTGCAAAGGTTTCAAGAGTTATTCTCCCAAACAAAGTATAAAGAAGCTGCAGAGCTTGCTGCTGACTCTCCTCAAGGCATTCTAAGGACACCCGAGACTGTGGCTAAATTTCAGGTTTTTGTCCTATAGGCTTCTACCCCTTCTTTTACTTGTTAGATTAGTTGTTCCTTACAGACTGCAGATTGAATTTTCTTTTCCATTTGCATTAGAGCTAACGCTTTTCCACTTTGTACTAGCCTCTTGCATATTTTTGACCAGTACTAAAATTGTTATAATTCTGGGTTTGCGTCTTCTTTTAGGACCTTGTTGAAGAAATATTATTCATATAATTGATAAATATTTTTTGGCAATGCAGAGTGTTCCTGTGCAAGCTGGACAAACACCTCCCCTACTGCAGTACTTCGGGACATTGTTAACAAAGGGAAAGCTCAATGCATTTGAATCTTTAGAATTGTCCCGTCTTGTTGTAAACCAGAACAAAAAGAATCTTTTGGAGAATTGGTTGGCTGAGGATAAACTTGAGTGCAGCGAAGAACTTGGTGACCTTGTGAAGGTACGAATCTAATATTATTACCTTGTATAATCTAGTTGTCTTCCTTGATTGTGTAAATTATTTCCATTGGCGCCTTTGTCTAGTGTATTATGGGCAACTGTCAACAGCTAGCTCAGATTAACTACTGCCCATATATTATGTTTATTTTCTCTTTCTTTTGTTTGTTAGACTGTCGACAATGATATGGCACTCAAGATATACATAAAAGCAAGGGTTACTCCAAAAGTTGTTGCTGCTTTTGCTGAGCGAAGGGAGTTTGATAAGATTCTTATTTACTCAAAGCAGGTGATGCATTTACTGTTTTACTTAGATAATGTGTGCTTGTGTTAGCTGCTACTTGGTGGGGATCATGATTGTTGAACTTTACCATTATTTTGTACAGGTTGGATATACACCAGATTATCTTTTCCTTCTGCAAACAATTTTGAGATCAGATCCCCAGGTAATTTAGGTTTAGTTGCTTTTTGCTGAAGCACATTAGTTCTTTTAATCTTAGGGTTTGTGAACAAAAATATAAAATATATTGACACAAAGTTATAATTCTTATGTTCAAATTATGAGCAACCTTAAGCTTCATTCCTGTGGACTATTTTTCTCTCTTCATTCAGGAGCAAGTTTAACTAAAAGTGGAGTAATCGTTTATCAGTATAGGCTAACAATCAATAACAACTTGCTTTGCAGGGAGCAGTTAATTTTGCTCTCATGATGTCGCAAATGGAAGGTGGCTGCCCAATTGATTATAATACAATTACGGATCTTTTTCTTCAGGTTAACTCCTCTCGTTGACTCCAATATTTTTATTTATTGTGGTTGGTACAGTGATTGATAAAACAACTGTATAATAAAAGTTTGAATGATATCTCATTCTTCAGCAAACACTTACTTGCAGCTATCTGATGGTGTGTTTATCTGTTGTTTCTGGGTTTTTTTAACTATAGAGAAACTTGATCCGAGAAGCAACAGCTTTTTTGCTGGATGTCCTGAAGCCGAATCTACCTGAACATGGTTTTCTTCAAACAAAGGTGACATCTGTATAATTTTTTCGTCACATTTTTCTTCTGTGATTTTGTATCGCCGTCTTATGTTTTAACACAATACAGGTCTTGGAGATCAATCTGGTGACCTATCCAAATGTTGCAGATGCTATATTAGCTAATGGGATGTTCAGTCACTATGATCGTCCTAGAATAGGTCAGCTATGTGAAAAGGCTGGCTTGTTTATGCGTGCTCTGCAGGTTGGATCCACATTCCATGTCCAATTTGAAATTTATTTTGTTTTATACCTAGAATTAACACATCTTCACTAGTGCAGCATTATACAGAACTGCAGGATATTAAGCGTGTTATTGTAAATACTCATGCCATTGAGCCACAGGTCTGTCATTTTTTTCTCCTCATTGGTCTAATGACTTTTTATTTTGAGACTGAATTTACTATGTTGTGCTCCCAGTCTTTAGTGGAATTCTTTGGGACCCTTTCAAAGGAGTGGGCTCTGGAGTGCATGAAAGACCTTCTGGTTGTAAATTTGAGAGGGAATCTTCAGATAATTGTGCAGGTAATGTTATTTGTTTCTTATCTGTTTTGAGGCATTATTTAAGTGGACGTGTTGTATGTTCACAATAAATGCATATCTGCAGACTGCCAAAGAATATTCTGAGCAGTTGGGTGTGGAAGCTTGCATTAAACTTTTTGAGCAATTCAAGTCCTATGAAGGTCTTTACTTCTTTCTGGGATCATACTTGAGCTCTAGGTACATTCTTGAAGTTTAATGTTTTCTTTCTTAGAAGGTACTTGCAAAGGCAGTTCTCTAGTTAATGTGTGTGTATGTTTATATTTTCTATAATGAAACAGTGAGGATCCGGATATACACTTCAAATATATTGAAGCTGCAGCCAAAACTGGTCAAATCAAAGAAGTCGAACGAGTGACAAGAGAATCTAACTTCTACGATGCTGAGAAGACGAAGAATTTTCTAATGGAGGCAAAACTTCCAGATGCCCGCCCCCTGATCAATGTCTGTGATCGTTTTGGTTTTGTCCCTGATTTAACTCACTACTTGTACTCGAACAACATGCTTCGATATATCGAAGGTTATGTGCAGAAGGTACGAATCTCTTCAAAATCAATGCATTCTTTATGTTTCACCTTCTATTAGCTCTCTATAACACAACTTGACCTATGGACGGTAACACAACTTGACCTATGGACGGTTTAATTAGAGTGGACTAATAAATATTAACCTGAAAATTGATATTTATCTTATAGGTGAATCCAAGCAATGCTCCCTTGGTTGTTGGGCAACTGCTTGATGATGAGTGTCCAGAAGATTTCATCAAAGGTCTTATTCTTTCAGTTCGTTCTCTCCTTCCTGTTGAGCCTCTTGTGGATGAATGCGAAAAGAGGTCAGACCTAGTACCTTGCCATGCCACCCAAATATGTGTATTTGAACTCAATCACCTCACTCCTGGCTTATGTTCTGTAGGAATCGGCTCCGTTTACTCACACAGTTTTTGGAACATCTTGTGAGTGAGGGAAGCCAAGATGTTCATGTTCACAATGCTCTGGGAAAAATTATCATAGACAGCAATAACAATCCAGAGCATTTTCTCACCACCAATCCATACTACGATTCACGTGTTGTGGGTAAATATTGTGAAAAACGGGATCCAACTCTTGCAGTTGTTGCTTATAGACGAGGACAGTGTGACGATGAGCTCATAAACGTTACAAATAAAAACTCGTTGTTCAAACTGCAAGCCAGGTATGGGTCATGCCATCCATTTATCTAATACTACTCATCTGTTTATCCTTTGATGTATACCCTTTTAGTTTACTTTGTTGATTTATTACTTTTTCAAATTTCAGGTACGTTGTGGAAAGGATGGATGCTGACCTTTGGGAAAAAGTGCTTGTTCCTGATAATGAATATAGAAGACAGCTTATTGATCAAGTTGTTTCGACTGCTTTGCCTGAAAGCAAGAGTCCTGAACAAGTTTCTGCAGCTGTGAAAGCTTTCATGACTGCTGATCTTCCTCATGAATTGATTGAACTTCTCGAAAAGATAGTGCTCCAAAATTCTGCTTTCAGTGGCAATTTCAATCTGCAAAACCTGCTTATCTTAACTGCCATCAAAGCAGACGCATCAAGGGTTATGGATTACATCAATAGATTGGATAACTTTGACGGACCTGCAGTGGGAGAGGTTGCCGTTGAAGCACAGTTATACGAGGAAGCCTTTGCCATTTTTAAGAAGTTCAACTTGAATGTGCAGGCTGTTAATGTCCTCTTGGATAATATCCAAAGCATAGAGCGTGCTGTGGAGTTTGCTTTCCGAGTTGAAGAAGATGCTGTTTGGAGTCAGGTAGCCAAAGCCCAGTTGCGGGAGGGGCTAGTGAGTGATGCAATTGAGTCATTTATTCGAGCAGATGACGCAACCCAATTCTTGGATGTTATTCGGGCTGCTGGGGATGCTAATGTTTATCATGACTTGGTGAAGTACTTGTTGATGGTGAGGCAGAAGGCTAAAGAGCCAAAGGTGGATAGTGAACTCATATATGCGTATGCCAAGATAGATAGGCTGACTGAAATAGAAGAATTCATTCTTATGCCAAATGTTGCTAATCTCCAAAATGTCGGTGACCGTCTATATGATGAGGCCTTATATGAAGCTGCAAAGATCATATTTGCCTTCATTTCTAACTGGGCAAAACTGGCCTGTACACTGGTTAAGCTCAAGCAGTTTCAAGGTGCAGTTGATGCAGCCCGTAAAGCAAATAGCTCAAAGACGTGGAAGGAGGTCTGTTTTGCTTGCGTGGATGCTGAGGAGTTCCGCTTGGCGCAAATATGTGGCTTGAATATAATTGTGCAGGTTACTTTCATGATTTTAATATTTTATTCCAGTTTTATGGTTTAGTATTTCTTTCTTCAGTTGTTGCTGAAGACCTTTAAACTTGCAGATTACATGAAGTTTCATTTTTGGCTTCTTCCTTTGCAGGTTGATGACTTAGAAGAGGTCAGTGATTATTATCAGAACAGAGGATGCTTCAATGAGCTGATCTCTCTTATGGAGAGTGGTCTTGGTCTGGAACGAGCGCATATGGGTATATTCACAGAGTTGGGAGTCCTGTATGCTAGATATCGTCCAGAGAAACTTATGGAGCACATCAAACTCTTCTCGACTCGCCTCAACATCCCCAAGCTTATCCGCGCATGTGATGAGCAGCAGCACTGGAAGGAGCTAACATATTTGTATATACAGTATGATGAATTTGACAATGCTGCTACCACTATCATGAACCATTCTCCTGATGCATGGGATCACATGCAGTTCAAGGATGTCGCTGTTAAAGTTGCAAACGTTGAGCTTTACTACAAGGCAGTACATTTCTACTTGCAGGAGCATCCAGACCTTATTAATGATCTTCTCAATGTTCTTGCTCTCCGTGTGGACCACACGCGTGTCGTTGACATCATGCGGAAGGTTTGCAGCGATATCTTGTGTTCTTTATTGATTTTATCTGATAACTTTGGTTGGGAGAGCTCTGCTGCATGATACTCGTGAAATATCTTCTGTTCTGGTACGATGCTCTATATATACTCCTAACATCTCTTTCCTGTTTTTTCCTGTATCCAGGCTGGTTACTTGCATATTGTGAAACCCTACATGGTTGCAGTACAGAGTAACAATGTATCTGCTGTCAATGAAGCATTGAATGAAATATATGTTGAGGAGGAGGATTATGACAGGTTACGGGAGTCCATCGATTTGCATGATAACTTCGATCAGATAGGACTTGCACAGAAGGTAAAGATGTTGCAATTTTTACTGTCAAAATCTTCTTATTAAAGAAAAATAGTTCTGAAGAGTGTCTTTTGTTAATCTAATCAGATTGAGAAACATGAGCTTCTTGAAATGAGAAGGGTCGCTGCATATATTTATAAGAAAGCAGGTAGATGGAAGCAGTCCATTGCACTTTCCAAAAAGGACAAAATGTACAAAGATGCTATGGAGACATGCTCGCAGTCTGGTGAGCGTGAGCTATCGGAGGAGTTGCTCGTTTATTTCATTGAGCAGGTATAGCTTATGCAATTTTTTTCTTTAGCATCAAATGAATTTTGTGTTGGCATAATTGCTAAATGTACACTTTATACATTGCATCTCTTTGAAATTTCAGTCACCCTTTTGATGGGTATGTATTTTTTTAAGAGTGCCCCTTTACTTCTATTGTCACAAACTTTTGAGTTACCCTATTCTCCCTGCAGTGTTAGGAAGTGTTAGAAATTTGTTCCTGACCTTTCTTGTTGTGAGCTATACATTCCTACTATATTACTCAAGACTTTGATCATTCTAATAATCTGTTGTTACACTTAAATTAGGTTCCTCCTGTATTTCTCTATCTTTGGCCATCAGAGTCTCGCTTTTGATGTTCCTCTTAACTAGAAATGTTTACATTGGAAACTCTAGTCAACTTCCTCATCACCCAATCCTTTCCTCATCAAAATATGTTTGGATGTGGAATGAAAGTATCATATGGAAAAGGTTGGGAACGGAATGGACTATCCTGGATCTCTTGATTATTTTTCCTGGTTCCTCCACCAGTTGTCATAATTTAGTTTTACTCCTCTGGCTAAACTATATAGCTCGTTGTTCTTTTGCTCGTTCCCAGGTGTTAGGGCAAGCTTACCAATCCAGGGAACATCAATTTCTTAAATAGTCTTTTTTTTAATACAGTTACTGAGTTCCTTTTTTCTGACTATCAACTTGTTTGTTACCTTATAAACACCTAGTTTACAGTTAAATCTTTTTCTTTTGAGAATAAACTTAAATCTTGCTGGGTGTTTTAGTCGTAGTGTTGAACAACAATAAGCATATTACCTTTTTCCCTCTGTCTTGCATGATACCTCTGTGCAGCATGATCGACAATATTTTTATGTATATGTTTACAGGGGAAGAAAGAATGCTTCGCCTCATGCCTCTTTATTTGTTACGACTTGATCCGACCCGATGTTGCTCTAGAGCTTGCATGGATGAACAATATGATTGACTTTGCTTTCCCATACCTATTGCAGGTAACATAAGCATTTTCCCTCGGGCAAATTTGGTTTGTGTGATTATCTGAATTTCAGTTCTTCCCAAATAAAAATTTATTAGATTGAAATCTATGGTTTCTCTTTTACGAGGCACATGGCTTAGTGTCTGACCTATGGCATTGCTCAAAAAGAAACATTTAATATATGCAGTTTATGCGCGAATACACAAGCAAAGTGGATGAACTCATGAAAGGTAAGCTTGAAGCCTTAAATGAAGTGAAAAGTAAGGAGAAGGAAGAGAAGGACATGGTTGCTCAGCAGGTAGTCACAATAATTTATGTTTAATGACTTAATCAGTCCATGTACTCAAAACAAAAATGTTTGTCACATTCGCAGCTGCATGTACTAAAAGTTTGTGTTTATTCTGCAGAACATGTATGCGCAATTACTTCCTCTTGCGTTGCCAGCACCACCTATGCCGGGCATGGGAGGAGGAATGGGTGGATCTTTTGGAGGTCCACCGCCACCTCCAATGGGGATGCCTCCAATGCCTCCATTTGGCATGCCCCCGATGGGAAGCTACTGAGGATGAATTCGGGTGCATGCAATTGAAAACATACGCAAAGAAGAGCTTTTATGTTCTTCTTCGTCTTGATAGTGGTGCCTCAGTGTGTAGCGGTCATTTAGAAGAGGAAATAAGCCACTCTTGTAATTTCATTAGGATGTTATAGTTGTATCCAATTGTCATTTTTGTAGTTAACCCCTTCTTGCCGTTTGGCTATATTTCTTCTGGTGTCTGATTTTTCTTGTGAGTATAGGATGTTGCAGTTTCAATGTATTAGAATGCCGGGTCCATTTGTATTGCTTCCCCAAACCCTGATGTGATGATGATCAGTAATATTTTTTGTTAATCAGTTTTCTGTATTAAAGGATTGATTACCATGTGTTTGATTTTATATTCTAAAATCAATAGACCTTTAAGCTTTAGCTAACATTATGTAATTAATTTATACCAAGCCATTGGATATATGAGACTCAATGGCTCCAACTATGGCATGGTGGTTTCCCTGACTTCCAAAATCTTGTTGATTCTCCATTTGTCGTTACAAAATACGAAGTATGGAACCATTTCCTTGTGCGCTACAAGCATGCTGGGCACAAGCTACATAACATAGGTATACAAGTACATACTACAATGCACCAAAACAAGCATTGTACCAGTACGCACATCAGAAATACTCGTTTTGTATTCATCATTATTTTTCCATGACAATGTAGAAATTTGATAGGTGCACGAACGGCCTTAAAGTTCAGTTTGTGTCTTCTCATTCTCGGACCTAAAAAGAAGAAACTCCAAAATATATTGTAGCACACCAAACTGTGTCATATCGGTGTCGTCTTTTTTCCGTATGTAGGGCTAGAGCAGAGGCTGGACGATCGTTCCAGACTCCTCAATAGGCAAGGTTCCCAAACTGATTTTAATGTTACTAGTTTAGCCAACCCTCACAATGGATGGAAGGCCCAAACAACATATATATATATATATATATATATATATGGAAAAATGGGATGTGAATCATAGGTTCATATTTTTACATGAGCCAATGCACATGTAGACCAATAAGAATGGAGTGTACTATTGCACATTGGTGCACATGGAATGTAGGAATCCATTCATATTGGTCCACATGTGCATGGCTCATGTAGGAATATGAGTCTATGGCTCATATCCCGTTTACTATATATATATATATATATATATATATATATATATATATATATATATATACTGATCAAGAGTTTCGTTTATAAAGTCCCTAAAAAGTTTCGTCACTGTGCTCCGTTGGATGGTGCTTTAAGTCATCTAACTTGACATATATATATATATATATATATATATATATATATATATATATATATATATACACACACACACGGTGGGATCAGATGACACATACAATTTGACATCGTTTTTTCATATTTTATTTGTTTGAAATCTAATTTTCCTTCTTCCTTTTTCAATTTGTTTTTAAGAAAATATTTTTATTTTATTTTTTGTTTGAATTTTTTTATCTTTTTTTTTTTACTTTTTATAAGTTTATCCTTTTTCCTTTTTTGTTTTAAAAATAACTTTTTACTTATTTTTTTTCTTTTTCTGTTTATTTTTAAAACTTTTTCTTGTTTTTCATTTTTTAACACAATTCAAATATTTTTAAAATCTTCTTTTTCATTTTTTCCCTATAGTTCACTTCTTCATTTTTTTTACTTCTTTATTATTTTTTAAAAATGGGTTTTTTCTTTTCTTGTTTAAAATTCTTTTGTCTACTTTATGTGAGGGTGGGTTTGGGTTACGGAAGGGTCATAAAAATTAATCTATAAGTAAAGATTATGATATCAATATGATTTGAACCATGTTCTCTTAACTAAGCATATCACCTTAACCAACTATGCTATAAAAAACCACCAACAAAGAGCATCACTTATTTCCAAAAAGAAAAAGAAAAAGAAAAAGAGCAACGCTTATTAAATATATTTAATTATCAATAAATTTTTTATATTTTTTTATGAATTATATATTCTCGGATATATTTATATGTTCACCAAAACATGAAAAATATTTATTTCCCGAAAATATGATTTCGAGAATATACAATTTTCGATTATATATCCTTCTGCTTAACAAACATATCCTAAGATCAAGAAAAGGAATGTCACCTTAGACAAAAAAAAACAAAAAAAAACAAAGAGCAACGCTTATTAAATATATTTAATTATCAATAAAAAAATTTATATTTTTTTATGAATTATATATTCTCGGATATATTTATATGTTCACCAAAACATGAAAAATATTTATTTTCAGAAAATATGATTTCGAGAATATACAATTTTCGATTATATATCCTTCTGCTTAACAAACATATCCTAAGATCAAGAAAAGGAATGTCACCTTAGACAAAAAAAAACAAAAAAAAAAAAACAAAGAGCAACGCTTATTAAATATATTTAATTATCAATAAAAAAATTTATATTTTTTTATGAATTATATATTCTCGGATATATTTATATGTTCACCAAAACATGAAAAATATTTATTTCCAGAAAATATGATTTCGAGAATATACAATTTTCGATTATATATCCTTCTGCTTAACAAACATATCCTAAGATCAAGAAAAGGAATGTCACCTTAGACAAAGCTATTATGTGGCCGTATATCATAAAGTATTATTGCTTCTTTAAGGTCACCTAACCAATAACCGAACTCGAGTGGCGCTTGTGTTTATTGAGCAGAGGTATAAGATCCTGGCTGGGTGGCAGAAGATCGGTGTATCGAACCACGGGGGCATATTATTTCTTTCATTTATAAAATGATGGAAGTTGGAGGACAGTGGGCCCAAAGGCATTCAATGCAGTGTGTACAAAGTTTTGAGCGTTACGTCGGACCCCGAACATTATGCCGGGAATTCAAAAAAAAAAAAAATTTAACATGAAGTATTCCGATCAAGACTTGGTGGGGTTGCCCTTTATTATTTTTCTTGTATTTGTTTCTTAGAAAAAGAACTTTTTTCTTTCATTTCCCGATGTCTTAAAAAAAAGGTGTAGAAACGCATAGAAACTCTTCAAGGGAAAATGAAAATAGATGTAGTTTCAGTTAGATAATCGCGGAATTAGAAGTAGTGTTGTGGAATGACTTTGTAGTTAGATTTATGAGTTATTTACACCAACTACTCATATATTTTATGTTTATTACACGGGGTACCCCTACTTTTAAACTAATTATACCGACCACCCTACTTTTGGGATTTATTACATGGGGTATCCTTACTTTAAGATAAAAAAGAGAGTTATAACACTAATTACCCATAAATTTTTATTTTTTTTCTGAGTTGTCAGTATAATTTGTTTAAAAGCAGGAATATCTCGTGTTATAAACACAAAACTTATGGGTACTTAGTGTAAATAATCATAGATTTAAATAAACAAAGTCTTTTTGCAACCTGTAGTAATGTAAAACATCAAACATGTCAAGACTGTTCGGAGAACAACAAAATGATTGTTTTCTGAGGTTGACTTTCTTGGTGAGGTCTTATCCGCTCTGATTGATTTTGTTGGTGTTTTTGCCTTTGGACTATGAAAGATAGTCCCACATTGGCTACACCACCAGGTGGGTATCTCAATATAATGCTTTGCTTGTGTTGAGGTGTGCACATGTGGTGTGGTGAGGCACATGTGTGTCATGTGGGGGTATTTTATTAGGATGAAGAATGATTAACTTCTTAATAAAAGCATTTATGCTTTTTGTCATTATCTTGGAATTTATTCCATAGGAGCTAAGCCCTTAGCGACTCGGGCTCAAGGGCGCAAAGTGGCGTTGTCGCATGCGCTGCTGCGGATATATTTGAATTATTATAGAAAGATACGGTCTGTTATTTCGATCCGTTTTTTGAGGGATTTGAAATTAATACGTGCCTATCTTTTAGGGATTCGTAATTAATCTGTTCCTATCTTTCGGTAACTGTTTGTCACGACCCGCACCCGAAAATCGGGCATGAGCCGTGGGTACGTCCAGCCTACGCCGCAGAATCGGCGGTAGAACGCTGTAAAGGTCCGTTCTAGGTCAACCAACTATCTATATATCTCACAAAAAATCTGCCATGACCTCTCCAAAAAGGAGGGCAACCACGCAATATATATATGAATAATCCTCTCCAAAAGGAGGGCAACCACGCAATATATATATGAACTCTCAATCACAATAACTAGGGGAAGAAATAAATCACGATATGATATGAACAAAGAAACAGAACCAAAGAGAGCAAGACAATATCCAAAAATATACAGTCTAAGGCCATAATAGCTACAACATCTCACAGCAACAAAAGAATAAGTACAATCATCCAGAAATAAACCACTGGGAACAACCCAGGAAACCTACCTAGCTAACTAGGGCGCTATAGGCGTCTTCTCGGCGCACTCCTCGATCTCGGGGTCACAACCCTCGTCAACACCCGGCCCGTAGAACGTCGGGCAATAGTCCTCAGGATCCTCTGGAAAAAATATGCCCAGTCAGGACTGGAGCGAAGTACATAACTCTGAAAGCAACTCCAAATACATGGTAAGGTGTATATGACGAGCAATAAAAAAGTATACAAGATGCACAGGAAATAAATATATGCTGGAGCACAATAAGTAGCTGCAAAGTAAACTGGAGAACAATACAAGTAGTGGAAAAGTAACTGCAGGTGAGAAACATGAATACTAGCTAAGTGCCTTGAGCACAAGTTCGTTATGTGATCGACTTAGGTTGCACATAAAAAATACTACGATAACTCCGTTATGCGTGAGTTGCATAACCGACATACACATGAATACTGTTTGGCTTTGATCACATAACCAACTCCTACTCCCCTCCCCCACTAATACTCTTGGATCCAACCACAACACGCTACGTACATGATAATAGCTCGCGCACATGAAGACGAGAGCACAAGAAGCACATGATAGCACATGAGAATCAATACCCGAAGCACATGATGAAATACACGTGATAGAGTACCGGTTGAACACGGTAAGGGGGATAGCATCTCATGACGGGATCCACTAGTACCAGCTCGTGTAATAATGTGTCAGAATCAAGTATCACAGTTCTAGAACAGGTGATATAAACGCTATCATGAAATGAAAACTATCAGAGGTAGGTACTCGCCTGATGTCATGAGCAACTGATGAGGATCGAGATCCGGACCGGTGTCGCAAGAACCTATTACGAAAAGCAAGATTAAACAGAGTTCTAAGGATTTAAACTGATATAAAATAATTAAAAACAGGCTTCTAGGGATATTCTAGGTCGAACGGGTCAAACCGGTAAAAATCGGGTCAAAAAGTCAACTCTGGGTCCAAAAAGTCAACTCTAGGTCAAAACTAGGTCAAACATTGACTTTTACGATCAACGAGGACAATTATGGTCAAAGCTAGGTCAAACTAGGGTGCTCCTGAAATTCTATGCCAAACCGAGCTCATTAAGCTAGAAAACTCACAAACTCGCCTCCTCGAGATACCGGATACCCTCGGTATCCGATACCTCGCCCTAGGCCACGCACCCCGCCTAAACCAGCTAAAACCTATGCTAGCACGCGTAAATATATATACATAAACATATAAAAATCACTCCAATACTATTCCTAGGCCAATGCTCAAATACCCCGCTCGAAACTCAATACCTTGGATATCTCAAGGTATAGAGATACCTCGGTATCTCAAGGTATTGAGATACCGCTCTCAAACCCCTCTAACTAGTTATTAGGCTAATAAATATACTCCTAGTTATTAATCTAAGCTAGAAAATATATATATCAATCATATATTTACATATCTAAGTATCTATATACATATATATATAGATATCCACACACATATACATATACCCATATATACCTTACCTATATATATATATATAACTATAGGTATATAGATATCTATATCTTAGATAGATATAACTATCTATCTACCTATCTATTACCTATCTAGTATCAATCTATCTAGTTATCTATCTAACTATCTAACTAGCTATCTTATCATCTATCTATCATATCTAGCAATCTACCTATCTATCTATAAATCTAACTACCTATTTATCTAGTATATATCTAACCATCTATCTATATATATCTATCTAATATCTATCAATCTAGCTATTCTAACTACCTCTCCCTCTACTACCTAGCTAACTAGCAAACGCCACGCGCCCTGCGATGCTGCTGCTGCTGCTTCATAGTGTTGCTCCTTCTGCTGCTGCTGTGCTGCTGCTGCTGGCCTGGGCTACTCCCCCCCCCCTCACTTCGCCACACACACACACGAGCACACATACTCCTATATATATATATATATATATATATATATATATATATATATATATAAACATACATATATCTCTATATATATATACAACTAGATATATATATATATATATACACACACTCTTAAACACACTCTAACACACACATACACACTTACACAGACACACATATATATACATATATATATATATATATACTACTATATATATATACACACATACAAATATCTATATATATATATATCAACACACTCACTCTAAGATATATATATATATATATATATATATATACACACATACACATAAATACATACATATATATATATATATATATATATATATATATATATATATATATATATATATATATATATATATATATATATATAGACATACACAAGCACACCTATACATATACATATATATATACACATTCACATACATACACAAGCACATATATAAATACACACACATATATATATAAATATATATACATAAACACACACACACACACACACACACACACACACACACACACACACATATATATATATATATATATATATATATATATATATATATATATAGACACTTATACTCAAATACCACACAACGCACACAACACACAAACAACACGTCCCACTCACGCCCAACGACCCCGACATTCACAAACACCTATAAATATATAAAATATAACCCGAGAACTCTAGAACACACTCCCCGATGCTAACCCAACGCGCGCACAAGCCCGAAACTAGGAAACCAAGTCGAAATGGCCGTTCGGTAATTTCGACGAACACGCGGTGTGCGGTTCGGAAAACCTCCTGAAACGCATACCAAACCAACTCGGAATCGGCCCAAAATTTACCCACGGGCTCTAAACGATGTCTAGGTCCTAAAAAAAATGCTACCCCGTCGATTCTAGGCCCGTGGCGAAAATGCCCGTTTCTCCGCTACACGACTTTCCGTGTCCGAACGGAGACACGCTCTCACCCTCAAGACACCCGACAACGTCTACCTAGGTCCGTCTAACCTAGGGTATCACCCAAAATTGGGCCAAATTTGGATTCCACCCGAAATTGACACAAAACCTAATGTCAAAGTCTCTAAACTCAACCAAACTAGTTCCAACTTCCTCCCACGGGTAGGCTTAGGGTCTAGGAAGGTTCTAAACCACTAATTACACTGTTGGACGGCTAGGGTTTTCACACTCTCTCTATAAATACTCTCTTTGTGTCTCTTTGAGGACTTACTTCGAAAAAGATGAGACGAAGAGAGTTGTTGCTGCCGCTACCATTGGAGTCCAGGGAGTTCGTGTGAGTCCAGACAGAGGTGACAACGAGCGTTTCAGAAGTTCTACGTGAACTTGCTGGTTCCTGGGAGCAGATCATGTGGAGCGAATCTTGCTTTGAGCAACGGTGATCTTTATCATCCCAACAAGTAAAGTCTCTTCTTCTTCTTCTTCTTCTTCTTCTTCTTCTTCTTACTCCTCTCTTCTGTGAGTTATAACTCGGTTCTGTCTGTTTGCAACTGCGATTGCAAGGAAGAACGAGAAGATAGTTTTCTCTAATTCTTTATTATCTTATTTCTAGTTATAATCAGATCCTATATATTATCTTCTTGTTGGATTGGGAGATATCAGGAAGGGAACTCTTATGTGAACTCCTGATCTCGACTTCAACTTCTGGTTCTATCATCTTTGATTAAGCCTCGAAAATAATAATCTCAAAGCAAGATCCGAGTAAGATGGAGAACCAATCAAACTTTCTTGATACTAGCTTTCACAATCTTAAGAAGTTTGATGGCGAATACTACAACATTTGGAAGAGGAAGATCTCTCTGAATCTTCGTCTTGTCAAAGTTACTTATGTGTTGGTTGATCCAGAAACTACCATCCCTGAAGATGGAGGAGAACTTGAAGTTGGTGTGGCGCAGGACGCGCACAACAACTGGAAAGAAGACAACGACCTTTGCAGGCTATTGATCCTCAATGCAATGGAGGACTCTTGGCGAGTCTTACAGCAAGAAAGAGAAGGCGAAAGACGTCTGGGAAGCTCTTGAGAAGCATTACAAAACTGATAAAAAGATGTCAAAAATCTATCTCGTTGAAAAGTTTTTCATTTTCCAATTTGAAGACGATAAGGTAATGCTGTCGCAAGTCAAGGAACTTCTGAAGATGCAGCAGAAGCTGGAGGAAGAGGGCATGAAGAAGAAAGATAAGTTCATGGTGGGGGCATCGCCACCAAGCTCCCTCCAGGCTGGATCAGGTTCAAGACGGACATGTACCGTAAGAAGATGGAGATCCAGCTCGAAGATCTTCTTTACTGGATTCACATTGAAGATGAGGCCAGGGGACAACTGAAGTTGAATTTCCTGTCCAACAGTTGGCAAAAGACAACTTGGTGCATGCTGGTGATTCCAATGGGAAGCAGAAGGCTTCTCACAACAAGAAAAAGAAGGACTTTGACCATCTGAAGGTGAAGTCGGCTTCGTTCAAACTGAAGCCAAAGCCCAAGTCCGAAGTGACTTGTTCAATTGTGGCAAGAAGGGCCACTACCGGAGTGACTGCAGATCCAAGCCCGAACAGACAGAGCAAGGTGACCCTAATAAGGTTGCTATGATGGCGCAGGTTGTCACGACTAGTGTCGACTCTGACTGGTGGGTGGACACTAGCGTATCCTGCCATATTTTCTCAAAGAAGGAGTTATTCACCACCTACAAGCCTACATCTGAGAAGGTTGTGGTGGCGAACCAGGCACAAGCTGAAGTTTTAGGGACCGAAATGGTGGTACTGAACCTGACACCGGGGAAGTCGCTGACGCTTCAAGATGTGAAGCATGTACCAATGATAGCCAAGAATCTGGTATAAGGAAGTCTGCTCTGCAATGCAGGCTTGAGGATGGACATTAATGCTGGACAGATGGTGATGTCTTTCAAAGGAACATACTTCAGAAAAGCTTTATGTACCGAAGGGATGTTCAAACTTCAACTCGTAACTCCTGCTACAATGATAAATGCAGTCGCTTCTTCTAGTTATTCACTTGAGTTATGACACAATAGATTAGGACATGCTTATTATAAAAGAATAAACAAGATGTCTAGTCTAGGGCTTATCTCCAAATGTGGGGGTAAGGAGGTGGAGAAGTGTGAGGTCTGTGAGCAGACAAAGATCACCAGAAAGTCGTTCAAACGAGTTAACCGAAGCACAGATCTTTAGGAGTTGGTGCACTCATCTGTGACTTAAAATAATTCTCCACAAATGCCAAGATGAAGTATTTTGTTACATTCATCGACGACTACTCGAAGTATGCGTTCGTTTATCTGCTCAAGTCAAAGGACGAAGCATTTGAGAAGTTTAAAAAGCTCATGGCTGAAGCTGAATGTCTGATAGGGCAACAACTCAAGAGATTTAGAAATGATCGAGGCGGAGAGTATAGGTCTATTGAATTCGCATCGTTCTGCAAAGAACATGTAATTTTCAATGAGACGACTGCTCCGTATTCTTCTCAATCAAATGGAGTAGCTGAGAGGAAGAACATGACATTGACAGAAATGATGAACTCAATGCTGTTAACTGCGGGTCTTCCAAACTGCTTATGGGTAGAAGCTGCTTGACGGCTACGTTCATCCTGAACAGAGTGCCGTACGCGACATCCGATGTCACTCCTCATGAACTCTGGTTCAAAGTCAGATCCAACTTGAATGTCATTTGAGTGTGGGGGTGTCTGGCACATGTGAAGCTCCCGGACTTGAAGATTCAAAAATTAGGTATGAGGACAATGAAGACCATCTTCTTGGGTTATGTTGAGAAGAGTGATGCTCGAAGGTTTCTTGATATAGAATCAAATCTTATCATTGAATCTCACGACGCAGAATTCTTTAAAAATAAATTTGCAAGGAACAAGAACATTATTATCGCGGATATTCCAGAGAATAGTGTGGGTGCACATGAGGCTGAAGCTTCCAAAGAAGATGTAGTATATGAAGAAGTTATCATTCCAGAGACAACGTTCGAACCAGAACTCGCAGAACCGAGAACTAAGCGGGTGAGGAGACTGAAGGACTTCGGAGAAGATTTTGTCACCTATCATGTGGAAGCAGATCCGCTTACCTATAATGAGACGATGAAGACCAGAGATGCTATCTTCTGGAAGGAGGCTATCAATGATGAGTATGACTCAATAACCTTCAACAATACTTGTGTGTTGGTCGATCTACCTGAAGGATCAAAACCGATCGGATGCAAGTGGACCTTCAAGAAGAAGATGAAGGCCGATGGAACTATTCACAAGTTCAAGGCAAGAATGGTTGCTAGGGGATTTTCTCAGAAGCAGGGGATCGACTACTTTGACACATATGCTTGTCACCCTCACATTTTCACTCAAGGGTAGTTTAGTAATTGACATGGATAATATTTAATTTAGGATTAATTGTATTTAATATTTGTGCATGCATGATTATTTAATTATTGTATTATTTATTTATTGCTAGTTGTAGATTTGTTTTAGACTTGTGTAGTGGACCTAACCCATTTATTAGAATGCATGAACCAATATTTTGGATGAGTTTAGTTAGAGCCCATGATTAGGCCCATGAATTAGGAGGTTGTATTAATTAGTGAAACCATTAGACTAGAACCTGCCCTCCCTAATTAAATTTCTTCATGAGAGGCCCCAAGGGGTAATTGAGACATTTCATATTGCTTGGAGGAGTGTATAAGGTAGGCCACCTCAAGAGGAGAGAGAAATCATTCATTTTACCAATTCCCAATTCTTTAGATCTTCAATTTTTTCTCTTCCAATTTCCTTCTTCCCTCATCAATTCTCCACCAATTATTCACAAATTCCTTCTCAAATTTTTTATTGAGGCTTCTACATCAAGGATCTACAAGAAAGAAGCAAGGAGCAAGGAGGAGGCCAAGATCTACAAGGAGAGGAGCTACTTTGTAACTGGAAACTTTTTATTGGGAATCCATCTCCCAATAGGTACATTTCAGTTTATTTTTCTTCTAATAGACTCTAATCTGAGATTTAACCATGAGAAAAAAAAAACACATGCATAGGCTACCCATAGAAATTTATTTTAGGTTCATAGGACACCTATGGTGGAAGTTATGTGTGTTTTGGTGCCAATTTTGGGAGAATTCCGAGATTGGCACATGTGATATTTATCATTTGGTCATATAGATCAAAATGACATATGATTGATTGTTTGTGGCTAGTGTCGTATTCACAATTGGATACGTGTAGGCCATACCTCGTCAATTTGACGATACAGGTTGATTTTGGGGATTTTCCTCCGACACGGGGACTTGTGCATATCACATTATAATACGGACACGTAGTTGATCTAATTACTATACGTATTGTTCATAATTTGTGTATTAGACTTCTCGTGTCCTCCGGGATGCGTTTGATTGTGTGTTGGAGCCGTATCGCAAGCGTATCGTAGAATTAGTGTGATACAGGTGCGGTGCACACACACACACACACACACACACACACACACACACACATATATATATATAGACACACACATAGACATAAACTCAAATACACTATTATATGCATATATATGTGTGTGTGTGTGTTTGATTATATATGTGAGTGTATATATATGTATAGAGTGATACATATAGCAGTCTTAGAGGTATGTGTGTGTGTGTGAGTGTGCTTAGTGTTATATATGTATATGTGTAAGTGGTTGTGTGGCTGTGGGTAGGTATCAGTGAGTGAGTGGAGGCTCAGCAGTCAGTGATAGCAAGGGGGAGGAGTAGCTCGAGGCAATCCAACAGGAAGAAAAGCCTAGCAGTTCTGTGGCAGCATGGATAGCAGCATCTCACTGCAGTGGCAGTGTGCGTATCAGCAGCGCATGCAGGGTGGTCACTGTCACCAAAGACTCTATAAATAGAGGCCCCTATCAATGGGGAACAAGGTCGAAAAATTGGTCAAGAAACCGATATCAGATCAAGGTCGAAAAATTGGTCAAGAAACCGATATCAGATCAAGGTCGGAAAAATTGGTAAAGAAACCAATATCAGATCCAGGTCGGAAAAATTGGTAAAGATACCAATATCAGATCCAGGGTCGACAATTCGGAAGATCGAGCCAGGTCGAAGAGAGAAGAGAGAGAGAAAGAGAGAGTACCCGGGGCTCAGGCAAAGAGCGGGGATCGACGACGTCGGCATCGTGCATCCACCCTCCCCTGCAACCTTCGAAGCTACTACCTGTCTTCCACGGCACTTCTTCAATATCGCGCAGTCCAAGGGCTAAAGTGATCGACCGCAGATCAGACACCTATAGCAATTATCTACCCAGATTAAATAAATTGTACTCCCACATCCTCGCATAGGATTACACTGTACAAGTTTGTTTGTAAACCAAAGGGCGCGAGTTTCGTACAAACCCTGTCATTGAAATAACACATTTCATTCTTTCGTTTAATACCACAAACAAGATGGTGACTCTGCTGGGGATATCTTTCTCTTCTGACGAGGAAGCAATTACTCAACGCGATGCGGTATCTATAGGAACCGTGAAGAAGACACTGGTCGTTCAGTTCGATCAGTCCGCCTACGAAGATATGCTTCGAACCGGGGGTAGCTCTCACTCTCTCTCCGTCCAAGACAACAGGATGCTGCGCAAAGTGTGGGTGCCCAAGACATCCTCTACCATTCCTGTGGACTCTCCGATCTCTTCGATCTCTCCGACCAATGAGGTGGTAGCGTCGCTCCCTCCGTGCCCTGCACGTAAAATTCAGTCTCCCGCTACGCGCGGTACAGACAAAACTTCGGACAAAGCCTCTGCGCTAATCCAGAAGTATCCTTTGCGCTTTACGCGTAGGAATCAGTCTCCCGCTACGCGCGGTACAGACAAAACTTCGGGCAAAGCCTCAGCGCTGACCCAGAAGTATCCCCTGCGCTCTACGCGCAGAAATCAGTCTCCCGCTACGCGCGGTACAGACAAAACTTCGGGCAAAGCCTCAGCGCTGACCCAGAAGTATCCCCTGTGCTCTACGCGTAGGAATCAGTCTCCCGCTACGCGCGGTACAGACAAAACTTCCGATGGTGCCCCAACACCAAATCGGAAGAACAGATCACGCTCCACGCGCAAAGCAACATCTGGCCTCTACGGTAAACCAGATGAGCGCTGTGATCTCCGCCAGGGGAAGCAAGCAGGCGAATACTCAGCCTCTCGGCATTTACGCCAGCAAGAGAACAATCTGCCTATCCTCCGGATTACGCGAGAAGCCGATGGCCGACTGAGGAGCTCTTCAGCTTTACGCCAGTCTGAGCGAATCTCCAAATTACGCCAGGCGAAGTCCCGCGGCGTAAAGCAAGCTCAGGTTGCTACTCCTGACCTACGCGAATGCCTAATCCAGAAGCGTAAGGAGAGGGGATCTTCCAACATGTCTATTACGCCCCCTAGAGAGCAATGTTGTAATAGTCATAAGATTGTGATTGACTGCTGCTGTTCTAAAGCAAAACGGTCGGTCTTTGACCGATTGAGCTACTCTCAGTCTTTTCAGGAAGAAGAGCACGCGTATGCGTCTGTGAACATGGCTTCACGCATACCCAGAAGAAGGTCGAGCTCAAGACGTCATCCCTCTGGGCCTCCGAGCCGAAGAAGATTCTAAGACCTCCTCTGGAGCACTGAAGCTGGGGTGTTCCAAAATACCCGGGCAAGGTCACAGCAACCAGCTCCGTACTCATCTGATTCCGACGCTGGGGGTCGCCAATCTCCCAGAACAGATGCTGAGAGTGTAGAGTCGACTTCTGCGGTGACCTATACTAATCCTTCGATGACACCCAGGGAAGTGGGAGCTTACGCCATTGAAGACGAACGCGAGGAGGCTTCAGGAAACGCGGAACAACGCATCACTGTGCTAGAGACGTCCCTGAAGCAAATGCAATCCGTAATGGAAAATATGCACCAGATGATGCTAACTCAGCACGCGACCGCCATGGCTCAAGCGTCGGTCCCACCAACTCAGATACATGTGGGGGTGGACTTACCACCATCCAACCCGAGCCAAGAACCTGCTCTAGATCAAGAGTCAGCTGTCCCTCCGCTTCCAACTGAGAATCCGATGCAGGTAGTGCGGGAGTTGAAAGCCCAGTTTGACGCCTTGAAGCACAAAGATCAGCTCAAGAAACTAGGTATCAACCAGCCTTAACCGGCTATCTGGGAAGAAGTCCCTTTTCCTCCGAAGTACAAACCTCAGACTATGGCTCTGTTCGAAGGAAAAACATCACCAAGTCAATACATGAACTATTTCAGTATAATAACGGTGTTGCTACAAGGGAACGACGCCCTCCTCACTCGGGTGTTCAAGGGCTGCCTCTCAGGAGTAGCCTATCAGTGGTACCGTAGCTTGGCGGACAACTGCATTACTTTCTTCGAAGACTTCAAAGCGCTATTCTTCACACGATTCTACGAGGGTGGAATGGACATGTCTATGTCCTCCCTCATTGAAGTCAAGCAAAGGGAAAAGGAAGACGTTTGCACCTTCATCGAACGTTTTCGTCAGGCCACCTTACAAATGCCTCCAGGAGTTCCAGACTCGGCGTTAGTAGACATTTGCAGGAAGAACCTCCTTCCTATAGTCTCGGTGTTCACAGGACCATATCAGTTCCATGAGTGGCCCTCGTTCATCGTCTCGGCAGTGGCCGCCGAAGACAACAGTCGCAAGGCACGCGACAATGGCATCATGATCTCCGCCTCCGATAGAGGCAAAAGGTCATCTCCCAGCGGCGACCATCCTCGCAGCTCCAAGGGAAAAGAAGCTCTGACGGTCAATACGTCCAGACAAAAGACGGCGGCGACCACGCAGACAAAGCCCGGGACTTCCAGGCACGTCGAGGTCTACTCTTTCGACGACGACGATATCCCTAGTATATTTGAGTGTCTCGTCAAAAGTGGCAAGATCACCCTGCCGGAGCTAAGGCGGCCCCAAGAGGTCGGCAGTACCGACGACCCCAAATACTGCATCTTCCACAGATACGTACACCACCCAACAAAGGTGTGTTACGTACTGAAGAGGAAGATCCAGGGGTTGATCGATGCTAAGGTCATCACCCTGCACAACACCGAGAAAATGGTCACGGCCAACATGATCTCTCTGCGGTTCGGCGATCTACCTCCCCAAGAAGTCATGGACGGTATCACGCCCATTTCCCGAGCCACAATGGACATCGTCAATCTCCCTCCGGCTAGGGATCAAAATCATAACCTGGTACCCCTGACCACCCGTCAGGGCGAGATTATGTGGGTTCATCCAGATTTGGTGTCAGAGCTCGAGGAAGAGACTGAAGCTACTAAAGCTGCGTTGTAACCACCTAAAATTTTAAGAATTTTTAAATTTAAATTTTCTGAAATTAATTAGCATTTTCTGTGAATTTTAAACCTATAAATTAAAGCAGTCTAATTTAAAATAAATTTTTAAATAAAATTAAATAATATTAAAATGTGATGAAAATTATATTTTCTAGTGTAAAATTAAAATCCGAGCATGGGATATTTTTCCGGGAATTTATTGGACCCCGGATGAATTTTTAAAGCATTAAAAACTGTTGTAAAATTTAACTGATTAATTAAACCAAAATTAATTAATAAACCAACCCAAACCCTGAAACTAAACCGAACCGGACCGGCCGGTCTGACCAAACCGGACCGGCCCAACTCTTAGCGGGTCGGATCCGGGTAAGACCGACCCGCCAGGACCCGATCCGACCCATGCCAAACCCTAACCCCCAAATGCAGATCGACCCGACCCTTCACCTGGTCGGCGGCCGTTTCCGCCGCCGTGGCCGCCGGCCGACCCCTCGGTTCGGCTCCCCTCCACCCGGCGACTCTTCCTCTTCCCCTTCCGGCGAACCTCCGCCGGTTAACCTCCTCTAAACCCCTATATAAATCCAACCACCCGCCGGATTTTTCCCCCTTGCATCTCTTCTCCGGCGAGACCCTGACTCCGGCTAATCCTCTCCATCCCGACCGCCTGCGTCCAGCACCACCCGGAGCCACCGCTGCACCTCCAGAACCTCCTCTCTCTCCTCCTCCCTCCGACCAGTTTCACCCAGACCCCGCACCTCCAGAACTCAACTCCGGCCGACTCAGTCGAGCGCCGCCCGGCCTCCCGGAGACGTCCCAGAGGCTCACCGACCTCCGCCGGCCTGAACCCCCTCCCAGCCTTCTCTCCTCGCCACCGGACACGCCCTGCCCGACCACCGGAGTTCCAGAACCCTAAAACCTAGGGTAAACACATGACTCGACTCAGGACACGAGGACACAAGGATTCGGGTTTTTCGGACAAGTTCAGGTACCCGTAACTTTTGACTCGTGCTCCAATTTTTATTCCGTAAATTGTATCACGTAGCCTGTATGACCCTCTCGGTGCCCGGACAAACCGCTCGGGGTGTAATGCCCCGTTCCCCCTGCTCGGGGAGCGCGGCCAAGAAATACTTACGACCGTCCGAACGGGACAGATTGAATTAAGATCCTTTCCTCGTTATGGATTGGTTTCTTCGGAATCAGGTCCCATATACAATGGATCGTGCCTCGAGGATGGACTCGGCGGCAGAGTCGATAGGGGCCTTTCCGTTGCGTTGGTTTCTTGTCCATTTTCGTGCCGCTTGGTTGCTTTCTTGTTGGTTTTATGACTTGCATTTTCTTGAACGGTTTCAATGGATTTCATTGCTTTCGTTCTTAGGATTTCGCATTTCGTATCGAGCCTTGGAGACCGAAGCAGGAGGTATTGATCATCTGTTGGTGCGTGCAGGTGATCGTGTAGATGACGCGCGAGCGGAGTCTTAGAGGTCTCTCCTTCTTCTTCCTATTCAACCAACTTGTGAGTGGCTCTATTTCGATAAGCACCTTCTTTCCAAGGGCTCCGTTCATAATAAAATTGACTCAGTTGTGCATTCAATCAAACGATACCAATTAAGTTACAAGTTGGATAACAAGATAAGATAAGAAGTAGGCTTGGAACACCCATTGCTTGTCATACAAAACCTTGCATAAATTCATTGATGCATGCATGTTCGTTGGGTGTTTAATGGGTTGGTATTTATTGATAGTTCAAAGTGTTCTTCTATAAACTGCTGCATATTATTTCATATAACTGTTGGTTGATTATGATAGTACAGTAAAGCAGTTTCATACATGATGTTCTTTAAATCGCTGGTAAGTAAATCTATGAAGTTCGGTTCATAGAAATGGTCATGGGAATTCTTTTGCACAAGGGATCCAGGTTCCTGCGGACGGTTACCGGGGCACCGGGCCGTTTCGACCCGGGCGGAATCTACTTTCTTAGTCGTGGGAGCGGAGAATTGTAGCGGGGCTAGCTACCCGCGCTGCAAGCGTCGCCGCCAGCCCAGACTAAACCCATGATGGCTCCTAAACAACAAAGAAAGATGTTGTGTATATTTAAACTGTGCAGATAACTATGTCTTCGTGACAGGGAAGGCTATGGTAAGTTGTACAGGTGGTTCAGACGGGACAGGTAAAGTCACCGAACGGTGGCATGTGAAGTTATGTTATTTTGTTCTTGCATACCTGCTAAATAAAATCTGAACTAGGCAAGAATAGAAACCCACCTAAGAACATAATTGTAGCATACTCATTAGATCTCATTTCATGAGCTTGGTAAAGTTGAGCAGCTAGCCTTCACCAGTACTTTTCGAAGCACTGACCCTCGTTGTAGCAGGTTCCCCGGCGCAAGGCAACGCGGCGAGGAGCTGAAGTTCTCTCCGAACTTTTGGGATCCTTGGCGGTTCGTGGCCAAGACTTTTGGAGGCTCAAGCTAGAAGCCTTTCACTCTCTCCGTTGCTGAATATCGCTAAGGCGATGGTGCTTACTCGCACCCAAGGTGGTTTTGCGTTTTTGAATCTATGTAAAGGGACATAATGTATGGATCGGCTATCTCATTTTGCGTCCAAGTTTGTAAGCCCGTGGGGCATTTTATACTTTTGAGTCAAGCGATGTAAAAAGATGTTCATTATGAATAAAAGAGAAACTTTTCTATGCCTCAACCTTGTGTTATCTTATATGTCCACTCTGTTGCATTGTTCTAAAGAATATCCTTATGCCTAAGGCCTTGTGCACGCGCGCCCTACGCGTGCACGGCATCACGCCCGGGGGACGATTATCGAATAGCCGAAATCGGGGCGTGACATATTGGTATCAGAGCATGCTTCAGATCCTTTGATCTCACAAAGAAAGTTTCTAAAGAGGACCTTGTTCCTTCCGAGTAGACCCTTGAATTCGCTTGGCCAAAATGAGATACGTTCCATACAGTGAGTCCATAATATACCTTGAGACTAATACAAGTTACTTTCCTTTCAAGGAACGACTTCCGAGCCGGGTGCACAAGCGCAGATGGTGGCGCAAGTGCAAGCGAGTAGTTCAGGCACCTCGGGCAGCTCTGGGAGTCCAGCTGCCGCACCCTCTGCCGATCCGTTCGAGCGAATGATGCGTTTGATGGAGACGCAGCAGAAACAAGCTGAACTACGGCAGAGTCAGTTCGAGTCACGGATTGAAGCTCAATTCGTGGCGCAGCGACTTCAGGCGGATACACAACAGAAGCAGATGAATAGTCTGCAAACAATAGTGACGAATATGGTCGCCAACAATCATTCTGCATCCGCCCCCGCAACCGTGCCTATAGTTGCTGAAGCCACCGGACCGCAGAATTCCCAGGGTACCTTACCCTCAGGCGAGAATGGGTCAATCGTGTCGATATCTGAATTTAAGAAGATGTGCCGTGCTACGTTTAAAGGCACCGAGGACCCTTCCTTAGCGATGGACTGGCTGGTCGAGCTGGAGGACCACTTCGAAGCGCTGTGCCTAGACGAGACCAAGAAAGTGGCGTGTGCCCAGCTTCAGCTCCGACAAAATGCACATGATTGGTGGGATGTGCACAAGCAAGCTATTTTGAGTGAAGGTGGCACAACGGCTATCTCCTGGTCCGTGTTTCGCAAGGCCTTCGTGGAGGAATACCTTCCACCCGCCGTCCGTCGCGAAAAGGAAGACGAGTTTGCACTACTGAAGCAGGGAGACATGACGGTGCGACAATACGCTTCAGAGTTCAACCGACTTGTAAAATTTGCCAAGTCTCAGCTCGCCGATGCCGAAAGTCGTGCAAGAAAGTTCGAGCTCGGACTACGACCTTCTATCCGTGCTCACGTCGTAGTGACTCAATATCGTACCATGCGGGAGTCCTTGAATCATGCACTGTCCCTAGAGTCGCAGTATCCTCCAGTTCGCACCGGCGCTGTGCAAAATAACAATCACAAGCGTCCTGCCAACACGGGAGGAAACAAC
This sequence comes from Iris macrosiphon, assembly GCA_036927795.1. Classification (NCBI taxonomy): domain Eukaryota; kingdom Viridiplantae; phylum Streptophyta; class Magnoliopsida; order Asparagales; family Iridaceae; genus Iris; species Iris macrosiphon. Next base: position 4,587,182 of record JAYESA010000018.1, on the reverse strand, counting down.
GCGCATAAGCGCCACAACAACAACGGCGGCTCCCAAGACTCGAATCAAGGAAAGAGGCAAGGACAAAATTGTGCCTACTGCCGCAAGCCAGGACACCACGTCAGCGAATGTCGCGCGAGCAAGGGAGGATGTTTCAATTGTGGCAAGATGGGCCACATTGCTCGTAATTGTCCAACCCGTTCCAACGATCCATCTTCACACCGTCCGCAGCAGAATAATGACTCAGCTCAGGGTCAGGGGCAAACTCAACGAGCGAACCAGGCACCGCAAAACGCTCAGGGCCGAGTCTATGCTTTGACTCAGGATGAGGCACTTGCATCGAACACGACGGTGTCAGGTATATTACTTTTTAATAATGTACCTGCTCGAGTATTGTTTGATTCTGGTGCAACACATAGCTTCATTTCGGCGGATTTTGCCGCCGAACACACATTCCCTATGACACCGCTAGGCTTGAACCTAAGTGTTAGCACTCCTTCGGGCGTAGATTTATCGGCTCGCTTAGTCTGTCGTGAAGGTAACATTTGCATCGGGGGACGGAGATTGTCATTAGATGCGATAGTTCTAGACATAAGGGACTACGATCTTATTCTGGGGATGGATTGGCTCGGCGCTTGTTCAGCTACAATCGACTGTGCGAAAAAGGAAGTCGTATTTCGTTTGCCCGACGAGATCGAGTTTCGCTTCACGTGCAGTCCTGAGTCGAAAGCGTCGAATACCTGCATGGTGATCTCAGCAATGTCTGCTCGACGGATGATTCACTCCGGCTGCGAAGGGTACTTAGCGTCCGTTCGAGACACTCGGCAAGATTGCGCAAACGTTGAGTCTATTCCCGTTGTGGCAGATTTTCCTGATTTGTTTCCCGACGAGTTGCCAGGCATGCCGCCCGATCGAGAGACAGAGTTCACTATAGACACGTTCCCAGAAACTCGACCAATTTCCAAGACGCCGTATCGAATGGCCCCGGCAGAATTGAAGGAGCTTAAAGTACAGTTGCAAGACTTGCTAGATAAAGGATACATTCGGCCTAGTGTATCTCCGTGGGGTGCGCCAGTACTATTCGTAAAGAAAAAGGATGGCTCGTTGCGGCTCTGCATCGACTATCGCGAATTGAATAAAGCAACCATTCGTAACCAGTATCCTCTTCCAAGAATAGACGATCTTTTCGATCAGTTGCAAGCTGCCACGGTATTCTCTAAAATCGACCTCCGTTCGGGCTATCACCAACTAAAGATCAAGCCAGACGATGTGCCAAAGTCAGCTTTTCGAACTCGCTATGGCCATTATGAGTTCCTGGTGATGCCGTTCGGACTAACCAATGCACCCGCTGCCTTTATGAGTTTAATGAACCTTGTGTTCCGGCCCTATCTCGATAAGTTTGTAGTAGTATTCATCGATGATATCTTGGTGTATTCGAAGAGTGAGGAAGAACATGCAGAGCACTTGCGGACCGTGCTACAAACTCTTCGGGACAACCAGATATATGCTAAGCTGAGTAAGTGTGAATTCTGGCTAAGTAGTGTATCTTTCCTCGGGCACATCATTTCTGCGGGAGGCATCTCAGTCGATCCGAAGAAGGTGGAGGCCATTGTCGAGTGGAAGCGACCTGCATCCGTTAGCGAGATTCGAAGCTTCCTCGGGCTAGCGGGCTACTACAGACGGTTCGTGAAGGATTTTTCCAAACTTGCACTACCTCTGACTCGCCTCACACAAAAGGGAGTCGCATTTGAGTGGTCCGCCGACTGCGAAGCTTCGTTTAAAGAGTTAAAGCATCGCCTCACCTCTGCCCCGTTACTTGCACTACTAGACGAGATCTCGGGATTCTAAATATTTAGCGACGCGTCCGGGCAAGGCTTGGGGTGTGTACTTATGCAACGAGATCGAGTGATAGCCTATGCCTCCAGGCAACTAAAGAAGCACGAGAAAAATTATCCTACACACGACCTGGAATTAGCGGCAATTGTCTTTGGCCTGAAATTGTGGCGACACTACCTTTATGGAGTGCCTTGCCGAATTTATACTGATCACAAGAGCTTGAAGTACCTATTCACCCAGACGGACCTCAACCTTCGTTAGCGCCGTTGGCTAGAATTGATAAAAGATTACGACTTGACGATAGACTACACGCCTGGAAAAGGGAACGTTGTAGCGGATGCTTTGAGTCGGATCTTCGTTGGATCTCTGTCAGTCGATCGCAGGTTACGAAGGGACTTAGAAGAAATGGGCATCGAACTCCAAATTCGATATCGTGGCGCGCGGGTCGCTCAGATGCGATTCGTACCCAACCTAATAGAGCGGGTCACATCTACTCAGAAAGACGACCCTTTCCTAAGGAAGATGCACGAGCAGATTCTAGCGGGGAAGGCGAAGGACTTTGCAGTAGATAAAAATGGAGCGTTGCGGGTGAAAGGAAGGCTATGCGTCTCCGATGATTCAGAACTTAGAAAGGAGATCCTTGCAGAAGCTCATTACGCAGCCTATATGATCCATCCCGGGAGCACGAAGATGTATAAGAACCTCCGAACGACCTTCTGGTGGCACGGCATGAAGAAAGATGTTGCACTCTTTGTGTCCCAATGCATAACTTGTCAAAGGGTGAAAGCAGAGCATCAGAGGCCGGGCGGGGAGATGCAAAATCTTGCTATCCCGGAATGGAAGTGGGAGCACATCTGTATGGATTTCATTGTTGGCCTGCCAAGGACGCAACGGGGGAACGACGCAATCTGGGTTATCGTCGAGCGGTTAACTAAGTCTGCACACTTCATTGCTATCAAAAGTACTTGGAGTGCCGATCGCCTCGCCCAGACCTACCTTGACGAGATAGTCCGGCTGCACGGAGTGCCAGTTTCTATAGTATCAGATCGGGACGGGCGATTCATCTCGCGTTTCTGGGAGAGCCTTCAGTTGGCGATGGGGACCAAGTTGAAGTTCAGCTCAGCCTATCATCCACAAACTGATGGTCAGACGGAACGAGTGAATCAGATACTAGAAGATATGTTGCGCCTCTGCGTGATCGATTCGAAGTCAAGTTGGGACGTCTACCTGCCGCTGGCCGAATTTGCATACAACAACAGTTATCAGTCCAGCATCGAGATGGCTCCGTACGAGGCTTTGTATGGGCGGAAGTGTAGGTCACCAATCTGCTGGGACGAAGTCGGAGAACGGCAAATCCTTGGGCCGGAGCTGGTTGAACAAACCGTCCAAAAGGTTCGGTTGATTCGTGAACGGTTGAAGACAGCACAAAGCCGACAAAAGAGTTATGCCGATACTCGACGTCGCCCCCTTGAATTCTTTGAAGGGGACCATGTGTTCTTGAAAGTCTCGCCTATGCGCGGAGTCATGCGGTTCGGAGTAAAAGGAAAGCTAAGTCCGAGATTTGTTGGGCCGTTTGAAGTTCTCAAACGGGTTACTCCGGTCGCCTATCAAGTTGCTTTGCCGCCTGCCCTATCAGAAGTACACAATATTTTTCACGTTTCACAGCTGAGAAAGTTTGTACACGACCCGAACCACATAGTCGACTTGGGTCAGTTGAATCTGCAAGCGGACTTGTCGTACGCGGCAGAGCCTGTCCAAGTTTTGGATCGTAAAGAGAAGCAGTTGCGGAACCGAACCGTCTCGCTAGTGCGCGTCCTGTGGCGGAACCACTCGGTCGAGGAGTCGACCTGGGAACTTGAAGCTGATATGAGGGAAAGGTTCCCCTCATTATTCCTTAGTGGTAGGTTCTATTCCTAAGTTTCGGGACGAAACTTTCTTTTGGATGGTTATGATGTAATGCCCCGTTCCCCCTGCTCGGGGAGCGCGGCCAAGAAATACTTACGACCGTCCGAACGGGACAGATTGAATTAAGATCCTTTCCTTGTTATGGATTGGTTTCTTCGGAATCAGGTCCCATATACAATGGATCATGCCTCGAGGATGGACTCGGCGGCAGAGTCGAGAGGGGCCTTTCCGTTGCGTTGGTTTCTTGTCCGTTTTCGTGCCGCTTGGTTGCTTTCTTGTTGGTTTTATGACTTGCATTTTCTTGAACGGTTTCAATGGATTTCATTGCTTTCGTTCTTAGGATTTCGTATTTCGTATCGAGCCTTGGAGACCGAAGCAGGAGGTATTGATCATCTGTTGGTGCGTGCAGGTGATCGTGTAGACGACGCGCGAGCGGAGTCTTAGAGGTCTCTCCTTCTTCTTCCTATTCAACCAACTTGTGAGTGGCTCTATTTCGATAAGCACCTTCTTTCCAAGGGCTCCGTTCATAATAAAATTGACTCAGTTGTGCATTCAATCAAACGATACCAATTAAGTAACAAGTTGGATAACAAGATAAGATAAGAAGTAGGCTTGGAACACCCATTGCTTGTCATACAAAACCTTGCATAAATTCATTGATGCATGCATGTTCGTTGGGTGTTTAATGGGTTGGTATTTATTGATAGTTCAAAGTGTTCTTCTATAAACTGCTGCATGTTATTTCATATAACTGTTGGTTGATTGTGATAGTACAGTAAAGCAGTTTCATACATGATGTTCTTTAAATCGCTGGTAAGTAAATCTATGAAGTTTGGTTCATAGAAATGGTCATGGGAATTCTTGTGCACAAGGGATCCAGGTTCCTGCGGACGGTTACCGGGGCACCGGGCCGTTTCGACCCGGGCGGAATCTACTTTCTTAGTCGTGGGAGCGGGGAATTGTAGCGGGGCTAGCTACCCGCGCTGCAAGCGTCGCCGCCAGCCCAGACTAAACCCATGATGGCTCCTAAACAACAAAGAAAGATGTTGTGTATATTTAAACTGTGCAGACTAACTATGTCTTCGTGACAGGGAAGGCTATGGTAAGTTGTACAGGTGGTTCAGACGGGACAGGTAAAGTCACCGAACGGTGGCATGTGAAGTTATGTTATTTTGTTCTTGCATACCTGCTAAATGAAATCTGAACTAGGCAAGAATAGAAACCCACCTAAGAACATAATTGTAGCATACTCATTAGATCTCATTTTATGAGCTTGGTAAAGTTGAGCAGCTAGCCTTCACCAGTACTTTTCGAAGTACTGACCCTCGTTGTAGCAGGTTCCCCGGCGCAAGGCAACACGGCGAGGAGCTGAAGTTCTCTCCGAACTTTTGGGATCCTTGGCGGTTCGTGGCCAAGACTTTTGGAGGCTCAAGCTAGGAGCCTTTCACTCTCTCCGTTGCTGAATATCGCTAAGGCGATGGTGCTTACTCGCACCCAAGGTGGTTTTGCGTTTTTGAATCTATGTAAAGGGACATAATGTATGGATCGGCTATCTCATTTTGCGTCCAAGTTTGTAAGCCCGTGGGGCATTTTATACTTTTGAGTCAAGCGATGTAAAAAGATGTTCATTATGAATAAAAGAGAAACTTTTCTATGCCTCAACCTTGTGTTATCTTATATGTCCACTCTGTTGCATTGTTCTAAAGAATATCCTTATGCCTAAGGCCTTGTGCACGCGCGCCCTACGCGTGCACGGCATCACGCCCGGGGGACGATTATCGAATAGCCGAAATCGGGGCGTGACACGGGGCATCGCGTCCTGAGGTGATCGTGAACCGCGATCCAAAACAGGAAAAATCCACGCCCTATTTCACCTCAGAACTGGGTACGCCCCACCAAACGGGACGACTTGGTTGCGTGCGGTCTTCACAGATACGTGCGCGTCGTTGATACGGACATGTGGGATTTCGCAGAAGCTGATTCGGATGTGCGTGCACACCGGAATCAGTGCGTATCCGCGGATAACACCCCGTATCCGACTTTTCTGTATTCAGCTGTAACTTAGTGTATACACGTCAGATCGAGACGAAACTTGCGCCATCGGACTCGTAGAAATACGCTGGTCCTGTGGGTCAAGTTTGGTTCGATTCTGAGAATGTTAGAAAATCGCGTGTCGTGGGCCCCACAGGCTCCATCTGACGGGCGATTTTGAGAACGGCTCATCGAAATCCAATTCTGGAAGTTCCGTTGGGTTCGTATCAATGTTCCTGACTTGTTGGCACTAAGTTGGACTGATTTGGAGACCTTTGACCCTGACTCAGTTTTCGGTGCAAAGTGGCCCACATATGGACCCGCTTTGGCCCAGAAATGTCGTTTTTGCCCTTGTGTCCAAACTGAGCTTAAGGACAGACGGTTCTAACTATTTTCTATGTTCTGAGACTGTTGGTAATAATCATTTCAGCTTTTGGAGGAGTTATTGCTGAACCCACTGTTACAAGGACTGCTACCGGTATTCCAATCTCAGGCAAGTGTACATTGCCATAAATTGCAGTTTATTAGTTTATTTAGTTCTCTTGCTTTATTTTCTGTGACTTTTGTACATGCTATAACCTAGGACCGTATGACATACTTAGTGACCGATTACAGTCGGGTGCCAACTCTGTACGCGGAGTTGTGTATGTCATTTAGTGATGGACATTCGAGACCCTCTATATTCTCGTGCTTGTTTAACAAGTACAATATAACCTAGGACACTTGACATCATACATTGACAGAATCTTCTTGAGATATTCAAGGTGATTCTGTATAGGATACAGGATGGACATAGTTATTATACTCTTAGATTATGACTGTTGCATTAGCTCTGATCTCACGTGACATGGACATGAGACGTGTGGTTACATTGGGTGGGAAGAGACACACAGGCTACAGGCTGTTCTATATATATACTACTATTGTGAGGTTGTAGACTCTCGAGCAGAGCTAGACCATTACTAGATATTGCTGCTACCGGCTCCCCGACACAGAGCTTGTAGCAGTCTCAGCCTGAGTACTAGTGTTGCTCTCAGTTGCATTTTCACATAGATGGTTATGTAGTTACCCTGTTTATTTCATTTTCTATTTTACTGCATCTATTTTGGCTTGTATTATTTGTACCTTGCTATGTCCCCTGAGGACCTGGAATGGATGATGTCCCCAGGTTTAGCAGAAGAACATTATCCCGAGGTTTACGGGACAGGAGCTGAAGTTGTACCAGGAGCTGTTGCTGAAGGAGAACCTAACATAGAAGCAGAGGTGATGGCTGAAGACTTTACTTGAGCTTATGACATTTGTACTCTTCAGATACTTTATTTGGACTCTTTTGTTCTGGTCTGATGAACCAGTGTTTTAGACTCTTATCGGGTTGTTCCCCGACATACTCTGCTGAGACTGGACTTTGATGTACTTTCTTTATTTGCTGATGTTCTTACTATTCTGTGTGTGGATGAGATTAGTTTTTTTGACTTATTATTGTAGACCTATATTACAGCTTAAGTATTCCCGATGGATCCATTAAATTGGTTTGTCCATCGGTGTGTACTGCTGGCCAATGCCACGTGTCTAGTCCCTCGATATTTTGGGACTGGGGCGTGACATAGTTTTTGTGGTGGCCCATGCAGGTCTACGACAAATTATTTGGTTTTAACTTAGGGGCCAAACAAACCTGTAAAAGGATAGGATAGGCTATAGGATCTCATCCATTTATTGAACGTTTTTGAAACTCTATATCGCATTCGAATTAAGTACTTGAATTTGCATCCTGCTTGACTCTACTAAACGTTCTCATAAAGTTTATTTTTGAATACAGAAAGATGGATCCAAGAAGTGGAAATGAAATTCCTTTTACACCACAAGACGCTGTGGTTACCTATGGTGATGGAGTTACACCAGAGAACAGAGGTCAATCCTCTCAAAGTGGGCAAGATGAGCAACATAACTCAAGGTTCAGGCGCGATGATATCCCACCACCGCCGCAGTTCACTCCACAGATGCCTGCCTTTCCACCAGGGCAAGCAATGGATGGGCAGCAAATATTCCAGATGTTTTATGCCATGATGCAAGCTCAACAACAAGTTCAACAGGAGACGCAGCGTCAGGAGGCAGAGAACTTGAGAAACAGCCTAGTAAATGCATTGGAGCAAGCAAACCCGCAAGCTAGGCGACCAGCGACGGGATCTATCACTGATTTCCGTCAACTCAAGCCCCGTACCTTTTCGGGCAAGGAAGGACCAACTGAAGTGCATGAGTGGCTCACAAATACACAGCATCAGTTGGAAGCAGCTGAACTTCCGCGGGAGAGATGGATGACTGCTGTCCGAATGCAACTGACGGACAACGCGCACCACTGGTGGCTAGCTCGGACATGACCGAGTCACTTGGGAGGAGTTCTCCAGACTCTTCCAAGAGATGTATATCCCAGCCGTTGCTAGGTCAGAACTCCGAGATAAGTTCAACCGCCTCATCCAAGGCAACATGACGGTGGAGGAGTATAATGCTGAATTCATTCGCCTGAGTCGTTTCGCCCCTTCTCTAATTCCTACCGAAGAAGAGAAGGCGGAGAAATTCTTTGACGGACTCAGGTTCGAGCTTCAGAGGTTGATTGGATCTGTTGCCCCTACATCGTACAACGACGTCCTTGCTGCGGTACGACGCATGGAGCGCGTCACCAGGAGGGAGTCAAGTCTGAAGCGACCATTTACCTCAGTACCATCCAATGCAGCACAAGGGGATTCTGTAAAGCGACTCCAGAGGAATCTACCGCAGAGAGCAGCACCAAGAACCCTACCTACTTGTCATTTTTGCGGCAAGTTGGGTCACATTGAAAAGGAGTGCAGATGCAAATTGGGACTGTGCCTGGTTTGCGGATCCAACCAGCATCTATCCAGGGACTGCACAGCACACCGAGAGGGAGCACCACGACTAGCTCTACCTGCACCAAGGCCAGACTATCCAACAGTGGGAGCACAGCAGACGGGAGTTGGAGGAGTCAGACCACCAGCTCCAGGAGGATATCAGCCAAGACCTCCATTGCCACCTCAAGCAGCACTATTCCAACAGGCTCGTCAGCAGAGGGGTCCAGCTCAGGGACGAGGTCAGGCTTTTGCATTGGCTGTTCAGGAAGAAGCTATTGCTGGAGAAGTTATAGCAGGTACCATTTTAGTAGCTTCATTACCTGCTGTAGCTTTATTTGATTCTGGGGCATCACACTCATTTATAGCTGCTAGCTTCGTAGCCACCCATAGAGTAGCTACTGCACCCCTTCCGAAGACTAAGAGAATTCTTACGGGAGGTGGAATTATACCTGTTAGTGATATCTGTAGATCATGTTTAGTAGTAGTCTGCGGAAGAGAGATGCGAGCCCAATTTCTGATCTTTTCTATGCCTGACTATGATGTTGTACTTGGTATGGACTGGTTAAGTCAGTATCATGCTACTCTTGATTGTCGGCTTGGAAAAGTTATATTCAGACCACCTGGACACTCAGAGTTTGAATTTCTTCGAGGAGCTGTAGAACAAGGTGTTCAGCCAACTCTTAGGGTATTAACTGTAGAAGGGGAGTCAAGTTACCCAAGAGTTATATCAGAGTTTGTGGATGTATTTCCCGATGATCTTCCAGGTCTACCACCAGATCGGGAAATAAAATTCACCATAGACTTAACTCCAGGAGCAGAACCTATCACTTCCACAGTTTATAGACTAGCACCTAAAGAGTTAGTAGAGTTGAAGAAGCAAGTTGATGAACTTCTGGAGAAAGGTTTCATCCGGCCCAGTGTTTCACCTTGGGGAGCACCTATACTTTTTGTACCGAAGAAGGATGGAACAGTTCGCCTGTGCATTGATTACAGAGCGTTAAACGCTGTGACCATTAAGAACCGGTATCCTTTGCCATGCATTGATGACTTATTTGATCAATTGAGTGGAGCTAGGGTATTTTCGAAGATTGACCTAAGATCCGGTTATCACCAGATTAGGGTGAGAAAGGAAGATATCCCGATGACAGCCTTTAGAACCAAGTATGGACACTATGAGTTCTTAGTAATGCCGTTTGGTTTAACCAACGTGCCTGCTGTGTTCATGAGCTTGATGAACCGAGTCTTCCATCAATACTTGGATAAATTCGTGGTGGTATTTATCGATGACATTCTGGTATATTTCAAAAGCCACGAAGAGCACGAGAAGCATCTCAGAATCGTGCTAGAGACGTTGAGGCAGGAGAAGCTTTATGCTAAGCTCAGTAAATATGAGTTTTGCATGGATAAGGTGCCATTCTTAGGGCATATTATCTCAGGAGAAGGATTGTCAGTTGATCCAGAGAAGGTTGCTGCCATTGAGACTTGGCCTACACCAACATCAGTTGCTGAGGTGAGGAATTTTCTAGGACTTGCTGGATATTACAGAAGGTTCGTAGAAAATTTCTCAAGAATTGCAGAGCCAATGACGAAGTTGACACGGAAAGATCAGGACTTTGCATGGACAGAAGAATGTCAGATGGCCTTTGAAGAATTGAAGAGGCGTCTAACAACAGCACCAGTCTTGACGCTTCCTTCTGGGTCAGACGGTTTTGTTGTTTATAGCGATGCGTCAGGTAGTGGCCTAGGATGTGTTTTGATGCAACACGGTAAAGTTATTGCTTATGCATCGAGACAGTTGAAGGTCCATGAGAAGAACTATCCAACGCATGATCTGGAGCTAGCTGCTGTAATATTTGCACTGAAGATTTGGAGGCATTATCTTTATGGTGAGAAGGTAGAAATCTTCACTGATCACAAAAGTCTGAAGTATGTATATACTCAGAAGGAGCTTAACATGAGGCAAAGACGCTGGCTGGATTTGATGGTGGACTTTGATATAGATCTGTAGTACCACCCAGGGAAGGCGAATGTAGTAGCAGACGCACTTAGCAGGAAGCCTACAGCTTATTTCTTGACAATGCAGCCTGAGCTATTGAGAGATCTACAGGAGCTTCAGATAGAGGTTATTCTACCAAGACAGAGTGGCTTGTTGGCTAATCTGGAAGTGAAGTCATCGCTCGTGGAAAGGATTAAAGAAGCTTTGCCTACTGATGCAAGATTTCGAAGACTCAAAGAGAAGACAGAAGCAGGCATGCAGACGGGACTTCGCATACATGAGGATGGTACATTAAGGTGCGGAGATCGTCTATATGTTCCAAATGGAAAATTGAGACAGGAGCTAATGACTGAAGCCCATAGCTCCATATACTCTGTTCATCCAGGAGGAACAAAGATGTATCGAGATCTAAGGCAGTATTATTGGTGGCATGGAATGAAGAGAGAGATTGCTAGATTTGTAGCTAAATGTTTAGTCTGCCAACAAGTGAAAGCCGAGCATCAGAGGACTGCAGGAATGTTGTAGCCGCTTCCCATACCAGAATGGAAGTGGGAACATATCACCATGGACTTCGTCACAGGATTCCCAAGGAGCCCCAGCGGAAAAGATGCGGTATGGGTTATCGTGGACCGACTCACTAAATCGGCACACTTCTTACCATTCAGAGTTGGACAGTCCACAGAGATACTAGCCGACATGTATATGCGACAAATAGTAAGATTGCACGGAGTGCCGGTTAGTATTGTATCAGATCGAGATTCGAGATTTACCTCTCATTTCTGGCGAAGCATGCAAGAGAGTCTTGGCACCAGACTAAAATTCAGCACTGCCTATTATCCCCAGACAGATGGTCAATCAGAACGTACAATCCAGATCTTAGAGGATATGCTGCGATCCTGTATGTTAGATTTTGGAGGGTCTTGGGAAGATCATTTGCATTTGGTAGAGTTCTCCTACAACAACAGTTACCAGGCAAGCATCAAGATGGCACCTTTCGAGGCGTTATACGGTAGGAAGTGCAGATCACCGATATGCTGGAGTGACGTTGGAGAGCGTTAAATTTTGGGACCAGAGTTGGTAATGCAAACAGTGGAGAAGGTAAAACAAATCCAGAATCACCTTCGGGCAGCTCAGGACAGACAGAAGCATTGGGCTGATACACACCGACGTCCCCTGGAGTTCAAGGAAGGAGAACATGTATTCCTGAGGATCTCGCCTACTCGAGGAACCATTCGCTTTGGGAGCAGAGGCAAGTTGAGTCCAAGGTACATTGGGCCCTTTGATATTTTGGAGCGCATTGGTGAGGTGGCTTATCGTCTTGCATTACCTCCATCTTTAGAGGGAGTGCATGATGTATTCCATGTCTCACAGTTGAGAAGGTATGTGACTGACCCAAGTCAGATAGTGGATCATTCTGAGATCGCAGTAGGCCCAAGCCTGAGATATGAAGAACAACCAGTGGGTATACTTGGAACCAGTGAGAAGACACTGCGAGGGCATACAATTAAACTGGTTCGTGTGGCATGGAAGCAACACTCACCTGGTGAATCTACTTGGGAGAGGGAAGATATCATGCGTCAGAAATACCCCCACTTATTCGAGAATGCAGGTATATCTTAAGTAAATTTTTAAATTCCTGTAGTTCTGATCTACTAGTAGCTTAATCTTTAAATTGCGAGGACACAATTTTCTTAAGGGAGGTAGATTGTAACCACCTAAAATTTTAAGAATTTTTAAATTTAAATTTTCTGAAATTAATTAGCATTTTCTGTGAATTTTAAACCTATAAATTAAAGCGGTCTAATTTAAAATGAATTTTTAAATGAAATTAAATAATATTAAAATGTGATAAAAATTATATTTTCTAGTGTAAAATTAAAAACCGAGCATGGGGTATTTTTTCGGAAATTTATTGGACCCCGGATGAATTTTTAAAGCATTAAAAACTGTTATAAAATTTAACTGATTAATTAAACCAAAATTAATTAATAAACCAACCCAAACCCTGAAACTAAACCGAACCGGACCGGCCGGTCTGACCAAACCGGACCGGCCCAACTCTTAGCGGGTCGGATCCGGGTAAGACCGACCCGCCAGGACCCGATCCGACCCATGCCAAACCCTAACCCCCAAATGCAGATCGACCCGACCCTTCACCTGGCCGGCGGCCGTTTCCGCCGCCGTGGCCGCCGGCCGACCCCTCGGTTCGGCTCCCCTCCACCCGGCGACTCTTCCTCTTCCCCTTCCGGCGAACCTCCGCCGGTTAACCTCCTCTAGACCCCTATATAAATCCAACCACCCGCCGGATTTTTCCCCCTTGCATCTCTTCTCCGACGAGACCCTGACTCCGGCTAATCCTCTCCATCCCGACCGCCTGCGTCCAGCACCACCCGGAGCCACCGCTGCACCTCCAGAACCTCCTCTCTCTCCTCCTCCCTCCGACCAGTTTCACCCAGACCCCGCACCTCCAAAACTCAACTCCGGCCGACTCAGTCGAGCGCCGCCCGGCCTCCCGGAGACATCCCAGAGGCTCACCGACCTCCGCCGGCCTGAACCCCCTCCCAGCCTTCTCCCCTCGCCACCGGACACGCCCTGCCCGACCACCGGAGTTCCAGAATCCTAAAACCTAGGGTGTGCACAGGACTCGACTCAGGACACGAGGACACAAGGATTCGGGTTTTTCGGACAAGTTCAGGTACCCGTAACTTTTGACTCGTAGCTCCGATTTTTATTCCGTAAATTGTATCGCGTAGCCTGTATGACCCTCTCGGTGCCCGGACAAACCGCTCGGGGCATCGCGTCCTGAGGTGATCGTGAACCGCGATCCAAAACAGGAAAAATCCACGCCCTATTTCACCTCGGAACTGGGTACGCCCCGCCAAACGGGACGACTTGGTTGCGTGCGATCTTCACAGATACGTGCGCGTCGTTGATACGGACGTGTGGGATTTCACAGAAGCTGATTCGGATGTACATGCACACCGGAATCAGTGCGTATCCGCGGACAACACCCCGTATCCGACTTTTCTGTATTCAGCTGTAACTTAGTGTATACACGTCAGATCGAGACGAAACTTGCGCCATCGGACTCGTAGCAATACGCTGGTCCTGTGGGTCAAGTTTGGTTCGATTCTGAGAACGTTAGAAAATCGCGTGTCGTGGGCCCCACAGGCTCCATCTGACGGGCGATTTTGAGAACGGCTCATCGGAATCCAATTCTGGAAGTTCCGTTGGGTTCGTATCAATGTTCCTGACTTGTTGGCACTAAGTTGGACTGATTTGGAGACCTTTGACCCTGACTCGATTTTCGGTGCAAAGTGGCCCACATATGGACCCGCTTTGGCCCAAAAATATCGTTTTTGCCCTTGTGTCCAAACTGAACTTAAGGACAGGCGGTTCTAACTATTTCCTATATTCTGAGACTGTTGGTAATGATCATTTCAGCTTTTGGAGGAGTTATTGCTGAACCCACTGTTACAAGGACTGCTACCGGTATTCCAATCCCAGGCAAGTGTACCTTGCCATAAATTGCAGTTTATTTAGTTCTCTTGCTTTATTTTCTATGACTTTTGTACATGCTATAAACTAGGACCGTATGACATACTTAGTGACCGATTACAGTCGGGTGCCAACTCTGTACGCGGAGTTGTGTATGTCATTTAGTGATGGACATTCGAGACCCTCTATATTCTCGTGCTTGTTTAACAAGTACAATATAACCTAGGACCCTTGACACCATACATTGACAGAATCTTCTTGAGATATTCAAGGTGATTCTGTATAGGATACAGGATGGACATAGTTATTATACTCTTAGATTATGACTGTTGCATTAGCTCTGATCTCACGTGACATGGACATGAGACGTGTGGTTATATTGGGTGGGGAGAGACACACAGGCTACAGGCTGTTCTATATATATACTACTATTGTGAGGTTATAGACTCTCGAGCAGAGCTAGACCATTACTAGATATTGCTGCTACCGGCTCCCCGACATAGAGCTTGTAGCAGTCTCAGCCTGAGTACTAGTGTTGCTCTCAGTTGCATTTTCACATAGATGGTTATGTAGTTACCCTGTTTATTTCATTTTCTATTTCACTGCATCTATTTTGGCTTGTATTATTTGTACCTTGCTATGTCCCCTGAGGACCTGGAATGGATGATGTCCCCAGGTTTAGCAGAAGAACATTATCCCGAGGTTTACGGGATAGGAGCTGAAGTTGTACCAGGAGCTGTTGCTGAAGGAGAACCTAACATAGAAGCAGAGGTGATGGCTGAAGACTTTACTTGAGCTTATGACATTTGTACTCTTCAGATACTTTATTTGGACTCTTTTGTTCTGGTCTGATGAACCAGTGTTTTAGACTCTTATCGGGTTGTTCCCCGACATACTCTGCTGAGACTGGACTTTGATGTACTTTTTTTATTTGCTGATGTTCTTACTATTCTGTGTGTGGATGAGATTAGTTTTTTTGACTTATTGTTGTAGACCTATATTACAGCTTAAGTATTCCCGATGGATCCATTAAATTGGTTTGTCCATCGGTGTGTACTGCTGGCCAATGCCACGTGTCTAGTCCCTCGATATTTTGGGACTGGGACGTGACATGCGTCTAGGAGGAGCTCAAAGTGCAAACCATGCCATATGGTCGCAAATTCTTCGCCATCAGACGAAGACGAGGTACTTGCTGCAACCCGGTCAGGGAGAGCCTACCTCAACGACTACGGAGCAAGTCAGGAGGATATACCGGCAGACGTTTCAGCCGCCAACCCTGCAGGGCCAAGCCCCGTCATACCGGAAGCCAACCCTTCAAAACCGACGCCGGCGGACAAAGGGAAACAAAGAGAAGTGCGCTTTGATAAACCTGTGAAGAACATTCCGAACAAAGGTTTTGAGAAGCCATACAACTTCGACATCCTAGCCCAACTGGCTAATACACCGGCCAGGCTCTCCATCTTCGAGCTACTCAGGCTCTCCCAAGACACTCGTCTAGCCTTGAGTGAAGCACTGATGCAGGCGGAAGCATGCTTAACCCAGCTCAAGTCTCCCGACGAAGAACCAGTGGCGTGCCCTCAATGCCACAATGTGATGGAGGTGGTCCCAAATATCACCTTCACCCAAGACGACATGTTGTTAAAACATAACAGGCATGACAGGCCCTCTATTACACCGGGTACGTCGGTTCCATGAAGGTTGATCGGATTCACATAGATCCGGGATCATCGATCAGCATCATCCCTCACAGTCTGCTCAGACCATTGAGGATTCCTACCAACGAACTGGCTTACACCTCCACTACAATCGTGGGATTCAACGCCGAAAGAAGTAAGCCGTTGGGGAAGATTCGCCTGAGGATCCAGATTGGCAACCTCAGATCGGTGGCCACATGTTACGTGATCGATTCAGAGGTATCCTACAACATCTTGCTGGGAAGACCGTGGATCCACGATCACAACATCGTTCCTTCAACTCTACATCAATGTCTTAAATATGTAGACCCCCAAGGAATGGTACGAACGGAGGTGGCCGACCTAAACCCGTTTAAAGGAGTAGAGTCCTACTATTCCGACGCCGTGTTGTACTCGCAGGACCACACGGAAGAAGTGGCGGGCAAGACAGAGAAGGAATCCCACCAGGAGCCAGGAGAACCCTCTGCCGCACTACCGCTGTCGATCAGAGTGAAAGGGCGAACCACTCGTCCAAAAGCCATAGAGCCCATGGCTATTCACCTGAACAGATCCAGCTCAGGGAAAAGAAGCAATTCTCCAGTGGTTACTCTGAACCAGAAGCCTCCACCTTTGGTCATCAACCTACGGCGCGACGAGCAGCCGACCGATGTAAACACGACCAGGAACAGAGTTCCAGATGGCAATAAACATCCTCTTTTCCAGTACATTAATGCTCAGATTCCAAATCAGGAACCCATTCCCCGTGACGAGGTAGAACCCATAGCACGAAAGTTCTTGGAAGCTATGGACTCCTACCATCCGCATATCTGGGAAGAAGCGTCATCATCCAGCGTCATCACAACGTATGGACCGCATGAAGATTATATCTTCATAATCCCGCCTACCTGCAGCAGTCAGCGTCCAATAGTATTCGGCCGCATGCGCAATCAACCAGCCATCCAGGAAGATCCTTTCGATGACGATACTGGGAAGATGCAGGTTCACCGATACAGCCCTCAAGCGCTGAAGATCATACAAAACATGGGCTATGACTTGAAGCGAAAGCCGGGCCTCAACTACGGAAGAGGCAGACGAACGCTGCCACGCGGCGACCCCCGCTACCAACAAACTCATTTCGGGTTAGGGTATGCCACCTCCCTTACGGCTTCCACGTCGGATAAGGACATCTTTTCCTCCTCCTGGGACGGCTCGTCACCCCCCAACTCACCTAGTGCTCCCGAACAAGCACTATCAGCAAATATGGTGATGACAGATCCCTCAGAAGCAGAGGAACGAGATTCTGAGCCGTTTGAGGATGACTCTTGGGCTCAACAAATGGATACACAGTGGGAATTCCGCTTCGAACAGAGGGAACCTCCAACCAAAGACAAAGTTATCCAAATCGATGTTGGGGGTGGGCTTTCGTCAAAGCCGATATTTATCAGTGATAATCTTCCACCAGCCGAAAGGGAAGAAATCATACAGCTGATAAAGGGATACGTCGACGTCTTTGCATGGGATTATGGAGACATGCCGGGCCTAGACCCGAAGGTGGCTACTCACAAACTCAACATATTGACTAACTCAAAGCCTGTGAAGCAGCACCAACGCCGGTTCCGATCGGACATGATGGACGCCATTGAAGCTGAAGTCAAAAAGCTAATAGCCTGTGGGTTCATCCGGGAAGAACAACATCCCGACTGGGTCGCCAACGTTGTCCCAGTCATGAAGAAAAATGGGAAGGTACGTATCTGCATCGATTACCGAGATCTGAATGCGGCCTGCCCCAAGGATGAATTTCCTCTTCCCATCACGGACATCATGATCGACAACACCTGCGGTTTTGAACGCATGTCTTTCATGGACGGGTTCTCATGATACAATCAGATCAAGATGCATCCTGAAGACGAGAAGCATACTGCCTTCCGTACCCCGTTGGGAGTGTATTGCTATACAGTCATGCCCTTCGGACTGAAGAACGCCGGGGCTACATACCAACGAGCTATGAGCAACATATTCTACGAACATCTACGCAAGACAGTGGAATGTTACGTAGACGACATAGCCGTCAAGAGCCGCCTCCAAGGTGATCACATTCAAGACCTGAAGACGGTATTCGAGTTAATGCGCCAGCATCAACTCAAAATGAACCCCGCGAAGTCCTTCCTGGGTGTATCCAGTGGCAAATTCCTGGGGTTTGTCATCACCGCCAAAGGCATCCAGGTGGACCCTGACAAAGTCCAGGCCATCGTAGAAATACGACCACCCCGCAATCTGAGGGAACTCCGGGGGATTCAGGGCCGTCTGGCCTATATCCGGAGGTTCATATCCAACCTCTCGGGAAGATGCCAGCCCTTTTCGCATCTCATGAAGAAAGGTGCATCCTTCGTGTGGGACAAAACCTGCCAGCAAGCGTTCGGGGATATCAAACGCTACCTCACCAATCCACCAGTTCTGGTGCCTCCCATCATGGGAAAACCATTCTTGCTGTACGTCTGGGCGATGGATCATTCGCTAGGAGCTCTTCTCGCGCAGAAGAACGACGTGGGGCATGAGCAGGCTACCTACTACCTCAGCAGGATGATGGTCGAGGCCGAACACCGGTACAACCCAGTGGAGAAAGAATGCCTGGCCCTGATGTTCGCTATCCAAAAGACGCGGCACTATGTCACCGGCCAGACTATTCATATTGTCTCCAGGATCAACCCTCTTCGAGTCCTGATGAGCAAACCGAGTATTCTTAATTCCAGACTCGCAACTTGGGCGATGCTGTTAACGCCATACGACATGGTGTACATCCCGCTGAAGTCCATCAAAGGCCAAGCGCTGGCCGACTTCCTAGCTGCTCATCCGATCCCGGAGGCCTCCAGGTTATACGAAGACATTCCCGACGAAGTTGCAGAATGTAATTCCGCAATGGAAAGTGACTCTTGGCAACTGTTCTTCGACGGCGCCTCCAGGACTGGCCCCAAGGGAAACATAGTTTCAGAGGTAGGAATCGTCCTAGTCACTCCTGACAAACTCGTCATCTACCGGGCGTATTCTCTCAACGAGCCATGTTCCAACAATGTAGCGGAATACAACGCTCTGTTAATCGGCCTCCAAGTCGCAAAAGAGCTGGGGGTCGAATCCCTGGAAGCTTTCGGTGATTCTCTGCTTATCGTCAATCAAGTCAGAGGAATATATGAAGTCCGGAATCCAGACCTCATCCCCTACCATCAAGCGACGGTCGAGATAGCCACGACGTTCAAAGGGTTCTTCCTAGATCATGTGCCTCGATCCCAGAATCGGGAAGCTGATGCCCTAGCCAGTCTAGCGGCGGATTTGGCCACTCCTATAAGAAGACAGGATTCGGTGATCCTTCTTAACAGAGACTTATTCTGTGTGAAGAACAACTTTCACATAGAACACAGTCACGCTATGAACACAGACCCCCCTGGAAGGGACTGGAGGAGTCCCTTCGTAGATTTTGTCGCCTACGGAATCTTACCAGAGGACCCCAGAGAGGCGGTATCCGTCAAAAGATGATCTTTACGCTTCTACTTCGACGCATCCTCACAATGCCTGTATCGTCGGACCTACGACGGACTACTATTAAGATGCCTCTCAGACGACGAAGCGCAGCAGATTATCCGGGAAGCTCACGACGGCATATGCGGAGCGCATCAGCCCGGTCCTAAGCTGCAGGATCGTATCAGAAGAATGGGCTATTACTGGCCCACTATGATCACTGACGCGATCAGCTATGCAAAATGATGCAGGGCCTGTCAGGTCCATGCAGACTTCATACATCAACCATCTGAATATCTACATCCTACGATTGCATCCTGGCCCTTCGAAGCCTGGGGTATGGATATCGTTGGGCCCATTCACCCGTCTTCCTCCAGAGGCCACCGGTTCATACTGGCCATCACAGATTACTTCTCCAAATGGGCAGAGGCGATCCCTCTGGCTGAAGTAAAGGCGTCTGACGTAATCAGCTTCATCAAGCACCACATCATTTATCGCTTTGGGACTCCCCGGCGGATAATCCACGACAATGGACCTCAGTTCATCAGCCAAGCGTTTCATCGATTTTGCGATAAAAGTCGAATACATAATATTGCCTCTACGGCATATTATCCAGCTGCTAATGGTTTGGCGAAAGCCTTCAACAAAACCATTATCAAACTCCTGAAGAAGTTCGTTTCTTCAAACAAAAGAGACTGGAACGAGAAGCTGGGCGAATGTCTCTGGGCATACCGCACAACGGTACGGACACCAACAGGTTTTACCCCCTTTTCACTAGTCTACGGGAGCGAGGCGGTTCTTTCCATCGAAATCTAGATCCCGTCGCTCAGGATAGCCGTGACTAGTGAGCTGACTCAAGAAAAGAATGACCTGTTAAGGCTCCAAGAGCTGGAAAGATTAGACGAGAAACGCCTACAAGCTCAGCAGCGCATCGCGCTCTACCAAGCACGCATTTCCCAAGCTTTCAATCATAAAGTAAAGGAAATAGTGTTCAAAGTCGGCGAGCTAGTCCTAGCCTTGAGAAGGCCGATGATTCTCACTCACAGAAGTAAAGGCAAATTCCAACCCAAATGGGAAGGCCCTTATGTGATCGAGACAACGTTCTCGAACGGCGCCTACAGGATAGCCCGGCCTAACGGAGACCTGTTAATGGCTCCTATCAACGGTAAATTCCTGAAAAGGTACTATGCCTAATCTCTCCTGCTCAAGAGGAAAATAGCGAGGACCTCGATTTTGACGAAACTACTTCCAGAACACAATTAGTTGGGTTGCACTCTATCATGTCCGTATGACCTCTGAATAGATATGTCCCGCTAAGAAGTTTATCGAGAGTTTATCACGTCCATACTACCTCTGATATCACTCTCACCTAACCTGTCATTTACATTCCGAAATGATGGGTCCACAAAAGTCAGAAAAGAGCCGCTTTTATTTCCCAAAAGAGAGCAGGATTACATCGGGGGAAGCAGGAAAAGAAAGGATACATCACGATGGCGGGTTAGCTAGATTGTCAATCAGCCGCCCCAGTGCAGCTATCCTCTCGTTCCTAAGGGCCAAGGCATCGACGCGAGCCTGCTCCAGCCGGGCCTTGGGGGTGTTCGTAAAAGCCAGATCAGCCCTTGTCCAAAGACAGCCCAAGCGAGCAGCCTCTACAAGGTCCAACTCCCGTCGCGCTGCGCTCAGTCGACTGGACGCCACATCTAGACCTGCTAGCGACTGAGAAGCCCACTCCTCTGCCCGAGCGAGTTCTTCCTTCAGCTTGGATGCCCTCGCTGCATTCCCTTCGTGCTCAGAACGGCACTTTGCCTCAAGAGCGAGAGCCTCTGCCACACCAGCTTTTCGCCTATCCATCTCCAGCTCATGTGTCTTAATGAGTTGGTCTAGGCCTTTCAGCTTTGTGGTGAGCCGTGCGGTCATGTGGTCGTACCTGGTCTGGACCTCGGCATCGAAGCTGCCCCGAGTCAGCTGCAAATATTCGTTAATGGGTTGCTCTAAACCATTAACCACCGCCTCCAGGGCGTCAGCTGCCCCAGGATCACCGAGCTCCCTGATGACCCCGATCGACGCCAGAGAAGTCTTCTTCAAGCGTTCAAAATCCAGACTCTTCGCTAACACCATTGATATCATCATTTTCAAACCGGTATAGAAGAGACTGGTATGTTGCTCAGTCAAAGCAACTAGATCCGACTGAACGCCAGGAGCGGCCGCGACCCCAGCAAGTCCCTCTCCAGGGACGATTGCAGACGAAGTAGCCACAGCCGCCGAATAGACGCATGGCGCGACCGAAGATGATACAACGGCCACAATCGAAGTCATCGGTATACTCATGATGACGGCTTCGCCTTCCTCTTGAGACGACGAAACCACTCTGGGCGAGATAGCCCCCGAGGACACTTCCTACTCAAAATCGGGCGCCTCCACATCATCGCCAGGAGCCGGAGCGGAGCCAGGGGACGCTTCAACGCTGTACCCTCCATGGACGTCGTCCCCTGAGAAAAAGACAAGAGAGTTGATATCAGTATAATGATAATCTTTCTAAAGGGAAACACAAAAGGCGACGTTTACCCTGAACCAGCGGCATATACGACGCATCTGCAGCTGAATCTAAACCACGTCTTAACGACGCGATGCGAGCCATCATGCCTGGAGAAGGAGGCGGGCCGACCGACATCGCCAAGAGTTCTATCAGGCCTTCACCAAGACGCGGTCGGAGTTCGTCAGTCGGAATCTCGCCAGACGTACTCGCTAATACGGCGGGAGTTTCACTCACTGCTGACCTCGAGAAAGATTCTCCCATCTGCCTCGGCCACGCAGGCAATCGCGCTCCGCTGCCTGAAGCAGCGGCCACGACAGCAACCTCTAGCGAGGGTCCTCCAGCGCCGCTTGCCGGAACTGTAGAAGGTCCCTCTCTAAAAGGCGAGGAACCTCCAGCCGAAGAATCATCCCTAATATGGGGAGGAGCAGGCTCACTCCCGGGTTCCTCAACGCCAAGAATGCGGAGAGGACGAGCGATAGTCTCCTTCCTCCTCTTACGAAGAGAAACTTCCTTCGGAGCAGAGGCCCGTCGCTTCCCAGAAGAGACCACCAAAGCCCCCGCGGGCAGAGGCACTTCACACCTCGGCACCGACACCAGAGGCTCATCTGGAGGGCCAGTCTCCTCATCCTTGTCCGGAGAGACCGAAGGGACGACAACTCTTCCCCTAGGCTTGGGGGAAGGCACCCTGAAACTTCCACGCATATCAAAGTTACGATGGAAGGTGTTAATCGCCACGTAGAACTGGGCATAAGAATGAAGAATGCGAAGCTCCGTGGAGATTGTTACCACCGGCACAATGAAGGTTGCTCTCGTACAACCCATGATGAAATATCGCCACCCTCTAGCTCCATCAATGAGTCCACCCCGGGACCTGAAGCTGGTAACGGCATTGCCCACATGCAACTGGTCGTACCCAAACTGCCTGGCAAACCGACTAGGCAAGTAGGGCTCGAAGAAGCAGTGATCTTCGCTCCTGTACAGCAGATGGGATGGTCTAATACAGACCAGCCAATAAAAAGCTTCCGGAGAGAGATCAGTCTTCTCTCCACCTGAATCCTCCAGCCTTGTCCCTGATTGATTGCAATGTACAGAAGGGGGAGTACAGAGGAGCTTCCAGCCGTGGCGGAGGTTCAACACCAGCCGACAGTCTAAGACTGTGGTCACGTTCCAGGAGGAATTCTTGTAGTTTAACAAGAACATACTCTCCGAACTACTATCGGAGCCAGGAGACATAACCCGGGGATTGTGGAGAATTAACCACCCCATCAAATATAGGTATGGTAATTTTACCCTGGGAAAACTCTCACGCCGAGCTTCGTCAACAAGCAATCCATCAGTTATGGCCCTCAAACCAACCTGTATGCGGCACACCATGGCGGGAAGCAAGCCCAGTCTTGCCCCAAACACCAGGCGCACCGTCGGCCACAGAATGTTCCGGTGAATGCGGTCCGCGGACGCAGTACCAGGCACTACTACCAAACGCAGCCATATGGAGAGGAAACCAGCCAACTGGGCTTCCTTAGACAGAGGCCTGCGACAGCGCCTCAAGTAACTACAGGCCTTGGTGCCTTCAGGGTACTTTCCCACCCCCTCGGCGAGAATCTGATCCGGAGCTCCAGCCTCCTCCATAAGAGCCTCCACGACCTGGGCATTAAGCACGCCCAAACAGTTCACGGGCTCATTCTTGCCCCCCGAGGCTTTCTCCGACCTGGCGGCCCTAGCTCGGTGGAAGAAGAGGTAGGACATCCACTTGGTGGTATGAGCCAAGTCAGAGGGATCGTTATAAAAAGCGGTGCACGCGAAGTATTGACACATCAGCTCCTGATATACTTCTGCCACCCGAGGGTCCAAGTCCCCCAACTCCCGGTTGGTGGGAACATACTCTTCGTATGGGGTATCCCCCATCGGCAGTCTCGAGACAACTGCCATCTCGTGGAGCGCCAATCCCATCTCCCCCAGTGGAGTGACAAAAGTCCCAGTGAGCGGAATGTACCGCTCCATCAGCGCCAGGAACAAGTTAGGGTTCGGAGGCAACCCGACGCTAGTCGCACCCACAGCAGCATATAGTCCTATGCCCTCCAGCTCTCTCCGAAAGTGCTTCAAAGCCCAGTCGATTAGGCATATCCATCGGGAGTTTGTTGGGGCAATCCACCCACTGCACCGAGGATTCTCCTTGGGATATACCCCGCCTCGCCCCATGAAGTCATTACAGAAAGTCGGCAATTGAACCGGCTGGATCACCGAGCTGTCTTCACTAGGGACACTGCCCGGGCACAGTCCTCTGAACAACGTCACGACGCCGGAAGGGCGACTGACGAATGACCCCTGATCAGCTCCTTTCAGATGAAAGATCTTCCCCGGCTTGCCGTGAAGATCAGGAGTCAGCATCCACGACATCTGCCTGGGATGCGTCGCGTGGAAGAAAGCCGAGATGGGATAATCCCTCGGCATTGTGGGTAGGTACAAAACCAAATTCCCGGCAGGAAAAACCCAGGGCTCCCTCTTAGGCTTCGTCTGGGACCGTTTGTCGATCATATCCCCAAAGAGGAAAGCCGGCTTTATGTACTGCTCCCCGTCTATATAAGTCAGGGGCTCCCCGTTGATCATGCTCAGCAGCATTCGCTCGCCCTGAGCCGATATCAAGAGCCTCCTTCCTTCAGGGTACTGCGGCCCGGAGATAGGAAATACCACGTGGGACAGATCCTCCAGGTAGTTCGAGTGCAGCATCCCAGCAGCGGAGCCCATCACCTCGGCCAGTGGAGACTCACCTACGTCAACTGCAAAAGTGCAAGGAAAATATGTCATTGCAAGTCTTGCACAAAATATACGGACCAAAGAAACAAACAGTCTGCGCTCTACGCAGGATTGTTCAAACATGAGCTGTATTTACGCCAGAGGTCCCCCTCCCACAAGCGTAAAACTCAAAGTTTACGATATACCCCAATTTTCGGTAGCCAGAGCTTTCACGCTCAGGACTACAAAAATGTGGAGTCTTTACGCTGGCACATTAGAAATATGGGCTTAAAAGATAAAAACGTCTCCGTGCATCATCTTCCTCAAAAGAGGCTATCAGCACAGAAGACGACCTAGCGCGGTCACGTTCAACGTGTGCGAAGGATTTTTTTCGTCGTGTTGTCACCCCGAAGGCTCTACCTCTAAGACCGGGTGCACTGCTCGTCGGCGGGACGCTTCGCTCAGAAGAAAGTTCGCCTTGACCGACCGAGGACTCCCTCGCTGGGACAGAAGGATGAGAAGAGGAACCTATACTCTTTCCCTTAGCGGAGGGGGTCTGTTTCGATGCCATTTCTGAAGACTCGAAGTGCTCGGAGAGGGAACGGAGAAAAACTCGAAATAGTCGAAAACTCTCTTTCGCAGAAGATGGATAAAAAGTTTTTTCTCTCAAAAAACTTGGGATATATATAGAGTTCGGGTCGACTCCTTGAATCCTCAGACGGACTCCTCGAGACCCTAACCAAATCTCGCAAATTAAATGACGGGTTATGATTGGATGCTACGTCAGCCCACTAACCTTGAAAGACGGACAATCAGCAAAATTCGAAAAGTTTTTTCGTGCAAGACGGTTCAGCGGTTCCTATGCTAAGGGGCTTTCTACGCTCGACGGCTACAGATCTACGGTTTTTACGCTCGCAAGCTGCAAGTCTATGGTTCTACGCCCGGATGCCTTTGTGCTCAGTAGCTTTTACGCTCGAGAGGCCACGAATCTATGACTTTACGCTCAGCAGATACCAAAATCGATGATCTCACGCTCGACGGCGCTCAGTTTACGCCCAGAAGCAACAGACCCGCAAAACTTCACGCTCGGAGAAATTTTCTTTTCAGGAGCTACAGATAAACAGTTCTACGCTAAAGGAGCTTTCTACGCTCGACGGCTACGAATCCACAACTTTACGTTCGACAGCTACAAGTCAGGTTTTGGCCCGGATGCCTTTGTGCTCAGTAGCTTTTATGCTCGAGAGGCCACAAACCCATGACTTCACGCACAGGAACCACAAGTCTACGATTCCACGCTCGACGGTATTTTACGCCCGGAGGCCACAAACTGATAATTTCTCGCTCCACGACTTTCCGTATATTTGAACAGTCCCCAAAGCGGTCAATTGCTAGGAGTTCACACAGAAGATACTCCTCCTTGGCCTCAACATATCCCAAGTACCCAAAACATACAAGAGTTCAAACATTGAGAAATTACTCTTCTCGGGTCAATTGGAGGTTCATCCAGACTCCAGTCTGAATATCTCGTCTATCAAAAGATGACAACTCAGTTTTGACAGCCATTCCTCGACCCTGTTCCAAGGGATTTTCGAGAAGTCACTCTTGAAGACGAAGACTGAACAAAAATTCTGTCCATCAGAAGTTCAGAGCTCTACGCGGTTCCTCAGTCCTAGCAACAGGATAGTTCAAAAAATGTTCAAGATGCTCTACAGCGTTCTATGGACTACTCGCTATGCGTAAAGGACAGGACCTAACACTCTTTCTATAGAGTCGGCGTACAGATTCAGACGTGTTGAAGCTGCACATATTCAGACTTCACAGCAACGTATGGCAAGATGATCATATGAAGAAAAAAGACAATTTTATTAAAGATTAAAATCATGATTACATATGAGGGAAATCCAATCTACAAGGATTTTTTTTTCATGATTACATATGAGGGAAATCCCTTCTACAAAGGGCTCCCTCGTCATCGTCTAGAGACAGCACCAAGAGCCTGTTCTGCCGGGTTCTCGCAGGGGTGCACGTCTTCCTCTTCTTCCATGGCGGTTCATTTACTTCCACAGTAATGAACAAGAAGATCCTCTATTCGCCATGGCCGATCCAGCTGAGGGGTCTTCCACCCAGCTCAATCGGGGACGATAGATTACGGTTTGTCTAATCTCGTCCGCGGGGATCTAAGGAGAAGAGCTACAGCTTGCAAGCTGTGTGGTCAAAAACGACCCTTCCTCTCTCCTAGGGCAACGCCATACAAAGTTGCTGATTATCCCGAGCAAAGGAGACTAAGATATCCTTCCATGATCCATCGTTGCAGTGGACACTTGCTCGAAGACGCCGTCTTTTTCGGCTCCTTACACGCTGGAAGAACATGATCTCCTTCTTCCTCAAATCGACCCGGCGAACTCCGACGATCATCTCTGCGTGGGGATAAAGATGTGGGAAGAACAGGCTAACTCCCCCAGCCTTTTATAGGCGAAAGAGGTCACAGCGTTCCCCAATAAATCCGCCATAAAGTCTGTACCGACCGTTTCAACGCTCCATTCAGAAACGTTTTGAGTTACGAGGGGCCGTTCATGCTTCGTTCAAAGCGTTTCAAAATCCAAGGAATTTAAAAGCTCTGACGGGGGTCTTGTAGAAGCATGAAAAATACGCTGGGATGAACTACGCAGCCTCTTAATGCAGAGCAGCGTGAACGTAGGCCTCCAGAGCCATCAAGCGTACAATGGAGCTTTTTCCAGCGTGAAGAATAAAGCTCACAGGACCATCAGCGTAAGTGCAGTACGTCCAGGCCGCTCCAGCGTAAAAAGAGTTCTCCATCGCCTCTATGGCGTAAAACTCATCCGCTCTCGAAGCAACGTTATAGCATACGAGGAACGCTTTGTCTTCCCCAAAATGAACCTGTCAAGTCACGCAGTGAATCTGACCTCTGACTCCTGACAAAAAGTGCTGCACGACCACCCAGACGACGGCTGGAAACGACGGCAGGCCCCTCGGGACGCGCACCACAGAATGATGGCGGATCTCTGCATTTAATGCAGAGGATTTAGTTAAAAGATCACCGAAACGTCGCTTACTGGAGTCCCCTCCGCATAAACCGCTCTTCTGCGTACAAGGAAATACGCTGCCCTGTTTTACACAGGCAAACATGAGCGGTTTTACGATCCGCAACGGACAAACCGCCTGCCACGTCAAAAGCCGCACTTTGTACGGGATTCGAGGCACGTCTCCACGTCTAATTGCACTGAGCGGTGACAGTTTCTCTCAAGGCACGTCTCTGCGACAGGTGCACAGAAGGGGTGCAGACCTTCAAAATACGCCTCCGCATTTAATACATAAGATGATGGCAAATCTCTGCAAGAGATTTGATTATATCTTCAAAAGTCGTAATTTCGGCTAAAGGCGTCCACATCAGCACGGTATGCAGCGGCTTCTACGTCCATTCAGGATCTGTGCCCATCCGGCTTCAACGCCCTCTCGGCCTCTAGGACCACTCGGCTTCTACGCCCATCCGGCTTCAACGCCCTCTCGGCCTCTATGACCGCTCGGTTTCTACGCCCATCCGGCCTCTAGGACCACTCGGCTTCTACGCCCATCCGGCTTCAACGCCCTCTCGGCCTCTAGGACCACTCGGCTTCAGCGTCCATCCGGCTTCAACGCCCTCTCAGTCTCTACGACTACCCGGCTTCCATGCCAACTCGGCTTCTATGCCTGTTCGGCTTCTATGCCTGCTCGGCTTCTATGCCATGGTGACGGACATTTGGCTTCTACGCCAACTCCTTTTACACAATGGATACCTACCTACGTGGCTTTTACGCCGTGATCTTAGTAGCAATTGTACGCGTTGTGTCCCCTTAGTTGGACCCGCGTCACCCGCTCATTCAAAAGATCATCTATACGTAGGCATTGGTTACTTTAACCGTTGTGTAATAGGGTACTGTACTTTCTACTCCTCGGTTGCTACACCAACGGAGTGGTCACTGTCACCAAAGACTCTATAAATAGAGGCCCCTATCAATGGGGAACAAGGTCGAAAAATTGGTCAAGAAACCGATATCAGATCAAGGTCAAAAAATTGGTCAAGAAACCGATATCAGATCAAGGTCGGAAAAATTGGTAAAGAAACCAATATCAGATCCAGGTCAGAAAATTTGGTAAAGATACCAATATCAGATCCAGGGTCGACAATTCGGAAGATCGAGCCAGGTCGAAGAGAGAAGAGAGAGAGAGAGAGAGAGTACCCGGGGCTCAGGCAAAGAGCGGGGATCGACGACGTCGGCATCGTGCATCCACCCTCCCCTGCAACCTTCGAAGCTACTACCTGTCTTCGACGGCACTTCTTCAACATCGCGCAGTCCAAGGGCTAAAGTGATCGACTGCAGATCAGACACCTATAGCAATTATCTACCCAGATTAAATAAATTGTACTCCCACATCCTCGCATAGGATTACACTGTACAAGTTTGTTTGTAAACCAAAGGGCGCGGGTTTCGCACAAACCCTGTCATTGAAATAACACATTTCATTCTTTCGTTTAATACCACAAACATCTGGTCATGATGTCAGTATCAGGATACAGGAATCTGGCACGATCACAGTGTATGAGTGTGTCCTGGGGTATCGATGTACTCAAGTACGTGCATCGAGGTGCTGTGAAGCATCTAGCAATTATTCTAAGACGTTACGTCGAATGTCAACACCCGGTTGTGAATCGGACACGGAGTATCGAACGTCAACATAAATACGCGCACGAGTACATAAAGAACAATAATATCTGTAAACTGAAATACAGGGTGGCAAGGTACACTTGCCTGCGTGCGGCTGCTGATGACGGGGATCTGGTAACGCGTCCAAGTCCTCCGGTCCCGCAGTACCTAGAGATGAATTACAAACCAGAATCAATAATCTATTTACGACAGACAGGGGTGCTACACACATCTACACCAAAACTCAGCCTCAGCTACGACTCACAGGGACAAGTCTCTAGGGGGTGACCACAGTTGACTATCGATTCGATGGTCAATTCAGCTAATCATCGGTACACTCTCCTCGATTTAATTATCCTTAAATAAACTAATATTTTTCCACCATGTACGATACATCCTGATTAATTGGCTCCAAGGTCAAAACTCTATTCTCCTCGAGTACATATTTTAATTAAATCGCGATAATTTATGTAGAAGCCAACCCTAATCTACAATCCACCTTTGACAAATATATCTCCTCAACTTATCACAAGTCGAATCCCCAAGTCCTTGATCATCCTCTCCAATCATCGTCACGTGCTCAATATCGTATCATTTTTCTCACAAGTTGTATTTACCCTAATTCCAACTAAGTCCATCATCCAAACCCAACCTCATAAAACACAAGTTACATGATCTCTACACTACACAAACACTAAAAATATATTAAACCTTATTAAACACAACCTCCAGTCATTGAAAATCCATATTCACATTAATCATCTTTAGCCTTAACCAATTATATACATCAAACACAAATTTCAAGTACTATACTACACTAGCCATACATATCCACATTATATAACCACAGCCCTAGCTAGAACCACACATCCATATATATAATTATCACCCTATTAAAATCATATTAAAATCTGTAATCAATTCAAGAGAGGGGAGAGTAGTATACCAAAATGGCCGGAGCGAGGTGGTGTAATGGTGAAGTCGGACGGGGAGGAGGCCGGAGTCGAGGTGGTCAGTCGCCGGAGGCGTGTGGTGGAGAAGTCGCGGTGCGGGGACCTCGTCGGAGATGATGCAGACGAGGGCGGTGTGGGGAGTGGCTCGTTGCGATGCTCGCCGGAGTAGAATGGCTTGGCCGGAAGCCGCTGTGTTAGCTCGACCAAGCAGGGAAACTCAGCGGTGGTGGAAACAACCGGTGGTGGTGAAGGCAATGGCAGGGCTCGGCTCAGTCGACGGTTGAAGGTGGTGGGGGAGGTATTGATGGCCGGGTCGTGGAGGGACAGCTCGCCGGAGCAGAGCTCGCTGGCCGAAAATGGAGGGAGGCCGGTCGGGAAACAGCAGAACAGGGGTGCTCGTTGGCACAGCAGCTCGGCGGAGGAACTCGCGGCTCGCCGGAGCAGCAGCTCGGGCGGAGGGACTCGCGGCTTACCGGCGCAGCAGCTCGGGTGGAGAAGCTCGCGGCTCGCCGGAGCAGCAGCTCGGGCAGAGGGACTCGCGGCTCGCCTGAGATGGCAGCGGGAGGACGTCGGGATGGCTCAAGGTAGTTCGTGGTGGTAGTCTCATGGAGATGGCGGGGTGGAGGATCTCAGTGTTCTTGGCGGAGATGGTGATGTTGTTGAGGAGAGGGGGTGCAGCGATGGAGGTTCTCGGTGGTAGCAGCAGCTCGTCGGAGATGTCGTGGAAGCTGGATCGGGCCGGTCGTGAGTGCTGTCATGTGGTGGTTCATGGCGGCTGCTGGATGCAACGGTTGGCCGTGGGGAATACTGGAGGTAGGAGTGGTAGCGGTGCGGGTGTTTACAGATGGAGGAGGTTGGCCGCCGGAGTGAGGGTCGGCCGGATGGGGAAGAAGAAGTAGAGAGGAAGAAGAAGTGGAGAGGAAGAAGAAGAAGAAAAATAATGGGAAGAGAAGAAGAAGAAGAAGAAGAAGAAGAAGAAGTGAACATGGAGAAGAAACCTACGGTTGTGTGGTGAGGAGGGAGGAGAGAGAGAAAGAGAGGGGGTGGGGTTTCCCAAATGTGTTGGGATTAGGGCCGGCCTAGGGGGAAGAGTGGGGATGGTGACATTAAATAAGGAAAGGTGATGGGTAGTGGGTGGTCATGATCAAATCCTCATTTGAATGAGGGGCTAGGATCTAACATGAAGGATTACTCATACCATGGAGAGAGAAATAGGGGATGGGCTTGACCAATCAAAGGAGAGGGGGCTTCTCCATTTAAATCCTGGCCAATAAGGTGAGGACACCTAATTCCATAATTGCAACTAAGCCCCTTAAATTTGCGTAATTGCACAAACACATGAAATGACGCAAAAATTATGGAGAAAAAATGGGTTTGATGAATTTCATGGTAAGGGGTGTTGTGTGTGGGGCACGGGTTTAATTTAATGGCCATCGGGATTAATTGGAGATTAAAATAGGATTAGGCAAAGTTGGTTCTCCGATTTAAATAGAAATAAAGTGTCCCGCGAATTTAAATTAATTGGGGGCACTTAGGGTCAAAATCCGGGAATGACGCAAAGGCAAAAAATGGTGGGGGCTTGGAGTCAGTCTTGGACCCTTTAGTTGGTCCGGCTCAACGGGTTAAGTTGATATCTCAAATTTTAGGGTAACGACACAAGTGTCCGACACGGAATTAAATATGGGTTACGATTTCGAAAATTTGTGCAATTAATTTAGAGCACAACGGAAACTGATTTAAGGGACGGAGAAGTCCAGTGCCTAATTTGGCAGGTCAGGTCAGAAGTACAATAATTGAACGGGAATTATGGGCTGATATTGGGCTCCGAATAATCAAACAATGATAGGGCGCGCCAAGGGTTTTAATTAATTGAATTAAATACCAAACAAACCTAACTCCACTCTAAACCTCAACATCTGCTTCTAAATCCAAAATTTTCCAAATCCAAACCCGACTATCTATAGAATAAATCGAGGGGGTTTACATCAGCACTGGCCTAGCAGAGATGTATCTGCACCGGGAGTAGCCACTTGTGCAGTCTTCAGAGCAAGTCAGCAGCAATGCAGCATTGGCAAGCTGTAGCAGCAGCTGTGCATTACAGAATGCAGTGCAGTGGAAGCTTCCACTGGAAGGGGGCTCGGACAGAGGCTAACTCTAACAACATGTGCATTCTTCAGTTCAACACAACAACTCGAGTAGAGGACTGTACAGCAAGGTAAGCATTGGTATGTGCACAGCATGTGCAGGAAGTTCACAGTGTTATTTTCAGTACCCGGGCTCAGTATCAGTGTGCCATTCAATTCAGGCACAGTATCAGTAGAGGACCACTATGCAGTTTCAGTATTGTGACAGTGAGGTCCAGTTTCAGTTATGAGGTATTGGTTTGTATGTTGTAGTAGTTTGGTTACATATATATACTTGATTATATAATTAGTTAGTTATGTATTTAGTGTGTAGTGTCAGTTTAGTTTGTTAGTTTTCTACTTAAAATTAGTTAGTTAAGGTATTATTAGTAGTTAGTGATTATATATATATATATATATATATATATTGTATTAGTTGTTATTTTATAGTAGTTAGTTATATGTATTATGGTATATATTTATTGTTAGTAGTTTAGATACATAGTATAACTAGTGATTGAGGTATGTACATATATGTGTTAACTATTATATTAAGTGTTTGAATTACCTTGGGATACCAAGGTATTACCAAGGTATTGGACCGATACCCAAGGTATTGAGTTTGGGTATCGAGATAGGTGTGATACGCATTGGTGCAAGGCCAAGGTATCCTAAATTCCTTGTTTTAATATAGATATTATATGTTTGACTTGTATAAATATATAAACCACTATTTTCCTATAAATGAACTTGCTTATCTTAGGATACGGCTTTTTGAGTGTCTTCTTGTATCTTAGCTTAGCTAGTATAGCATAACTTCATAGTGTATCGACTTAGTGACTTAGTGTTAGACTCTTGCAACCTAGATTTCATTGGTTTGACCTAGAAATGGCATATCGACCTAGAATTGTATCAACTTAAC
The DNA here is from genome assembly GCA_036927795.1 of Iris macrosiphon. Classification (NCBI taxonomy): domain Eukaryota; kingdom Viridiplantae; phylum Streptophyta; class Magnoliopsida; order Asparagales; family Iridaceae; genus Iris; species Iris macrosiphon. Next base: position 4,553,923 of record JAYESA010000018.1, on the reverse strand, counting down.
TTATTTTCATTCTTCAACCTTGTATTGATGTAACATACCATATATAGGTTGTGTGATACCAGCTTGGGCATCGAGAGACACACCTTGCTCAAGACTTCAGGCGAGTACATTTATCTGTTAGTTTTTATTTTATGATAGTGTATATATCACTTGTTCTAGAACTGCATACTTGATTCTGACACTTGGTTACACGGGCTAGTACTATATGGATCCCGTCAGGAGATGTTATCCCCTACCGTATTCAGCGGGTACTCAGTCACATATATTTCATCGTGTGCATCGGGTATTGATTTTCATGTACTTCTTGTGCATCCACTATTTAGTGTGCTAGTGTGACTATATCGTGTTCATGTACGTAACATGTCGTGATTGGATCCATGAGTATTGGTTGGGGAGGGGGAGTAGAAGTTGGTTATGTGATCAAAGCCCTATTGATCTCATGTGCATGTCGATTATACACCTCACGTATAATGGAGTTACCTTTATACCTCATGTGCAACCTAAGCCGATCACATAACGAACTTGCACTCTAAACCACATAGCTAGTATTCTTGTTTTCTACTTGCAGTTTATTTTCCGTATTTACTTTTCAGTTCTTATAGTGATTATTGTCTGTTCTCACCTGTATTGTACATTCTTACTACTTGTGCATCTTGTATCCTTTTCTATAGCTCGTTATATATGCTCGATTATGTATTTGAAACTGCTTTCAGAGGTATGTACTTCGCTCCAATTCTGACTGGATATATTTTTCAGATGATTGGCTAGAGAAGCTGTGTCCCACGTATTACGGCCCGCAGGAGGGTGAGACTTTAGAGGATACTCCCCTAGAGCAAGAGGACATAGTACCAGTGACCGATGAGGTTTAGTTTATATTTGGTAGTTTTGTATTAGACTATTCTTTTGCTGAGATCCACAGTTGTATTATTATTTCAGACTTGCGGATTGTATCTTGTTTCTTTCCTTCGCTATTCCATTCGTGCATTATTCTTCCTTAGTTTGTTTTGTGATTGAGATTAGTCATACTTGTGAGATACTATATTGCTCCTCCGATTGGAGTTGAGAAATTTGACAGGTACCATATTATATTGTATGTTAGATAGTTAGAAATGACCCAGACAATGTTCTACCGCCGATTCTGCGGCGTAGGCAGGGCATAATGTCACGCCCCAGTCCCAAAATACCGAGGGACCGGACGCGTGGCAATGGCCAGCAGCACACACCGATGGACAAACCCAATTTAATGGATTCATCGGGGCATGCTTAAGCTGTAATATAAGAATAAGTAGGTCCAATGATACAAACCACAGTCTATACTAATCTCATCCAAAACAGATAATCATAGATCAAATGCCAGAATAAATACAAAGAAAATAACTAACAATCTCAATAACAGTGTCTCGGAGAACAATCCGAGAACAAGTCTGATACAACAATGCAATAGACTGAAAATAAAGAAACTGGAAATAGAAATAAATGAGTATCACCAGACAATACTCAGAAGAAGTCCTCTAGTGTGATCTCGTCCTCGAAGGTCGGTACAGCCCCTGTATCAGCTCCTGAATCTGCTCCTGCTGCGGTCCCGTATACCTCGGGATAGATCTCGTCTGTAAATCCTGGGGACATAATCCGGATCCAGGTCCTCAGGGGACATAGCAAGGTACAAGAAAGCTCATGCCAAAATAAATGCAGTGCAACAAATAATAAAATAAATATGATAAGTATGTAATCATCTGTGTGAAATGCAAAAGAGAGAACATCAAAAGTACTCAGGTTGAAACAACTACAAGCTCTGTGTAGGGGAGCCGGTAGCAGTGATATCATGAGGTGGTCTAGCTCAGCGGGAGACTGAGTAGCCGGCATAATATAGTCAACCTGTAGCCTGCGGGTCTCTCCAGCAATAGATGGAACAATAAGGGAATACTAAAATAACCAGCTAAGTGATATGCAAGATGAGAGCAGCACTAGAACTCAGGCTGAAGCATACTACAAGCTCTGTGTAGGGGAGCCGGTAGCAGCAGTAATAATGAGTAATGGGCCAAGCTCGGGCTTCAGAGTCTTGTGCCTCACGATAATAGGGGTGTATATATATATGATCAGCCTGTAGTCTGTGTGTCTCTCCCCACCCAATGTAATCACACGTCTCATGTCCATGACACGCACAATCATATCTAATGCACAAGTCATCTAATGTCTAGGGATATAATATCAATGTCAGGTCCTGTATCCTATACAGAATCACCACAAATATCTCGGGAAGATCCTGTCTCATGAACAGTGTCAAGTGTCCTGGGTCAAGTGTACTTGGTATGACAAGTACGGGAATATAAAGGGTCACGAATGTCCATCTCTAGATGACAATACACAACACCACGTACGGTGTTGGCACCCGACTGATAATCGGACGCTAAATACGTCACACGGTCCTAGGTTAAGCATGCACAGCACTATAAAGAAGCAAGAAAAATATGTAACAATACTGCAGAGTTTGGCAAGGTACACTTGCCTGGGGTCCTGGCTCCAACTGTAGCTCTGGTCTCAGTGTGGTCTGCAGGTACTACTCCGGTTGCTGAACAGGGCTCCGTGAACGCTGAATTTCAAGTGTCCGAGCGTGTCGACACGAGGCACTGTGTCCTGTGTCCAATCCGTGTCCTCTCTAGGGTTGGGGTTTTGCCGTGTCTGAACTCGCCGGAGGCTGGAGGGTGTCGGAGACGGCTGGGGCGGCGACGCACGGGGAGCAGCGGCGAGATCAGACGGACGGCAGCGGCGGGGCGGAGCGCTGGCTGAACGGCCGGATCTGTTGCTACTGGCTGCTGTGTCTGGGAGTCGCCGGAGGAGGCGGGCAGAGCCGGCGAGGGCGGTGCGGCGCTGGCGAGGTCTCGGCGATGCTGTCCGGCGGCGCAGCGACGCGGGAGCGGGCGGGGGACGGGCCGCTCGGGGCTGAGCGGGGCGGGCGGCGCTCGCTGCTGCGGGGGAGTGAAGGAGAGGGTGGTCGGGGGTTGTCCGGGCGGCAGAGGGAGCGCTGCGCGGGCCGGGCGAGGCGGTGGGACGCCGGAGGAGAGGGCTGGGCGGCTCGAGGGGAGTCGCTCGGCTGGGTGGTGGTGATGATCGGGGATGGGCTGGAGGAAGAAGACGACGGGGTTGGCGATGGTCGGGGACTCTGCGGGGGAGAGAGGGAGAGGGCGGAGTCGTCGGCGAGCGGAGGGTCGGCGGGCAGAGGGAGGTCGGCTGCTCCGGCGGTGGGGTAGCCGACGGCTAGATTAGGGTTAGGGTTAGGGTTAGGGTTAGGTCAGGGATTTGGGGGAAAAATTGGGGATTTAGGGTTTTTTTTTTTTTTTTCTTTTTCTTTTCTTTTTCTTGTGGAGAAAACTAGAAAATAAGTAGGTATTTATACATGCAGAAATTAGAATAGGGTTAGACCTAGGATTCGGGCTGGGTCAACGGGTCAACGCTCCTTGGGCTGGGCTCTCATGGGGATGTCGGGCGTTGGCACGGATTTAAATTCGGTTTAAATTCTAAATTGGTTTCTAGGGCTTTAAACGGGTTTTCGGAGTCCAATAAATTCACCGAAAATTACCAATGTCCGGTTTTCCGTTTTACACCCTAAAATATTATTTCCATAATATTTTAATAAAGATTGACCGAAATTAAAAATCCTTAAATCACCAACGCCTAGGGTTTAATTCCCGAAAATTACAGATAAATTGGGAAAAAAAATCCAAATTTAAAATTCTGAAAATCAGGGGGCTTACACATAACCACGTACTCGTGCCCGAATATTCGGGTACGGGTCATGATAATGCTCCAGTAGCACGTATGACGACCATCAGGATGTTGATTGCTCTAAGTGCAATACACAAGCTAGTCATTCATCAGATGGATGTTAAGACAACATTTCTGAATGGAGAATTGACCGAAGAAATTTATATGCAAAAACCAGAAGGATTTATCATTAAAGGGCTTGAAGATAAAGTCTACAAGTTGGTGAAATCATTATACAGTCTGAAGCAAGCTCCCAATATATGACATGAGAAGTTTGATAAAGTCATAAGATCAAACGACTACAAGGTCAGTAAAACAGACAAGTGTGTTTACACAAAGTTCGCTGACGGAAGAGGGGTCATCGTTTATCTTTACGTAGACGACATGCTGATCCTAGGCATGGATCTAGCATGAGTCACTGAGACAAAGAAGTTTCTCTCGTCCAAGTTCAGTATGAAGGACTTGGAGAAATATGATGTTATCCTCGGAATAAAGATCATCCGGACGGACACTGGAGTAGCACTGTAACAGTCTTATTATATTGAGAAGATGCTCATACGCTATGGATATCAGGATCTTCCAGGGATCGATAATCCATACATGTGTGACAAGAAGCTGAAGCCAAATCCTAGGAAAACAACATGTAGTTGGAGTATTCAAGCGTCATTGGGAGTTTAATGTATGCAACAACTGTCACAAGACCTGGCATAGTTTTTGTCGTGGGGATACTGAGTCGATTCACGAGCAACCCAAGTATGGAGCACTAGAAGATTGTGAAGAGAGTGATGAGATATCTCAGGAGAACTCAGAAGTATGCACCGCACTACAGCTGGTATCCGACAGTAGTGGAAGGCTTCAGTGATGCAAGCTGGTGTTCAGAAGTAGAGAACGAAAGGTCCACATGAGGATACATTTTTTCCATGGGTGGAGCTATTATATCGTGAAAGTCAAAGAAACAGACTATGCTCTCTCATTCCTCGATGGAATATGAGTTTTATGCACTGGTTGCTGCAGTGGATGAAGTAGGGTGGCTTCGGGAGCTCATGTATGATCTTCCATTGGTTGATACGCAGATTCCGGCGGTACCGATTTACTGCGACAACGAAATGACTGCAACGTTGGCATCTAATGACCTCTTCAATGGTAAAAAGATGACTGTGCAGTTGAGGCACATGGCAGTGAATGATCTGATAAAGACTGGAATCATTGCCGTAATTGATGTTCGAAGTCAGGAGAACCTGGCGGACCCGTTCACCAAGGGTCTCAAGCGCCAGCTGGTCGAGGACACAACAACCAAATGGGCTTGAAGATATTCTGATATTGTGTCTATGTAATTATACCATAAACTTTTATGCTATTAGTTCAAAGAAAAATCTACTAGGCATCTAGCTTTTGGTTCAAAGAGGGACCATTGACTGAGAGAATATCGGGAACAATGGGTAGTCATTTGAGACATTGAGACATTGAGGGGTTACAGACCCAGAACCACTGTTGTCTACTTCTTGTTCTTTATGAAGAACAATTTCCTGTGGAATGATGACTTTGACGCCTTGATGAGTTCTCGGACAGAGTGAATATCCGGTGTGCTTTACAGGAAGCACGTAGTTTCAGCACTACAAGGGACTTGTATCCCATGCTACAGTGGTGTGACACCACAAAGATAAAAGATGTAAATTCTCGGCATTAAGTCATGTCACAACGGCGTAGCACCGAACATAGGCAGGTAGCCTAATGCTGTAGAATAAAGAGTGATAGGCAACACTACAAAGAGGGAGTGAACCTCATGTTACAGTAGTATGACACCACAGAGGTAAAAGATGTAAATCCTCGGCGGAAAGTCATGTCACAGCGGCTTAACACCGCAAGGAAGCGCAAGGCTTCGTGCTGGGTAGTTTGGCACTACAAAGAGGGAGTGAACCTCATGCTACAAAGAGGGAATGAACCTTCATTCTTGTATCATACTGTTATTTTGACCCATGCAGAAAGATTCAAGTCGAAGCGACATCTATCCTAATGCATGATGGACAGTCACTGTGAGAAACGCTCAACCCAAATATTGAGATATGTAGGGAATTGTTGGTGTTTTTGCCTTCGGACTATGAAATATAGTCCCACATTGGCTACACCACCAAGTGGGTATCTCAATATAATGCTTTGCTTGTGTTGAGGTATGCACATGGGATGTGGTGAGGCACATGGTGTCATGCGGGGGTATTTTATTAGGATAAAGAAGGATTAACTCCTTAATAAAAGTATTTATGTTTTTTGTCATTCTCTTGGAATTTATTCCATAAGAGCTAAGCCCCAAAGAGCCTTAGCGACTCGGACTCGGACTCGGGCTCAAGGGCGCAAAGTGGCCCTTTGTTGGCGCACTTTGCACGTCAGCATCGGCGCAGACGCTTGTGCGCATTTGATGCGCTCTCTCATGCGCAAGCTGCATGTGCGGTCACATAGGCGGGCCGCATGAGTTGTCGCATGGGTTGTCGCATGTGCTGTCGCATGGGCTACCACATGTATTGCCGCATGCGCTGCGACTTGCGCTGTAGCATGCGCTGCAGCTTGCGCTATCGCATGCGCTGCCGCATGCGCTGCGGCTTGCGCTGCTGCTGCGGATACATTTGAATGGTTATGAAAAGATACGATCTGTTATTAAGATCCATTTTTTGAGGGATTTAAAATTAATACGTGCCTATCTTTTAGGGATTCTTAATTAATCTGTTCCTATTTTTCGTAACTGTTGGGCGGCTAGGGTTTTCACCCTCTCTCTATAAATACTCTCTTCGTGTCTCTTTGAGGACTTACTTCGAAAAAGATGAGACGAAGAGAGTTGCTGCTGCCGCCACCATTGGAGTCCAGGGAGTTCGTGTGAGTCCAGACAGAGGTGACAACGATCGTTCCAGAAGTTCTACGTGAACTTGCTGGTTCCTGGGAGCAGATCGTGTGGGACAAATCTTGCTTTGAGCAACGGTGATCTTTATCACCCGAGCAAGCAGTCTCTTCTTATTCTTCTTCTTCCTTCTCTCTTCTGTGAGTTGTAACTATATTCTGTCCGTTTGCAACTGCGATTGCAAGGAAGAATGAGAAGATAGTTTTTTTTGATTCTTTATTATCTTGTTTCTAGTTGTAATCAGATCCTATATATTATCTTCTTGTTGGATCGAGAGATATCAGGAAGGGAACACTTGTGTGAACTCCTGATCTCGACTTCAACTTCTAGTTCTATCATCTTTGATTAATCCTCAGAAATAACATATTTAATAAGCGGTTATAATCTTTATTGGTGTGATCGTATTAGTTGTGATTTAATCAACTGTGGAGGGATACATGGAAGATGTAGCATGGGACTTGGATGATTCTCCTACAAATGGAGAAGTAGTCTTTAGCTATCTCCGACATTGATGTCTAATGTTAAACTTATATAAATATATTAGATATAATTATTTTTAAGGACTCTAATATAAATTTATTGTGTAAATATGTTGCATCATCAAGGACAAGCATCAATAAAAATATAATTTTGAAATCCAAACTTAAAAATACAGAAAAATAGCTAAAATTGGACTCATGTCTCAAAATTAATAGTAATCAAAACAACTTACAAAAAATAAAATAAAAATAAATATGTCTCAAGAATTATTTCTCTCTCTTATTATGCCAAAATTGTGTCTTAGAAATAGAGAGAAACAATTGAAGTACAAAGTGTAGATAATTAAGTAGTTTTGATGAGCATTTATATAAAAATTCTAAATAGTATAATATTAAATAATGATGAGAGTTTGTTAAGTTTACATTTATAAATACATAATATTATCTAAATTAAAATTTGTCGCATGGATAACATGTGTTAGTCTAATTCCATATCATCATTTCAATATAAAAAAAAAGTTTATTCACCAACTCTATTAAAAATAAACTATAAAAATTGTTCCGACGAAAGAAACCAAACCAACAAAACATCAAAAGCAAAAAAGAAAAGAAAAAGAAACCTCTATAAATTAGGGTTAGAATTTATGAGCATGATGTTTTGAGCGAAAATAAATATTTTGAGCAAAATATTTTTTTTAGCGACAAATTATATGTACAACATGATATATAGATGACAACATGATGCGTAGATGAAAATAAAATATAGAGAATAAATCTTTTAAAACGGTGGGCTTCTATTTATGCTATAATAGAAATATGATTTATTTTTAAGGCGGCAACTTAACGTAAGTTGGCGTGTATTTTTCTTATTTCGTTCTATATGTTGCTAATCAATTATGCTCAAATTGAACTTTGCGTGTATTTTTTTCCTTTTTATTTTTCTTCTTGACTTACGAGGTCAAAATATCAACACTAAAATAGATAAATTTCATCATTTTTTATTTAATTCTTAGGAACAACTCTTATAATTTCTAACACAACATTCCGATATACTTGTAGTAAGCATCTTCGAAATTCACTTTAAGCAAGACACCATAAAAAAGATACATAACGAAGGACACAGACTATGAGTGCATGCATCTTTAATATTCTCATACTCAGTAGAAGTGAGAGCTTCATGGCACCAAAATATTCTAAACAAAATAAAGTTGACCAATAATTTGTTTGTGTGAAAGATTAGGTGTAAACATTTATTTTTTCCAAAAACAAAAACTCTAACCATTACATCATATATTATCAGGACAAAAGAGAATTTTTTTCCTTCAAAGTTTTTTTTTATTATTATTACAAAGCACAATATTAGATTGGCAATTTATAACCAAAAGAAATTCCAACTTATAACCAAAAAAACCAACAAAGACGAGTCCATAAGGGTCCTCCCCCACCTTCCATCCCAGCCGTCCATCCAAAGGCTTCCTCCCTCCAAGCCAGTTCTACCGTCCGATCAGTTCCCCATCTCGCATCGCAGCCGTCCATCCACGTCAAACCCCGTTGAAGCAAATAATAAAAATTAATACCAACTGGAAAGTAAGAGAAGCCATCTTTAGAACAAAACACACTCCTTCTTTCTTGCTTCAGATTTATTCCCAAATCCTCAAAAAAAATTTCACATTCAAAATTCCCCCCAAATTTGGCAATTTATTCCCAAATTACACCTCAAATCCCTCAATTCCGCCTCCCAAATTGGGAATTTTTCAAAACCCTAGCTTCTCGATTCCTCTCAGGTGAGCTCCCCCTCTTCGAATTGATCGCTTGCGGTTCCATCAAATATGAAGTATGTTCAGACATCATCATTTTTTTGGCTAATTTGTTAGATTTTGATATATTAGGTTTGAATTTGGTCGGATCATGAAAATTTTGATAAAATTAGGGTTTTCGATCGGTATTTGCTAGCGGATAACTAGTGGAATTAGTTCCGATTCGTAAGATCGAGCTTTATTTAGTTGCGGTGGATGTACATTTGTTAATCATGATATGTTAGGTTTAAATTTGGCTGGATCATGAATATATAGTCGAAGCTATGCTTTAGAATCTGAATTTTGTGCGAATAAAGTGAGGATAACTTGGAGCTATGCTTTGGAATCTGAATTTTTATAGTTTAGTCATTTTAATGTACTAGGGAATCCCTATGTGATTTGAGGTCACAAGTTCCAAGTGTTAGGGTTTGGCCAATCTGGTTCTATTGAATCTGAAATATGTTCGGATAGCATTATTTGTTGGCTATTTTTCATTTATATACCTTCAATTAAGCTGGTTAAAACTTTTTTCCCCCCAGGTTTCACTTGTGGTTGTGGAATTAGTTTTGATTCCAGAGATTGAGCTCTATTTAGTTGCGTGGGACGTGCATTTGTTGATTGTGATTATATTAGGTTTAAATTTGGCTGGATCATGAATCTATAGTTGAAGCTAATGCTTTAAAATCTGAAATTTTTGTCAATAAAGTTAGAATTTGTGACTGTTAGTCGTAAGTTTCATAATTTAATCATCTTAATGTAGCAGGGAAAGCTATTGAATGCTGTGTTAGGGTTTGGCCAATCTGGATTTACTTGACCTGATGTTGACCTTTGGTTTCATTTAATCCGAGTTATGTTCAGACATCATTTTTTGTTGGCTAATTTGTTCGATTGTGATATGTTAGGTTTGAATTTGGCCGGATTAGGAAATTGATGATTGTAGGGTTTTTGATTGGTATTTGCTAGTGTATTTGATGATGATCAGCTTCAGATCACTTGTGGAATTAGTTTTAAATTCGGTAGATTGAGCTCTATTTAGTTGCTGTGGATATATACTTGTTGATTGTGATATGTTAGGTTTGAATTTGGCTGGGTCATGAATCTATAAACTCTGAATTTTGTTTGGATATCATTGAATTAGTGGCAGCTAGTTGTAGTTTACTCAGTTTAATTGTAGTGGGAAAACCCTAATGAATGCTATTTGAGGCAAGGTTTGCAATATCGTATCGGAATCGGACCATTCCTATGAGTATCGGGATCGACGATATCGGTAGGATTGGCGGTTTCGAATTGGAGTATCAGATTTTTTGGTATCGGAAAGCAAATAATAATTATTAAATTATTAACATTTTAGAAAATATATTTTATAAATTTAGCCATAATTTTAAGTATTTTCAGCGTTTTTTTCTTTGTAGTTTTTGAAATTGAATGAAATAGTAGTCACCCTTACCGATTGGTTTGCATGCGATAGATAAGTTTTATTCTTTTACACGCTTTTACAACCTTATTATGCTTTTACACTCTTGTTGATGGGTCTTTTTCGTTCAATTTTCTTTGCCGAATTGACCGAAAATGAGATCCCCAATGTCGGTATCTGTAAATATTGATCGGTATCGGATCGGGACATGCCAAACTGTATAGATATCGGTCGTATCGGATCGGTATCAGCCGATATTGCAAAGTATGATTTGAGGTCACAACTTCCGAGTGTTAGGGTTTGGCCAACCTTCGGGTCTTCAGATATCTTTATTTGTTGGTTAATTTGCATTAAATACCTTCTATTCAGTGTATTTTTTCGTTTTGTTTTAGGGGATGGGATAAAGAAAGGAGAAACATAGTATTTTTTTTTAGGGGCAAAATTGTCCTACATTAGTCATATCTCCTTGTGACCATCACATGTGATAAAAGGTTCACGGAGGTTAGTTAATTGCAAATGTTCAAAAAAAGGTTCATGATAGAAATTTGCCAATAAAAAATTAGTACGGGGCAGCAAACTAGCAACCTGCAAAAATGTGAAAATTGAAGGTATTTAAATGCAATTTAGCCTTTTGCAATAAATTAATATTAGGGTGCTAGAATAAGTGGTGTTTGGTAGTACTTTTGTATTTCTTTCGTATTACTATAATTTATGCCAATTGGTGCCAGTTTGGCTAGTACATTTTGTTTCATATCGTCTCAATATGCAGTCAAAAAGTAATGAACTAGGCAAGTCTATTTCGCTAGCCCTCCGTTCCCTCAAGGGTAGATACATGTGCAGTCATTTGGGGGGTTTAAATGCTTGTTTATGGTACACCCATCCACCCAGCACCCTGGAATGGGCGTTTAGCAGACTCCCATTCCAAAAATTGGCTAGCCAGATTAACAACAATTTTGGATTACAGTTTCCCAAATGGGCATTTCTAGAATGCTCAGAGGTGGGCATTTTCCGAAATGGGTGGTTGAGACCCAAATGAAATGTGATGGTAATCAAACAACTACTTCATTATGTTCATCTCCGAAGGCCTCCAAATTGAATGTAACTGTAAATCAAACTGGGCCTAAGCGTTTGTGTTCTTGTGCTTGGAGGCACAATACCAGGAAAAGCCTAAAGAATGTGAGTTAAGAGTCTTAAGACCTTAACTTCCAACTGTTGGGTGTTTGGCCAATCTGGATTCACTTCTTACTTTTCAACTTTTTGACTAGCACTTGACCTTATGTTAACCCCGATTCCACTTTTGGATGACTAGTTGTTTTTTGAATACGGTATTTTCGACGGACATAATTTTAGGTTATTTAAGCCATATTCTTTATTAACTCGTTGCTGTATGAGTTCTGGTGTACCTTTTATGCAAAAGCAGGCAGTGCATTTAAGTCATTTCCAACAATTGAATGTGAACACGTTGCAGGTTAATTCTTTCTGTATATAGTAGCTCTTGTAAGAACATCCAAATCTGATGATTATAAGCAGTAGCCATTCATCTCTCTCATGCGTGTGTTATTCTTCATTTTTTTTTAGTAGCACACAACCCTTGAAGAATTTTAAGAGAATGGCTGCTAGTACCAAGTTCGACTTCCCCTCGAGCTTCTCCGATGGGTCCACCCACCCAAATGGGCAGCGTGGGCCCCATTCAGCTGCTTCACTTGAGAGGTCAGGAAGCTTCCGCGAGGGCAATGAGAGTCGAATTTCATCCTCGTTTCCGAGCACATCAAGAATGGGTTCCCTGCCATCTCAAGCTGATGGTGTTAATTTGTTACAGACACTTGTTTCTGATTTGAAAACAACAGTTTTAGATCAGAAGCTCCCTCGACATGGCGAAATGAGGAGATCAGTTACTTCTGTCTTTGGCATTTCTGCAGAGGATTCGTTACCTGCTTCCTCTATTAAGCCTCTATCTTCTTCATCCGCGGAGGAGATCAAGCGCTTGAGGAATAATCTCCATGAGGGCTCAGTCAAGGCGAGGTATATCTCATTACCTTTTCATAACTCAGAAGATACCTGTCCTAAGCAAATTATTTATCAGAAAGGATCTTTACAATTCATTTATTTGAAAGTATGCTTCTCCTGTATCAATTTATTCTATTTTGGCTATATCATCGTGATCTTCTTTAATTGCATTCTATATATTCTGCAACTGTTCGCCCTTAGTTCCAAATTTTTCCTCAACTATATTATTAATTTGTATCTAATGTTTGGCCTTCTATAGATAACGACTCTTTTATGCAATTGAATTTATTGTTTTGTTTCTTATAGAGACTGAATGAACTCATATATTTCTTTTCTTTATTACTTGTTATATAGAGATCGTGCAAAAGCATTTGGCGAGGCTGCCTTCAAAATGGATAAGTTCTATAATAATCTGCCAAGAAAACGTTCCCGAAATGATAATTCAAGTATAGAGAGGTCTCATGCTACATTGCCAGGAGGAAATGCCTCCAAGATGGGTCATCAAAGCCATTTGACTGCCAGTAGCCTGGATCTTGGGCCGCAGAAATCCGAAGAAAGGGCAAGAAATGCAGTACCAAACAGAAGAATGCGAACTTCTTTGGTGGAAGTACGTGTTTGTATCTTGAAGAATTTATTTATTTCCTTACTTGGTTACACTTTGCCTTGTATCTTCTTTGATTATCTTGTATGTCGTGATGTTAATTATAGTTATATTTTGGCTACATGGAGAAGACATTTTTGGAATGTTTCGTACTTTCACATGCATACATGACAACTTTGTCACTAAGTTACGAGTTGACATGCATACTTCAGTATTTCATGTATTGTATTTAGATAAAACTCATTCTAACATTTTTTCAGTTTTGTTATATGACGAATAATTCAGTTCATTTGATCTCTTGGTTCCTTGAGTCTTTTGGTATACCACTTTAACATTACTGCTACATATTTTGTTAGGTTTATTCCCATGGATAAAACATTTGTTTACTTCGAGATTCTTCTTAACATGCATACATGACAACTTTGTCACTAAGTTACGAGTTGACATGCATACTTCAGTATTTCACGTGTTGTATTTAGATAAAATTCATTCTATCATATTTTCAGTTTTGTTATATGACTAATAATTCAGTTCATTTCATCTCTTGGTTCCTTGAGTCTTTCTGTATACCACTTTAACATTACTGCTACATATTTTGTTAGGTTTATTCCCAAGGATAAAACGTTTGTTTACTTGACTGCTTATGTGAGTAACGAGTCTAGGGATAGTATCATTAACTTGATTAAAATATTTAAAACCCATTTCAGCTTGAATGAAAGATTATCGGTTGTAGGACTATATTAGCTAGATTTGGTGCTGATTTAGATTATTATGGCCTTTTGCTAATATTTCCTGTATATTTGCGTGGTTCTTTACAACTCACTAGAAGCTTTGACTAACTGTGGATCATTATCAACTCTTTAGTCCCTTTTGCTATAATTTATTAACATGTTATTGATTAGATGGACGCACGAGCTAATAGCGTTGCCAGACAGTCTGGGAATATGGATAAGGACAGAGATGCTTTCAAACTTGTTAATTGTGGTGCCACACAGTTGGAAGAAAAAGTCCGAGGTCTTCCAACTGTTGTTGACGGATGGGAAAAGTCAAAGATGAAGAAGAAGCGATCTGTCATGAAGTCCGATGCCTCTGGAAGTGCAGTTTTGGCTAGACCACATGACAGTGACCGAGAACCGAAAAGAGGAATGCAACAAACGCTTGTACCTGATGCTCGGCCAAGGGTGAATAATACCCATGGGTTCAGGTGGGTTAACTTCTTATACTCTCTAGGAAATACATCTTTGTTGTAGACTCACTGATGGTTATTGATTGTTGCTTCTACTTGTGTCCAATTTGATATGTGAAAGTGATTGTTATCTGGGCACCTTTGGATTGATATCACAAACAACTTATACCATGTTTTCCTATGTTGTTGATAATGGAAACATCTTTACCATGGAAATAACATTTTTCAACGTACTAAACAGGTACAACTTAATTTTTTAAATTTCTAATTTATCAGTGCAAAAAGAACATGGTTCAGTAAACAACGTAAGTTGTAAGAAGGCTAAATGGGCGCTTCTTTTATTTTTCAGAAGTCCGCTAACCATAGCGAATGTTTGCTATCCTTAGCCTGGGTTTTTATGTGGAGTTCTCAATTGTTGATAATAGTAATTCTCATTTGTCCCAAAATTTGCTTTCTTGATTTGTTAATGACAAGTATTATTCTACTATCCAAGGATTTTTTTCTTTTTTTGATGTACATCAAAGAATATTGTGACCCTTGCACTTTGTACTATTCTGATGTATTTGTTTGAGTCGAAAGAAGGGGGTGGTGGGTGGGTGTGGGGAGGGGGGGGGGGGTGTGGGGGAGAAGAGATGCGACTCGTGAAACTTGTGTTTTGAATTCTAAGTAAATGAATTTTATGGGTTCCATTGGGGAATTAAGTTTGGAGAGAATAAATTAACAAAGGTTAGAAAAGGACAAAGGATTTCTAAGAATTAATAGATTTGATGCCAGGTATTTTTACTACAGGAGTTATTTACTTAGAGGATTAATGGGGAGACTTGAACACCAAAGAGATTTATATATGGTTTTTGTAGACAGAAAAAGTTTGTGCAAGGTTTGTAGGACTACTTTGTGGTTTTTGGAAAAGAATCAATTGTAGAATAACTATATTGAGATTTTTCAAGGATATATATGATGGTGGTGTAACTAGGCGTATAGTGTTGGTTCAAAATGGGTTTTTGGCATAATGTGAAGCTTTCTTGTCTGGTTAATGCACAAAGGGAACATCACATGACATGTACCTTTCACTGCTAGGTACTATGTCGAAATTCTTCTATCAATAATATGTGGAAATGAAGATAAATATTTTCCTCACAAGTTGGCATTAATGAGGGGTTTGTCGAAGATGGTTCCCAATCCTCTAGTTCAAAATAATTTGATGATCAAATGAAGTTTTATGCAAATGCATGAGTAGGGAAGGTTCACTATAATCAGCCAATCTGAAGTCAAACCTCTTGGAGGCTAATTTACTGTTTGGTAGACCACCGGTGGCAAAAAAAAGTGATCATGCAGATGAGCATACATTCAAAATTGGAATCAACTACAAAGTCAAACATAACCATCTTTGGCACTGCCATCAACTTAGCCTGTCTGAATATCCATGTTAGTCCTTGAATCTTCCTTTCGATCAGGTATACTAGAGCCATCTGCACTAAGCTAGCCAACCATGGCGTGTGAGTTGCATCTAGTAATTCCCCTTCTATCGATCAAGTCCTCCTTTCATGATTCTAGCTGTTCATCTAGATTTTTGTGCCCGCTCTAGCCTGAACAATCCTGGAATTGACATCGGGTTCTGTATTCTCCTCTTAGGATCATAATTTCAGGCCAGGACCTGCTAGTGGAGCCTCTGGAATCGGAAATTTTGAATCAGTATTGGTGTTGATAGCCTTCCCTTTCCTAGGAATGACCTAGACAATGGTTCCCTTCCAAATGATAGAAGAGACTGTATTATTGGTTTTGATTGATAAGGTGCCACCCTCAAAGTTTCTAGCAAGTAAGATACGCCTCATGGGGTTATTCTTTTGGCACGTACTGTTTTTCTTTATAATTTTTTTTTGCCTGGGATGATGTACTTTACTCTTCCTTTTTCTCTATGGAATGTGTGTTCTTGCTGCATTCTATAACAAAATGATGCTTACTTTTAAATTACATACTTGCATCGAAGTGCAGGCCTAATGGACGTGAAGATAATCATGCTTATAGTCCTACTTCAGTTATGAAGATGACTACATCTGTTCGGGGACCTCGATCAAATTCAAGTTCTGTGTCGAAGGCGGCATCTCCCGACATGAACCGAGTGCTGGGAAATTCAGATGACTGGGAGCATTCTCAGTGTATGAACAAGTCCAACGGTGTTGTTGGAGTTGTCAATCGCAAACGTTCAACATCTCTACGCTCATCATCACCCCCTGTAGCACAGTGGGGTGGACAGAGGCCACAAAAGATAACACGTGTTGCAAGAAGATCAAATTTGCCCCTTGTTGCTACAAGTCGCGATGAGTATTCAATATCTGAAATGCATGATAATGCAGCAGTCAATGATGATGGGTTAGGATTCCCAAGACGCTCATCCACAAATGCCTCACAACAATCAAAATCAAAAGGTGACCATGTACTATCAGAAAGCGAGGAGTCTGGAGTTATTGATAACAAGTCAAAGGACAAGAGCAAAAAATGTAATGAGATTGAAGAGAAATCTGGTCCGTCTGTTCAAAAAGTTGCGGCTCTGGTGCTTCCTTCTAGAAAGAACAAGGTGGTTTCTGAGGAAGATCAGGATGACAGTACCCAAAGGCATGCAAAGATAGGACAGGGTGTTTCTCCTGCTAGGTCGGGCATGCCTACCACTGAAAAGCTCGACATTGCTTCCACTACAAAGCAAATGAGAAGTGCACGAACTGGTAACGAAAAGATTGAAAGGTGATATGCTGATTCATTAAGAAAGCCAACTCGTCTAATTTTTTTGGTCAGAGATTGGTCTCCTCTAACATTGTATACCAAATTCAACTTAATATTGGAACTTCTTCAATGATTTCTTTGGCTCAGTAAATCAGGTCGCCCACCTACCAAGAAGTGGTCTGAGCGCAAGGGGATGAAGGGGCATACACGTCCAAGGCCTTCAGTGAATGGTGGACCATTAGACTTGTCTGGTACCTTTTGTATGATTGTTCTACACATGGATAGATATACTTATGCAAAAGTTATGCAGGGAAATGCATGCTCCATAAATCATCATTATCTATTGCTGACATTTCATTTTACAGGAGAATCTGATGAAGACCACGAGGAGCTTTTGGCTGCTGCAAAAGCTGCCTTGAATAGGGGTATTATGCTTTCACTTAAAATGATTATGCTTGCAGATTCTATTATCCCTTCATGTAGTTGTTACTTTCAAAGTGACAAAAAGAAATGTATTTAATATTTTTTGGGCAGAAAAAGCTTGTTCGGGTGAATTTTGGAAGGAAGTTGAGGAAGTTTTTCGATTTTTATTCACAGAAGACACAGACTTTTTGAATGAACAAGTAATCAGGATAACTTTCTGTTTAGTTTTATAGTTATGTTCATCCAATTCATTTCTGACATGGCAGAATTCTTTCAAATTAATCAGATCCGCATTACGGAAGAGGCTGCTGGAAGCACTTGTGGTACTGGAAGTGCTCAGAGCCTAAAGGTATCAGCTTCTTGTAGTATCATCATCACTATTGTAGATTTTGTTCGAGTTCATCCAGGAGAGTTTTAACAATTACATACTATGATAATGCATCATTGTTACTCTCTTCTCCCTCTAGTGGTAGAACTTTCATTATCTATGCATAATATATGATTAAAAAACCAACTCATATCACGGTTCTCACCTTTTATTATCAGGATGATTTCGAATATAATTCACTGTCAACAATTCCAAGTGTTTCCAGTAGAGATGACTATGGTGGCAAATTAAATGGGTTCAGTAGCTTGAATGAGTGTGTGAGGGATGTCGATCCTGCTAGACAAACAAATAGTACTGAACCATTTCTAGAGGAGTTAGTGCGAGAGAATGGAAGTCACACAGGAGTTTCAATTTGCCAAGCACTACTTTCAGCTATCATCGAACAAGAAGAGATTGATAATCTTAACCACCAAAGTTATGGCAAAGAAGACTATCTATATGGTCATTCATATGGAACTAGTTTTGAAGTTGACTCAGAGTTGAAGTCAAGAAGTTTCAGTTTCCAATCATCAGGGACCTTTCAAGCTGCTGAAAGACCTGCTCTTAATTCATATAAGAGTAATTCTAGTTGGGACAACGATGAACCTGTATATGAGGATACGGGAAGCAATGGTATGCTTGATGAATCATTACCTAACTTGGCAGTGGCTTCAAGCACAGTCTGCAGCGAATATGAGTATAATCAGATGAGCATCAGTGACAGAGTTCTCCTAGAGCTGAGTGCAATTGGACTCTATCCAGAACATGTTGTAAGTACATATCCTTGCAAATAATAGCTCAAAGATCTTCTTATATAGTTGTTGATATCTTGTATAGTTATGCTATTCCCTTTCATATTGAATGTTATGTTTTATTGAAAGGTTTGAGAAAGTGCTAGCTGTGTCAGGATAGGATCCTCTATGAATATTGGTATTTACAATTCAGACAGGTTTTTATGGTTGATTTAATTTTGACAAGTCAGAAAAGAAATTAAAACTTTACAATTAAATTAACAGATGTAAAATGTTTAACTTTAAACATAACTTCATAAGAAAATATGTAAAATCTTGTTGGTTTCAGTAAACAATTGCATGACTATGAAATTATAACATGACTTCGCATGTTTAATTGGAAACTACTACGTATATGCTCGAAAAAGTTTTTCTAAAATATGAAAGTGGAAACCAACTCAGGTACTAATTTTGGTCCCTTGTGGTAAAATTTAGAAAGTTCCAGCCAATTTAGCCTTTTTCGGAAATTCTCGGCAAATTGCGAAATAATTTGTGAAATTTAGGTAAGTCGCTGCCAATTTCAGCAGCCAATTTTGGGAAGTACTGAACATGATACTGGCTGAAACTTTCCAGTATTAGCCCTATAGTGAATTTATCAGCTGTTACTAATTTTATCGAGCTGTTTCAGATCGACAGATCAAATAATATGAGTTCTACAACCAATATGAAATGGTATCAGTTGATATTGTAAACCTTGCTTTGTAACCATAAGCAACCATTCTACCCCATATCACTATGCAACATTCCAACAGCTTCTGTTGGAATATGCCTTGAGTTTGATTTCATATCATTCATTGTGAACTGCATCTTGTGCCAATAATGTAAATTTCTTTATATTTTCATGATTGCGGGATTGACTAAATGATCTTATATTCTTATTTCCTCTTGTGGCTCTTCAATACGAACCTTGCCTTTCCATAAGTTTTGTTCTTCTAGGGAGGAAAGAATCTCCAAAATAACTTTGTTTCCGTGTCAAACATGTCATATATGACATGTATATGCCACAATGATGTTTATCCGTCGTTCTATCTCATGTTGTGATTTATCCCTTTTGTTCATCAGTTTATCGCCTTACACATCTTACAAGCCTCCACTAGTATAATCTAGTTAAGTTCTGTCTCATTTGTGTGAATCATCAAACTTCAAAAGTTGAGCAATATGTATCAGCAGTATCATATTGAGTTTGGCAGACGCTGCAGACCCAATCTGAAGCTGCAGAAGAAATTTGGTATCAACTCTAAACGAATATCAGCTGAATTTCAGAAATTCCTGAAACTGGCTGAAGTTATACTGGAGTAGCAGAACACTCTGAAATTTGCCAAAACCTGGTTGAATCTTTGTCAAATTGGGCAACATTTGGTCAAAACTGGCTGTAATTGGTAATATATATATATATATAGTATTTCTCATAGAAGTCAGTCAGGTAAATTATTAAATTAGTCCTCATACCTCCTAAAACTGCATTGTCTTCTCTTTTTAACCATCTTATTCTTTCATCTTCCAAAAGCTTATGTATATAGCTTCAAAATTTGTCTATATTCCTCATAGAAATTTGAAAATTTTAACTATTTGTACGTTACCATCGTAGGTGAATTTAACTAAGGTTGTATCAGTGGGCAATTGGCATATAAGTTTGTCAAAATTAATCTCTATGGGATTCTAAGAAGTGTTCATTTTCAACAATTATGGTGATTTATTATTTTCCTAGTGTTCTTCCATTTTAACTCCTACATAACTGTTTGATGTTATTACTTTTGCATAGTCACTCGGACCTAATTTGTATTTTTCTACATCTGCTCTCACATTTCAGCCGTACCTAGAGCAAAGTGATGATGAAGATATTGATGAGGGCATAAGTAGATTGACTGAAAAGCTTCATGAACAGGTACAACATTTCAAAACCGTACACTTTTTTTAGTTACCTTCAACTATCATTTTCTAGTGTGTAGTAGAGCTGATCATATTCTGCAAGTGTAGCCTTTGAAGCACTTTTGCAGCTAATGCTATTTAGTAGTAACTAGTCGTACTCATAAATTTACTGGTGTTGAATGGAGCATAATCTGTGCTAGGCATTTACTTGGATGCTAGTAGCTTCTAGTGTGTTTGTTTTCTAACTATAGGTAATTAGTAATGCAGCCTTTTACTGACTACATAATATCCACTGTGCAGTCGTCATTGCAAACAAATTGGTCCTTTAAAGTTGTGACAGAATGATTTTAATATAATATCACCCTTCATCAGAATAGAGGCCAGCTTCAAGTGCCACAATTCTTGAGGTTCGTTACAATTGTAGAAGCATCCTAAACAAGGATCAGCTATTGTTTTGCAACGGTTCCTAGAAGCCTTATACTTTGCTTCACTAGTGGTCTTAACTCTGGCTATTTACAAAAAAGCTTTTCAATGCCATTGCTTTCGTGGTCTTGGGTTCTTACACAATTGGTGAAAACTGTGCATTTCCAGCATAGCTTCCATAAAAGCAAGGCCTCAAGTTTCTTGATACTCTTCCTTGGAGAGGATTGCCAAGTTCCGACAAAGTCTTCAGCCAATGGAAGCAAGAGTAGCTCTCTAGTTGAGCTACCATCCAATACTGTGGTAAAGTTCAGTGCTAACTTTATACTCAAAGGGAACCGACTAGCATGTTATCTTCATTGGAGGATATAGATCCAAAGAATATTCCTCACTCCTTTCTACAAGAAGTTCAAAGGAACCAATTTGCATTGAGCACTGCATTTTATTTCCTATAGATGGTCCAATATAACTCTTCTATAGTTCAAAAAATTTCTTAGAGGGCCCCTTTCCTTCACACTAACAAAAAGGTCAACAATATAAGCCATGAAATATGTCGACATCCATGATTCCATGAGAACTGTCATAGCACATTCCATATCCAAGTCCAACATGACATTAGTAAGGATTATATCCAAGCATCAAAGAGATTTTTTTTAATTTTTTTTTATGTAGTCCAGTTTTGGTTGTAGTCTCTTGTCAGGTCTAGTCTTGCTTCTGATACTTGGATAAAGGAGACCTACCTACTACTAGTATAGACCTTTGCCTTATCTTCATAATTTGTAGG
The DNA here is from genome assembly GCA_036927795.1 of Iris macrosiphon. Taxonomy (NCBI): domain Eukaryota; kingdom Viridiplantae; phylum Streptophyta; class Magnoliopsida; order Asparagales; family Iridaceae; genus Iris; species Iris macrosiphon. The sequence continues at coordinate 4,532,419 of JAYESA010000018.1, read as the reverse complement.
AAAATATCTGTTCTGCAATTTGAAGGCAAAAGAAGATCAATGTTGCCGATCACATGAATACGAATAATGCCGATCACATGAATACGAATAAGGTTTCTTAGCATTTTTTTTTTGTTCAAAACCAGCTGAAACTTTCAGAGGTTTGCATACTTAGGTTCTGGATTTTACTTTTAGGTTGCGTCTTGTACAAGTGAATTTTAAAATTACCGGGAACACAAGGATGTGAAAATGACTGACACACAAAAGGCATATTTAAGTTCCTGTAATTCCTTTTTCCCACAAATGTGGGAAACCTATTCACCCCCAAAAAGGTTAGTATTTTACTATTTTTATTTTCCATGGGAATAAAATTGGCTTATCGGGTTTAGATCGTTCTGGGTCAATTTGATTTGGGTCACTTAGGTCTGGTTAGTCGGATCCGGGTCAGGTTCGGCTCCATTTGGGTCCAGGTTGGATTAGTTTGGGTGGGTCTTGTTCAGGTTAATGGGTCTGTGGGTTTGGGTTGGGTTCAGGTCAGGATTCGGTTCCCTAATAGGTCACGGTCCGCCCGGTCACGTTCAGATCCGGGTCAGGTTGGGGGAAGTCGGATCCTGGTCCAACTAAGCCGGGTATGGGTCCGGTCCGTGTTGGATCCCAGTAATTTCACGGTGGGATTCGGCTCAGATCTCAGTTATGTCGGGTTTAGGTAACGGGTCTAGGTTGGGTAGCATTGCTTAAATATAAAATCTAAAAGTAATTTGATAATTAAATAGAGCCTTAGGTGGGATTTGAACCTTGGTCTACAAAACAATTGACTACTATCCTAACCAACTAGGCTATGGTTATAAATGCAATGCTACTAAATATATTTGATATAAATAAAAATTGTCATATTATTACACATGATTCTATATTCCCATGAATATTAATTTGATACCTAACATACTAATATAAATTTTTCATGAATTTGATGCCCGGGAATTTTATTCTTAGGAACCTCATACCAAATGTGACCTTAATGTAAAACTAAGGAATTAAAAAGAAACCATGATACATCACATTGAAATGGAGAACAAGGAACCAGAGATTTTATTTTATTTTATAGAAAATCACTAAATCCTCTGTTACGTGAAGAAAATTTATCACAACGTCAATTTGATGGAAATGAAATGGACAGAAACAACTCCAACAATTAGTTATTAATATATAAGTTTTATAGCAAGGTCTAATCTTCTGCATAGCTACCGTTGCTAAGAACTTGGCAGTTTAGGTTGACAATCCACGCACCTCTGCTTGAGAGAAGGCTTCGATGTTGATTGCTTTTTTTCTTTTTCTTTTTCCCATTGCCTTTCCTGAACTCTCTCCCATAATGTGAACACATATGAATAATCTGATCCATATCCAAGTCTGTATTTGAATTTTAACAAATAGGGATATTACTTCTAAAATCTAGTTATACTCCATATCCTTGTGTGCACAGTCCGAATATGTATGAATTTATAAGTTAGGACCTATAAGTTAAATTGATAAGACTTGATCATGCATTTTGTAGTCGATGATTAGTAGTAGTTTCAGATCACATTATTGTCAACCAAATGATCAACATGTATGATTTGAGAAGAACTACTCTGCCTCGCAAGGAATGAAACTGAAAGTTTGGTTTTTATGTAACATTCTTGTTGCTGCATTTCGTATTTTTGATGCAATCTTCAAATGAAGTTTCAGGAGTTGTTGAGAGGATTAGACTGTTCACAACATCTTCTGTGTAAAACCATTTCTCCTCTTGTTGTCTTGTTCTGCAACTTCTGGTTTAAACTTTAAACTACTGTACCCCAACAAAGTACCTCAAAACTTGTCTGTGCACTATCTTGTCCAGACGAATGACTTCTTGTAATTGGACTTGACATGTATACCAATGTTTCTTGACAAAGAACCTGAAAACCATTAGTCTGCATGGTTTTGTTAATTTTTAACCGGGCAGTTGGAATAAGGACTTTGTGAAGGTAGATGAAGAATCAAGGTCTTTAATCATTGGCTGTTCTTCAGTGCTGTGTTGTAAAATATGTCATTGTATTAGCTAAATGCAAATATATGCCTTATCATTCAGTCAATTTAGAAAAGTAACTAATCCAAATATTAACTCGATTGACGTGCTGGTTCTGTGCTTTGATATTACGGACTTATAAAGACCCGAAGCATACTCCAGAGTGGCGTAGTAGTAACATGAAATTCGGGAATAAATTGTAATGTTTTCAGATGCAAATTCTATAACAGTTTGTCTGATGTTCACTTGTCCTCATCTTAAATATCACTTTGTTGTTGATCAAATAGGTTGCGAAAAAGAAAAGGATGCTATTGACATTAGGGAAGACTGTTAAGGAAGCAAGAAAATCTCAGCAAAGGTTTGTCATATTGAAACTGTTATCCCTCAAATCACTGTTTGTTATTTTTATTTTTCCTTCGTGATTCAGGTCCTGCCCTTTCTTTACTCAGCACTCTTTTGTTGTTGTAGGGAACTTGAGAGTATATCAATGGACAAACTTGTGGAAATTGCTTATGAGAAATATTTGGTACTTCTTGTTTTTCTTACATTTACCTATTTATTGTTCTGTCCCTTCATATTGTGTGTTCATGGACGCATGTTCCTGCACATTTGTGTGGTTTACGAGAAATATGTAGTACTTATGTATTTTCTAGTGATTATTTATCGTCCCTTGATGCTACACGTACATCTACACACTTTATCTTAAGGGGAAGGCTTCATGGCCCTGGGCACTAATCAAAATAGTTGGACCCGTTTTGCGTATTTACATTTTGAGACATTCCAAGTGATAATCCGAATTGTTTATCATGGTCTACAAACCAAGAAACACCTATAAACAAATTTATTTTTTGGAAAGATGTTCATTTTAGGACCAGTTGAATCATAGATTAGTTACCAATTATAATTTTCTTTTTGTCCGCAGATTGTTATTGGAGTGCAGATCATAATAAATTATATAAGCCATCCACTGGGATGGTCTACGATGTATTCGATGTGGAAACTCTACAATGGTTATGTTTAGGGGAAATCTATCTGTGTGAACCTAGAATTCAATATATACTAAAATCTAGTTGCCTAATAATGCAAATTGGGTATTTTTTGGACTATGGGGTATGAGAGCTAGATGTGATATATGGATCTCAGCGAATTTCAGAACAAAACCATGGGGGAGGAACCCAGTTAAGTACATAAACAGCAAAGTTTTATCTTTTTTTTTTTTGGTGTTGACTGCACGAATTCTCCTTTTTTTTTAAATTTTAAATTTAGCTCATGTAAGGGCCATCTCTCTGTTAAGATCAATATAGAAACCGAGTTTGGGAACCTTATCTGAAACTATAGACATAATTCCAGCAAATAAAATACCTGAATTTGAACTATATGTTTCCACTTATCAACGGTATATAGCGACGTGCATGAAAACCTACCATATGACATGCATCCCACATGTATCAGACCTATATTTGAGTGAATGACTGCATCTGGTAATATGAAAAACAGGTATCTGTTGAGTTTGGTTGCTTAGACCAGAGTATGTTGCAAGAATAAACGTGGAAGCACACTTCAGAGATTGTTGTCGTGGCAGTGAGGAGTCGTGTCAGATACGTATTGGACAGGACACTCCTAAATACACTAGGACATTATAATAGTGTGCTGTGTCAATGTTGTGTCCATATATGTTGTGTCATAGTCATGTCCGTGCAACCAGGATAAGCATGAGAGGACTCAGAGGAGTCAGTTTAGTCTTATGGTAATAAACCAATAGTCCATTGATATGAAACTAAATTGACATTAAACAGTATAAAGTTATCTATACAACCATGTTGAAACTTTAACCTTTAAAAAAGTTTTAGGAATTTTAAGTCAAAACAATGAGAAACTGTGACCACCAAAACTGCCAAAAGTACCAAACCCAAAACTTAAAAAAGCGAGGCAAAAGTAAATTCCAAAACTTCTATATTGAACCTTGATATTGATCGTGGCTAATGGCCTAAAGTGAAACCTAAGTAATTTGCAATCATTGTAGATTTTATACATATATTTACTAAAATAAGTACCAGAAATTTGGGATAACGGCTTTGTTGTTGTTATTTGCTGAAATAAGTCCTTTTTTTTGATAAATTGGTTAGATAATCTGGTTTCCAAATCAAGCATCCAACCAGATATCATTGCCAAGGTAGTCAAAGGCGCACTCAAGGCGCAAATGGTCAATATCGCCTGAGGCGCAAGGCACGCAAAAATAATAAAAAATAAAAAATAAAAAAATTAGTATTGTAAGAAATAGAACCAAATGACACATTAAAACTAACAAAAATATGTTAAAAGATAACCAAGTGAAGTAGCATAGCAGCATTAGCAGTCAATAGAACTAACAAGAATTTGTATTCTCCCTGCCACGCTTTTAGTAAATCTTAGTTTTTCGAGTTCAACTGTTGGTGGCTACATCCCTCCCACTTGTATGAGGTAAGGGTTAATACAAAACTGATATTACCAATCCCCACTGTAAACTGAAGGTTCCACATCCAAGCTGGACATTACAACTGTCTTAATTACATAACAAACATTAACACAACATAAGATGAAAAAACTGCATAAATGACAACCATCAGAAGCTTTCTTGTTGCTACACCATCCTTAACTTCCATCTCCTCACTATTCCCACCTCCAGCAACTATCACCAGCACCATCAGTCAGTCCAGCACCATCAACCTTAATGATTAATGTTAAGTTATCAGGTTGTTCCTTCCTGTATTGTGCATTTAATTTTGGCATCAGAATTGTTTCTGATGTTCAGTACAAAAAGTTGTCATTCCATTTGTTTCGTCCAAACAAAATGTCAAACTACAAAGAAGCGGTGGCTGTCCTCACTATGCCTATGTCTCTATATGATATTGAAGGTAAAAAGATGGAACAAATACTCATTGGTTGTAAATATTCAGCTGTTACGAGTTTATTTGGGAGTGGATGATGTGTGCTTGCCTAGTTCACTTCTACAATTTGAGGCAAAAGGATAGTAACAAATATTTGCCCGCTGGTTTTATATTCTATTATAACTGCACCAGTATGATCTATACAGTCATCCATATTGATTTAGTATTTACTCGTGCTATATAGGTTTGTAAATGTTTAAATATGGTGTTTTTGTTATCTGAACTGTAAATGACTTATGCACATGGTTGTAGTCATGCACAACTGTGACAATCATGAAACTCCGTTTTTTGTTAATATGTTTGCTTATACCCCTGCTTGTGCCAATAGCTGTGTTAAAGAATTTTTATCCTGGACTGTAAGAGGATCTTATTGCTAATTATGTTTTATACTTCTGCGACAGGCTTCTGGTAGCAAGAACATGTCTAGAACTAATAAGCAAGCTACCCAGGCTTTCATTAAACGAACATTAGCACGATGTCGCAAATTTGAGAAAACGAAAATTAGTTGCTTTAGAGAGCCTGTGTTCAGGGATATGTTCCTTTCTGTATCTTCTCACAATGATGATGTTAAAGACAGAGATCTGTCTTCAAGTGCAATGGCTGCTCGGTTTGCTCCTTCCCGACCATCTTTCACAGGTAATTTGTTAGAACACTTCGCTAATAAGCTTTCTGATAAAAGTATTTAGGACTGATTTGCTTGAACCCATGGCTTGCCTATAATCTTTTTATTAGTATGTAATGATGATGAAACGATCTTTATTCCGGCTTTCTCAATTCACTTTGAAATAGCTATTTTGTAATGTTCTGTTTTGCAGATCAAAACAATGGTTTAGTCTCACAACCAGCACAGTATCCTGATGTAATTAGATCCGCTAATCACTTGACAGATCAGATATGTACTGAGGATCCATGGTCAACTAAATTGAAGAAAAAGGAATTATTGCTTGACGATGTTGTGGGTAGTGCTCTAAGAGCACCTTCAGGTCTTGGAAGTTCACTCGTAAATGGTACAAAAGGAAAGAGGAGTGAGAGAGAGAGAGAAGGGAAAGGGCAAAACAGAGATGCTGTGTCTAGAAATGGAACTCCTAAAATTAGTAGGTCGGCTGTAACTAATACCAAGGTTGATAAAAAGAACAAATCGAAACCCAAGCAGAAGACAGCCCAACTATCTGCCTCTGTCAATGGCTTTATAGGTCAGGCTTCAGATACACCAAACAGAATATCGCCTTCGGCACCTAAATCACGTGAAACTGTTTGCGGAAGCACCACGAGGGCCGAATTGGACTTGCTTCCTAGTTATTCAGGGGCGCAAGATTTGTCAAATGATGCTGTGGCCATGGACTTGTGTAGTTTGCAACTGCCGGAAATAGATGTTGGTGATTTTGGTGCTCAAGGACAGGATATTGCTTCATGGTTCGATATTGAAGAGGATGGACTTCAAGACCATGATTTTATGGGTCTTCAAATACCAATGGATGACCTTTCAGATGTTTTATCGTGATGGTCTAAGTTGGTTCCCATGTATAATATTACTGTTATACCTGGTTTTAACATCTGGCAATGAGGCCTGTAGAGTACATCAATAGATTCTTTTAGGGGTTCTAAGAAAGTTTAGGGGAGCAGACTTTTTGATCACTAGGTAATTTGACCCCCTTGTACCATTTAGGTGACCTTGGTTGTAAATATTTTGCTCTTCACTGTACATGCAAATGATGCTAGATGCATTATTGCAGGTACTTCCATATCCTGAAATTGTACATACATTTATATCTTAATAAAAGAAAGATGTTTTATCAAGTGAAGTGCAATTGTCGAATATTTAGTTTGCGACTGCCTGGGGCATTGCTCTTTGAATCCTTCTCATTTGAAATAAAAATGACTAGTATTCGTGGAGGGGGTGTGGCCGCAGGCTAGTGGCAGTCACCCCCTTCGGCGGACAAAATATTATTTCCATATATATGTTTCTGTCTTTTCTCGTATTGTGTTCTTTTTTGTTTGATGGATGCTATTTGTTGGGTGAAAAAAATCCAGTACATTCGTTCAACTTGGTTTGAGAGAGAGAGAGAGAGAGAGAGAGAGAGAGAGAGGAAATAAGGGATGTTTAGTTTTTCAATTTAATATAATTTATTGGTGTATATGGCTCGTATTTAGTATCCGAGTGCTATTGGTGCTGTCCGATCATCGAAGAAGTTCGGAAGGAGTTAAAGCATCGAAACATGACTGAAATAGAGCCAAGAGTATTAGGACGGGATATCTATGGTATGCCTGGAAGTGAAGAAATATTCCAAAAGTTTTGGGCATAATATTGTGCTCATCAAATAACGTATTGTCGGTGTGTCGCTGACTAAGGATCAAGCCATTTCGTGAAAATGTTCAGCTCTACTTACATGGTTTTGGCCGTTTGGGGAAGATCATTTATAAGGCTCTCCTCAAATCCTTAATCATTTATAAGGCGCTCCTCAATATACTATCTGAAACTAGAATAGAGCCATAAACACCTTTCTTCTTCTATGTTAGATATCTCCAGTATCGGTGTCCTTGCTGCTACTTATTTTGCCATTAGGCTTACATAACAGAAGGTATTTTCACGGAATACTGAATGATCGAAGTGAAACGACCGAAAAGAGTAGGGAGGTGAAGGAACTTTTGGGCTTTAACTAAGGGGACTTGTCTACGTTCTGCAAACAGTAAATTGATCAAATCTTAGGGTCTGTTTGGTTACGATATTTTTATCGATTTTGAGATATTTTTGAACCGATCATTTATGTAAATAATCTGCTATAAGTGTTATAATGGTTTTATTATTTGAAGGAGGTATCTCATGAAAACTCAAAAAGCAGGCCAAAGGTCAATGTCATATCACGTAGCAAATGAAGGTGCGGAGTTAAAATTCTTTTAAGAAGAGGAAATGCCTGTGTTTCCTAATCGGATTGATATGATATAACGTCAATTTGAAGAATCGGTCTGATATAATTAATCAAAACTGATTTGAAGTTTAATTAAATTGTAAGTTCTACTAATTATCTTGTTTTGGATGCTGGGAGGAACCGGTACTCCGGTATCGTTTGTTTCGCCGAAAGTAAAGAAAATTATTTTTTTGCTCTTATTTTTTCTTTAAAAAATTATAATTTCCATCAAATTTTTTTTTTGTGTGTTTGAAAAAGCTAAAATAATGGAAGAAAAATGAATCATTTGAGTCGAAAAGTGAATTTTTGGATGGGTGCAGAAATGGAACCATGATTAAATGGTGAGGGGGCCAAGAACACAAGCATGTATTCTCGTGAAAATTGAAAGGAAAAAAAGATAGATGGGGAGAGGCTTTGGCCTATACTGATTTATTTTTTATTTTTTTGTTTTTTTTTTCAATGTCATAATTTTGCAAACCAATACTCAAAAGTGTTTACCTGAACCTATTAAGAATAAGAAGACACGTGTTTTCTGTGGATGTTGAAATGTTGAAGCAATTCTTTGGTACTGTCATTTGACTACGAACGAGTGGACATAGTGACTTTTGATCTAATCTTTTCATAGACTTTTGTTACAATTATTAGAATTCAAACAACATCAGTTGTGGTTAATTGATAAATAAGTTTAATGTTTAGCTCCTCTCACAAAGTGGCTGTAGTTTAGTGGTTAGAATTCCACGTTGTGGCCGTGGAGACCTGGGCTCGAATCCCAGCAGCCACAGAACTCCTTTTATGAATTTTTTTTACTTTAAAGTTTTTGTATATAAATCTCCTAAATCTAGCATATTATTATTACACATTCCTCTTTGTTTTTCTCATCTTCGTGAATTTTTAATTTACAGTTTCTTGATAGTTCAGAAAATTTACGTAAAAATAAATAAATTATAACGTGTGCCAAATTGTATTTGTTTTCATCCTAAAATAAATTTAGTTTGGACCAAATAGATACTTATGGCTTTTCCCAACCAAAGTTGTTCTTAGATCAAGAAAATGGATGGAAACAAAGAAAAGATCTACTTACACGAAATAATATATAACTTCATGTTAAGTTTTTTGTCTTTAATTTATGGAACATTAAAGCACTGTAATCTAACTAGGTTAAGGATGGAGAGGGAGGTGGTACATTGTTTCGGTAGACTTCGATGCCGAGGAAGGCGTCTAGTCAAGGGAGGAGGTATTGGTGGGTTGAGGTGGGCTCCAGTTCAATTTCGACAAACTAAATTTTTTTTTTTTCTCTTCCCTATGTATCCAGTCCACATCCAAGTCCAGTCCACCCAATTAAATTGGAGCTGACCTTTCTCTCAAACTCTCACCCAGTTCTCCCTCCCCTCAGTTCAGAAGAGAACTGGACATTTATGTGACGTTTGGTTCAAGTTTTGGAGATTTGAGAATGAGTTTTAGATTCCTTATCCTTGTTTGATTTGTCTAGGATTGAAAACTATGAGAGAATATGAGGGGCTTCATATTCCCATTATTATTGGAAAGTAATTCCCAAGTCCCACTTGAAAATAATTTTGTTTTTCTAGAAATGTTGTTTGAATATTTTGTTTGGACAATAATACCCTCATTTTACTTTTAAAATTTTAACTTTTATCCCAAATATGTAAATTTAGATAATAAAAACATGAAAGAATATTTATGAAAAACTTAATAAATTAAGATTTATTTTTTATATTTCTAACATAATCTAACCAAACATGTGTTGTGAACGTTGAATTTCTTTCCTAGGAATGGGTTTCAGATTTTGTGAAATTATTTTGGAAGCTTTTCTGATTTGGTTCGGTAATATTTAGATGTTAGTAACATAATGCCAATAACATAATTTATCTTTCGGTTTCGCTTTTGGAAACTTACTGTGAAATTATTTTGGAAGCTTTCGAGATTTGGACCATGATTTTTGATTTTGCTTTTGGATCATGGTATGCTTCTGCATCTATAAGAAGCGAGTTACTTTGATATCCTTGGACCTGAGGTGAATTTTTTTTTTTTTTTTTTTAATTGTCCGACAATACGATCGGTACTTTACGTATGCTGCGTTGCATGACATTTGGACCCACTACCTTCACACCTCTCCTGCAGTTTGATTCCGAGACTTCCGTCTAGTTATGAAGGTTATACCTCTTCTCATTGACCACAAGAGTCAGTTGAGTTCGATGACCTAAGGTGAAATTTGTTTTCTTTAAATCTCCTATTATGAAAATTGTACAAAGTTTCTGAGAAAAATGGTTGCAAAACTATTTTTTCTGTCATGAATGTCATTTGATTTGGATCTTGATTTATAAAATTGAGAAAGATCCTAGTATTTATACCTCCTGCACAAGAGTAGGTCCAGCGTATCATTATGAGGACTAAAATAATACATAAAAATACAGAGGGTCATGGTTCTTGTGTAGAAATTTTAAGCTATAGTTGTGTAGAAATTTTAAACAGATGAATATATCATCTCTCAAATATGACGCTTTGGCAGCTATGATTGTGTAGAAATTTTAAGCAAAACATACACAAAATAGAGCACCGATCAACAAAAAAAAAAACACTAATCAAACAGAATATGGTTTATGTCATTCTAAGATAGCATTCTAAGGAATAAGTTTCAAACAAAATAATATATAACTCACACATTTGGATTATGATAATATTCCAAGAAATAATTTTTGAGCTCCATGTCCGCGTCCCACGCTCTAAGACGCCAAGTGCGGTCCGGTGCCTCATTGCGTTAAGCGATCTCCGAATCCGTACGAGTTTTCCCTGCACCCTGCATGCAGACTGATTAGGTGTCAGTAAATTGAATGCACTGGTGTGGAGGCCTCTCGCCCACGCCATAAAATAAACACGTTCATTAGTTATGTGCACTGACTGATTTTGTTCTCTTTCTAGTCTTTTACCTTAGGATCAGTTACATGGCAATATAATGAAAGTAATATCTGTGTCTGCTCAAGAGTGTCATAATGATGAACAACTAAGTTCGTCTTACCATTTCTTACCATTCGGCCTTCCCTGTTATATGCAACCATATAACAATGATCTACTGATTAACAAAGAATATTTATGAAGTCCAAGTGTTATGTCGTATCTCTGCCATAAAACCCATTTTACTCGAACTATATGTGTTACCGTGCATCCATTCTAATTATACAAAATGTCGTGCAAATGTACTCCTTCCCGTTACTCCTCTTCTGAATGTGGATAACCGCTATGCAAACATGACTTATCTATAAGAAAGTTACTGGCTCTGTTAGCCATAGTGGACATGATCTGCGATGGACGACTGTCTTCCCAGCTCGGTTGCTAGCCTTGCTGGGCCTTCCGAACCGTCTGACGAGTCGACGCCCATCTAGGTCGGTAGCAAGCCTTGCTGGATGTCCCGCTCTCGCCCGCTAGTCATCAACTAGCTTATTACCAGGACTACACTAGCACTGTCCTCCCGGGCCGACACGATTCGGATGCCTCAGCAATCGTGTCGAGGACTCATCTCTACCTGGTGAGCAACCAGTTGTCCGTGACCATGCAACTACTCTCCCACTTCCAATCCTAGCCGAGAAACAACTCGGTTCAATTTTGCCGAGGACTACACTCGGATCTTTCTTCTTTATGCTGCTCCCTGATTAGAGAGTGCCTCGGTGATCTGCATATCCCGAGTACTTTTCTTTCTTTCCATCTCCTGACTCGGAACGATTACTTGATAGTCTTTCTCGTCTATGTATGCAACATGATTATACTCTATCCTGTGTCATGTATCGTGCGGTGTGATGCCTCAGTATGAACTCAAACTACTTTTGTGGCGTATATGTAAGAAGCTACTACATTTTAACTCAATAAGTCCGACTACGCAGATAGCAAGTAAGATCTCCATGTTCTATACAATGATAAGGTGGGGTTATCCCCTTAGCTATGTGCGTTCATCTCTTTTATTAGCATGCAAGGTTATCGCCTGAAAACTAGCATGTAACATTCATTTTCTTACTGTGTAGCTAAGTAGAGACAGGTTCACCGGGGCCACCCACCTTAGCGATGAATCGCATCGGTCGAGCGTGACTCCGAGCGTGCCTCTGAAAGTCTAAGTCTGACTCCATTTGAAAATCCAAGTATGGATGCCTTTGCATCGAACGAGCCATCTCGCTGAGCAAGGCGGGTCGGTTCGCTACATTTGTGCCGTTTGAATTGGCCCTCCGGGTTGAGCGGAGCGGGTCGTTACAATTAAGGTGTGCAAGAATCAGAGAATGAAGTTCTGCCAACTCACCTAGATCAGTCATCTCCTGGTTCAACAAGGAGCACTTAAGGAAGATATCATTTTTGAGTCAGCAAATCGATATCTCTTGTATATAGTGCCAACAGTCTCCGCGACCAGAATGTCGTTATGCTAGACCTTGATTAAATCCAGAAGTAGTCACTCTAGAACTTAAATGAATTACAAATAAGAAATTTCTTTAATCATTACATAGTTAATGATAACAGTATTAATTAAAATATTAAACAAATTTCTACTAAAATTATTCCAAAAACAGAGAGTAGAATCACCTCAGCCTTGAGCCATCATGGTCATGATACCAAATATCAGAGTGAGAGAGAAGAGATCTTTTTGGCGGAATACTGAAAGATTTTGTTTATAATAACGATACTATTGATCGCTATAAGTTTTACAATGCAGGAATGAAAGAGCAGAAGCTAGAACACACTGAAAACACTAAAAAACAAGCACACTGATACAATGGAGGACTCCCCCTATTTATACAAAAAGAAAACTTCAGAACGAAGCATCCAGCGAGGCCAGCTGTCCATGCATTCAATGAAAAGAAAACTACATGTCTTCCACTAAGAGCTGTCGAAGATTTTCTTTATGAAAAGAAAGGTGAAAAAGACTTCCACTGAAAAAGCAAAAGATGCTGTCGACAATAATGCTGGTAGTGTCACATCCGCAACAGTTGAGTGGATAACCCACAAATCAAAAACTGCCAAAAGTCATCCTCAGAACATGTGATAAAAGGAGGATGGGTTCCATAAAGAAGAATTATTTGTCGTCATATGGATTAAGAACTGTCTGATAAAAATCATCAGTAGATATATCATCCAAGTTCGTATCCGAAACAAATATATATATATATATATATATATACACACACACACGTTGGACTAACACCCTATAAACTCGGTCATTAATGTGGTTGCTTAGACCAGAGTAAGTTGTACCAACAAGTGTCTAGTCTAGAAGCACATACGCTTCAGAGATTGTTGTCGGTGAGGAGATGTGTCAGACATATATTGGATATGACACTCCTAAATACACTAGAACATTAAAATAGTGTGTTGTGTGTCCATATATATTGTGTCATGGTCATGTCTGTGCAACCAGGATAAGCATGAGAGGAGTCAGGTTAATCTTATGGTAATAAACCAATAGTCTATTGATATGAAACCAAATTAACATCAAACAGTATAAAGTCATCTATAAAACCATGTTGAAACTCTAACCTTTAAAAAAAAAATTAGGAATTTTAAGTCAAAACAATGAGAAACTGTGACCACAAAAACTGCCAGAAGTACCAAACCCAACACTTAAAAAATCCAACCAATAGAAATCGAAGAATATAACTGATTAATTTATAATCTAAATACGATTAATGTTTGATTAGTTCAACAATGTGGCTGTAGTTTAGTGGTTAGAATTCCACGTTGTGGCCGTGGAGACCTGGGCTCGAATCCCAGCAGCCACAAAAGAACTTCTTTTTTTCTCCTTTTGTGAATATTTACTTTAAAAGTTTTTGTATATAAATCCCCTAAATCTAGCATATTATTTACACATTCCTTTGTTTTTCTCACAGTTTTTGATAGTTCAGAAAATTGAAGTAAAAAATAAAATATAATAAACTATAACTTGGATCAAATTGTATTTGTTTTCATTCTAAAATAAATGTAGATTGGACCAAGTAGATACTTATTGCTTTTCCGAACCAAAGTTGTTCATAGATCAGGAAAATGGACAGAAGCAAAGAAAAGATGAACTTAAACGAAATAATACAACTTCATGTTCAGATTTCTGTCTATAATTTGTGGAACATTAAAAGCATTGTAGCCCAACTAGGATAAGGATGGTGAGGGACGTTGTTTCGGTAGGCAAGGGCCGAGGTATTGGTTAATTACTTTGTCATAAATATAAAAATTATTTACGCTAACTATCCATAAGTTTTGGATTTATAACACAGAATATTCCTCCTTTTAGACTAATTATACTGACCATCTCTCCCTTCAAATTTTTTTATTTTAAATAGGGATAGTTAGTGTTATAAATTTTTTTTTTATCTTAAAATATGGATACCCCGTGTAATAAACATAAAATATACGAGTAGTTAGTATAATTAGTTTAAAAGTAGGGGTACCACGTGTTATAAATCCATTAGTGAACTTGTTGGTTCCTGGGGGCAGATCGTCTGTACGGCGAATCTTGCTTTGAGCAACGGTGGTTTTGACCACCCCAGCAAGGAGCTTCTCTTCAGCTTTTTCTTTGCTCGTTCATTCTCATTGTAGCATCTGCGAACGTAAATGGAAGAACATTTTTCTTGTTGCTTGTTGTAATCTTCATTTTCTTCGGAGTTTGTTTGTAACATGTTCTTAGTTCGTGCTTCGTTGCAATCGAGAATATCAGATGAGAAACTCCTGTGTGAATCTCTGATCTCGACGACAAATTGGATTCTTGTAGAGAGCGGATTTTCGGATTCGCTAGTAGCTCTGTGCATGACCAGTGTTCTACCATCTTTGATCCGTCTCGAGACTAACAACATACACGCTCGATTTCCAGAAGGGACTCGATATAAAACAAATGCATATGGAATAGAGATAACTCCAATGCATGAGATAAATGCAGCAAACCAAGGGTAAATGTAGAATGAGATCATCGGTAGCATCTTAGGTTTTAGGCTTAATTTCAACTTGATACCATCAATTATTCCAATTTTTTCAACTTCATACCATATACTTTCATATTATACAAGTTAATATTTCAACTATAATTAAACAAGTTGACACCATAACAGAGACAGAGTTGACAAAAATATGAAATGACAAAATACCCTCCAATTATTATTATTATTATTATTATTGATACTCCTAAAATAAAATCTTGCACTTCTTTTTAATTTTCAATCATTCAAATTCCAAATCTACTCATGCATTAAATATGACACTAATTTGTGCATGTATGGAGAGAGAAGTGCACGATGATATTTTAGGAGAGCCAATAATGTTAATGCAGGGACATATTTGAAATTCGAATGATAGAAAATTAAAGAAGAGTACATGATGATATTTTAAGAGTGTCAATAACGACACCATATTAATATTAATATTAATATTTTTATTATTAAATAAATTTTTTTTTTTTTATCTCCCTCTCCTCTAGTTATGCTTTCATATTATACAAGTAAATACTCCAAGTATAATTAAACAAGTTGATACCATAACAGAGTTGACTTAAAATATGAAATGACAAAATTATTATTATTATTATTAAATGTTATCATTTTTGTTCTCACTCTCCTCTCTGGTTTTTCTTCCATGGAAGAGCTCAAGCTTCCCAAGCAGACCGCCTTCCTAGGCCACCACCACCGACAGAGGAGAGGAGCAACACAGAGGGCGATGTGGTGACAGCGGCTCCTTCGGGGGCTGTTGTTGCGGCTCGAGCTCTGGGAAGGAGAAGAGGGACATAGGAGAGAAAAACTTAGGAAAAGAAATAAAGGGTTGTTGTATGCTCTGAGAGAGAGAGAGAGAGAGAGAGAGAGAGAGAGAAAAAGAAAGAAGGATAGAGAATTAAAGAAGGAAAAAAAATTATAAAAAACGAAGCTAATTTTGTCCCAAAAAAATTTAGTTCTTTTTGTTCGGACGAAAGAACTAACTCTGATTGAGGAAGCTACCGATTTAAAAATATTCAATAGCTAAATATAGTGATTGATATATATTAAAGTTTAACTATATCAACTTATATTCAGTTGAAAATTAACCTACGTTTTATAAAAGACATAATAGCTGTCACCTCCTAATCTCTTACTAAATAGTAAAATATGAGAAGTAAACAATTAACATAAGATAAAACCCAGATCATGTATATCATTAGTAGCTGGAACTCTCCATTGCAATTTGAAATCAAATTTTTTTTAAACAAAGATAAATGTAGAATGGGTTAGATTTATATGAGAAAGTAGGAAATGATAAAGTGAGCTCCGGTTCAAAAAAATTTGTGGTAAAAATTTGATGTGGAAAAAAATAATGTCGAATCTAGAATCTAGAAAGTTGGACTCCAAATTGAACTTACTATTCTACAAAATGAGTTTCTACAATCTAGAATCTAGAAATTGGAAGGTCCAACTATTAACACCTATTGGTGGAATGAGACCGAAAATTTAGAAATTGAAACTAGAAATGAACATACTATTCTACGAAATAAGCTCATACATTTTTAATATAGAATCTAGAACGTGGGAATAGACTTTACTAATAATGTTCTAATAAAATTATATTAAACATAGCAACGAGACATTGTACCTTTGACTCATAAAGGACTAAAAACCACAGCAATAATGCCTAAGTCTAAGGTTTAACCCCCCACCACCCCACCACCCCTCCCCTTCTCTCTCTCTCTCTCTCTCCTTCCTGACAGATGGTTTCCATCCCGTCCCACCTCCTCTCTAATCTCCACTTGTGTCTCATCCGACCCCACCTGTCAGATCCTTATTCCAATAAAAGTCTGTCAATTTTAAGATTGAAGTATTTGGTTGTAACTGTAGCATTACTGTTGAAATTAGTTGATAATTTTATTGATTGTCTCATTGGCATTATATAGCCTTACAGTCATTAATACAATGATTTCAATCATTATGACAATAATCTCATAATGGAATATCCTGTGACATATTCTGGCATCCCAAATATGTCCTCAGGATATTCCCATGTGCTTATACTATACTTAAATATGACACCCAACATACCATATCAACACTCTCCCTCAAGATGGGTGAAAGATATTCACTAAGTCCATCTTGTCACATCCTCTAATCATGCTCACTGAGGCGAGTCCCTTGGTTAGTCCATCTGCTACTTAATCCCTGGTTGGAACATGGCCAAGCTCCAGTAATCCTCTATCCAACTTCTCTTTGATGAAGAATCTATCAATCTCGATGTGTTTGGTCCTGTCATGCTGTACTGGATTGTTGGCGATACTAATAGCTGACTGATTGTCACACCACAACTTCATCTTGGCTCCTTGATCCAGCTTCAGCTCCACCAGCATATTCTTCAACCATAGCAGCTCTGCAACTCCCAAGGCCATAGCTCTGTACTCTGCTTCAGTTGTCGATCTGGCCACCACAGACTGCTTCTTACTCCTCCAGGAGACCAAGTTACCTCCTACAAATATGCAATATCCCGAGGTAGACCTCCTGTCATCAGCACAACTAGCCCAGTCAGAATCACAGTAGCCCTCGATGCTCACGTGATTGTTCTTCCTGAATATTAGTCCCTTTCCGGGAGCACCTTTCAAGTACCTCAGAATCTGGTACACTGCATCCATATGACCCTTCCGTGGGTCATGCATGTAGCGGCTCACCACACTTACTGCAAAGCAGATATCAGGACGTGTGTGGCTCAAATAGATCAACTTGCCAACCAGTCTCTGGTATCTGTCCCGATCAACTGGTTCTCCAGCCTCAGCATCAATCTTGAACCTCTGATCTATTGGTGTCGCTGCAGGTTTGCACCCCAACATCCCAGTTTCTGTGAGAAGGTCCAGTGCATACTTCCTTTGAGAGAGAACAATCCCCTCTGCTTCTCGAGCAATCTCAATCCCAAGGAAGTACCGAAGAAGGCCGAGATCCTTCACCTCGAATTCCTTGCCAAGCTTTCCTTTGAGTTGGGCGATCTCCTGCTCATCATCTCCTGTGATAACCATATCGTCCACATACACCGCAAGCATGGTGATGTGGCCTCCACTCCGACGGAAGAACACAGTATGATCAACATTGATCTGCTGATATCCCATCCCTATCATCGCCCTTCTGAATCTGTCAAACCACGCTCGAGGAGACTGCTTTAGTCCATAGAGGGACTTCTTCAACCTGCAGACCTTGCCTACTGTCTGATTGGTGCCAAATCCTGGTGGTATCTCCATGTACACCTCCTCCACTAGATCTCCGTGAAGAAACGCATTCTTCACATCCAGTTGGTGTAGCTTCCATCCACCATTCGCTGCCAGAGAAATCAGAGTCCTGACAGTGCTCATCTTTGCAACTGGTGCAAAGATCTCGTCATAGTCGATGCCGTACGTCTGACTGTATCCTTTGGCTACTAGTCGAGCTTTGTAGCGATCAATCTGTCCATCTGGGTTCTGCTTCACGGTAAAGACCCACTTGCATCCAACTGCTCTCTTCCCCTCTAGCAGTCTCACAAGCCCCCAAGTGTGGTTCTTCTCCAGAGCTCCCAACTCCTCGTGCATTGCCGCTTTCCACTTTGGATCGTTCTTGGCAACCTGCCAATTGTTAGGTACAGTAATACTATCCAAAGATGCTATAAATGCTCCATGAGAAGAAGGGATATGGTCATAAGAAATAAACTGAGCAATATCCCAACCATATCTGTTTGGAGGATTTTCTGCATTGCTGCGAGTGGTCTGTAGCGCCCCGTTCTCCCGATGCGGAGAGCGCGGCTAAGAAACACAAGACGGTATCGTTCGATCGGGATAGATTGAATTAAGAACTCGTCCTCGTTATGAATTTGTTTCTTCGGAATCGATTCCCATATTCAGTGGACTGCGCCCCAAGGATCGTCTTAGCGGCAGAGTCAGGAGGGACCTCTCCGCTGCTATCTTTTATTGCCTCGGTTTTCGATGTCGCTTGTTGCTTTCGTGCTTTGAGTTGGTTTTGGGATTTGCTTGTTTTCCTTGAACGGTTTCGATGGTTTTCATTGTTTTCGTTCATTGACTTGCACTTCTATTCCGAGATTGGAAAGAGAGGAAGAAGTATTAATCGAGCTGTTCGTGTGCAGGTGAACGAGCAGTAGGCGGCTTGCGAGCGGAGTCGTGAAGCGCCTCTTTCCTTCTTCTTTCCAAAACCTAAGTGAGTGGCTACCAACCCGATTAGCTAGTCCTGCTTCCAAGCTTCACAGCTAATCAATCCGCACTCTCCTTTGCCCCGATCAAACGATACCAAGTAATAATAAAAGAAACCAAGATAAAAGAGAATAGACTTGGTTCATTATGCTTGTCAATAACTTCATGAACGGATACTGAACTGCATGCTTGTTCGTTAGGGAATAAATCATGAATTATGCTTGTCTTGTACAATTGCTTGTCTTGTACTCTTGTTGCCTCTACTGCAATAACTTGTTACTTGTATCTTGTTCGATCATGGACAACTTGTGCACAGGGTAAACGTCTCGCGGACGATGCTGGGGCACTGGCATCGATCCGGTCCGGGCGAGACATATTGTTCCAGTCTCTTGTTCGGCGGAAATGGCTTGCAGCACCTCTTGTACTTACGTTGCAAACCATTCTCGTCAAAGACTACCGTCCCAAATGGCAACCATGCCAGTGATCATCGTGTATATTTAAACCTGTTGCATACTAATTTGTGTCTCCGTGGCAGGGAAGGCATGGTAAGTATTGTGCAGGTAATTCAGACGGTCAGGTAAAATCCACCGAACGGTGGCACGTTCATTTCAGTAAATTCAATATGCTGCTTAACTGTAAATGAACTAAGGCAAGATAGAAACCCACAAATATGCATGCTTCACTAAATAACGTGTTGATTGGTATAGTCAGGCTAGCTCGCCTTCACCAGCATGTTTCGATATGCTGACCCTCGTTGAAACAGGTTCTCCGTACTAAGGCGAACCGAGCGAGGAGCCGAAGTCGTCTTTCTCGATCCAGTCCAGCTGTTCGCGCATCTTCACCGCGCCCCTAAGTCTTCTGAAGTCCGAAGCTGCAACTCTTCATACACAAATGCAGCTCCGTGGCAAAGCGATCCTCCAGCCTGGAGGTCTTTATCGTTTTGAGTTTATAAAAGGATGTAATGTACAGGACTGCTATCTCATTTTGAGTCAACCCTTTTATAAGTCGTTCGGCATATTAGCTGACTCGTTCAGGAGTTTGTAATAGATGTTCATTATCAATAAAGAAAACTTTTCTATGTTTCAAATCTGTGTTTCAATTTATCTGCGTACTCTGAATATGTGCTTGCTATGCAAATCATTAAAGCCTTGTGCGGGCGCAACTCCAGGCCCGCACGGCGGTCACGACTCGGGGGACGCCTCGGGGCGTGACATAGGGTACCCCCTCCAGTCCAACGCCAGATGGAGAACGAGTTCGTGCAGCTGCGGCAAGGCAGCATGACAGTTAAAGAGTACTCCGCCGAGTTCAACCGACTCTCCAAATTCGCTAGGGCCTATTTACCTGATGCAGCGAGTCGAGCTAGAAGGTTTGAAGGTGGACTACGCCCTGTCATTCATTCGCACGTAGCCGTTCCTCAGTATCGTACAATGCGTGAAGTCATGAATCACGCCCTGTCGCTCGAACCACACTATCCTCACATTCCTGCCGGCGCTGTGCATACATCCAGTCACAAACGCCAAAGCAACGAGAGAGGAAACAACGCAGCAAAGCGTCAAAACGACGGCAGTTCACACAAAGCGAACACAATGCCCTACTGTAAATTCTGCAAAAAGTCGGGGCATTCAATCGACAAATGTCGTATGAAACTTGGGTTATGCCTAGCCTGTGGCGGATCAGACCATTCTGTTCGTACTTGTTCCTTGAGTCATGATCGCCCCCAACGAAACAATCCCTAACGGTAAGTTCTACCCTAAGTTTCGGGACGAAACTTCCAATTAGTTGGGTAGGATGTAGCGCCCCGTTCTCCCGATACGGAGAGCGCGGCTAAGAAACACAAGACGGTATCGTTCGATCGGGATAGATTGAATTAAGAACTCGTCCTCGTTATGGATTTGTTTCTTCGGAATCGATTCCCATATTCAGTGGACTGCGCCCCAAGGATCGTCTTAGCGGCAGAGTCAGGAGGGACCTCTCCGCTGCTATCTTTTATTGCCTCGGTTTTCGATGTCGCTTATTGCTTTCGTGCTTTGAGTTGGTTTTGGGATTTGCTTGTTTTCCTTGAACGGTTTTGATGGTTTTCATTGTTTTCGTTCATTGACTTGCACTTCTATTCCGAGATTGGAAAGAGAGGAAGAAGTATTAATCGAGCTGTTCGTGTGCAGGTGAACGAGCAGTAGGCGGCTTGCGAGCGGAGTCGTGAAGCGCCTCTTTCCTTCTTCTTTCCAAAACCTAAGTGAGTGGCTACCAACCCGATTAGCTAGTCCTGCTTCCAAGCTTCACAGCTAATCAATCCGCACTCTCCTTTGCCCCGATCAAACGATACCAAGTAATAATAAAAGAAACCAAGATAAAAGAGAATAGACTTGGTTCATTATGCTTGTCAATAACTTCATGAACGGATACTGAACTGCATGCTTGTTCGTTAGGGAATAAATCATGAATTATGCTTGTCTTGTACAATTGCTTGTCTTGTACTCTTGTTGCCTCTACTGCAATAACTTGTTACTTGTATCTTGTTCGATCATGGACAACTTGTGCACAGGGTAAACGTCTCGCGGACGATGCTGGGGCACTGGCATCGATCCGGTCCGGGCGAGACATATTGTTCCAGTCTCTTGTTCGGCGGAAATGGCTTGCAGCACCTCTTGTACTTACGTTGCAAACCATTCTCGTCAAAGACTACCGTCCCAAATGGCAACCATGCCAGTGATCATCGTGTATATTTAAACCTGTTGCATACTAACTTGTGTCTCCGTGGCAGGGAAGGCATGGTAAGTATTGTGCAGGTAATTCAGACGGTCAGGTAAAATCCACCGAACGGTGGCACGTTCATTTCAGTAAATTCAATATGTTGCTTAACTGTAAATGAACTAAGGCAAGATAGAAACCCACAAATATGCATGCTTCACTAAACAACGTGTTGATTGGTATAGTCAGGCTAGCTCGCCTTCACCAGCATGTTTCGATATGCTGACCCTCGTTGAAACGGGTTCTCCGCACTAAGGCGAACCGAGCGAGGAGTCGAAGTCGTCTTTCCCGATCCAGTCCAGCTGTTCGCGCATCTTCACCGCGCCCCTAAGCCTTCTGAAGTCCGAAGCTGCAACTCTTCATACACAAATGCAGCTCCGAGGCAAAGCGATCCTCCAGCCTGGAGGTCTTTATCGTTTTGAGTTTATAAAAGGATGTAATGTACATGACTGCTATCTCATTTTGAGTCAACCCTTTTGTAA
The DNA here is from genome assembly GCA_036927795.1 of Iris macrosiphon. Lineage (NCBI taxonomy): Eukaryota > Viridiplantae > Streptophyta > Magnoliopsida > Asparagales > Iridaceae > Iris > Iris macrosiphon. The sequence goes on along the minus strand of JAYESA010000018.1, from coordinate 4,510,184 downwards.
GCCGTTCGGCATATTAGCTGACTCGTTCAGGAGTTTGTAATAGATGTTCATTATCAATAAAGAGAACTTTTCTATGTTTCAAATCTGTGTTTCAATTTATCTGCGTACTCTGAATATGTGCTTGCTATGCAAATCATTAAAGCCTTGTGCGGGCGCAACTCCAGGCCCGCACGGCGGTCACGACTCGGGGGACGCCTCGGGGCGTGACATGGTCCTCCGTACAGATAGTGGTGTGGGAGGAGTAGTAGTAGGAGGAATGATATCTTGTGAAGGAGGGGGTATCACCTGAAGGGGGGTTGGTGTCGGTGCCTCAGGAGTTGGGACGAACTGAGCAATATCCCAACCATATATGTTTGGAGGATTTCCTGCATTGCTGCGAGTGGTTCCGTACAGATAGTGGTGTGGGAGGAGTAGTAGTAGGAGGAATGATATCTTGTGAAGGAGGGGGTATCACCTGAAGGGGGGTTGGTGTCGGTGCCTCAGGAGTTGGGACGAACGCAGGCAAGGGACTTGGCATTGGCACTGTCGGTACTGGTCCTGCAGTTTGCTTCTCTCTCCTGCTGTAGGTAAGTAACTCTCCCTGAGTCGTAGGCCTAACACCTTCACCTTCTTGTCCCTTTTCCGTGCCTCCATGCCAAACTTCTAAATCGGTTACCACAAAGTTCTCCATCTCTCCCTCTCGCCTAATACTGGCAGTATTAGGCGTGTTGTGTGAAGTTCCGTCCTGGCGGTAGTATGGCTCATGCTCCCGAAAGTGGACATCCATACTGACAAACTTCTTCTTCTCTACTGGACTCCAGCACACATACCCCTTTTGGGTCGTCGAGTAGCCTACGAAGATGCATTTGACCGCTCTAGGGTCAAGTTTTCCAACTGATGGCCTGTTGTCCTTCACAAAACACACACACCCAAACACCTTCAGTGGGAGTATCCCACTATTATTGCCTTGCAATACCTCACATGGGGACTTCCATCCGAGGACCTTCGAGGGCATCCTGTTGATGAGTTGAGCTGCTGTCAACACTGCATGCCCCCACAGACTCTGTGGGACATTCATGTCGATCATCATACTTCTTGCGACCTCCAAAAGGTGTCTGTTTTTCCTTTCTGCAACTCCATTTTGTGCTGGTGTGTATGCACAGGTGGTCTGATGCTATATTCCGTGTGCTGACAAGTATTCTGCAAGCGTCCTGTTGGTATACTCTGTTCCATTGTCAGACCTCAGTACCTTCACAACTGTTTTGTACTGAGTCTGGACATGCTTATGGAAATCCCGAAAACAAGCAGGTACATCACTCTTATTTTTCATCAAATATAACCAGGTAACACGAGAGGCACACTCAATGAAAGAAACAAAGTACTTATAACCATTCATAGTGTTAGTAGCACATGGACCCCAGACATCAGAATGTACTACCTCAAAAGCAAAAGTGCTCCTATGACCCGTGCCAACATATGAGCTCCTAGTAAGTTTTTCTAACTCGCACGCATCACATACTAATTTCTCTTTATTTATTTTTGCATAAATCTCTGGATACAACTTACTTAGAGTATCAAAGGAAGAATGTCCCATCCTCCGATGATGGAGTATCAAGGTATCCTCAGTCCTCTGCTGCAGTCCTTCCATGCCAGCCTTCTCTGCCATAGATACCAATGCTGAGTCCAGTCCTTCTCGGTCTAGGTACCACAGTCCCTCATGCCAAGTGCCAGTCCCAAGTCTTCGTCCTGTCCCTTTCTCCTGGAAGGTCACCTTAGGAATATCAAAAGAAACAATGCATTTAAGTTAGAGGATTATAGAACTAATGGACAAGAGACTGACTGGAAAGGATGGAGCATGTAAAATATTGGATAATCTTACTGAACCTGTACAATTAACAGTACCCTTACCGACCACTGGCTGGAAAGTGCCATCAGCTGTCTGAATGCTGTCTGCTGATGCTAGGTGAGTGTAGGAAAAAAACTCACTAGCATTCCCCGTCACATGCCGAGATGCTCCCGAGTCGATAATCCAGTCTGATGATTTAAGGGAAGAGATAGACGCAAGGGCAAGTGATTCGTCAGTACCTTCTGATGGATGGGCATACATAGCAGCGTTGCCCCTAACAAAGAATGAGGTGGACGCCTCCTCTGTTCTACTCCTCATGTCTCCCAGTGCCTGGTCCTCCACAGTAAAGGTGTCATCAGCTTCTCCGTTCCCTTCTGATATCAGAAGGTTTGCTCGATAACCTCCTCGGCCGTCTCGTCTATCCCCTCGACCACGACCACGTCCTCCATTATATCCTCGTCCGCCGAACGGTCCTCGTCCACCACCTGAATCTCCCTTCCTAGGTGGTTTGGTACAAGCATACCGATGATGACCCATCTTCCCACAGTAGTAGCACTGCCGATTATGCTGTCAGGGCTCTCCCTTAGATCCTGTGTTACCTGAGCTGGTGATCGCTAGTGCTGACTTTGCTTCGGGGGGACCACCTGTCCCGGCTTGCAGCCTGATGCGTGTCTCCTCCTGGATCATGGCTGAGATAGCCTCCTCAAGGCTAGGGATCTTTGGTTGGGCTAGAAGTAGGGCCGTCCTCTGTGCGAAAGCTGCAGTCAGCCCTTTGAGGAACTTCATCGTCCTCTCCTGCAGACACATCTATCTCTCCTTACACTTAGGGTCCCCGCAGCTCGCCCGATCTGAGGAGTGATCATAATCCAACCACAGACGCTCCAACTCCGTGGCATACTCCTGCACCGTCTTCTCTCCCTGTACGGTGTCATCAATCTCCCCCTTTATCTGGAAGACCCGTAAGTTGTTCCCCACACCATCATAGGTCTGTCACGCCCCAGTCCCAAAATACGTAGGACTAGGAATACGTAACACGCCAGCCGTATGTATACGAACTCCAATATATGGAAACCATATACACACGTACGCTGTACATGAATATCCAATCCACAGTGGTAAATATATGTCACAACAAGTCACACGCAGTTCTATATCTCATCCACAGCACAAATAATAGAAGAATGGAAATCAATAAATGAATATCAAAGAAGCAGTCTCAAATAGTAATCTCAAAGTACAATAGTCGGGTGGAGACAAATCCACTGCAAATCGACTATAATAAACTACTAAAGAGAGAAGAGAATAAACTCTAATATAAGAATAAATGTCTAGAAAAGAATAGCAACTAGAATCTCTAAACAGCTGCAATGAATCAAAAATAATCAGAAGGTAAGATCTCCTCAGGCTGATAGGTAGCATCAGGTCCAGGTACATACTCCTGCGGATACTCCTGCTCACCTATATCTGGAAGGGACCAGGTCCTCAGAGGGACGTAACAAGATACAAAAAGCACATGCCAATAAAGTACTGAAAATAAACATCCATTGGGGTCGCCTAACCATCTATGTGAATGCAGTTAAGAACACCTTTCCCCACAAGTGAGCTATCTGGCTGAAAACTGGGATTTGGCATGGTTCTCTTTTGAAGAGCCAGGGGCCTAAAAGGCACGTCGTCTTTTGAACGACGGTGGCCCGCCTGATAGTACATAATATATAGTGGTCATCATCACCTGTATCTCCAGCGGAGAATCCGGGCTTCACAGAAAAAGTGCAAAGGAGCTCAAATGCGGTACTTGTTGTTCTCCCCACCCAATGCTCTAAGCATGTCATGTCCATGACACGATAAACCTCTAATAACCGCCAGGTCTACTAGCATGCAAAGTTTCTATTGGCAGTTATCCCTATCCGTCGCACGACCTATACGTACCAGTGGCCAGCCGAGTACGCAAGTCTGTGTCCTACATGTGACTCACACTCGTGTAAGAATAGTGTCATGGCCAATGAAACATAAATGCCTCATGAAGATGGGGTAGTCTCATAAAGTAGGTCCAATGCATGTACATAAATAAAAACATAGTACGACGACACCGTCGTTGCACCCAAGTTTCCTTGGACGCGCAGTTTATATAGCAGTTAAAATAAATGAACTAAATAAGCAGAAAATAAACATGCATGCCTCATATGGAATGTAAAAACAGTACAATGGCAAGGTATACTTGCCTGGCAAAAAATCTGTAAAGTGTACGCGCCCAAATGTCAAGGACACTGAACCTGGAACTAAGGACTCCGAACAACGTCTCCGGATGCTGAAATAAACATCACCAACGTTTCCGGAATGAGCAAAATAGCTAAAAAGCACATCCCTTTCGTCCAATTTGGACACAGGGGCAAAACCGTAATTTCGGGTAAAAGTGGGGTCCACGTGTGGCCCACTTTGCACCGAAAAGCGTGCCTAGGGTAACAGTCTCTAAATGGGACAAACTATGGGTCAAACAACTCTAAATGTCAATACGAACCCAACGGTATGTCCAAATGTGGATTCCGATGAGCCGAACACTAATTTGTCCAAAAAGTCAACTGTGGGGCCCGCCAATTGGCGATTTGGTCAACCGTCTCAGAATCGCGTGAAATTTGGGTCACAGGACCAGCGCGTTACCACGAGTCCAGTGGCGCAAGTTTCGTCGCAATCTGACACGGTTGACCAAATCGCCAATTGGCGGGCACAAGTTTCGTCACAATCTGACACGGTTGACGCAATCTGACACGGAGTTTATTCTCTCCTGCAGACACATCTGTCTCTCCTTACACTTAGGGTCCCCGCAGCTCGTCCGATCTGAGGAGTGATCATAATCCAACCACAGACGCTCCAACTCCGTGGCATACTCCTGCACCGTCTTCTCTCCCTGTACGGTGTCATCAATCTCCCCCTTTATCTGGAAGACCCGTAAGTTGTTCCCCACACCATCATAGGTCCTTCTCAACTTCTCCCACACATCTTTCACCATCTCGATACCATCTACTGTGGCGGCAATAGACTGGACTAAGGAGTTGAGAAGCCAGATGTAGATCACCATATGAGTGGACTTCCACTCATCGCGTCCTGTCGAGCCCTCGTCCGGCTCTGTCGCCTCGCCCGTCAGGAACCCCTCCATGTTTTTTCCTGCGAGGGTTCTTCTCACCCGCCGTGACCAACTCAGATAGGTGGCTGGTCCATATAATTTCAGATCGATGGAGGGAAGCTTCAACTCCGGCGACGTTCGTGTCGTGTTCTCACCAGCCGACATCGTCAACAACTTCATCAACGTCGCCACCTCTACAGAATCTAGCTTCTTGATAATCTCCTCCATCGACGCGTCGTCTATCCAGTCACGTCCGCACCACGACTCACGCTCGTCCTCGTCGTCCGCTCCTAGATCCGAACATATCCCCCATTTTTTCAGATCTAGGCATCCCTATTAGGCGTTGTCTCGTGCTGGTGCGGAGGAGGCGGCAGCACGCATGTCACAGCCACCGTCGCAGCAGCAGCAGCAGTCGCAGCAGCCGCAGCAGCAGTAGTAGCCGAAGCAGTAGCTGGACGGGACAACAACAGCGAAGGGCGGAGAAGGGAAGAAGAGGGGACGTGGAAGAGTTCGGTGGAGGAGATCTAGGAAATCCTCCTGTGGGTTTGTGGAAGCTTGGTGACGGCTAGGGTTTGTGGAAACTTGGCTCTGATACCATGTTGAAATTAGTTGATAATTTTATTGATTGTCTCATTGGCATTATATAGCCTTACAGTCATTAATACAATGATTTCAATCATTATGACAATAATCTCATAATGGAATATCCTGTGACATATTCTGGCATCCCAAATATGTCCTCAGGATATTCCCATGTGCTTATACTATACTTAAATATGACACCCAACATACCATATCAACAATTACTCCACAGTACAGACAAGTGGTTACAGGACGTTTCTAGAACCAACACCATCACACTACTAAAACGATGGCAGAGTCGGCCACGCTTTCTCTAACAGGACGCAGGAAAGTAGAAAAAGGTATTGGAGTAACAAAATGACCCAAATATCCGAACAAGGACCTTGGGACCATTGACTGCTTTGAGGTGTGAAAAGAAAAAGGAAAAACGAACAACATAACCAGGAACTTACAATCTGCTGCAATTTTTCCTTGGATGAATTAACTTTCTTCCTGATGTTGCTTCATTTCCGTTAGCAGTTTGGTAGAGCAACAGGTGGTTTTTGGTTATCAATATATGTAAATACCCATACTTAGCAACTGACTGCATTTCCTTCACTTTTCCAAATCACTGTGACATAGGACAAGATGCTCGTAGTATCAGGAACTTCTCTATTGATCCAAGTCCTTGTCCTCGCTCTACCGACTTACTAAAAACTTCACTGTATAACCGACACAAACAATAATGTGGAAATCCACAGAAAATAATCCTAACACGTTACAGAACTCTCTAAAAGCATAAGCATTAGATATAACCATAAAATAAGACTTTTACCATATTATACTTATATATTCATTATGACCCAGAATAACTTTCTTACAAAGCTTGCAAAACGTATGACAATTAGGCGTCCAGCTATGCTACACAGACCACGGTTTTAAACCACGGCTGAAATCGAAGTCACGTGTCCGGATATGATTGGTCCCGAAAAAAAAAATTCCTATGTTAGCAGGAGACTGACATCAATAGTTTTGCTCCGGCCAATAAAAATGTGACACGTGTCCACGTGGGAGACTGATATCACTTTTCCATTCTCAATTATTCACTTTTTATCCCAATTTTCTAGATCTTTCCAAACCCCATAAAAAAAATTAATAGGAATTGCAATTTACCAAAGGAAAAGAAAGAACAAAGAATTTATTTATTTTGTTTAACGCATGAGTGATAAGTGAGAACCATATCTAACCAGTAACCACTACCAGTTCAATTCCATAAATTCCCATACAGCACAAATTTCATCAGTAAAAAATAATGCAAGAGGGGAAAAAAAAGTTTTGGCCACCTTTGTATCACTATACCATGGAAATTTTAATTGAACATACAAATCTGTCAGGAAAAAACCAACCAACCATGGGAGAGAAAAATACATAGAACCTGAGAGAACTGCTTAATCTGAAGGAGTTGGTCATGGCGGCATCTCATGTTTACACAAATCTTTACATCAACTGAATGCCTCTGCAGCCTAATGGGAATCAACCAACCATGCATCCCCCCATAAATAAACTTTCATAACCCATGTCCACTTATTATATATACATACCGCTCACAAATTCGCAGCTTTTTCTCTCGTCTTTGCCTTTGTTGTCTCATGTACACAAATCTTCGTGTCCGTCAATTGCTAAATCAGGGTGCATCTATCTAAACCAAATTCTTGATCCTTTATGTGGTTTGTTGGTCAGGAGCTCGATTGGAAGCTTTATTGTAGAGCGCAAGGGTATCGGCATGATCTGGGTCGAGAAAGAGTGCTGCCTCGCAATCCCGCAAGGTGGCTGCTGAGTCTCTCATCGAGTCGTAGAATGCTGCTCGAAGGTGAAGCAGCTGAAGGTCTGGCTTGAAAGATATCGCCCTTGAGAGCTCGGCGATTGCTTCCTCTTCCTTGTGCTCGTCCATGAAAACTGGTGAAGGAAAACAGTTAAGCTTGACCAACTAGTACATTAACATTAGACTAACAATAATAAGAATATGACAAGAAAAACTTGAAAGCGTGTCAAATATGAATACAAAAAAATGATTGTCTGCAAACATAGTCCATTCCGTGCACACAAGTTGATAAGTACAAAGACAAATGTCTAGAACGACTATAATAGAAGTAAGCCAGGGAGAAGAAAGTAAATATTATATAAGCCAGGGAGAAGAAAGTAAATATTATATACTTCATTATGGTTGGTGCTCCATCTGTGATCTTGTTAGATTGTTTCTCGTAGTATCTCATATCTTTCAGTTCTAAGCTTGAACACTTTTTAGAAAATTTGCAATAGGAGGTCCCTTCCTTTTGCTGAACCTTCCATGGATGCCCAAACTATTGTCAGATTCTTCAATTTCACATGATCATCCATTTAATCTCACGTGTATTCCTTGCAGATCTGGAAACTGCTGAGCAGGGAGAGATTTAGTCGCTCAGGCAAGTCCTCCCGCAAACGGACTTGGGCACAGGTAGCGAGGTTTGCTGATCCTAAAGCAGTGGCTCTTGCAGCAACCATAACCTAGTTTTAACTTTTATTGTTAAGAGAAGCATCGACCCTGTAGATTTGGCTGCATGCATGAGTTGTACTGGGAGTCCTAGGCGGCTGGTTCAATTGATCATGCTGAGACTTTTTTATAATTATTGTGCAACTGCTTCAGAATTTGAATTGATACATGTTGCACGTTCAGTTACAAAGTTGAAGTGTGATATAATGGTTGGGTAGATTTCTTTACATAACTGCGTATTTCATGTGTCCCCACCATGCCAAAATTCTGCATTCATGGTCTTTAACAAAACCTTTAGTGGCCCACATCCCAAGCTGGAAGACTTATCAATACAAAACCAAAAAACAACTGCAACAATTAATTCTTTATCCCAATCTTTGGTGTCAGCTACATGAACTTTTGCTTAATTCAGCTCAGCTAAGGGCCATCTCTCTTAAAGGTAGCAACTATAACATACACCTTTTACTGCTCAATACAGACTCCTTTCATCTTAACCTAGTCTTAGCAACTACTTCAACCACGGTCCCATCCTTTCCTCGGATGGGTATTTCCGTTAGTCTGAAACCATCTCAATTTTTTATATCATCCTTGATGTTGCTAATTCTAATACCAAAAAGAATTACTTATTTTCATCTTAAGAAACTCAATACGGCTTCAGTAAGTAAGCATCACATAATAGAAACTTGGTCCATCTTACTAACTCTATCCTCCGACTGTCGGACTAAAACACAGAGGAATAAGAAGAATATCGAATAAGGAGATCTCAGCCAACAAAACAGAATAGGACCTCGAAATTAGAAAATAGTGGATATCAAAGACACCAAGCAGATGGAGAACTGAAGCAGTTCCTCATTCAGGTATATGATGTGTTAAGAATGTGAGGACTAACATAATAGTTAATCATACGTCAATAGTTCTCAGCAATCAGAACATAAAGTAATGACAGAAGATAGGTGGAATATTATATCTAGTGACCAATGGGTAAAGCCTAACTGCACCCAATAAGTAAGGCTAGCAATCCTGGTCAGTGGCGGATCCAGGATTTGCAATGAGGGTGGCCCAAATTGGCTTGTATATTTATAGGGAAGTTCAAATGTAAAAACAAGGGTTAAAATTTAAATGCAAAAAAAATGATATGAGTGATACAACTACGTGGTACATTGCTTCCCTGATATGCAATAGGGGGGAGGGGGCGCTCAACCATTAAAACTAATTAGTGTGTATAATATGGAAGAATTCATATTGAATCCTACAACAATATGTTCATGCATGCTTCATCTTGCCAATTAATTGATTTTTGTTTTTTTTTTCTATTACCATTTGATCAATATCTTTCTACAATTTCATCATGTAAGATCCAGATCGTCTGGGTCACGACTTTTGGTTATGCGGGATGGGGAACCCGCCGTATTTGGGGGCACCAAATCCGGATCTATCCTACCGGATCTATCCTAGTCGGTAGGCGATCCCGGCAACTATGAGGACCATAAATTGAAGATTAAGGTGAAAACGTTGTGCATAAGTCAGCTTTTGTGACATGAGAGTTTCTTGTATTATTGTTGGATCGACAAAATTCCGGTTGCGTTAATGGATTTGAGGAGCATGGTATTCAAACTTTTATTCAATTTGTTGTTGCGTTCGAAGATGATATTCTAGTTTACTCCAAGAGCCAGGAGGAGCATGAAAACATTGAAAAGCATTAAAGGGCTATTGTTGCAAAAGATAAGTATACACCACATAAGGTATCACTTTGGACCATGTACAATGTTATCTTTTAACGTCGTTCACTAAAATTAAAATATACACAATACATGGAGGAAGGCTCAACTAGTATGTTATATGCTATTTGTGGTTGCCTTAAGTGCGAGTTGTTTGTTTGTATGTATCTAGTAGGAAAGACATCATATGGTCCTACAACGATTTTGTCCGCTGCAATATCAAATTTTGGTTTGGAAATTCGAGGGTGGCCCATGGACCATTTGGTTGTACTGTAGGTCCGCCCTTGATCCTGGTACTTCGGGTTATTGCTTAATCTCATATATACAATAACAGGCCCTTTATCCCAAATTACAAATTTTTGGGCTTGGTGCCTAGTCCCATATATACTGATCAACTGGTATTTACATCTAGATGAAGGTAGCCATCTGAAAATATTACTCATGATCATGAGAATTCCTACAAGGATCATTAAAAAGCCTTCATGAGTTCTACGAAATGTAACTAAAATATAAACCATAGTTAGAAATATTCATCAATAATTTTGTTCAAATCAATTTTGCACTGGTACAGACACGACAACACAATGTGGGTACAATGACAACAGGTTTAAGAAAAATATGCTACAACACGGAGTATATATGACAATAAATAAATATATAATAGCAATTCAATGTAAGCTTCGTTTATCTAAATAGAAACAGAAACTAATAAATAAATAATAGCATTATTAGGAAATGTTTTATCTCGTGTGTTATTCCTTTATCATTTAATATGAAACAAATTCCACAACTAAACAATTTTATGAATATGTTCCCAAAACCATGTCAAATTAAAGATTCAAATTAGAAGGGAAACAAATTGATTTAAGAATAAAGGACTTACCTGCTGCTCTATATCTGTAAGGGTAGGTTCTCAATGGATCTAACCTTGTTGCCATGTTAAGGTCACTCTGCGCCATGTCACGTTCACAATATTCTGAACGTTTTTCGTATGCTGACGCATTATTTCTTGCTTTTTCAATCAGCTTTGTCATCTCATTGTAAGCAGCTTTCTTCTGATGTTTAAGATAATAGACACGAGCAAGACCCTGATGAGCCCGGGTATGCTTTATGCCTAGAGCCTTGATATAGCATTCTGCTGCTTCATCAAGCATGTCACAGTCAACATACACACTACCCATATTATTATGTGCCTGGTGAAGAATGTTATTATGTGGATAAGATAATTAGAACTTCAAAATAAGAAACAAATCAAGATTTTTGATTTTTTTTAAAACTGTTTTAATGGATACTTACTTGTCCTTTCCGAAGATTATCAGAAGCACAGCTATTAGCTTGCTCCAGTAGTTGGATGACATAAGATGAGGATGACTGATCCAGGCTAGCATCTGCTAGAGCATATGCTTTAAGGAAAAAAGCTTCAAATGACCTCTGGATAGCAATAGACTCTTCTGCCTTGGCTAATGCTTCTTTCCTATGACCAGTGTCATACAAGATCCATCCTTCATAAACAAGCCTTTCATGTTCATGCTGTGAATGATTTCTAGCCAGCCGTAAACTGTGCATCGCAGCATTTTCGCAATGTAACCTGAATTTCAAAGATTTGGAAAATGATGTTGCAACTGTACTAGGCAACTGCTGAGAAGAGCCATAGCTACATATTTAGAAATGAAAAGTTTTACATAGTCCTATATCTTCTCTAGTGCAGTCTATACAGTCAAGTTGCCAGAAATGTGACGAATAAAAATCATAAGTGGGGGGGGGGGGGGGGGGGGGGGGATGACTGGAATATGCATTAGGTTATTAGCCCCGTATTCACTGCTAAAGCCGAGCTTCTCGAGTATAGGAAGGTTAGGGGCCCTACCATTTCTCTTGGTCCGATTGAAACCCCGAGTTCTTGATCACCTCTCCATAGCATATGCATCCACCCATTTATCAAGATGTACCTCATGCTCAATTCAATTTAATCTACTAGCTAAATGAAAGTAACTCAGATGGCCGAATAAAACCCCATTATACTACTCCATTGACATTTACAGGGAAATTATGGATAATCCGAATGTTGACCTAAATAGTTTATCAAATGTAAGAACCGTCAAATTCTTGTTCAATTTGACCTAATTGGTCTCGATACTCATGAATACAGCAGAGAAGGTCGTGATTGGCAACCTCGCAGCACATTATCAATCAAAAACGAAAGTCAAATCCGCTAAATCAGCATAGGATGATAAATTGGTAATCCGAATGTTGACCTAAATAGTTTATCAAATGTAAGAATCGTGAAATTCTTGTTCAATTTGACCTAATTGGTCTCGATACTTATGAATACAGATACTTACGAATACAGCAGAGAAAGTCGTGATTGGCAACCTCACAGCACATTATCAAACAAAAATGAAAGTCAAATCCGCTAAATCAGCATAGGATGATAAATTGGAAACGAGTTCAGAGTCTGACTGGATTCTCTCATTCATCTTTAAAAACTGTCCGTGTCGTTGCTAGTGTGTAATTAAAGAAAAAAACATAGTAACTGGTAGAAGTCAATACCTTGACAAGAGAAGAGACTGCCTGAATCTTAAACTACTGTTGCTAGGCTCCTTAGCCAACATCTGATGCACCACGGCTAGCGATCCAATATCATCCACCGCAGACCACCTGTCATAAAGCTGCATCCAGCAATCAGCCATATCCCACTGGTGCACATACTCCTTAAGCATCTCAATCATCTGATCCCCAGGAAACCTGTCATGGAAGATCATATACCCAGGATCCAACGTCATGATCGCCCTCATATCCTGCAAGGCCCTCTCGTAATCGTTTAGAATCAACGAGAACCAAGCTCTGAGCTCCAAACAGTCGGTCGTCACCTTGAACCCGAGTATCTTATTGATCTCAGCAATGGCTGCACCGACCTTATCCTCCTCCACCAACGCAATCGCCCTATACTTGTAAGGATACGTCAACGAAGGATCCAGCTCGGTAGCGACGGTCAAGTCCTTGAACTTCTCCTTCCCGGAACAATACAGGGACCGTTCCTGGTACATCCATCCTGCCGGAGTACACTCATTCAGGAGGCGATTCGTCAGCTTGTAAGCCGAGTACTTGTGCCCCTTCTTGAACTTGGCCCTCGCGACGCCCACGAGAGAGTACATGTGCCCCTGGGCCACGGCCTCCTCGAACCATTTCTGGGCGTCCTTGAACTCGCCTCGCTCGAGCATCACGCAGCCCTGCTGGTGCGTGGCCAGCTGGCGCTGCCACCCGGGAGCCGCGCACTCGACAAGCCTCTCCAGCAGCATCACGGTGGTGTTCGACCTCATGTCCTCCTCCATCGCCACCTGGCTCAAGAAATAATACAACACAAACGAAGCGTGCCCGGCTGCCTCCAGACACTCCCTCCCCTCCGGAGTGCACAGAACCTTGGTGATATCCGGGTTGCTCAGCGACCTCGGCAGCTCCCTGAGGAACGCCTGCAGGCAAGCAGCCACCAGCAGGTGCGCGGTCTCGCAGAGCCCGAACTCGACGAGCTGCACCGCGTCGTCAACGGTCCTCACGAGACCGGCGAGCCGGGAGTCGCAGGCGGACTTCAATCCCTCGCAGCAGAACTTGTTAGCGAAGCACAGGAGCTCCATCACGGTCTCGGGACGGAACGCGGAGAGCGACCCGGTGCGGGCGAACCTGTGCGCCGCGCGGACGCCCTCCGCGGAGATGTTGTTGTGCGTGAAGTTGATCCGGTCCCGCCTCGCCTCCGCGAACCCGCCGTATAAGAGGGCGGAGAGCGGCTGCGAGAGGGACGCGATCCTGTGGCGGACGCAGGGGACCTCGTCTTCGCCGACGCAGAACCAAACATCCCCTTCCTCTTCGTCTTCCTCTTCCTCTTGAGCATCGTCGTCGATATCGTAATCGTAATCCATGGCGTTTTCGTCGTCGGCACCGCCGCCGGCGTCGTTTTTAGGGTTGCAGGGGCAGGAGGGGGCGGGGGAAGGGGAGAGGGCGGCGCGGGGGCACTCGAGGGGCGGGGAGGTGGAGGAGCAGGAGAGGAGGGGGGCGGGGTCGTCATCCTCGCGGCGGTCGAAGCGGAGCCAGGCGGAGAGGACGAGGCGGTGGTGGACGTCGGGGGCGTGGAGGCGGGCGGAGCGGAGGGAGCGGCGGAGGAGCTTGGGGTCGTTGAGGAAGCGGAGGAGGGCGTGCTGATGCAAATGCAGGTCGCATAGATTATTAGGCGTTGAGAAGGAGTCGGAGAAGGAGCGGAAGGAGGAGGAGAAGGAGTCGACGGGGTGGACGGGGCGGAGGAAGGGGTCGACCGGGGGGTCGATGCGGTCGGGGGAGGGGGGGCCGTAGGGGAGGAGGGTGTCGAAGACGACGGAGGCGGTGTGGCGGTGGCGGTGGTGGCCAGGCTTCTGTTGCTGGTGCTGGTGCTGGTGATGGTGCTGCTGCTGCTGCTGGTCGTTGGATTTGGATCGGAGGGAGAAGGAGGAGGAAGGGTGGAATGCGTACATTTGGGTGCCTTTGCATCCATCGATCAGCTTCAGGCTGCGGATTGTCGTCAAGAAATTGTTCTGCATTCTCTCCTCCCTCTCCTTCTCCCTCTCCCTCTCGATGATGAGAGAGAGATTTTTATTTATTTATGTATATATGTATATATATATTTCTTTTTATTGATTGAAAGTTGTTGGGGGGAGGAAATGGCAAGAATTCGTTGAGAAATATGTTTTTGGGTTTTTTTTGGGAAATAGGGGGTCGGGATGTGTTTCTTCGCGGATTTCCAGCAGGGATGGGATGGGCATTACAATGGCTGACAACTTATGCTTCATCATTCTGAGCCGTTGGACCGCTGTTCTGACCGGTCGGGTTCATTTGGACCGGCCGGACACCAGCACCAACTGATTTAGTCCGGGTTAGGCTCATTCTATTCTATCATTGGTTAGGCTCTCCTAATTTCGAATTAAGACAAATCTGTAGCTGTTCAACACCTGCTCATGCGTGCACAGAAACAGGTGACGATCATGAAAATGAGAGGCGGCGGCCCCTGTATAAAACGGTGCATGCACCTCTCTTGATAAAGAAATATAATCTTATCTTTTATATATAAGGCTTAATTTCAACTTCATATCCATATTTATTGAAGCTTTTAAACTTTGAATCATAAATTTTAATATCATATCAATTATTACCCTCAACTATTGAATATTTTTAAATTGATACCCTCCGTTATTCAGACGTTAATCTTTTTCGTTTCAACAAATATAAATAATTTTTTTAACCAAATTACATTAAGTTCCTTTGTCGACGTAGCTGGCCCGCCGAGAATGGGAGATATTTTTGTCATTTAGAATATTTCGTTAACACTATTAGAATATTAAGTTTTATATTTATAGTTGAGGTATTAAGTTGTCTAATATTAAAGTTTAGAATATCTAAGTTGAAATTTTTGAATTAAAACAAATCTAAGGTATTAGTTCAGTATTAACCAACAAAACAGCTATTTGGACCGCCGTGGGGGGGACAACCCTTGGGAGGGCCACGTTGGCCCGTGCCCACGTGACGGCCAGGCATTGGCTCCCTCCGTCCAGGTGGGCCTGTACTAGCAGGGTGGGCAATGGTTGGCGGCCATGTGGGCGCACGCCAGCGCTATCCCCCCTGAGGGACGACCAAAATAGCTTTCTCCATTAACCAATGATGCATAAACGGAGATAATATAGCGGTTACAGCTATTCCAAAAAAGTAACTGCTCAACATCCAGAATGACACAAACAGGTGACGATCATGAAAATGAGAGGAGACGGGCCCTAAATAAAATGGTGCATGCACCACGTGAAAGAAGAAAATATTATCTTTATATTTAAGGCTTAATTTCAACTTAGATATCTAGCTACACAAATCAGCTCATAAAATAAATCAAAAATATCTCAATAATCTTGAAAATTAAAATCTCACATGCACGAAATAACTCTATAAATCAAAACAAGTACAAAATATCAAAAATAATATCAGAAAAATCAAAATCCCAACTGCATGAAAAATCCACAAAAACCACAAAATCAAAGGTATTTGTCTCATACAGACGACCGTAGTTTCCTTATATCAAATCACGATGTGTGCCGCGGTCATTCTCTACCACGCCATCCGGATTTACTGCAGAAGTTCACAACGACATTATGATCGAGCGGCTACAGCTTTCGCTACCACGCCGTCAAGGTACACTAGGGCCACCCGGTCACTCTTGAAAAATACCTAAAACAAATCTCAAATCCAGAAACCAATGCCCAACTTAGTAAAATCACAAACCATCTAACAAGATCACAAGACAGTTTCTAAGAAAATGCTCGAAATCCAAATTTCAAATCTAATCATCATATATAGAAAATATATCTAACATCAAAATAATATCTGAACAGATAATTAGGAATGCAAAACTATCCAGAGTCAAAGAAACTGAATTGATACAAGAATATTAACTGAACACTTCAACAAATGCTTCTGAGATCTCCAATCCTGACTTCCTTGACGAACTCTGAGCTTCGATATAATCCTCCTTCCAAGAATAGCACATCAACGCACGAAGAGAGTGTAATACTAAGTCAACACAAAGTCAACGCACGCAGAAAAATAACAGAAAAATCAAGCAAAGTGATGCATCTGTAGAGAGTACAGAACCCAAGATATATAACAAGTAATCCAAGGATGGAGACAAGACATCTTATCTGATAAAGCGATCAACACGTCAACTACAGGACAACGTCTCTCAAAACAAGGAATATAGGCAAATAACAACGAATAGATAGGGGTCAATTCAAGCAAAATAGGTCCAGTAGGGAGATGGACCAATTTACAAGTTTAAGAAAGCGAAGGGCAAGTGTAACAAGTAGTAATTCCAAGGAATTGTGGACTGAGATCAATAATCGTGTGATACCCAACAATCTCAAAACGAGACCTGCATGGATCATCAATAAAATCTTGTCACGTCCCGCTCCCAGAATACTGAATAAATACTGAGACAGACGAGACCAGCTACCCCGTACAAGGTATAGAACGTCGTACGACGATTGCGGCTGTCAGTCATGTTGGGTAGGAGAGGGATTTTAGGTTAGAAGTTAGGGATTGGATTTAGGTTAAGGGTTTAATAACAACAACAACAACAACAACAACAACAACAACAACAATGATCAATGCCAATCTCAATACCAATAATAACACAAATAAAATTAATAACTAAATAATAATAAAAACAAGAATAACAACAGCAAGAATAAAACCAGACCTCAACAACCAATGCCAATCAAACTCTAGCAATTAGTAATTAAAATTTTAAAAATATCCAATTTTGAAATATTATCATATACATATATATAAAAATAGGGATATGACAGTTGTCATGCAAGTATACATTGCAAAAGGAGAAGAAAAAAACACAGACAAAATATACTCGCAACACACTACATACTTTGGCCATCTCCAACCCATCATAAAAAAAATCTCTCAATTTGAGGGCTCAAAAAGGAATATTTTCATATTATGCTATCCTTAAAATTTTATAACTCCAACCCATCAATCCTCAAATAATAAACAACTATTATTTATTTCTAGATAAATTTATTTCTTCACAATTATTTAATATAATTATATACATTAATGCTATATTACTAATATTATTTACTTATACATAAAATTTGTACTGACTTTTTTTAAGTAGTCTCTTCCTAATCCCGCTAACTTTTTTCCCCTATAAGAAGGTTGCATAACACCACTCATTTCACCATCCACTTTCTCATCCAAATTTTTTACATTATTTCTATACCATATTTCTTTCTTTCTTTCTTTTTTGCCAGGCTATACCATCTTTCTTCAACAATGAATTTTGGAACCGAACAATCTCATGTACTATCTTAATCTAGCTCATCTGATGAAGATAAGGAGATCGATTACATTACAAATGAAATTGCGACTATCAAGCACCAAGAGGATATGATACTTCTCTTACCTGGTAGTAACAACATTTTCATTACTCAATATTTTATTTGTAGTGATGGTGATGAACCAACTCACGGAGGCTCGATTCCTCATTGCTCAATATTTTAAATTTTAATGCACTTGTTTATGTTTGTTTTTAAGTCGATGTATTTAAATTTTAAAAAAAAATTATGTTATTCCATTATTTTTTGTC
Organism: Iris macrosiphon; assembly: GCA_036927795.1. NCBI lineage: Eukaryota > Viridiplantae > Streptophyta > Magnoliopsida > Asparagales > Iridaceae > Iris > Iris macrosiphon. The sequence goes on along the minus strand of JAYESA010000018.1, from coordinate 4,492,271 downwards.
AAATTATTTAAATATTATTTTGTTGATTAAATGAATATAATAAAAAAATATTAATAACAAATATATTCAATATTAGATCATATTGAAATAACTCAATAAATTTTTTTAATGGTATGGTTATTATATTATTTATACTTAAAAATTTAAAAATATGATAAGTTAATTAAGCTAAGTGTTTATCATATGTAGAATATATAAGTAATTAATTATAATTTGAAGGATAAAATAGTCATAAATGTTGGATCCTTAAATTTGAAGATTGTTTTTTTCTTCTTTCAAATTTGAGGATCAAACATCATTCTCTCAAAAACTTTAAAGAATTTTTCTCAAACTAAGAGTGGGTTGGAGATAATTTTACCTTGTTTGAGGACTTGGGTTGAAGATGACCTTACACGACTTTTAGCTAACAATGAAAGAGAATATGAAAAAGAGTAAGTCTCTTGCTTCAATAATACTCCAATATTCCTTTCAATGATTATTTGAGATGATTTCATACTGATATTGGAAGGATTCAAAGAAGATCTTGCAATCCAGGAACAATATGAAGATGTTTCGTAAGCAAACTTCGCAATCAAAGTTGGATATAAAAAATTATACTTTTTTTTCTAGTTTCATAAAATGGTCACAATTACAAATAAATGACGTGAAGAAACTCTCAAAATAAACCTCTAATTTCTTCTAAAAAAAATTCATATAGACTTTTTATATAAATTCCAAATAGAATCCTAAATAGCGGTCTACAAAATACTATACAATCTCTTCCGAACAAAACATCAAATTATTTCAACAACCATCCAAACACCAAATACTAAATTTTTTTATTTCTAACATACACTTCTCAGAAGCATCCAACCGAAAGAATAGAAAAAACATGCGTACGCAGAATATTGATTTTCAAATTTTTCTACTTTACCATATTTTGCCGAACCAAACTGACCCATAGCATAAAAGCCTTCACGAATCTAGAGTTAAAAGCTTAGGCTCAAGCAACTCGAGCCAAATCTTTAAAGAAGAAATATAAGAATTTCTTTGGAATCCACAAAGATCAATTCCTTCTTCTTTCTTCTCCTTGAATAATCCTTAGATTAAAGGCAAAACTAGTTCAAATGATGTGTAATGTGCTTCTCGTGCAATAACGTTCCATAACATAATGATTACTAGTCAAGTATTCTTAAGAACTCTGATTGCTAAGAGAAAACAGCTATTTCAAGATCTTAACAGTTTTACAAATTATATTCGAGCAGCATGCTCCTTGAAAAATTATAAAATCATGTTTTCAGTACACCTTTCCTGTATTTCAAAAACTATACCAGCATAGAACCAAGGCAAAACGAAGAATGACAGGATCTTAGGAACCCTCTCAGTCTGTTTATACTTAACCTTGGGCTGGGGACAGGCTAATCATTGACGCTTCAATGAGGTCAATAGAGATTTCAAATTTTCAAGTAGAGGACATGAGTAACTGTGCTATTCAACAAGTTCCATACTAGATTTCTGAAAAAGAAAAAAAAACTGGCTGAGCTAATTTGAGAACATTTTGTTGACAAATTGGAAAACGGTAGTATTGCCCAAAACCAGGAATTGAAGTCCAACTGCATGGGAAAGGTCAAATCTATTGTATATATGCAAAATATAAGAATTCATCACCAGAATATGTAAGAAAGAACAGGAATTGAGTGTCCCAAGATTTCATGATAAAATGATTATTTGATAGAAAATTGGCCATTGGCCATAAAATTGTCAACGCTACTTGCTAACAAACAGCGATGATAACATGCCATTATGTTGAATTATTCTCTTAAAAACCATAATCCCAAGATTGTAATAAGTATAAACCATCAGAAAATAAATTGACCAATATTTTCATAATTTAAAGAAGGCTTGTTTGCACTAAAGTATCTTCGACTATCCCATATATTAACTTTGATAGCATGACCCTTTTTCCACATTGATATCTTGAAGTTTTACTTTGCTATCCTCCGTTAAATCTAACATATTTAGAATAGTCTATCAAAAAAAAATTACTTCCCTAATCCACCACCACTATCATTTTCCTCCTCCTTCCTAAACGCTAACTACCACAATCTTCTTCCTCCTAATTCCTAAAATTTTTATCTATTTTTAGTATTTTCATACAATAAAATTGTAAACCCCCTCGTCAAAAATAGGATTTAATTAATTATTTTACTGAGATGAAACCACAACCCAAAATCCCACGTACCCAAGTTAGGGTATCAGTCTACACCAAGCTTGTTATGCCACGACTCCTATATACCACCCAAAAAAATCTAGTTCTTTATGTTTCCGACGCATTAGTAATTACCGAGTTGAATTATTAAATTAATTTAAACTTAAAGCCAATTTACCTCTAGCAAAACCAAACCAAGCCCACATGCTCTTTCACGTGGACCAGCCCCATCCCACCAAGGCCGGACAGGCCCAAGTCCCAAGGCCAGCCCATCAAACCTCCCCTATATAAATATACATCTTCCTAGCTTCTAAACCCTAAATCTCATAGTCTTCCCATCTCCAAGAAACCCTAGCCGACTACTCCCCTATTTCCGACCAGCCAACGCCTAAGGCCGCCACCCCAGCCACCGGCTCATCCCTCGACGCCGGACTTCCAACCCCGCCGCCAGCACCGAGACACCTATCCGCCATCCCTACCATCCCAACCCGACCTTCCATCTATAACCAACCGCCGGCACCAAGACAGCCCTCTCCAGTCCCCGATCACCACGCTCAGGCAGACGACGACCACCCCCGCGCGACTCCACCCAGCAGCACCGCTGCCGGAGCAGCTACTGCTGCTGCGGTCCCTGCTTGTTGTTTCAGCCGCGGTCGCAGACGCTTGCTCGTCGGACGACGCCGGAGCCCCCATTCGCCGGAGTACGACCAGACAGCAAGGAGAACCTCGTCCAGCCATCGAGGTAAACGCCTATACTCCTTCCTCTTCGTATCGTGTTTGTATGTGAGCATCGTGTCGTCGCGTCGAGAGTTGTATTCTTGGACACAACTTAGCTAATCCTAAATTATATATATTATGGCATGATGATTAGCAAGAATTAGAACTCGTCAATAACCAGCGAGTGCATTAATCTTGAGACCTGTCGTCAATGACCAGTATTTTACCTGGACCCTGGGCATAAACCCAGTATGTTAAGCAAGGAAATCAAGGACATAATTTCGAGCAGAGGAGAAGTAGTTGCCAAACCTTAACTCGCTAGTTGATTGATTGCAAGGCGCACGTTGACCAAAGACAGAACCCGGGTACACCCTAGCTACATGCACCTGTGATGCTGTATTTGGTCAGCAGTAAACCGACAACAATATCTAGGAACAACGTCATAATTACTTAAGTATTTCTTAATGTATGATATTGGATTGTTATATTATATTTTGTGTTTAGGACCTTTGGACCAGCCAGGAGATATTGCAGGAACCAGCTTCTGGCATTCCCAGCTTCTGGACACAGGCAAGATACCTTGCTATAATTATTGTCTAATTTAAATATGCATATGTTGTATTGTATACTTGTTGCTTATAATTTATACAACTGTGCGCGTCCGAGTTGTCTCAGGTGCATTCGACGGGTACGTCAATGATTAGTATATATGGACCTAGCTCTTAGCAGACTCCACCCATTGGACGATACCCTGTTATTGTCTGAGACCTGACACCTTACACGGTCACTGAGACATATTCATATTGGGATGCGGGTTTGCGCACTCGACTAGCTATCGTTGCATATCACCTACATCACGGTTAGTATGTAGTCAGGATATAGTTTAGAGACTTGGCATATAGATACATGGTATGCACGTCGAGTAGTCGACTTGTGTATCTACATTGGGCGGGGAGGACAACTAGTAGGCGTATGGAGTACACACATTGAAGCCGTAGTTCGGAGGAACCTCGGATCCAATGATTTTCCTTTTATACTGATGCCACGTTCTTCGGAGCGATATGGACGGTATACTGTACTGATGCCACTCTCTTCGGAGCATGGACGATATGCCTACACCTATCCATACGCACCAGCGTTGTCCTCACATTGCATTCACTTAGATGGCTAGCACACCCTTATTGTATTTATTTTATTCAGTATTCATATATGGCATGTTATTTTCTTGTATCTTGTTACGTCCCTCTGAGGACCTGGTACCTTTCCAAATTTAGACGAGGCTTACTACCCCACCGTATATGGCCCAGGACAGGAGACGAGATTTGTTACAGCTGAGAAGTTGGAGGTGCAGCCGTCAGAGTTTTCGTGACCAGTTGGTAGGCCTTTAGCCTAGATGGAGAACATCATTATCTAGTCAGCCGATGCCCTAGTTATTATCTTTTATATCTCATTTCAGTACTTTATTTCGTCATAGTAGTGGGTTTGTTCCCACCAGACATTACTGGTTGTACTATGATATCTTGAGACTGGTATTTATTAACCAGCAGTTTATTTAGTGTTTCTTGCTTTTTATATTGTGGATGAGATTAGATTACCTATTATTGACTGATATTGGATATGTTAGTATTATAGGACAGCGTAGCACTCTTCGTGGATCCATTAAATTGGGATATCCTCGGAGACGTGTTAGCTGGCTATTGCCACGTGGCCTGGTTCCATATATTTTTGGGACTGGGGCGTGACATAGTTTTAGTGGTGGCCCATGCAGGTCAACTTTTCGCTTGTGGTATGGTAACATGCCCAGCGAGCCTGCAATAGGATAGAAATTATTAGGTCTTATCCACTTTTGATTCGTCCTTGAACTTCCTTCATACTGCTTCTAAATAATCTGCATCCTATTTGTTTGCTCTTGTACTCTTTTAATGAAGCTCTATCTCTTGCAGCAAGATGAATTTGCACAGTGGACGAGGAGCACCCTGTGTCGCGGTGCCAGATAACACCGCTCAAGGAGATGAGGTACCCCAAGGGCAACCCCCGCTACGGACCCCGCTGATACATTGGCACAAGACATCGCAGGGCGATCCTACACCGCCACCAGAGGGACAGACTTCCCAGACGATCCCCACGCAGCATTGTGAGGGCCAGACTTCAGGAGCTACACCGATGCCGCAGACTGAGAGACCGACATCTGAGGAGACGCCTACTGCACAACCGGAGAATCCACTACCACCGCCCCCACCTTATCCACCCCAGATGCCACAGCTAGATGGCCAGCCACAGATGCTTCAGTTCTTCCAGGCAATGATGCAAGCACAGTGGCAGCAGACAGAGACATTGCGACAGAGTCTGATGGCAGTACTAGAGAGGACACCTGTCACGACACCAGTACCAGCACCTCCACCAGCCCCGACAGGTGGCACTGTTAGATGGTTCCGACAGATGGGACCAGATACCTTCTCAGGCAATGAGACCGCAGAACAGATCTCCGATTGGATCGCCAACACGGAGATGCTACTAGAGGCCTCACAACTGCATCCAGACCTTTGGATGACCACAGTGAGAGCCCAACTAAAAGGCAACGCCCATCACTGGTGGGATTCCATCGAGCGCAGTGTAGGCAAGAACCAGACTTGGGAACAGTTCTTAGAGTACTTCAATGCGAAGTATTTTCCAGCAACAGTCAGAAATGCCCTATACTTCCAGTTCCTACATCTAGAACAGGAGAATATGACTGTTGACGCATATGACGCAGAGTTTAGCCGTCTTAGCAGATTTGGAGTCGTCCTGATACCCAATGATCTAGAGAAGGCTCGGAGATTCCACCACGGCCTCAATTTCGAGCTACAGAGATATACCATCGCACAGGCGAGGATTTCTTATGAGGAGGTTCTCGCAGAGACGAGGATCCAGGAGGCCATTGTCAGAAGAGCTAGGTGTTCCAGCACGACCATGCCAGCTAGAGTCCAGCCCAGAGCAGGAGGACCCATCCGTCATCCCGGAGCGCAGACACAACAAAGAGCAGCGCCATATCCACACCAGGAACTTTCGATTTGCCACTTATGTGGTAAGAGAGGTCACTTCGAGAAGGACTGCCGAAAGAGACTTGGGACATGCATGATTTGTGGAGCAAGCCAGCACCTTGTCAGAGATTGCCCACAGCGCAGGGAGGCAGCCCCACAGGCCGGACAAAGGCCAGCAGCACCAGCCCCGAGGATGCTACCCCCACCAGGAGGACAGCGTCCACCAGCACCCGGAGGATTCCAGAGGGGATCACCCTTGGCCCCACAGCAGGCACAGTTTGATCGGGCCCGACAGCAGGCCGGAGGACAGAGACAGGGACAGGCCTTTGCATTAGCAGCTACTGAGAAGGAAACGGAAGGAGAAGCAATCACAGGTACCATTTTAGTCGCATCCTTACCCGCGACAGCATTGTTTGATTCTGGGGCTACATTGTCATTTATATCTAGTAGATTTGTAGCAATGCATAGAGTAGCGACTTCCCCCTTACCTAAGAGTTGGAAGATTCTTACCGGAGGAGGTATCGTGTCGGTTACCAGCACTATTAGAACGTGCTCGATAGTCGTATGTGGAAGAGAGATGAGAGCGCGATTCCTGGTATTGCCTATGTCGTACTTTGATGTTGTATTAGGCATGGACTGGTTAAGCTAGTATAATGCCGTACTGAACTGCCGGAAGGGTAGCGTCACTTTTAGACCATCAGATCAACCGAAGTTCGAGTACAGGTGAGGGACCGTCGAACAATGAGTAGGACAGACAGCTGAAACTTGCATGACTATGGAGATTGCGCCCCCACCAATAGTTGCAGAATTCGAGGATGTTTTCCTCGAAGAATTGCCAGGCTTACCACCAGATAGAGACGTGGAGTTCACCATTGAGCTAGTACCAGGAGCAGCACCGGTATCTTCTAATGTGTACCGATTGGCGAAGAAGGAGTTAGACGAGCTGAAGCTACAATTAGAGGAGTTACAGAGCAAGGGATTTATCCGTCCTAGTGCATCACCATGGGGAGCACCCGTACTGTTTGTGCCTAAGAAGGATGGAACAGTACGTATGTGTATTGATTACAGAGCCCTTAATGCTTTGACTATCAAGAACAAGTACCCCCTGCCGCGGATTGACGATTTATTCGACCAGTTGACAGGAGCAGTGGTGTTCACAAAGATCGACTTGAGATCGGGTTATCATCAAGTGAAGGTGCGAAGAGAGGACATCCAAAAGACAGCATTCAGGACTCGTTATGGTCACTACGAGTTCTTAGTGATGCCTTTTGGACTAACGAATGCGCCAACTGTATTTATGAACTTAATGAACAGAGTATTCCACCAATACTTAGACCAGTTCGTGGTAGTCTTCATCGACGATATTTTGGTGTATTCGAAGAGCCACGAGGAGCACGAGAAGCACTTGAGACTAGTGTTAGAGACGCTGAGGAGAGAGAGACTTTATGCCAAGCTGAGCAAGTGCGAGTTTCTCCTAGATCGCGTCGCTTTCCTTGGACACGTCATCTCAGGAGACGGTATCTCAGTAGATCCGGCGAAGATTTCATCTGTAGAGACATGGCCAACCCCTACCAATGTCTCAGAAGTGAGGAGTTTCCTAGGACTTGCCGGATATTATCGGAGGTTCGTAGAGAACTTCGCGAAGATTGCAGAGCCAATGACCTGCTTGACCCGTAAGGAGCAGGAGTTCACTTGGACAGAGGAGTGTCAGAAGGCATTCGATGAGCTAAAGAAGCGCTTGACTACAGCACCCATCTTGACCATACCTTCTGGACCCGGAGGATTCGTATTCTACAGCGATGCGTCTGGGAAAGGATTAGGATGCGTCTTGATGCAGCATGGAAAGGTTGTAGCTTATGCTTCTAGACAGTTGAGGACACATGAGAAGAACTATCCCACCCACGACTTGGAGCTTGCAGCGGTGATCTTTGCGTTAAAGCTTTGGAGGCATTACCTATATGGAGAAAGAGTGGAGATATTTACTGATCATAAGAGCCTGAAATACGTCTACACTCAGAAGGATCTAAATCAGAGACAGAGACGTTGGCTCGAGGTGATAACAGACTTCGAAATAGAGCTACAGTACCACCCAGGAAAAGCCAACGTAGTAGCAGACGCATTGAGCAGAAGACCTATGGCATTCTTCTTGACTACCCAACAACATCTGTTGAAAGATCTAGAGCAGATGGGTATAGAGGTTGTTATACCCGGAGTAGACGGACAGTTGTTGAATTTTCAATTGCAATCGGCACTGGTAGAGAGAATCAAGGCTGCTTTGCCGACAGATGCCAGATTTCAGAGGCTCAGACAGAGGACAGAGGCTGGATTACAGACAGGATTGCGGATACATGAAGACGGAACACTGAGATGCGGAGATCGTCTCTATGTTCCAAATGGAGAACTTCGGCAGGAATTGTTGACAGAGGCACACAGTTCCACCTACTTCGTTCATCCAGGAGGCACGAAGATGTACAGAGATCTAAGACAGTACTACTGGTGGCACAGAATGAAGAGAGAGATAGCACGCTTCGTGGCCAAGTGCCTGGTGTGCCAGCAAGTCAAGGCTGAGCACCAGAGGTCTGCAGGATTGCTTCAACCGCTTCCTATACCGGAGTGAAAATTGGAGCATATCACTATGGACTTTGTTACAGGCTTCCCGAGGAGTCCTAGTGGGCGCAATACAGTATGGGTAATCGTGGATAGACTCACCAAGTCCGCACACTTTTTACCCTTTAGAGTTGGGCAATCGATGGAGGCTTTAGCAGATATGTACATAAGAGAGATTGTGCGCCTACATGGAGTGCCAGTTAGCATTATGTCAGACAGGGATACGAGATTTATGTCTTACTTTTGGCGGAGTATGCAAGAGAGTCTTGGTACTCGCCTAAAGTTTAGCACAGCGTATCACCCACAAATAGATGGCCAGTCGGAGCGCACCATTCAGACGCTAGAAGACATGTTAAGAGCGAGCATGCTGGACTTCGGAGGATCATGGGAGGACCACTTACATTTGGTCGAGTTTTCCTACAACAACAGCTATCAAGCTAGCATTCAGATGGATCCCTATGAAGCGTTGTATTGCAGGAAGTGTCGTTCTCCAGTATGCTGGAGTGATATAGGCGAACGACAGATTCTCGGACCAGAGTTGGTTGTTCGGACTGTAGAGAAGGTAAAGAAGATCCAAGGACACCTTCGAGCAGCACAAGACCGACAGAAGCATTGGGCGAATGCGCATCGCCGACCCTTAGAGTTTCAGGTTGGAGATCACGTATTCTTAAAGATCTCACCTACTCGAGGGACTTTCAGATTCGGAGGCAGAGGGAAGCTGAGTCCGAGGTACATCGGACCATTCGACATATTAGAACGCGTCGGAGAGGTTGCTTACAGATTAGCATTACCGCAGACCTTGGAAGGAGTTCACGACGTCTTCCATGTATCTCAATTGAGGAGGTACATACCGGATCCTAGTCACGTGCTTGACCATTCCGAAATCACAGTCGGCCCGAGCCTATCATATGAAGAGGAGCCTGTGGAGATTCTAGACAGAAGTGAGAAGGTATTACGAGGGCAGACCATCCCCCTAGTTCGTGTTGCATGGAGGCATCATGCACCAGGCGAGTCGACCTGGGAACGCGAGGAGGATATTCGCCAGCGTTACCCCCACCTCTTCGAAGGCCTAGGTATGTGGTAGTATTTTAAATTCAGTCGTTAGTTCTTACCATACATATGTTTTAATTTCGAGGACAAAATGCTCTAAGGAGGGTAGATTGTAAACCCCCTCGTCAAAAATAGGATTTAATTAATTATTTTACTGAGATGAAACCACAACCCAAAATCCCACGTCCCCAAGTTAGGGTATCAGTCTACACCAAGCTTGTTATGCCACGACTCCTGTATACCACCCAAAAAAATCTAGTTCTTTATGTTTTCGACGCATTAGTAATTACCGAGTTGAATTATTAAATTAATTTAAACTTAAAGCCAATTTACCTCTAGCAAAACCAAACCAAGCCCACATGCTCTTTCACGTGGACCAACCCTACCCCACCAAGGCCGGACATGCCCAAGTCCCAAGGCCAGCCCATCAAACCTCCCCTATATAAATATACATCTTCCTAGCTCTAAACCCTAAATCTCATAGTCTTCCCATCTCCAAGAAACCCTAGCCGACTACTCCCCTATTTTCGACCAGCCAATGCCTAAGGCCGCCACCCCAGCCACCGGCTCATCCATCGACGCCGGACTTCCAACCCTGCCGCTAGCACCGAGACACCTATCCGCCATCCCTACCATCCTAACCCGACCTTCCATCTATAACCAACCGCCGGCACCAAGACAGCCCTCTCCAGTCCCCGATCACCACGCTCAGGCAGACCCTGACCGCCCCTCGCGTCTGGACGACCACCCCCGGGCGACTCCACCCAGCAGCGCCGCTGCCGGAGCAGCTACTGCTGCTGCGGTCCCTGCTTGCTGTTTCAGCCGCGGTCGCAGACGCTTGCTCGCCGGACGACGTTGGAGCCCCCATTCGCTGGAGTACGACCAGACAGCGAGGAGAACCTCGTCCAGCCATCGAGGTAAACCCCTATACTCCTTCCTCTTCGTATCGTGTTTGTATATGAGTATCGTGTCGTCGCGTCGAGAGTTGTATTCTTGGGCACAACTTAGCTAATCCTAAATTATATATATTATGGCATGATGATTAGCAAGAATTAGAACTCATCAATAACCAGCGAGTGCATTAATCTTGAGACCTGTCGTCAATGACCAGTATTTCACCTGGACCCTGGGCATAAACCCAGTATGTTAAGCAAGGAAATCAAGGACATAATTTCGAGCAGAGGAGAAGTAGTTGCCAAACCTTAACTCGCTAGTTGATTGATTGCAAGGCGCACGTTGACAAAGACAGAACCCGGGTACACCCTAGCTACATGCACCTGTGATGCTGTATTTGGTCAGCAGTAAACCGGCAACAATATCTAGGAATAACGTCATAATTACTTAAGTATTTCTTAATGTCTGATATTGGATTGTTATATTATATTTTGTGTTTAGGACCTTTGGACCAGCCAGGAGACATTGCAGGAACCAGCTTCTGGCATTCCCAGCTTCAGGACACAGGTAAGATACCTTGCTATAATTACTGTCTAATTTAAATATGCATATGTTGTATTGTATACTTGTTGCTTGTAATTTATACAACTGTGCGCGTCCGAGTTGTCTCGGGTGCATTCGACGGGTACGTCAATGATTAGTATATATGGACCTAGCTCTTAGCAGACTCCACCCATTGGACGATACACTGTTATTGTTTGACACCTGACACCTTACACGGTCACTGAGACATATTCATATTGGGATGCGGGTTTGCGCACTCGACTAGCTATCGTTGTATATCACCTACATCACGGTTAGTATGTAGTCAGGATATAGTTTAGAGACTTGGCATATAAATACATGGTATGCACGTCGAGTAGTCGACTTGCGTATCTACATTGGACGGGGAGGACAACTAGTAGGCGTATGGAGTACACACATTGGAGCCGTAGTTCGGAGGAACCTCGGATCTAATAATTTTTCCTTTATACTGATGCCACATTCTTCGGAGCGATATGGACGATATACTGTACTGATGCCACTCTCTTCGGAGCATGGACGATATGCCTACACCTATCCATACGCACCAGCGTTGTCCTCACATTACATTCACTTAGATGGCTAGCACACCCTTATTGTATTTATTTTATTCAGTATTCATATATGGCATGTTGTTTTCTTGTATCTTGTTACGTCCCTCTGAGGACCTGGTACCTTTCCAGATTTAGACGAGGCTTACTACCCCACCGTATACGGCCCAGGACAGGAGACGAGATTTGCTACAGCTGAGGAGTTGGAGGTGCAGCCGTCAGAGTTTTTGTGACCAGTTGGTAGGCCTTTAGCCTAGATGGAGGACATCATTATCTAGTCAGCCGATGTCCTAGTTATTATCTTTTATATCTCATTTCAGTACTTTATTTCGTCATAGTAGTGGGTTTGTTCCCACCAGACATTACTGGTTGTACTATGATATCTTGAGACTGGTATTTATTAACCAGCAGTTTATTTAGTGTTTCTTGCTCTTTATATTGTGGATGAGATTAGATTACCTGTTATTGACTGATATTGGACATGTTAGTATTATAGGATAGCGTAGCACTCTTCGTGGATCCATTAAATTAGGATATCCTCGGAGACGTGTTAGCTGGCTATTGTCATGTGGCCTGGTTCCATATATTTTTGGGACTGGGGCGTGACAAAAATCAATAAATGTGTTTGTTTTGCAAAAATGTCAAAAGAAAATAGCAAGCACTTTGGACTGAACTAATCCATAGAAAAGAATAATGTTTTGTTTGTTGCTATTTCATTTTAGTATTGTTTTCTTACAAATTGTCACAAAAAATTGAACAAACACGCAAATAATAAAAACAACAAATGTGAAATGCTTGGGAACATCGGTAAGAATGACAAACTAAAAATGGTATTTGTAATGCCCCGCTCCGCTTGGTGCCTTGAGTTAGTTCATTGGCGAAGTGTTGTTTTGCTTAGGTTATTCAGAGGCTTGTTCTGAGTTATGTTCGGTCGAGGCAGAGTCCTCCTTCAGGTGGATGGCTTTGATGAACATTTCTTTACCTTACCTTCACACTTAATAAATTTGTTGCTAGTTTTTGTTGCTATAAATTGATGCATGCTAATAAAAGAAGATAACTCACATAGATAAGCGAATAATTTTATTCTGTATCATATTGTATAGAACATGGAATATTAACTTGCTGCTAGAGATATAATTTTGTACTGCTGCATTAGCTGTTTTAGACATAGACTGGGTACTTATGCTATGGACTTACGTAAAGTACAATTTCTTATCTTATCATATGGACAATTTATCTATCTTGCTGCGATAGAAGTAAAATTTTATATTGTTGTAGCATCTTATCATATGGAACATAACAGTAGTAGATTTATCATATGAACTATACTATTGCTGCTTTAGACAAGTAGACTATCACTTTATATTTTGGAAACGAAACATAGAAGGTTTGGGACTGTTGGGTCATAAATGCAGTATCCCTAGACTGAAAACTGCATAGAAATGGTAAGTTTGAGGCGAGCAACAGCTCGAGGAATGGTAAAGTGGAGTAGAGATGTGTTATATAGTTATTTAGATTTTATACCATGTATTTGTGTTAGAGTCTAAAAATTCATGCATTTGCATGGTTATGGACAACTTGTGCACAAGGTATGTTCTCGAACGATCGTCGGGCACCGAGATCGTGTCGGCACGAGAGAACGACGCTGATGTACTAGCATGGTAGTGGTGCTGTATTGAAGTACTAGACCAGGTGATTCGGGAACCTTCAGTGTAGCTAGCTGAAAGGATCGTCGTCTAACCAGCTACAGTTCATGATGACTTGTGGTACTAGTGACCTTCATATAAAGCTAATATGCATGCTAATATCTATCTGCGTGCAGCGCTTGGTTACAGGAAAATGAGTGCACCGCAAACTACATACTGTATATATATCTTTATGACCTTAATAATTGTAGTGTCCCGCTCCGTATTGGCACTATGTACAAGAGAGATCTGTTTGATGGCTCAAGAGAAAGCCTTCCTGAAGAGCTCCCTGTTGAGATACTAGACGATTAATCTAGGTGAGTGGACAGAACTTCATTCTCTTATTCTTTCACGCCTTAATAATGAATCTGAGTTTTATAATGCTAAGTTGCTAAGAAGATTAATGTTTTCTTTTGCATGAATGATAGAGCCTGCTTAACTAAAGAACTCATATGCTTGTCTAAATAGATAGAACCATTGCCATGCTAAGTAAAAAAAATATAATATTGTATGCTAGGTCACATTAACACGACCATCGAACGAACCCTTGTCATGCTAATAAGAAGAGTAAAATAAACGCTTGAACATGTTCCTTCTTTGTTTGCTAAAGATAGAGTAGAAGTGTATGCTTAGTTAAAGAGATAGAAGAACGGTGCCATGTCTATTTTAATAGAGATTGCTTGCATGTTTTTCTTATCGCTTTAAAAGATAGAACTGTTTGAAATGCTTGAACTGAAACAGGAGATGGCGGCATGTTCGCACAGAGAATAGAAGAGAAGAGATAGATGGTCTGTTTGTTCATATCATGTTCATAATAGAGTTTATCGGATAGAGTAACATATATTGCATCGTTCTGACAATGGCTATTAGTGTGGTTCCTCGTTCCCCCTTTACGGGGAGTGCGGCTTAGAAATACTTTTGGTATTATTTGATTGGGATAGATTGAATCAAGATATTTTTCTCGATATGGATTTGCTTCTTCGGAATCGATTCTCATATTCAGTGGACCGTGCCCCAAGGATGGACTTAGCGGCAGAGTCAAGAGGGACCTCTGCGCTGCAAGTTTTTTTGCCTAGTTTTTGCTGTCGCCTTTTTGCTTTCGTGCTTTTGAGTTAGTTTTTGGATTTGTGTTTTCTTGAACGATTTCGATAGATTTTATTGTTTTCGTTCGTTGAACTGTATTTTATTTCGAGCTTGGAAAGAGTAGAAGAGATATTGATCATCTGTTTGTGGCAATGCAGGTGATCGTGCAGTAGACGTCGCGCAAGCGGAGTCTTGAAGCACCTCTTTTCTTTCCTCTTCCCACCAACTTGTGAGTAGCTATAATTTAATTTAGATGACCCTTCTTCCAACTCTTCACATCTAAAATCTTGCCTTCTTAATTGTTCCGATCAAACGATACCATAATAACTAAAAGATGTTAAAATAAAATAAAATAGACTTGGATTACTTCTGCTTGTGAATCAACTTGTAAACGATTACCTTGTTGCATGCTAGTTTATTTGAAATATTCTTTCATCATGTTTCAATTTTAGTTAGAATATATATACTTTTTCTATTATTAAGCTACGTATAGAACACACCTTGCTATGAAATAAACTGATCAGGGTGACTATGCAAAAATAGATCATGTCTTGTTACTTATCTCGTGCTTGTGTTGCCTTAAAATGCCTCGATTGCTAACTTAGTAGACTTCGCTTGGTCACGGACAACTTGTGCACAAGGTCTTAGTTTCTGCGGACGGTCGCTGGGGCACTAGCACCGATCTAATCCGGACGAAACTTCCTAATAGTCGTCTGCTTTGGACGGGATGGCCTGTGACGCCCATGTTCCATGCGTTGCATGTCATTCAATCCTGAGACTATAACTCGTCCACTATGGCAACGTGCCAATGATCCCCTCGTGTATTTAAACTGTTCAAGCTAACGATGTCTTCGTGTCAGGGAAGGTCATGGTAAGTATTGTGCAGGTGGTTCAGACGGGCAGGTAAAAGTCACCGAACGGTGGCATATTTATTTCAGTAAAATTCTATATCTAATGCTTTCTTGTAAAATTAACTAAGGCAAGATAGAAAGACTACATAATAACTTGCATGCTTCATATAAACAACGTATTGATTGGTTTTTAGATTAGCTCGCCTTCACCAGTGTATTTCGATGTACTGACCCTTGTTGCAATAGGTTTCCCGCACCAAGAAGATCCTGCAAGAAGATACGACGACTTCCCAATCTAGTCCACCTACCGGTACGTCCAGTTCGTGCCCTTGAAGTGTGTTTTGTAAGTTCCAAGAACTCGTGCACATAACTTATGCAGTTCCGTGGAAAGACGATAGCTTCGCCCGAAAGTGTTTATTTCTTTTGAAGTTTTAGTAAAATAATATAATGTATAGGACGGTTATCTCATTTTGCGTCCACTTTTGTAAGACCGTGCGGCAATTATCTGACTCATTCAAGAGTTTGTATAAAGATGTTCATTATCAATAAAGAGAACTTTTTCATGTTTCAACATTGTGTTCAATTATCTGCGTACTCTAAATATGTGCTCGTTGTATAAAATACATTGGCCTTGTGCATTACAAAACCTAGGCACGCACGGCGTCATGCCCGGGGGACGACTATCGATTCTATAAAATTGGGGCATGACATATTGGTATCAGAGCACAGCTTCAAGTTCCTTTGACCCTCGTATCAGAAAAAGTTCCTTTAACGATCTATTCCCTATGCGAACTCTTAAACTCATTTGGCCAAAATGAGAAACGTTCCTTACATTAAGTCCATAATACACTATGAGCCTAATGCAAGTTACTTTCGTTTGAAGGAATGACTCAAGCGCAAGCATCAGCGCTAGCACCTGGAGAGGTACATGCCCAGGAAAGTAGTTTTGGCACATCGAGAAGTTCTGGAAGCCAGCGAGCCATGCCCCCTATTGACCCAATTGAGCGAATGATGCAGATGCTTGAAGCAAGCCAGCAGAGAGATGAGGCTCTGAGAAGCGAGCGAAAGAGCGACATAGCAAGTTCGAAGGCAATCTAGAAGTCCGATTTGCAGTCCAACAGAAGTAGGTAGATGCCCTACAACAGATCATTCAGACCTTGGCCTCCAACTATTCCGTAACGACATCAGCGGCACCGGTGGAGCGACCCACGCCTGAAGTCGAAATACCCTAAACACCAAGGAAGAAGGAAGTGACTACCTTCGACTTTGCTGATATCAAGAAGGTATGCAACACGTCTTTCAAAAGGACTGGAGATCCGATAGTGGATCTAGATTGGCTGGCAGAGCTTGAGGATCACTTCAATCTCTAGAGGTACCTGTAGAGAAGCGAGTTTCATGTGCCTAACTACAGCTCCATTTGAACGTGCACGATTGGTGGGACATGCATCGAAGATCTCTCTCCGTAGACGAAGAAGACGAGACGATCGCGTGGTCTACCTTTCATAGCGCATTTGAGATGGAGTTTATACCCCCCCTTCCGTACGTCGGCAAAAGAAGAACGAGTTCGTAAAGCTTCGACAAGGCAATATGACTGTGAAGCAGTACTCCGATGAATTTAATCGGCTCGCCAAATTTGTAAGCGCCTACCTACCTGATGCGGCAAGTCGAGCAAGATGATTCGAAGGTGGCCTGCGACCTGCCATCCATGTACACATGGTCATTTCCCAATACCTGACCATGTGGGAAGTCCTAAATCATGCCCTTTTCCTTGAACCGCAGTATCCTTCAGTTGTTGTCGACGTTGTGCATACTTCTAATCACAAGCGCCCTAGCAACGCGGAAGGAAACACCGTTCCAAAGCATCCAAATAACGACGATCATCCGAAAGGAAATCTAGGGCAACGTTGTACCTACTGCAATAGACAAGGGCATACTGAAAATGATTGTCGCTAAAGGATCGGGTCATGCCTCCATTGTGGGATTCAACCCATCAGCTTAGTAATTGTCCGCTCCCCTCCAAGCTTCGCCCTCAACATCCAAATAATGCCACAACACCTCAAGCTAACCGAGCCGTGCTGCAGCAAGAGCGTCATCAAGCTCAAGGCCGTATGTACACTTTGACACGGAATGAGGCCCTAGCATCAGACACCGTTGTGTCAGGTATATTGCTTTTCATTAACATACTTGCTCGCGTGCTATTTGATTCTGGTGCTACGCATAGCTTTATATCCACAAATTTTGTCATAGAAAATAAGATAGAAATGATACATTATATCTAGACCTTAGTGTTAGCACTCCATTGGGCACAAAGATACATGTTCGTTCAGTATGTCAGGGCGGTCACATCTGTATTGGGGAAATAAAACTCTCGCTCGATGTGTTAGTCTTAAATATCCGGGATTACGATATCATTTTGGGGATGGATTGGATCGGCGCTTGCTCGATAACTATCGAATGTGCAGAGAAACGAGTCGTCTTCCATCTACCTGGAGAGGCCAAATTCTGCTACACAAGTGGTCCAGCAACAGAAGCATCAAGGACCTGCATGGTTATTTCTGCGATATCAGCTCAACGGATGCTACACTCTGGATGCAAGAGATACATAGCGTCAATTCGGGACACGCAGCTGGATTGTGTAAATTTTGAGTCTTCTTCCATTGTGACAGAGTTCTTTGATGTATTTTTGAGCGAACTATCTGGCATGCCACCCGATCAAGAAATTGAGTTCACCATCAATACCTTCCCAAATATCCAACCGATTTTGTAAAACCCCTAATTCTGAAAACCGTATTTCTCTATTATTAATTATTTAATTTATTATTTATAGTAGTTATGAGCTAAATAGAGAGAATAGATTTTATTAGATTTTATTTTAAGGTATTTGAACATTTAGAGGACTTATGGAGCCTTTATAAATTGTTCCTAATTTATTCCATGTAGGAGACACTTTGGACAGTTGCTAGCTTAATGGAATGCACCAATATAATTTTTAGAAGTTTCCATGTGTATATATGTATATGTATATATATATATATATATATATATATATATATATATATATATATATATAAATACATTCTTATTGGATATCAAAATCGAAACCCAAACCCACTACCCGCTTGAACCCGGACCCATTAGGAGAAGGAAATATCAGCAGCATCAGTAGCAAAAGCCAACTTTGCTTCCTTCTCCGCGCGTGTGAGCCATCCTATTCCACCGCCTCTAAACTCTATTATTACTAAACTCTCCTCCAAACCGAACCCAAAAACAAAGAAAGAAAGAAAGAAAGAAAGAAAGAAAGAAAGAAACAGCAGTGGCTTTTGAGACCACTAAATATTTTCCCACCGCCTCTTTATCCCTATATATATATTACAACTCTCTCAAATCCTAACCCCACTTCTTTCACTAACATAAACACAGTATTGGACGTGCACTATACAGAACTTTTTGCTCGGCAAGTATACCTTGTCATTGTACTATTATTTATATTTCAGCTGATACATGCATGTTTAATTCTGCTTATATAGATGATTTATTTATGTAGATTTTGGACCTATTTTATGAGACCACCCCAGTATTATGGAGCATCATTAGATTCATTGGCCGTGACACAGTTGTTACACGAGTTGTGAGTCTCATATAGATCACGGACTGCGTGACAGGTCTGGCCTCCTGTATGTATGAGCCGTGCGTTAGGAATGACTGTTGATAGAAACTTTGTATGCTAGTAGACCTGACAGTTATTTAGAGGTCTTATCGTGTCATGGAGGTGGCATGTTTAGAGCATGGGGTGGGGAGAACAACAAGTAAGGCATTTGGGCTCCTTTGCACTTTCCTGTCGCCCGTACGCTCCTCCGAAGATACGCGGTTTGATGACCACTATATATATATTGCAGGCGGCCTCTGCCGTTCAAAAGACGGTATGCTGATGGGCCCCTGATTCTCCGAGAGAATCATGCCAATCCTATTATGGCCAGATAGCCCACGTGTTGGGAAAGTTGTTCTCAAACTGCATTCACTTAGACGGTTAGGCGACCCATTGGATGTTTATTTTCAGTACTTATTGGCATGTTATTATGTATCTTGTTACGTCCCTCTGAGGACCTGGTCCCTTTTCAGATATGGACGAGCAGGAGTATCCACATGAGTGCGGACCTGGACCTGACTCTACTTACATGACTGAGGAGGTCTTACCCTCAGAGTAGCTGTGATTATTTCCACTGTTTAGAGATTTTCTTGCTACTTCAGTATAGTCGTTTTGTAGTGGATTTGTTTTCACCCGACTATCAGACTTGATACTTATCTTGGATATCCAGTTATTATTCAGATCTTTATTCCTACTTATTATTTGTGCTGTGGATGAGATCTAGATTGTGTGTGACTTGTTGTGACAGTATATTACCATTGGTAGATTGGATATTCATGTACAGCGTACGTGTGTATATAGTTTTCATATATTGGAGTTCATATACATACGGCTGGGCATGTTATGTATTCCTAGTCCTACGTATATTTGGACTGGGGCATGACATAACCTCTTTGGAAGAATATGTTAAAAGTGCCTCGAATCGCAGCTTCTTCGAAACAATTTCATATTTGACTTATCCTCCTTGTAGCTCCTTGTGATACTTGTGTAGTTTGTTCTAGGGATTGTGGTGACTATGGAAGATAGTAGAATGGTAGGGTAAGGAGATTTGGATGCTGTGGTAGTGGTTTGGAGGCTGTGGAGGTGGTGGGGTGGTCTGAGAAGTAGTTATGCTGAATTCGGGTTCATCCTGGACACCTCTGATGGCGGGACTATTTTAAGAAACTTAGAGTGAGTTTTGATGGAAGGTTTGTGGAAAAAAAATGTGAGAAACATGTATATAAATAAGCATACTAAATTTGAGAGAAAGATACTTACTGTGGAGGGAGATATGGTCAGATTGGTGGGGGTGTTGTTGAATTCAAATTCAGCCTGGGTAGGGCAGGATAGATGGAGGTGTGGAAGGAAATGGAGAAAGATTTTGGAGATGGTTTGTAAAGAAAAAATGTGAGAAAGAGGATTAGAAAAAAATGTTCTACAGATGGTTTGAATGGGGGAGGTGAAGAGATGGGGGTTATGGCCATCCTACTGTAAACACCCTAAATTTTCAGAGATTTTTTTAAAAATCAATTTTTGGAATTAATATGCAATTTTTCAGGAATTTACATAGGCCCTGTAGTGAGTTTGTAATTTTTTAATTGCCAATAAATAACATTAAAAATGAAATAAAAATATAATTTTATGGTGTAAAATAGAAAACCGGACTTAGGGTAATTTTCTGGAATTTTATTGGGCCTCAGACCTATTTTTAAAAGCCTAAAAACTATTTTTTATAATTAATTAATTATTTCTATTATTATTATTATTATTATTATTATTATTATTATTATTATTATTATTATTATTATTATTATTATTATTATTATTATTATTTGTTTATTTATTTTTTATTTTTATTTTCTTGGGCCCGGCCCGACCCAGTGGGCCGAGCCCATTGAACCCAGCCCAGCCCCCCTGTTAACGGGTCGGGCGGGTCCTCCCAGTCCGAATCCGCGCCCGACCCGGAACCCGCATCTCCCTCACCCTCTCCCCTCCCACGTTCGACCCACGCCGCCCGAGAAATCCGCCGCCCGCCAGAAAAGGCGCCTGGCCTCCCCCACGACCCCTCCGACCTCTCCGCCACGACGCCCCGGCCAACCCTCGCCCCAGCCCCCTTTAAATAGCCCCCTCCTCCGCCTCCTTTCCCCCCAAAACCCTAACCCTAACCACCCCTCCGGCCACCCCCTCTCCGGAGCACCGTCCAGCCAGCGCCGACGCCGGCCTTCCTCTCCTCCTCCTCCAGCAAGCCGACCCCGACCTTCCCCAGGCGGAGAAACCCCCCTAGGCGGACCCGACGCCGGCCGACCCCCTCGGCGCCGCCCAGCTCCTCCAGCAGCGCCGCCCTAGCCGGCCGACGACGCCTCGACCGTCCAGCGCTCCTCCAGCGAAGCTCGGACACGCGGACACAGCCCAGCCCTAGGCCGGACACAGCGGGACACGAACTCGCGTGTCGGACACAGTTCAAAACTCGGTTTCTCGGGTCCCCTTCAGGTACTCGTAACTTGCACCTCGGATCTCTGTTTTCGATTTCGTAAATTTCTACGCGAAGCCTGTATGACCCTCTCGGTGCCCGGACAAACCGCTCGGGGCATCGCTTCCTGTGGCGATCGCACACCGCGATCCAAAAACAGGAAAAAAACCAGACCCTGTTTCACCCCGGAACTGAGTACGCTCCGCCAAACGGGACGACTTGGTCGTGTGCGGTCTTCACAGATACGTGCGCCTCGTCGATACGGACGTGTGGGATTTCGCGGAAGCTGATTCGGGTGTGCGTGCACACCGGAATCAACACGTATCCGCGAACATCGCCCCGTATCCGCCTTTTCTGCAATTCACCCTAACTTCGTGCACACACGTCGGATCGAGACGAAACTTGTGCCATCGGACTCGTAGCGATACGCTGGTCCTGTGGGTCAAGTTTGGTCCGATTCTGAGAACGTTGACGAAATCGCATGTCGTGGGCCCCACAGGCCCCGCTCGACGGACGATTTTGTGATCGGCTCATCGGAATTCAAATCTGAAAGTTCCGTTGGGTTCGTATCAGCGTTCCTGACCTGTTGACACTAAGTTTGGTAAATTTAGAGACCGTTGACCCTGACACGATTTTCGGTGCAAAGCGGGCCCACCGGCGGACCCCGTTTTGGGCCGAAATTACCGTTTTTGCCCTTGTCTCCAAATTGGACCCAAGGACAGGTGATCCTAGCTGTTTGACACCTTCTGAGCGTGATGGTACTATTTATTTCAGCTTTTGGAGACATCTCTGGAAATTTCCGAAACCAGGACCTAAGTGGAATTCAAATATCAGGCAAGTGCACCTTGCCAAACTTGCAGTCATTATTTTTATATTTTCTGTAAAAAATACTCTGCTGGATTTCTTGTGCAAATTCATATAAACTGATTTAAACTGCTTAACCTAGGGAACGTATGACGTACCTAGTGTCCGATTATAGTCGGGTACTGACACCGTACGCGGTGTTGGGTTCGTCATTTAGAGATGGATTTACGATTCCCTTACTTTGTACTTGACCTATCAAGTACCCTATAACCCAGGACACTTGACACTATCATGGACAGAATCCTCCGGAGATATTCGTGGTGATTCTGTATAGGATATAGGACTTGATAGAGACATTTATTATAGACAGTATGACTTGTTGCATTAGTTATAATCCCGCTGACATGGACATGAGACGTTATGGTCATGGCTTGCGTGATTACATTGGGTGGGGAGAGACACACAGGCTACAGGCTGTTCTATATATATATCTACTATTATTGTGAGGTTGTAGACTCTCCAGCAGAGCTAGACCCTTTACGTGTTATTACTGCTACCGGCTCCTCGACACAGAGCTTGTAGCGGTCTCAGCCTGAGTACTAGTGTTGCTCTCATTTGCATATCACATAGATGGTTACTTAGTTTACCCTGCTGTTCATTTATTTATTGTACTGCTTATTCAGTTGGCTTGTTTTATCTTGTGCCTTGCTATGTCCACTGAGGACCTGGAATGGATTATGTCCCCAGGTTTAGCTGAGGAGCAGTATCCCGAGGTATACGGGACCGGAGCTGAAGCTATTGCTGGAGCTGAACCGAACACTGAAGATGAGGTGACTGCCGAGGACTTCTCTTGAGTGCCAGTCCCAGTACTCATTTATTTATTTTATGTTTATATCTTTTGTTCCTGGCCTATAGAGCCAGTTATTTCAGACTTAAGTCGGATTGTTGCTCCGACTGACTTGCTGTAATTTGTTGTTGCTACTTATTTCCATTCAGTATGCAGTTTAATTCTTTATCTTTATGGATGAGATTAGTGTGACTTGTGTAGTATACCTTACTTACAGCTTAAGTACGCCCTGATGGTTCCATTAAATTGGGTTATCCATCGGTGCGTGCTGCTGGCCATTGCCACGCATCTCCAGTCCCTCGGCATTTTGGGACTGGGACGTGACACCTACTGGGGAAAGGAGAAGTTGGGGGTTACAAACTCCTAGTGGGGAGAGAAAAAGGTAGGGGATTTTGGTGATGAGAGGGAGGCGAAGGGGTTGTGGTTACAAATGATTATAGGCTGAATTATTCTTCTAAAAAAAATAGGTTTTGGTTTGGTGTATGATGATTGGTGTTTGGTGTTTTGTGAGTTTAGAGAGGGTGTTTGGTGTTATACTTTACCACTTAGTTAGATTTTAAGTTGGTTTTGAGGGTTGGCTCTAGGTTGAGTCAAAATAAGCTCACAGTGTGAATAGTACCATGCACCATGCATGGTGCATACTATCTCCAAGCTAGCAAATTGCTAGGCTTGTGTGAAACCACAAATATACACAAAATAATAATAATTAATTTGGTTGGCACTAAATAATTAAGAAATTTTATATAAATATTAATATTAACAATAATTCAACTTTAAATATTTGTATAAAAAAAATTAAAGAGTTACAACTGGTGGAAGACTTTTGGAACGAATCCCGTACGCTGGTCCCCGTGGGTTGGACGCATGGGTCAGTTCTGTAACTTTTTGTCAGAGGCCTGCATAATAGTTAACAATGCCTGTTGGCAGTCAGTCGCATGAGCAGTTGCTTGAGCTGGACGCGCTCGCACTGTCCTAGACATCTTCAATTTAGCACTCGCAGGCACGTAGTAAGAAGAGTCCAGATTTGGGTTTTTGCCACCCTCAGTAGGTTGCATAGGATCCGCGCCGCGTGAGATACGGTCGAAAATAGAAGTTATGTTGCTGTTAGAGCCGCATGCGGCTGTCTGCCTGTGACTGTGAGTTGATGACGCATGGATAGTATTATGTAGCCTCCTTCTTGGACGCATAGGACATGCCCCAGCCCCAGAACGTCTGGCATCGTAGTATTTTTTTTTGCAAGATTTTGAGTGCTGAGCAGTTTCTGCGCCAGCCGAAGATGCCGCATAGACGTGGACTTTCTCAGCAACAGATTGAGAGGCAGAGATCGCCTCCTCCGCAGTTAGGCGAGGCACAGTGGCCTTTGCTACCCTCGTTCTGCGGGTCTTCTTGGGCTTGGCTTGCCTTGGCGAAGGATTCACAGTTCCTTCAGAGAACATTTTCTCAAACACTTGCTGGTCGAAGCGAACTACCAGCATCTTCTGCGTTGAGCCAAGTTTGGCCGCATCGGATTGCGTCACCAATTACTCAACAGAGGAGAATTTTTTCCCTAACAGAGTCGCCATCGTGTTTGCCATTTAAATCAAAAGAAATAACTAAGAGAGCTTGATTTGATTAACAAACTAGAGAGTACAGAGAAGAGTCCTAAGAGACAATCTAAGTACAAATTTATTTTGATCTGGGGGTTGACGATGGAGGGTTATAAGTGTAGCAACTCTTTTTACCCCGTGGATGATCTGGACACAGAAACTTCTCTCCTTGGTTTTAGTGTGAATCTGCAGATAGCCAGCCCTTTGTATGGGTGTGTGTAAACCCCCTGATTTTCAAGAGAATTTTTAATTTTTGGAATTTTTACATTTTTTGGAATTTTTCTGAGAATTTTTCCTAATTAAATTCAGGTATTTTAATTATTATAGGATTTTTAAATGTTAATAAATAATAGTAAAATATTATAAAAATTATATTTTATGGTGTAAAATAGAAAACCAGACCTAGGATAATTTTCTGGAAATTTATTGGACCCCGGATGAATTTTTAAAGCCCTAAATACTAATTAATTAATTAAACTAATTAAACCAGATTTATTAATTAAACTCAATTTCCTATTGGGTCGGATCCGGGTTCAATCCAGACCCGACCCAATAACCCTAACCCGACCCGTGCCCTATCCTAGCGGATCGGGTCGGATCCACTGACCCGACCCGACCCGTCCACCCGACCCGACCCAAATCTCCCCATCTCCCCCAAACTATCAGCCGGCCGACTCTTCTCCTTCCCGCCGCCGAAAACGGCCGCCGCCGCCCGTTCACTGCCCAGTGCCTCCTCCTCTTCCTCCCCTTCACCGGACGACCCCCTTCCCTTCCCCTTCCGGTCAACCGCCGGCCGTCCCTCTTCCCATCTTTCCTATTTAAGCCGAGCCCTAGCCGCCCTCAGCCTCCTGCCGCCGCCCGAGCCCATTGCAGCCGACCTCCCGCTCCGCTCCGCCTGGACACGCCGAGCCCGCCTCCAGTCGAAGCCTCCCCTCGCCGTCCTTGCCCGAGACCAGCCCGCAGAACTGTGTCCAGAACCCCGACATCGACTCCGGTGCATTCCGCCGCCTCCTGAGACAGATCCGCCACGCCCAGCCTCTCGTCGGACCACTGACAACCCGGCGCCGCCACCAGTGAGCTGCCCCCAGCCAACTCCGGTGAGTCTCAGACACGGACACAAGCCCTAAGTTGGACACAGAAGACCCGGACACAGGAGATCTAAACCCTAACCCTAGACACGGTTGGACACAGGACACGAGGACACGATTTGAACTCGGTTCTTCGGACCACTTCAGGTACTTGTAACTTCCTGCTCGTAGCTCGGATTTCAATTCCGTAAATTACATCGCGTAGCCTGTATGACCCTCTCGGTGCCCGGACAAACTGCTCGGGGCATCGCGTCCTGTGGTGATCGCACACCGCGATCCAAAAACAGGAAAAGTCAGACCCTGTTTCACCCCGGAACCGAGTGCGCCCCGCCAAACGGGACGACTTGGTCGCGTGCGGTCTTCACCGATATGTGAGCGTCGTTGATACGGATGTGCGGGCTTTTGCAGAAGCTGATTCGGATGTGCGTGCACACCGGAATCAGTGCGTATCCGCGGACACCGCCCCGTATCCGACCCTTCTGTTTCTTACTGTAACTTAGTGTACACACGTCAGATCGAGACGAAACTTGCGCCATCGGACTCGTAGCAATACGCTGGTCCTGTGAGCCAAGTTTGGTTCGATTCTGAGAACGTTGACAAAATCGCGTGTCGTGGGCCCCACAGGCTCCACCCGACGGGCGATTTTGAGAACGGCTCATCGGAATCCAATTTTGGAAGTTCCGTTGGGTTCGCATCAACGTTCCTGACCTGTTGATACTAAGTTTGACTATTTTTGAGACCTTTGACCCTGACACATTTTTCGGTGCAAAGCGGCCCACATCTGGACCCCGCCTTGACCCGAAAATGACATTTTTGCCCTTGTCTCCAAATTGGACTCAAGGACAGGCGTTCCTAGCTGATTGATGTGTTCTGGACCTGATGGTGATGTCTATTTCAGCAACCGAAGTACTGCCTGGAAATCCAGCTGAAGCTCGAGCTACAACTGAAACAGGAAATCCAGGCAAGTGTACCTTGCCATAAAATGCAGTTATTGATTCATTTTAATTCTCTTGCTTTAATTTCTGTGAATGTTGTACTTGTCCTATCAAGTATTTTATACCCAGGACACCTGACACAAAGCATGATACAGAATCTTCCTGATTATTCAAGGAGGTTTTGTATAGGTTATAGATTTCTTGATTTAAGCTTTATTTAGAACTTAATAAATGACCTATTGCATTAGTTAATCTTGCGTAACATGAACATTGAGATCTGTGACGTGAGATTCATTGGGTGGGGAGAGTATTACCATATCAAGGCTGAATAAATATTATATATTGTTATCTGGAAGTGTCCTAGTCTCTGACACAGAGCTTTGGCACCTGTACTGGCCCTTCGAGAAAACACTGCTATGGTTTCTTGTCACTGATCCTGTAGTAGTCTCAGCCTGAGTATGAATAATAACTCTCACTTGCATGATCACTTAGCTGGTTTAATTATTTACTCAGATTTGTTTGATAGCAACATCGGCTTGCCACTGTCTTAGACTTATTAATTTCTTGTGCTTCTCTTGTGTTTAACATCTTGGTTGATTTGCATGCTCATTCACTGTATTTTGGCTCGTATTCTTCTGTACCTTGTTACGTCCCTCTGAGGACCTGGTTTTGTTCTCCAGTTATAGCAGACGAGATCTACCCAGAGGTGTACGGAACAGGGGCACTACTCGGAGCAGTACCTGAACCTGAGGACGAGGTGATCGCTGAGGACTTCTCCTGAACAATTGCTTCACCCTGCTCAGTATTATGGCAAATAGACTTTAATTCCTGTTAATTTAAACTCTTTATTTCCTGTCTTTGAGAACTTGTGTAAACAGACTTAATATCGGATTGTTCTCCGATTTTATTTACTTTGACTGTTGTTGTTTAATATTTCTTTTGATGTTATTGCTATCTTATATCTGTGGATGAGAATAGTAAACCCTGACTGATGTAATACAGCTTAAGTATGCCCGATGGATCCATTAAATTGGGTTTGTCCATCGGTGCATGCTGCTGGCCATTATCATGCGTCCAGTCCCTCGGTATTTTGGGACTGGGGCGTGACAGTGTGGTACCTTGCTATTTATAGCCACCTTATGGACGTGCTATAGGTGCCGCATATCCTCGTGCTTGGTGGCCGCACAGGGCTCCTTCAGTAGAATACGGCCGTAAAGGTAGCTGCATAGTGTAGGCAAGCCGCCACGTGGGTTTGGTTAGGATTTTCTGTTTGAAGAGATCTCGGTGCTGTTGTGTGCATAATTCGGTCAATTTGACACTTGGTCAACACTAACTGTGCGAGAAATCATTTTTGGTTGTAACAAAAAATCTTGTGAGCCGAGAGCCGCATACTGCTGTAGTCACATAGCAGCTCTCGTTTGGCCTTGGTCGGATTGACCCTCTGGCCGTATGTGAACGAGGCCGCATGGGTCTTTGAAGCCGCATACATAGAACACGTGGCATGGCCCATCTGTCGAGGCAA
This sequence comes from Iris macrosiphon, assembly GCA_036927795.1. Taxonomy (NCBI): domain Eukaryota; kingdom Viridiplantae; phylum Streptophyta; class Magnoliopsida; order Asparagales; family Iridaceae; genus Iris; species Iris macrosiphon. Next base: position 4,464,166 of record JAYESA010000018.1, on the reverse strand, counting down.
TTAATGCACTGATGTGACTTGTTATCTTTTCCTGAGTCGTCATCTGCACATATTCTGAAGCATCTCAGGGTGATGAGTGAGGTTTCAGAACTTCTGAAAGGCATCGAAATCTGTGTCAGGAGGTTTTATGTGACTGCCCTGCTTTGTGGTCGTTCAGGCCATATTTGGGAACTGTATGGAGTCGAAGCAGCATGGAGTCAGAGACATATGTGATGCATGGAGTCGAAAACTCGTTGGGCCAGAGACGCATGGATCGCATGGAGTCTGGGACGCATTGGGCCAGAGACGCATGGATCACAAGAAATCTGGGATGCATTGGGCCTGAGACGTATGGATTGCATGGAGTCTAGGACGCATTGGGTCAGAGACGCATGGATCTTTTGTCGTTTTCTGCATTCGTGGCATTTGAACATCTGTATACTGCCGAAAATAATTATGACAAAACTGTCAGCACATATTCCAATCTGCGGTGCAGGATTTGAGGCGGTCAGAATGACTGTTTGTTTTGTCAGAGTCATAAATGCTCTGATATGACTGAAAGGACGATACGTCAAAGGGCGGCATGCGTCTCGGGACATCATGTATCTGAGGGTGTTATGCGTCCACCCCTGTTATGCGTCTCTTGCTTATTTGTTGACTGTAAGCTGGAGCGCATCGAGATATTTTTCATGCTTCTACATGAGGGATGGATGGTAAGTATTGGTAATTTCTACCCTGTTGCGTGATACTTATAGACATGCGACACAAGTATACTTTATTTATGTTAGGCCATGTAACTGATCCTAAGACAAGATTAGAAAGACTACATAAGTTTGTTTGCACTCACATAATGAACATGTTGGTTATATTGAGTGGGTGAGAGGCCACTCATCAATGCATTTGATGTACTGACACCCCTTCGTATTTTTGTAGGTGTGGGAGTAGCTTGCCTGAACGGAGGCATTGGAGTTTGGATTGGTGACTCGAAGCGTTGTGGCTGGGATATAGTTTTCTTTGTATATAAAGGACATAATGTATGGAACATCGTTGTTTGTATCGTTCTCGAGTTGTAGGCATTACGACATGATTTAATGTATTGGACGAGAGATATAGTTATTTGTATTCTTGGCTTCGAACCATTGTAATTCTACTGCACATCAATAAAGAGAGTCATTCTTTGTATATCTTGTGTTGATTCATTTCTCCGTTGTGATGATTCTGTATTTTAGATGTTTAATCGACCGTTTTGACGTTTGTTTTGTACACGTGTAATTTAGATTTGTGTGACATCACGTCTAGTGACGATGTTTAGTTTTACGAAACTAGAGCGTGACAATATTAGTCTATTTTGCATTTGATCTTGCCTTTCTGTCGTTTGTCTGCCCAAAATGGTAACCATGTTTTAAGTCAAACTGGTTTCACGCCATTTCTCTTGCAAGAGAATCATGCGACATCTCTATTATTCGTATTAGGGGCCACTTTGGTTCCTAAAGTTCATTTCAAATGGAAAACAATAATTTATACCTTTGCGACCACAGGTGTATGAGGTTTCGACCTTTTTTAAACGATAAAACTTGGAAACCATATAGATTTTGTTTGTCGTTATTTGTGTTAGCTTTGCTTGAGCAAAAGCTCAACTTCCTTATTTCCTTTAGTCCTACATCGGATGGGCCAACCCCTCCTTGTATGTATATATTAGTTCCTCTTCATTGCTTTCTTAAAGATGTTGTGTGGGGAACCCCTTGGGCCACACGCGTGCGCCACCGCCGCCGCCCGGTTCGGTTCAGTTCAGTTTTGTGCGTAACGGGCGCGGGTACGTGTCCACACCTGCTGGCGCCGAATGTCGATCCAATTTACTCTTCTGGTTCGGGCTGGGATCCAAATATCTTTTTGCTGCTCTTTATTTTTTGATCCTATTTGGCTCATTCAAATTTTGAACATTGAGGCTATATGTCCAGGTTCATTGAACCTAGTGACATCTCATTTGACAACTTTCCTTCACGTTTCTTTCCTTTTGAAATTGTTCTTTAATGACCTATTTATGAGCCTTTACTGTCCTGGATATGTTTCACTCTAGGAGGAGCTACAATCTCCTGGGGCTCATGTAAACAAACTATCATAGCTAGGAGTACAATAGACTCCGAAATGATAGGCTTGGACACTACATGTACAGAAGCAGAATGGCTAAGAAACATTATTATGCATATTCCTGTTTCTATTAATCTTGTTCCTGCAATTTCTATAAACTGTGATAATAAATCTGTTATAGAACTACTAAAGCATGATTCTGTGAATGATAATATGAACAGGCACCTGCAGCTGCGCTTCAAGTATATAAAGAGCCTATTAGGCAAATATGTGGTTCTTGACTATATAAAGTCAGAAAAGAACCTTGCAGACCACTTGACGAAGGGTCTATCTAGGACTTTGATCCTAGAATCATCGAAGGGGATGGGGTTAAGCCCATAAGTAAAGTCACCAGCAGTGGCATCCCAACCGAGTCTGACTGGAGATCCCAAGAAGCCGGTTCAATGGGTAGAAACAAGATGGACTTAGGTGACTTTTATGGAACACTGACCCAAGATTAAAATATTATTATATAATGCCCAAGTGGCAGTACATGCGTACAATGATTCTTCATCCCTATGGTGACAGTGTTCTTGAGTGATATGGTTAGGATGAGTTTTAAAAACTCTTAATAGGTCCAAGCTGATATGCGGGGTTGAAACCTATCACCAACCCTTAAGGACCTACCTATATGAGAGGTCGTGAAGGCCGCGACAATGGGACAGGGTGATCCCAGACAACTCTCATGAATTTGGGATTAGTGCGCATGGCCAACCAAAAGCGCCACCCATTAGACCCAGAACCTCTAACATACTATGTGTGCTATTTTTTGAATATGGTAAAAGAAGTCTGATTCAAGGATAGTCCATAAAGCACTTCTTCAGACAAAGATAATAGTCACTAAGTGAGATTCAAGGCTGTAGTCCATCTTATCTATGCATAGTATATACCTGCCCAGAATCTCTTCTTTTAATCTCTTTGTCACTTCTATTTTGGAACTTGACCTTTTAGGGGGGGGGGGGGGTTGTTAGCTTTGCTTGAGCAAAAGCTCAACTTCCTTATTTCCTTTAGTCCCACATCGGATGGGCCAACCCCTCCTTGTATGTATATATTAGTTCCTCTTCATTGCTTTCTTAAAGATGTTATGTGGGGAACCCCTTGGGCCACACGCGCACACCGCCATCGCCGCCCGGCCCGGCTCGGCTCGGTTCGGTTTGGCGCGCGTAATGGGTGCAGGTACGTGCCCACACCTGCGGGCGTCGAATGCCGATCCAATTTACTCTTCTGGTTCGGGCTGGGATCCAAATATCTTTTTGCTGCTCTTTATTTTTTGATCCTATTTGGCTCATTCAAATTTTGAACGTTGAGGCTATATGTCCAGGTTCATTGAATCTAGTGACAGCTTCTGTAACAGCTCATTTGACAGTTTTCCTTCACGTTTCTTTCCTTTTGAAATTGTTCCTTAATGACCTGTTTATGAGCCTTTACTGTCCTGTCCCGTGGCTGTGTCTTGGGACTGCCTATATACTCTGGTCTCTTCCTTCTTCTTTCTTTATAGAAAACTCTCCTACGTGAAACCTCTCTCTCTCTTCTCTCAAACCATTCTGTTCTCTGAATCCTTGCTCTGGGCAGAGCTAAGTTCGGTCTCTCTCTCCAAGTTGTGTGCAACGAAGAGAACCCGGTAGTCAGAGGGTTTTACCACTAGGAGCTTCCGAGAAACGTCTGCACATAGACCTCGGATCAACTCTTAGGACAGTGCTTCGTGCACAACTTTTCCGGAGGCCGGTAATAATTTTCGTTTTTGTTTCTTTCTTCTCTTATAAATCTCTGAAAAATAATATTTATTTATATTATAAGTATTTTTTAGTAACAACTCTTAGAGTAAACTACATTTTTTTTCTTCTTATTTTTTTTCCTTCACAATATAATTATTTAATTGTTCTCATTAAATTTAATAAACATTTTTAATTAGTAAATTTAGGTAAAGAAATATTTGGAAAAAATAAATTATTGTGAAACAAACTATTCTTATTATATAGTAGTATAGAATAATCAATGGTTAATAATTTGGGGGACTTACCGAACGCAACTGACTCTTGTAGTTAGTGGGAAGAGGTATAACCTCCATAGCTGGATGGAGGTCTCGGGATTAAACTGCGGGAGAGATATGAAAACAGTGGATCCAAATAGTATGCTACACAGCGTGGGTAAAGGTTGTCCGTATCGTCGGACATATAAAAAAAAATTTGGGTGACTTATGAAAACGTAAGCTAGATTTAGGGGACTAGTATATGAAAAGCTCAATGATTTAAGCCATTCTAAATTCTAATTGCTCTTACAAAAAATTTGGGCAAGAAAAAAAGGCAGAGATGGGGCGTTCGTCAAGGCCAGCTACCGAGGATGATTACGAGGTATTCTTTAATTTTAAGTTCCCCAGATCTTTCGTCTCTATTTTGCTACCTATTATTATTAGCTTCCATCAAGTTTTTTATTTCATGAATTTTTTTTCTGAATCAACGATTCTTTAACAGTTGAACTCAATTAATTAAAAGCGATTTGATTGCACGAATGAAACAAATATGAAGCGATGGGAAACGCTGAGTGTAGGGGTAGGCTTCTTCGAAACGCTGACAGCGTGGGGGGCTTAGATTTGGAATTTCGGAATGCTACATTTAGCGTTGTTCTGGAACGGAAACGGAACTGTTCCGCTCATTTTTTGGAACATAATTTGCGGAGCGCAGATCGCCGTGTTCTTTCGGCTGAATTTGAAGTTTTTTAGATCGTTGCCCTGTGCCAAACTTCATGTTCAGATGAAAGGGATGAAAAGTTACAAGTTTAATGTTGAGAATATGAAACAAATTGGTTTCCTTAACAAATGTACACTCGTTCCGTATCAAATCCATCTCTCATAGCACAAAATCGACCTTGGCTTGCGGGGGCGTTGTAGGAAAATATAAATATATGAGTCTCAACCCCCACCATAAGTCTAGAGTTTTGTTGCAGCGGTAGGGACTTTAACACGGTATCAGAGCATACCATAGCCGAATCTTCTCTAGCTCGTATTTTAAAAGGGTTTAAAAATAAAATAAAATTGTTACCGATGCGTGGCTCCAACTCTTGGCCCATGAGTTAGGCCTTCGACCTGCGGTGACGTGTTAGGAGAATAGAAATATTAGGACGCTGCTACTTGGCCCGCGGTCTGTGGCCGCAGGCCACGTGTCAGCGTCCCTTTGATAGAGATTTTGGTGGCAGGTTCGAGCAAATAGTGTGTGGGGGTGGGGGGTGGGGGGGGGGGGGGGGGGCGGGGAGATGGGCAATGGGATTGCGTCATGTCGCCCGCGGTCACCGCGGGCCATATATCATTTTCCTAAATATTAACACTCAATCCTCACCAATGTTCTAAAGTTTTGGTGGAACTGCCAGGATTTCAAACATTATGAAAATGAAAAGATCTTATGAAGTTGCTCTAGAGTTGGAAAGTTAGGAAAAATCCAACTATGGACCTCGTGTGTCTCCTTGGCTTGAGGGACGCAAAGGCTGTCTTTCTCCTTTCTCACAAATCGGTAAATAAAATCTCACCTTTCGAGCAAAGTCCTCCTCTTTCTGTCTGCTATTCCAAATCTATTTTTCGTATATTGCTCTTGCTCCACACACTCACAACATGATGCTGCAAGCACCTCTGTCAAGTTGACTCTGTATCTGCACCGGGTGCAGGAGGTCTTATTTTATTTATTATCCCCAATCTGGAAGTGGTATTTTCTTCTCCTTGGGGACACTCATGTTCGTTAGAAAAGTTCTCACAGCTCAATATAGAAACTTTCGAAGTTCTTGTTAACAACACTTATTTTCCTGAGCAACCTCTCTCTATCTTCCCACCATTACGAACCTCAACACTAGATATTTCTATTATGCTCGTCTTTTTTGCGTTCCAATCATAAATGTCACGTCCCAATCTCCCGCAAGTTCGATCGTCCCCGCTGAACGTGAATCACCACGTTGCAGCGCTCCCGCAGGACAATCGTTCCCATCGGGACGTGATGTTGTACGAGCCTGGAGTTGCGCTCGCAAAAGGTGATGGCGTCAAACGTCATGGTTATCATCGAAATGACCAAGTTGCAGCGAAAGTCAAGTATTGTATACCAAGCACACATCAAAGTATGCGCAGCGAAGCTCTCGAAGAGTCAAAATGAAAAAGTCACAAAGGAGAATGCCACAAAGGCGATGCAACACTCTTGCTCTTTCTTTTGCCCATAAAGGTACTTACCGTTCCATACATCATGTTCCGTATATCCAAGCTGAGCCACTACACCTGCATACCTGAAAATAATGCCCACAAACGTGGGTCAGTACACAGCCGTACTGGTGAACGGGGCACCCCACTCGTCTAAACCGACACTAAATAGATAGTGAATGAAAACAATTATATGATGATCTTTCTACTTGAATCCTAGATTCATTTCATGGCAGAGGTATGGCATGTTAAGGAAAACTGTAAAGCAGATTAAGCATGCAAGCATTCAACACAAGCAAATATACTAGCAGTTATAACCAACTCAAAGAAAGCTAAGCATGCAAATCTGTTCTACTCAAACCCGAAGCAAAGCGAACCTATCGAACCACATCGCACTCCAAGCCTCAATATCCATCCTCGAACCATGCCACAATCCAAGCCTCAATAAAACCAATCCTCGATGCGCACACTCTTGCCCGAGGCAAGGTGGCGCCGCCGCCTACACGAATGCACAAACCAAACCAATTCTTTTCTATATGAAGGTTACTGGCCAAGCCATAAAAGACTAATCCAACTGCAGTTCGACCCGATCCAACGCTGAGTAGCTGGCCCGCCTGGTCGTTTCGAACCGCCAGTACCGTGCCCAAGACACATTACTATTTGTTTTCTCCATGGCCGAACGATCCTGGTTCTCCGGAGCCTATCATGTTCGAGAAAACCAAACCCTGTGCGCAACAGGTTGTCCGTGACCAATGGAAACTTCAACAGTAGGTACGACCAAAGAATCGGGTTTTCTCGTCCCACTAAACGATACTCGTCTCGATTCATCCAATGCACCATAACAATTCTCCAACTATAGTCCAAGACACAATCTCATGTTATCTTCATAGGCACTATATCGCTTCTCGACACAACGTTCCGATTGGTGCAACACCCCTCACTCCGAAAGCTCCGTGGCACAATGCCCCAATAGTAGCACAATGTCCTCTCCGATGCAGTTGTCCGGTTTCGAACAACAACTGCACGCTTTGCTTAACAAAGCGTTTAACTGATACTCGTGCACGGATGCACGCTCGCTCGTCCATTCGAAGTGTCTCGATGTTCCAACCAAGATGATCCACTCAAGCTCCAACTGCCCAAACGCAAGACCAACTCAAGCCACAAATCCTATCCAACCAAACAACACACACTCTATGCACGCCACAGTGCGGTGATTCCAATGTTCCAGTCCAAGTGTCCAAGCCATTACTTGTGTTCCATATTATTAGGTATGAAGGAGTAGAGGAGAAGGCACATAGCCCACTCACCAAGTCTGAATCCGCTAAGCACCCTGCCTTGCCGATACGGCCGATCCCTTGAATCCGTGGTTCGATGCAAAGCACGATCTACTCTATTGGTATGACCGTGCGAGCATGCCGTTCTCTCCAAATCATCCGACCGATCGGACTAAGAAAGACGGCATTATCGCTCCAATCCTGCTATTCCAGTACTGCTCTGAACGAACATCTGATTCCATCGAACTCCGCATGCGATCTGCACATGAAACCAACTCAAATCAATACTTGCTCCCAAATCCAACAAATCAAAATGTAACCAACCATTGCCTCGTTTAATCCGATTCAGCGTAATGCACCGTGCGGTTGCAGGACATTACAATAAATGCACAATATTATGGACATATTTTAGTTCATTTGTTCGTCAATCTGAATAGACTTTGTGGTTGATTCTGTAAGTTTGTGGACTAAAGAAGTTCTCAAGTTCTAATAAACAGAAAGAACTATCTGTTTCATGTAGTTAGAGGATGTGAAACATATTGATGAACCGATATTATAACTGAATTATTCCAATCTTATTAACATAAATTACTTCTTTATTGAACTGCACGAACATCAAAACTCGTCAGTCATCTTTTTGCCTCTGCTTGAAGGATACAATTCAAACTCTACCTCCAAATAGTATCTCTGACTTACTTTGTGGAACTGGGTTGTCTGATAATGATGGTGATATTGCTTTGATTTGACTCATGACGTTGATTGTGTGATTAAATAGTAAAATAAGTAAATTTCTTTAGTATGTTACTTTTTCCCTTAGCGGATAGTGTAGAAAGGCCTGGGAAAGAAGGTTGAATGAATCCTCACAGGCCCTTGAGTCATATTATGTTCTACAAATATTTAGGTGATTTGTCTTTTATGTTTGTTACTTTGTTTTACTAATAAATTGTTCCTTTCAGACTGAGCAACAAAAGCAAGCTGCAGCTGATGTTCTATATTCGTACTCTCAATTTGTTATGGTGTGTATTGGAGAGGAAGTTCGTCCTAGTGACTTAAGGATGCACTTAATGAAGGTAAACTAATTTCTCTTTATCTTTTATTCTTTTCGACTCTTTTTTGCTGCATAGATGGGTGCTGCAATTTTATAAAATCTTGCTAAAAAAAATTATAAGTTACCTGCTTGTAAGCACTATTGAATATAAGGTAATGCAATTTTCTGTTGTAATCTTTTTCTTAATATATAGAGGGTTAACGTCTGATTGCCAGCCGGTCATAAAACTTTGTCAAATCTTTCTTAGAGCTTTGTTATGCTTCATAGCCGTCTCCATTCTGATGGGAGAAGATGGGAGAAGGCTTGGATGATTTTTTCTGCAGAATTTTAGTTTTGGCTGAACTAAGGAACTATTTTCAATTTTCCACCAACTATACAATTAACTACCTTGTTCTCGGAAAATGGTAATAGACAATACCTTCTGCTTTCTCGGTACACCATACTCTTTACACACAGAGAAGGTTAATGGACGATTTTTTCTTTGTTCCTCATCATTTCTCCTTCTTCTGCCTCATCCTAAATCTGTTGTTAGCTTGGAAACTGATCATATCATCAGTTTGACCTCCTGCTGCTGCTGCTCTCTCAACTGTGAGGTTTATTATCCTCCCCTGCTCCTTTCAACACTGTCACACCTCGCCCTCCTTTCCTGTCCCACTACCCTTTTACCAATCCTCTCCATTCTCCTATACCTTCTACCCCCTTACCTCCCTCTTGAACTTGTCACCTACATCTCCAATACCCAAGCTCATCTCTCACCTTCCATCCCTTCGCCTTCGTACTTCAAAACTAGCTAGTGTACTCTGCCAGAGGCACATAGGTTTTCCTGATGGCATTATCGTCGGGCAGTCATGTAATAAATAGCATGAACTTGGACTCAGCACAATTTTTTTTTTTTTTTACTGCAACGTGTTAGTTGAAGTTTATGTCCGGTGAAGGTTAAAGGGTAGTTTAGTACAATTTAGCTATGAATTTCTTTGACAATTCAGTTTATCCTACTGAAGTTGCTAGTGCTTCCCAGGGTATACTTGTTCTTTTCTTGCTTTAGAGTATTTTTTTTATTCAATAGAAGTAAAGCGCCAGAAATAAAATTATGTTTCTGATGTAAAAGACAAAGCAGATCCAACCGTCCAACAAGCTATGTTCGTAAACTACAGACGAGCATTGTTCCGATTCAGAAACTTGAGAGCATCCTGATTAAACTTGTCATTTATGTGAATTTGTTCAAAATACATTCTAGGGAAGTTTTGCCTACTACCAGCAGGGTTAACGGGGCTTAAAATTCTTATTGATAAGCAGTAGTAATTGGAGCTGCAAGTGGGCCGAGTCAGCGGAATCGGGTCATCAGTCTCAACCCAAATGTTTTACAGTAATAATCAAATTGGGTATGACAAATGTAGAATGTGTTCTCTGATCCATTATGTCATCAGGTTCAGCTGGAATCTTAAGCGATCTTTAGTTCCTATAAATTGGGTGTCATGTCAAGAAGGCAGGTTGGTACCAAGAATCATATCATAGTTAGCGCCACATTTGTCAACATTTTAATGTAAAAAATAGCGACCAAGGAAGAGCAGGGTAGAAAGGTTAATAAAAGTGAAAAATGTTCTTCCATCCATAAGGTTCAAAGATATTTATATGTTCTCGTGGACAAAATGATACATTGATACTTATACTCGTAAATATATGAGATATTGGTCACCAGAACAATTCAACAGTGTTCTAAATTGCGGCCTAGGCGGACGCCTAGGCGCTAGGCGGCCTTTGGCCGCACCGGAACTCCGCCGACCTAGGCGCTAGGCGGCGCCCACGCGGCCTGTTAAAAAATTCAAAAATTTAAAAAAAAAAAAAAAAAAAAATCATATTCAAAATTTCAAAAAAAAAAATGCATACTTGGTTGATGTTGCTCTTGGCCGTAGTGCCTTTCCTCTCCAACGTTGCTGCTTGCTGCTGCTTCTTCTTCTTCCAAGAGGAGAGGAGAGGGAGACAAAGAGGAGAGGAAAGACACTCGAAGAGGAGAGGAGGGGGAGGGGGGAGAGGGAGGAGAGGGAAGAAATTGATTTAGGGTTACACTTTGGGAAACCCAAAAAAATAGAGAGCTAAAAAAAGAAAAAAAGTGTGTAGGTACTTGTTAGGGGACTCGAACCAGTGAACCCCCACCCCCTCCCCCCTCCCCCCCCCCTCCGGGTGAGAGCATCACCCCCCTTCTAACCAAGTTGGCAAGTTTTCTTGTGTTAATATTGTATATACATAATATATATTGAAGTAACATATACATAAAAAAAAAATAAAAAAATTCAATTCGGCGCCTAGGCGCCCCTTTGGCGTACCGAACCTGCCTAGCTAAATTTATAACATTGCAATTCAAAGCGAGACTTTTATGTGCCTTGCTCGACCAGATCATGCTAGAAGTGAATTAGTTATTGATTAATCCATCGACTTGCAGACAAGTTGTTTTCTTGTGGACAATCACCTAAGCGTTGCTGTTGACATACTTCAATAGTCTATCAAAGTACACCAAAGACGTTACACATCTGTAATGTTCTTCTGACGTGTGGAGCAAGGCAATGAGGAGTTGTCAGTGGATGAACTGGCCAGTATTTGCTCGCAGACTGATAGTAGAATGATAACATTGCAATTAGGAAGGGAGGGTGGGTGGGTGGGTGGGGGGGGGGGGGGGGGGTTTGCTTCTTATTATCTCATGATTGGAATGACAATGTGATTGGCTCCTAGTTCAGGTTTGTGATTCACAGTCAAAAGGCTGTCCTTGAAGGGGACATTTTACATATTTGGTTTGTGTCCTCGTGACAAATAATTACCCACTGGAAGGCTACCACATCAAGAATGATGACGCTGACAGGAACAGGGTTGTTAAGTTGTACATGTACACTATCCTGCACGATGAAGGCCACAATAGTGAGCAGAAGATTATGAAGCCTAGTGACTACTCCAGCTTAAGCTGCTATTTCATTCTTCTATATACCTAACATTATTACCTGCACGACACTGTGAAAGAGGAACTTGCTAGATTATGAGAAAAAGGTTCTGGAGAATTAAAAAATGTCAAAAAATTGATTTAGGGCCAAATGTCGGAAATGTTTGAACAGGTTATGGTCCATAGTCAGGACTCTTTAATCAACGAATAAAATAAAAAAATTCTTAATTCTTCTGCTTTTAACCCACAAAAATCATCACAAAAGAAGAAAGGAAAAAAAGGAAAAAACTTCTTTCTCCTTTTGCTGACACACGACAAAAATTTAGAAACACTACAAGCGATCAGACGGTGAGTGATTCAACGAGAACATATCTCGATGGCATTTGGCGACTCGAGGCAACGGGTCGACAATGTTATCGGTCTTCACCGACATTCAACACAACGAGATGAGGCCGGTAAGGAACGAAGACATCTTCTTGACGATTATCATTGTCACAATTTTGTTCCCTTTTTTGTAAATTTGTAATAAAATCTATAGTATTTTTATCATCTATGTTTGATTTAACAAAGTTGTTGAAACATTGATAGAAGTAAATTAGGGAAGATTACACAATCTTTTAGTTTAAATCAACGTTGTTATAGACAAATTGAGGATTCGTTTATTGGCTTTGAAGAATTTTTCTTGACATATTAGTTGGAGCAAAATACAATTAGTTGGAGCAAAATACAATGCTTAGTTTCCTATTGCCTCGGTTCAAATTTAGAATTGTAGAGGTGAATAATAGGATGATCATTATTGAAGAGTGGGTTACATATATATAGGTGAGGCTAACCCCTCTCACTATTGTTCTACCCGATGTGGGACTAAAGCCCAATACAACTAATACTACTAATACTCTTAACACCCTCCCTCAAGTTGGAGCATAGATGCCAATCATGTCCAACTTGTTACACAAAAATTGCACCCGAGGACCCAAAATGGATTTTGTGAAGATATCGGCTATCTGATCACCGGTCCTCACGTGATGAAACTTTATTATCCCCTTTTTATACTCATCACGGACGAAGTGGATATCAATTTCAATGTGCTTCGTCCTTTCATGAAATGCATGATTGGTAGCAATATGGATAGCAGATTGGTTATTACACCACATATCTGCTGCTTTAGATCCTGCTTCTTCTCCCAGCTCTTGTAGAAGATGCTGTAAATATAACACTTTTGCCGTGCCATGAGCAATGACTCGATATTCTGCTTCCGAACTTGACTGTGCTATCACACACTGCTTCTTGCTCTTCCACGATTTCAAATTTTTGCCAATAAATATCGAGTAGCCAGATGTAGACCGTCTATCCGTCAGGCTTGCACCCCAGTCAGCATCGGGAAAGCACTCAACACGAGTATGTCCATGATTCTCCATCCAATTTTTTTCCTGGATTCTGGACTAAATAGCGTAGATTCTATGGACTGCCTGTCGGTGTGGAACTAGTGGAGAAGCCATAAATCTACTTGCGACGCTTACGGCGAAGGAAATGTCCGGACGGGTCATGACTGTCAAGTAGTTGAGTTTTCCAACCACTCGACGATACTGATCCGGATTGGTCATCAGGACCCCCTCGTTTGGGAGTAACTTTGTCCCTGGATCCATTGGCGAGGTTGCTCCCTTGGCTTGCATTAGTCCTGCATCATTTAGTATGTCCAGTACATACTTCCTTTGACAATGTCTCGCTTACCCCGTGTGACTTCAATGTCCAAGAAGTAGTTCAGCGATCCCATATCCTTGGTCCGAAATTGTTCTCTCAGAAACTTCTTCAGTCTTGCAATACCTTGACTGTCGTCACCTGTGATTACAATATCGTCAACATAAACACCAAGTAGTATCCTTCAAGTTGATGTCTGTCAGTAGAATACCGAATGATCCTTCTTTAATTGACACATGCTAAATTGATTATGTGTAAATCGACCAAACCACGTACGAGGTGATTGTTTTAGACCGTAGAGTGCCTTCCGCAGATGACACTTTGCGAAAGCCATTAATGGCTTGCCCGATGAGGAATAGCTCTGATACCATGTAGAGGTGAATAATATGATGATTATTATTGAAGAGTGGGTTACATATATATAGGAGATGCTAACCCCTCTCACTATTGTTCTACCCGATATGGGACTAAAGTCCAATACAACTAATACTCTTAACAAGAACCATTCATATTAGTTTAGTATTTATTTTTAATATCAAACTTCAACTCTATGAGAATAATTCTTCAAAATCCAATCAATAAATATTATCCTTCATTTCTCTATAACAACCATGAATTTAAATTAAATCGTTCCAAGTTTACTTGTATGAATGTTTCCCTAATTTTGATAAATCAAACCATATATCCATATATGACACAATATAATTTCATTACAAATTTACAAAAATTAAAAATATCCAAAATATGTCAATACTTACCGGAGTCAATATCGATAGTTGTGATGAAAACGCCGTCGTTGCTCGCGAGTCCGGCCCTGTTGTACTGATGAGTCAATGAAAACCGATGACATTGTTGACCCGTTGAGTCACCACATGCCACCACGATGCAACTGTCGTAGAGTCATCCATTGCCCGACCGGCGATGTTGTTTCCGAATATTTGTTGAGAGTGTTGAGTGTCAGTGAGAGGAGAGGAGAGGAGAGGAGAGGAAAGAGAAGAAAGTTTGTTTATTACTATTTTTTCTGACTTTCATGGGTTAGGGTTGAGGAGCGGGAGGAATGTGAAGTTTTTTTTAATATAATTTGTTGACTTAAGAGTCATGACTGTGAGCAAGGCTTGCATGAGGTCTAACTGGTTGGTGGCCATTTACTGATGTAGGAATAGAAATTGAACACCAATTAGAATCAAAAGGTGCCAAGTCATGTATTAGTTTGCCAAGAATTACAGACCATCCCTTTATTCCCCATCCAGGCAACTGGAATTAGGGTCAAGGGATTCACTAGTTTCTCATAAATCCACTTCACTGAACTGCTAGTCAATGGAGAATGAAATAGTCGTCTTGCTTAGGAAATGGCAATGTATACCTAGATTTGGGCCTTCTTTCTCTCTTCTTGTCATGTTACTGCTGCATCATTTTGTTAGACTTATGCCACTATTAATCATAAAAAAGAAATTTGTTGCATGTTCCTGCGTGAATGCTGATGAGATCCCTTTAGGATGTTGCTTTAATTTGCTCTGCTATGGAGGTTAGCCTGTGGACTGGAAAGAAGCTAGCATGAATTATGCAAAGGAAGAGAAAATAGGAGCTCAGAAGCTTCCATCTAATCTTAAGATCTGGTTTGCCTTGACGATTTTGTGCTCGTGCTTCTTTTGATGGGTAGGGGGGATATTTGGGAGAACTTAGATGAGATGCTGAATATTTCCTACCGGAGAAATCCCTCAATGGATGTCTAATAAGCCTGCACCTCAAGGTGTTGACCGAGGTGCTGAAGTTGAAGAACTCAAAGGGTGGGAAGTTAGGGTCCGTTTGGATAGTCTTTCTGAAATTTTGTTCTTAAAACGGTTTTCTGAAAGTAAGTTATAAAGTTGTTTTGGGAGTATAGAAATTCTGGCTTTACGTTTGGTTACTTTCATCCGAAAAACGGTTTTGAGAAACAGAAGTTAAAAATTATGTTTGGTAAAAAAATTTCAGAAAATATTTTTTTGTCATGTATCCATAATTGTGTCCAGTCGTATCCGGTCTCTATGACTGTGTCTAGTCATGTCCGGTTTCTATAACTGTGTCCAGACCCCAAACTCTCCAGATCCGGAGCTTGACGGCCGCCGTGAAGGCCGAGTGCGAGCGTGCCCTCAACGTGCTACGTCGCGGGAACCCCAATCGCGCGCTGCGGATGATGGAGTCAGTGGCGCGCCATGGGGACTCCTCCTCCCGCTACCGCGTCCACGGCACCGTCCTCCTCAAGGCCGCCTCCGTCCTCGACGACCCCTAAGACAAGCTCCACCTCCGTCCTCCACCGTCCTCTCCTCTGCGGGCGGCCGTGGCTTTAAGGACGTCGTTGCCGAGTGCGAGCGCGCCCTTGCGTCGATCTCGAACTGGATGAAGAACATCGGCGGCGGATCGGCTCCGAGGACGGCGGTCGTCCTTCCCACGACTCAAGGACTAGGGGGCGGCCTTGAGGAGGAGGGCCCGAGAGCTGTTGGAAGGAGATTGAAGTGAAGGAGGAGGCGACGGGGAGAGAGAGAGAGAGTTGGGACGTGTGTGTGGTGGGTGGGTGGGTAGGGGGGGTGGGGGAACATTTTGGTAAACCATCTTTCAGGAAAGGGGTTTTTATGGCTTTCAGAAAGCTGAGTTATAACATACGGTTTGGGAATTTTTTTTTCCAAATGTGAAATTGTGAATGGTCTTATCCAAACAATATTTGACCCACTTTTTGCATTACTGAGTTATAAAGCCTAACCAAACAGGCCCGTAGTTTCCACAAATCTTGGGGTCGCTGAATAAAAAAAGTTGGAGCCTCCATCCTGTTCTCGCAGCTCGTTGGTAGAAATTCATAGTAATGGTCTTTGCTAAGTTTCAACATATATCCCCCTTTTGTTTTGAAGGCAATGGTTTTCGTTTTCCTCTGTAAAGCCAACTTGTATTATATTTGACTTATCTGGTTGCGTCAAAAAAATTGATAATACTGCAGTGCTGAAAGAGTGTTATTAGTACAAATACCATATAATTTATATATGCAAATTTAATGTCCTCTTTTGCTAGTAGATACTTGCAACTATTATGAAGTTTATCATCTATATGTGCGTGTCATCATCTTTTTTCCGCTGATGCTGAAGTCGAATAATTTTCCAGGAAATTTCAGGAGTGCCAACTTCTTTGAAAAAAGCCCCTCCCTCAACAGCTGATTCCGTAGGCGAACCTTCGTCTTCCGGTTCGATGAAAGGAGAGAAATCTTAAAGCTCACAATTAAGAAGTCTGCTCGACTGAGTCATGTAATAGTCTGGATTCACAAACGCAACCATAAATAGAAATATCTCTTCCTGAACCGAGATGTGTATTATCACCAGAGGGGTTGACGGGAGTGTTACTACCACCTACCTATGTTGTTAATGTTTCTTGTGTTTATAGATTTGTGCATATTGCTTTATAGTCAGAGACTTTGCTAGAGAGAAACCAATATATGCTGATTTTGCTATTCAAGTATTAATTTGTCTGTGCAAGAAACAAGAACTTGTACCAAGTTAGTTATGTGCTTTCTTATTTAGCTGCTCCAGCGTTACATTTCTCTTCTTCTGTGACATTCTTTCGTCTGCATGCTTGAGAGTGACAATGCAAGGTTGCCTGAAGCAAAGAGTTTGACAGACCATTAACAGGTATTCATGTTTTTATATAAGGCCAGTGTTATTGGTACCACATAATTCTTTCGGGACACTGTAATTTTAGCAGTCCTTTGCATAAAGGACAATTGCCAAAACTTAAAACAGTTCTTTATACAATTTTTTTTATTTAGGACTGTTAAAATTTTGGTAGTTTTTTTATATACAAAGGATTGTCAATTTTGATAGTTCTTCGTGGTGTATTGATCAAGATTTGCGGTGTCACTGGCCCTATATAATGGGAAGACTCCCTTGAAGCAAAAAGTTCTCAGAGTACGCCCATTGTATACATGTAGAAATACCTGCTTGAAACAAAAAAGTTCGCAGAACATTAACAGGTACTACCATTGTATATTCTTACTAGAGTTCATTTTTGTTCACTTACCAAAACTAGGATGTATGTTTATCCTTCCACAATTTTATTCAAAGGTTGTTATGTGTTATTGTTATCTAACCTAAAATTATTTTTGGAGTGGTTTGGTGAACATTCACAATAGTTTTTTTTACACTAATTTGACATGTGGCAACTTTGTGTGGAAGAGTGAACATCTATCTTAGTTTTGGTGAGTGAACAAAAATGGACTCATTCTTACTAATAATAGTAGCGGGATGTCGAAATGGGCATAAGATTTTGCAAGGGAAAAAAAAAAAACATTGCATTGGCTTATGATAAGAAAAACGGTAAAAATAAAATAAAATTTTCAGTTATTGGTCACACAAGGGGCAAATTTGTTCTAGAATTTTTGGTCTAAGCGACTAATCCATAAATGAGGACTGAAAATACAAGGTCAACACTAGCTTAATAACATTTTTTTTTTCAATTAAGGGGTAAAATATTATTTTCCTACAATTCCAAACTGATATGGGTGGTTACTGCACACAGTTTTTGGTTGAGTTGGAACCACCAACTTTTAACTAATTCGGTGCAAAGACATCAAATAAAAAATTTCAGTCACAAAAACCATCTCATCGTATAGATATTGTTTGCAAGGGTGATCTGATGGAATACCACTTAGGACTCAACTCAAAATTATAATTTGTAAGTCGAATGATAAGGCAACTACATAAATTGTTACGTGGTATTATAATTTTTTGCTGTTCTTGGCTTGTCAAACTTGTGACAGTTCTAGAACTTTTAAATTTTGACAGTCTATTCAGAATTGTCAAAATTTGGCTATATATATATATAAAATTAGAATTATCAATTTTTTAGTAGTTATGAATACGTAAAAACTGACTTTGTGGTTAGTGAGAAGAGGTATAACCTCCCTGACTAGACAGACGGTCTCGAAATCAAATCGCAAAAAAGGTTTGAGACAGTGGAACCAAATGGTATGCACAACGTGTACAAAGTCCCGTAGGTATCGTTGGGTATCTCAAAAAAGAGAGTATAAAACTGCCAAAAGTGTTATCCTTGTCAATTTTTTTAGTGCCTTCTTTTGCAAGATTTTGTAGTGCCCCAGACCTCTTCCAAGGGATCAAACCGCGAAAGAGGTTTGTGGCAGTGGGCCCAAACGACATGTACAACGTGCACAAAGTCTCTTGCGAATAACATCTAAAATAAATAAATAAATAAATAAATAAATATATATATATATATATATATATATATATATATATAATTGTCAAAAGTGTTGTAAAAAATGTGGTGTCCTGTCAATTTTAAGTAATCATGAAAATCTCCTGTTGGGCTAAAGGCTTGTGTCCTTAATATCAATTGTGCATTTCCTGGTGTTTCTCATCAGCAGCATCTGTCTGTTCCTCCTCCCCTTGTTCAAGAAAATCCCTCTAACTCTTAACAATTTCCCTAATTGATCCTCCCTCCAAAACCCTAGTAGAGGTCAGTTTCCATGTTCTTTTGATCCATTTCATTTTTATTTCGTTCTTCCTCTCACTCTGATCGATCAATTGGAATGTTTGTTTTGATAGGGAAGGGCATGTCAGGATCCAGTGGGGACCCTCACTCTCAGGTGCGACGTAGTTCTTCTTCAAAAATAATTGCTGCGTTTATATTATATTCTTTTAAATTCAAGAAACTGCATCTAGATCTTTAGCCGATCGTGACCCCGGAAAAATAAAACTAAATTATTATTGTTCGGATCCGGGTACTTTTTTGAGGTGTTTCTTGCTCGTAATTATAGTCAGATTGCGAAATCGGCGTTGTGTCTGATGTTCATATTTAAGCAGTACTAATTGGATTACTCGGCCGATTAGTTGCAATAACGCACGTCGCTTTGTTTTGGGCACACCAAAATACACGTAGTAGGACGTACCAACATCTATGCCGTGTTCGTGACACCGTGTCAGCAAGTAATGTTCATGCCTGTTCCATGGTTACCTGAATTCACCGTATAGGCACCGTTCGACTATCCGGTGACCCATGTTCTTTAACATGGTTACTGGAACATATATATCGTAATGTATTTCACCAAATGCTGCTGCGGAAGTATCTTACTCGTTACGGAATTCCAGTAGTTCATATAGGCAAAACGCTCCAAGGTAATATGTTCTCACGTAGGCAGCTAAATGATGAGAACTCTTCCACACAACTTTTGTTCTCATCGTGCTACCTGCTGACAGGTAAACTATGGGGAGACGTGCTCGTTCCTTTAACATGGAAGGCCTGACTAGCGAACACATTGTATACTTGGAATTCTATCCAAGATTTTAAAGGAGAAGATGTAGTTCTTTTAGTTATTTTGATTAAAATTGAGTCCGAGACTTAATACGTCCTTTTGAAAAGACATTCTTGCTAGGATTGTTTGGAACTTGTGATTTTTTTTGTTATGAATTTTCAATGATGCTTTAATATGATATTTGGTTAATTTTGAATTTTTAAATATAATATTTATTATATTATAGTATATTATATATTTTTCGTAAAATGTTTCATGTTCCGAATAAACATTATTGCGAAGCCTACTCTCAACGTAGCGCATATAGGAACCTCTCGTGTACCATGTTTCCTTTTTCGTTCAGCGATCTGGAGAATTCCATGTTCCAAGTAACTATAGTTTGTGCAAAATAGGGAAAAACTACCAAGTCACTCACTAAGTATAGCAATTATGCTAAAATAAAGGTTAATCAATTTTTGGTCAGTCTTATAGAATAAGAATTGTTCATTTGTTTGATTTGGATTTTGTTCTATTACTTGTACCGGAAGGAATGACAAAGGAAATAAAAGTCTATTGGTCCTTGTACACAAATATCTATGTTTAAGCCTAATACTCCATGGAAAGTTTGAATTTTATAAGAGAACAATGATCAACTTTTCCCCAAGGAACACTACCTTCTTTTATCTTACTATAGATCTAGTACCAGAAATTCAATGCATAACCTCAACATTCAATGTCTATTCTTAAATAATATAATTTTTCTGATTATTCAGCTATTTCATTTTACCTACTTCCAACCGTAACCAGGTTAGTCACCCTTACTAGAACCAGCTTATTACAGTACGTAAGCTTGTAAGACTAAATGCACTATTTCCTTATCACCTACACATTGATATTTGGATGATTTACGTTTTCTAGTATGATGAGATAATCAAACAATAGCCTACTGCAATTAATCCCTTTATGTATAGCTTAAAGTCTAGTTGCTGTGCAGCTGTCCTCTAATTTTTTCGGGGAGTTGCTCGATTCCATCATCATCGATGTGGCATCAGAATGTCACCGGATAGCCAGGCTGGGTCTTGACCGTAATCTCGAGCAAGAAGAGGAGGAGCTAAGTCTCTCGTTGGAAGCTCGAGCGTCGGATCCTAGCACCAGTGGTGGGACAAGTAACAAGAATAGTGTCGACATGTTCGGCCAGACTCATCCTGCCATTGCCGATGAGATTTTAGATTGCATGCATTGTGGGCGGCCGATTGTTGCTGGACGATTTGCACCTCACTTGGAGAAGTGCATGGGAAAGGTGGGCTTCATGTTATCCTTTTCTTATTTGCCTATTATTGGTAAATTTTCTTTTCATTTTTTGGCATAACTTTCATAGTGAATAATGCAGTTTCCTATAGCAATATCTGTGACCTTATTCCTTCTTTTAGACTCTTTTTTAGTCTATGGGGAACTTGGAGGGTGTTCCTTGGTTGCATGACTAAAAAGTAGGTTCACCTACTACCATACCAACCAACTAGGCCTCTAGGTTCCCTTGATCAAGGCTACTTACGCAGGGAATCCTGGATCAGTAGCCGCTCATAAAAATATTTATCAATTTTTATGTGGAGCTTCCTTCTGTCGACCCTGTTCTAAAGAGACTGTTGGATGGAGATGATGATGATGACTCTAAATGGAAATTTTAATATTTGCTCTTTAAATTTGACAGGCATTCATGCACAATTTTCAGCTTCGAAGCATTATTCAAAGGCAATTGAATGAAAAACAAAGTGAATCAAGAAACTTGCTCTTTAGGTGACTAAAAGAAAATGAGGGACCACGAAGAGGCTCAAGCTATATTTTTCCTTTTAGATCATAAAAGTTTCAACATGAAGGAGTTGAAAAGGTGAATAAAATCTATGTTGTTAGTATCTTACAAGACACGATATGATATACTACCATTTTGTTATGTGTCAGTTGATCTGGTACGATACATATAGGCCGATAAGTAATAGACTTCTTTTTTGAGTTGCGTCATGTATACTTAAGAATATGAATTCTGGAACTAAATTGGCATGTAAAGATAAAACAAATAAAAAAATTATGAGAAAATTATATTAAATCATGTTCTATATAGATTTAGAAGTATAGACTAAACTCCTAGAGTTACTGTATTATACATACATAAGCAAATCGATACTTAATACATAAGCAAATCGGTACATGAGTTGACAACGTAGAATAAAATGATCATCACATTCTTTTCACATCCTTTTGTGTTTATACCTTTTCTTTTGCACCAAACTTGAATCTTATTAAAGTGAGAAGCAAAAGGAAGTTGTTGCCTCATCTTGGTAGCAAAGAGAGTGAAAGCGGAAAATTAATTGAGACCAGTGTAGTCAAAGGCGCGCCTTGCTCCTAGGCGCAGGGGCAGCGCCTTAGGGCACTCCAGGCGGGGCACAATTCTTAAGGTGCACCTAAGGCACGTCTTTTTCGAACGCCTTAGAATAGCTAAGGCGCGTCTTGAAAATCTTGTGAAAAAAATAACATGTTTAGACTGTTTTTTGAACGATTGTACTGTTTTTAGACTTTTTTGAACTGCAATACTTTTTTTTTACTGTTTTCTCTCTCACTCACTTAATTCAAAGTGATTGCAACCTAGACATGAATTTTTTTGAAGCATACATGTTTATCAATGTAGAAATCTGATGTGAATATATATATATATATATATATATATATATATATATATATATATATATATTGTCCCCTAGGGTGTAGCCTAGTAGTAAGGTTACAAGACATTACCGAGTAGGTCCGGGCATCGAGCTCCGGCATCGGTTAAGGGGTGGGAGGGTGTTTCGGGTAGGAAAACAATATATATATATATATATATATATATATATATATATAATTTTTGCGCTTCATGTCGCTCGGGCGCGCGCCTTAAGTGCGCCTTGCGCCTCGGATGATTTGGACCCTTTGCGCCTCGAGTGCACCTTGCGCCTTTGATTACCTTGATTGAGACAAATTTGAGCTATATTTTTTTTCCGGTATATATATATATATATATATATATGTATATATATTATTTTTGCGCCTCACGTCGCTCGGGCGCCCGCCTTAAGTGCGCCTCGGGCGATTTGGACCCTTTGCGCCCCGAGTGCACCTTGCGCCTTTGACTACCTTGATTGAGACAAATTTGAGCTATATTTTTGTCTAGGGCTTGTACTTTCAGCTCTCGATGTTACTGATTTTGTTACAAGAGAACTGCAACCCTTTCTCTTTAAGTAGCTATTTATTTCTCTATTTAGTATCACATTTTTTTGTTATTGTGGTCAACTTTTTCATTCATGGCTTTATTTCAGGGTCGAAAGGCCAGTCAAAAGGTAACAAGGAGCAGCACAATGGCACAAAGCAGGCATTCTCGTGGCAGTCCTGTATCAGTTTATGCTCCTTACTCCAATCCCACTAACACAAACCGGCATTCAAATGGTACCAGTAGCTCTGCTGGGGAGGACTATTCTAGCTACGCATTTGAAGGACCATGAAGTTCCTGCCGAGGTAATGTTTCAAATCTTTTGTGGCTATTTTGTACAGCTGCAACTGAATTCATCTAACAGTCTATGCGCACTCATTGTGTCTTTATGGTCTCCTAATGCATAAAGAAGTAGAAACAGAACCACTATGGTGTCACAATGTTGTTGGAGCTTTCAATATTTTTGCTATTGGAAGGTTAGCTTTGTTCAGTTTACATGCACACTAAATTCTGATTTGGATGCAAAACAAGAAAGGATTCAACAGAAAATATGGCTTTAGAGAACAAAACCGCTGCTTGCAACTATCCAACAAATTTAACTTCCTAGTCGGTATTGTGAAGGTTTGTAGAATGGCTGTAAGCATTGTCTAGAAAAGGATTTATATAATCCTAAACGGAACTTTATATCCTAGAAGGAGATTTTTTATATCACATTTATATTTCTTCCCCACTTTATAAAAATAAAATATATGCTCCCGTAAGCAATAATACAGTGAACTAGAGGGAAGTTTTTAAATTTCAATATTGAGTTGGATCAACCCTTCTGAATGCCTGATTCTGCATGTTCTTTTTGAGAACAAGTTTCATTGCCTAAAAGTTTCAGAAGATGCGGAGAAATGAAAGTTTCTATTGCCCTTATCTTTTTTAAGTTCACAAGTTCCTTTAGACACATCTTACAAATTTTATTTATTGGTTCTCCGTTAAACATCTTACACGAGATCGGCTAAAAATTCGTAACTCAGTGAATGAATTCATGTAAAAAAAAAAACAAGTCAAATCAATTTTAGGTACATGTTTTACTTATATAGATGATAGCAACAGTGAAAAAGAATGGCAAATTCTAAAGGCACTCCAACAATTACTTTTAGGACACCCCATTACTTCAGGACAATCCAGATTTTTGTAACTTTTACTTAGGACAGTCCAAAATTTACTTATGACAGCACAAACCCCCAAATCTTTCCAAAATTCTTCATTCTAAATTTCTACTCTCTTAAAATTCCCAAACCCCAACCGCAACCCCAACCGCAAGAGGAGGCAGCGGCGGGAGGCGGGGGAAGAGATGGAGGCGCGGGGGCGGCGCACGCGCTCGCCTCCGCTGTTGCTGCCGCCGCTGCCGTCGACGGCCCGCGGGCGTACGCGTGCCTCAGCCCCGCGCCGCCCCCGCTGCTGCTGTTGCTTCTTCTTCTACGCCTCTTATTAGGACTGTAAACAAAATTGACAGTCCTTCCAATAGGAAGGACACTCAATTTTTTTTACAGTCCTTTGGGACTGTCACAATGTTGGCAGTCCTTCCAAACTGTCAACATTGTGACAGTCCCTGGGAAAAAAAATTGGGCTAAAAAATAAAAGTCATTGGCTTTTATATGAGAATTTGGGCTGTCCTCAAGCAAATAAATTGGATGGCAAACTTGTAAATAAACTGAAAAAAATTTGGGCTGCCTTAAACAATTTATGTAGTGCCTATAGAATTTGCCAAAAGAAGGCAATCAATTGCCTGTGGTATAAGCTCAATAAAATAGATAATATGTTAATGATCTTTGATGTTACAAGGTCAAAGTTGTCAGCTTGAGCGTTGTTGATGGAGAGTTTTCCATGTACAATTGAGCATCTTCTGTGTGCATACCTAGCTCATAGTTTCATGAAACAAATTCTGATTTGTGAGATTCCGACCCAATATTTGCTGGGTTCCCATTTGTTACAGAGGCCAGGTGCTGAGTCTGCTGAGCTGACCCATTATTCTCTACAGGGCCAATCCTGAGATTAGAGGGCCGTGTTCAAAACCTGAAGATAATGTCCTATTTTACGCAAACATACAAGATTTTTTTGCCCATGTCATATATTAATGACGCAAGTTTAGTTTAATTTTCTTGAAGAAAAATGACATGTATATAAGTAAAAATTAATAAGAGGATATCGCTTAACTTGTGTGTATGATAAGAGTTGTATTGATGAAATGACTAATTGACTATAACATCTAAATATTAGAAAAATACTAAAATTTGTAAATTCTCCATAAACTCATTTGCAGAAGAAGCTTGTTAGCAATGATAAGACGAAACATATTGATCAAAAAGTTCAATATACTACTAACAAGAATTTTTTTGATGCGAAAACATTTTTGTTTGAACATCTTTCATTCTTAAAAAACTTGTGTTTTACTTGCTATAATTATGTTAAAAAAAATAATACGTATCGAAAAAAATGTAACTCGATAATTTTTTTCTCTCCAAAAAACTTGTGTTTTGCTTGCTAATTAAGATTTTTATTCAACAATATATCGAGTTATTTCTTGCAACCTACTATTTTTTACCAGATGAACATGATCATGACGGGGCCTAACTAATATAGAGCTACTTACATACCAGCAATTACAAACCCTGCACTCCTTGAAGCGTTCTCAACTGCTCAAATCTGAAAATAATTACAATTGTTATTCATGCATAATCAGGCATATGTTCCTACTTAAAAGGTTGAATACTTGAGCATTTTTCTTGAGCATCAATTCAAATGTAAGTGCAATAGTCATATATAGCCTGAGAAAATGAGCTTATGTGAAGCAATATTATCTGATGCTTAATGTTCAAATTAGAACATTGGTGAAAATGTTGTTTCCTGGGGTTCGCCTGTAGTGAATGGGAAACTTTGGCTTCCCTGCTTTCTTATACAATCGCATTGAACCTTAGCTATTATTATTTGACAGGTAAGTTGGGTTGAGTGTGCATCTCATCTCAATTTGAGTTCGCCACCATTAGCAGGAATATCTTTTGAAGGATTCGTCTCCTAGATGAAGCAACTAGTGACGTCCATTTGTAACAAGAAAGCTCTTTCATGGAAATTAGTTGTGTTCATCAGGATGTTCAATACAATTTTGTGTCAAGAGAAGTAATTTCACGTCCATTTACTTCAATTAAAGATAATCTCCTCCATTTGTTGCAAAAGAGAGCAAAAGAATGTGGTTAACTTGTATATGTTTGTTTCCAGTCTAATTAAATGTTCTACAAAGTTTGAACCAAAGCAAAAGAAATCGCTCTATTTCATATTGAACTGGCAAAGAAGAAAATGGCAATGAGAGAGGATCTAACTGTCTATCCGATGAAGGCTTTTCTGTGTCAGTACGACTATCGAAGGAAGAGAGAGGTGTTTGAGGCAAGCAAAGTGAGCTTTCCCTTATAATAATCTTATTTCCAATGTGTATCGGACTCTTGAGTCTAGGACCTAGG
Source organism: Iris macrosiphon (assembly GCA_036927795.1). NCBI lineage: Eukaryota > Viridiplantae > Streptophyta > Magnoliopsida > Asparagales > Iridaceae > Iris > Iris macrosiphon. Next base: position 4,437,931 of record JAYESA010000018.1, on the reverse strand, counting down.
GTTTTTGGAGAGGGAAGATCATGCTAAAATCCATCTAGTACTCTTCAGGTATATGCTGTAGTTTCTATTGCATGTGGTTTTTGAAGTTAATTTATCTATATGCATTAAAAAAAAGTATGATGTTCATATAAAGGCTATATGTAAACTGATGCAATGACCCGAGTCTTCAGTGAGATAAGTTCTTTCCTTGATTCGTTTGTGGTTGACCAAGTGCCGACATGCCATGTGTCCACTTTAATACGGATGGGTGAGCATTCGGTCGGTAACTGAACCAAAATTTTTGAGAACCGAACTTCAAACCGAACCGTTATTGAAAACCGAACATAACCTAACCAAGATGGTTCGATTGACGGTTCGATTTTCGTTAATTCGGTTTTTGCATACTAAGTTGGACTAATGGTTAATTTGATTTTGACAAACCATTGCATAATGGGTAAGTCTAGGATTTACAGTAAAATTTTCAGTCAAAGTGTATATAAAGTAGCAAATTATACGAATGTAATAAAACCAAATACATATAATTTTATAAATGTTAAACACAACTACAAGTCTGTACCACAACAAGTCTGTACCACAAGTCAAAAATTCAAATTTAATTTTTAGAAGTATAGATAAAGTAACAAAATATACAAATTTAATCAAACCAAATACATATAATTTATAAATGTTAAACACAACCAGTAGTCTGTACCACAAGTCAAAAATTCACATTTCATTTTTAGAACATTTGGGTGTATATATATATATATATATATATATATATATATTTAAAAAGGTTAAAAGGCATTCAAACTCGGTCTGAATGTCACACTCTCAGTCCAAAGGCTTGCACTTGTATCGCATCGCATCCATACCCAGCCTACACCGCGACTGTCCTCATATTAATTCTTCTACAAAAAATTAAATATATTTCTTCCGTTGCTCGTACCTGCAACCTCTGGTGGGGATATGTCTCACTCTAACCACTTGAGCTAGAATAGATAACTAATGTTTATTCCGTTTTCAGTTCGGGTCGAATTTTAAAACATAAATCGGAATCCAAACCAAATAGAATAGCTTATATGGGATTAGGACGATTTTGAACTGAGACATGTTCAACCCTATGTACCAAAACTAACTCTGCAAAATCTCGACCGTTGATGCGGCTAGAATTGTTTTATAAAAAATCGAAAAACAAATTGCCCTAAAAAATAAAAATAAAACTCTAAAATCCAAAACTCCAAGGCCCGCGCGAGAGAACCTATTTAAATTCAGAAAGGAAGGAGATTGAAAGAGTAAGAAAAAGTCTTTGAATTGTTTGTTTACGGGACGTTGGTCCAGCTTAGATTACAAGAACAGATGTGGAAATCAACACCCTACTCTCACATGCATGTACTCTTGCTCACCATCAAATGAACTGCTCAACGAAGAAGAAGAATCACCCTTGATGAAGTGGCTTGAATGATGAGTACTAGAACCATGATTTGGTCCTACTACTTCAGCTGCATCATCGCTCTCAGTAGTAGCTGCAGTACGTACTACTGCTTGCTATCACAACTTCCTCCTCCTCCTCCTCGACGAGCGCCACGGTCGAGCGGCATATCGGGCAGGTCGAGTGCGACGTGAACCACATGTCGATGCATTCCACGTGGAACGCGGCGTGGTTGCACCGGGGAAGAACCCTCCCCGTCTCCCCTTCCTCCATCAGGCTCAAGCACACCACACAGCTCATCATGTCCACTCCACTATTACTACTACTACTACTACTACTATCATGCTCCTCGGCCTCTCCTCCTCCTCCTCTGTAGACTACGAACACCGGAATCGAAGCGACTACTTTAGCATCTAACCCCCCTTCTAATTCCGTTACTAACCGGCCCCCGGCTGCTGCATCGCCTTCGGGTGCTATATGGAGATTGACGGTACTGTTGACTGCGGCGGCGGTGCCAACGACAGCGAGGGGGGGCCTCCGGCTGAGGAACCAGCGGGCGTAGATGTGGAGGAGGATGACGAAGAAGATTATGACGGACAGGAGGATCACTGCGGCCAGTAGCACCTTGCCATTGTAGGGATAGTCATCTTGATCATTCATGTCAGAGGAGTAGGCTTCTACTACTCTACTTGTGGTGGTGGTGGTGGACATATTGGTGAGAGACTACTACTACTACAACAACTATAACTATGTATGTGTGTCGGTGTGAGAGTGAGAAAAAGTAGGGTTTTGTAGGAAGAGTTGATTAGTCTTGTGCTCTGTTGTCAAAACCGGACCGAATCGGACCGATGGTTGAACCGGGTCAGACCGGATTGACCAAAAAAATTGGTCCGGTCTGATTTGAATCGGATTTTTTTTTAAACCGACAATTTTTTTCTAAATCGAATTTTAACAGTGAACCGGCCGATTTTGGTTAAAAAAAAAAACTCATAAATATTTGAGAACTTTTGAATTATTCCACACTTTATTTATCCATATTTAGGGTGCACTCCACATTGTTTCCATAATGTACATGATCCTCCACTTTTGACAGAATTCATCCAGAATTGACGGTCAATCTATTTGACCAATTTTTTTTGACGAAAATGTCCCTTCCTTGTTTTCCTCTTCCTCTTCCTCTCACCCCTTTCCTCCTCCTCCCCTCCCAGCCGCCGCCGCCCCCAGTCCCCAACCCCGCCCCACCCCCTCCCCGACACTGCCGTCGCCCTCTCTTCCCACCCCAATCCTCTTCCTCTTCCTCTCACCCCTTTCCTCCTCCTCCCCTCCCAGCCGCCGCCGCCCCCAGTCCCCAACGCCGCCCCACCCCCTCCCCGACACTGTCGTCGCCCTCTCTTCCCACCCCAATCCCCGCAGCAGCGCCGCAGCACCAACATCAGCACCAGCAGCCGCGCGCTCGCCATCCGTCATCGCACCGCGTGCTCGTCTCGCCGCGATTGTTGTTGCTGCTGAGGGGCGGTGGCGGGGAGGGGGAGGAGGGCGAGGTGGGGAGGGAGGACGACGACAATGGCGGGGAGGGGTGGCAGGGGTGAGGAGGCGGGACGGCGACGATGGCGGTGGCGGGCAGGAGGGGGCGAGAGGGAAGAAGAAGAGGAAAATAAGATGGGTATTTTCGTCAAAAAAATTTGGTCAAATGGGTTGACCGTCAATTCTGGACGAATTCCGTCAAAAGTTTGGGGTCTTGTACATTATGGAAAAATGTGGGGTGCATCCTGAATATGGATAAATAAAGTGGAGGGTAACTAAAAATTTCTCAAAAAAAAAAAAATCACATAAGATTTTGATCATTTTGTACTTGGTTTTGTTTTGAGAGACCTTATAGTTGCAAAATCAAACCAAGCCATACATACTCCGAACCAAATCAAGAAGTAAATGTGGATATCTTACATGATTTGGTTCTTGTAAAGGGTTTATTTTATTCCCGGTTGAACACTGGTCCGACCTATACAAAAGATTTTCGGTTCAATCATCGGTCCGGTTTTTAAAACTTTGGTCTTGTGAAAATATTTCAAAAAACCTTGTGTGATCAAAGTTGTATAATTTGGGCAACACTTCAAGAGCCAGTAGATCTTACTTAGGGGGCGAGCATTCGATTTATTCGGTTTCAACCGAATCGAAATAGTCAAAACTGAATAAATCAAAATTCTAAAAAAACTCAAAACCAAAACAAAATCAAAATTATCCAAAACTAAAATTGAACCAGATAATCGATTCAGTTTATTTGGTTTTCCAGTTAGAATATTTATATTGTTTAATGAATCGGACCCAAAATTGTAATCGTGGTTAAATTATATTAAAAATTATAATTTTTAATATACATTTGTTGTATTTCAAAGTTGCCTCCAAAGTTGGACTAATTAAATTATTAAAGTTGAGCTTCAAAAAAAAAAAATAAATAAAAATAAAAATAAAATATATATATATATATATATATATATATATATATATATATATATATATATATATAATTGTTATTTTTAAAATATACACAGTTTTAATCGCAAAATATGCATATAACTGAGGGTATTTATATATTTGTACAAGTCTTGTTCGGTTTTCAACCAAAATTCATAACCGAAATTGAAATCAAATAAATTTTTTTAATATTTTTAAAATAAAAAATGAATCGATTTTTAAAAAAAAAACTCTTTTATTATGTTTGGTTGGATTTTTGATCCAAAATTGAATAATTCTCACCCCTGGATCGTAGTGTCAACTTTATGTGACCGAGATACGCTTAACTATGTTAATTTGGTTTGGTTTCATGTTATTGTAAACGTTTTAATTGAAGTTATTTAATGACATGTTTTAATTTGTTTTTACAAATGGGTTATCATTTGTGGTTTAGTTATAGTTATAATTACATCCTGGGATATTTATTAGCCAGGGGAGGTTCAAAAGAGAAATTTTTTTTTTTTTTTTGACTTACCTCTCACTTTATTTATCCATATTAAATGTGTATTTCACATTATTTTCATAATGTACAAGTTCTTTCATTTCTGACGGAATTCGTTCAGTGATGACGGTCAACTGCTTTGACCAATTTTTTTTGATCAAAATGTTCCTCATTTCTTTTTCCTCGTCCCTCTCACCTCCGTCCCCAGCGGGCAGGCTGCCGCCGCTGCCCCCCCTCCTCCCCGCCATCGCCGCCGCCGTCCTCCCCCCCTCCTTGCCATCGCCGCCGCCGTCGCTCCCCCCTCCTCCCTGCCATCACCGCCGCTCCCCATCATCCCAGCTCCACCCCTCCCCGCCACCGCCCCTTTCCCTGTCCCCGATCCTCCAGCCAACAGCAGCAGCCGCTGCTCTCGCGCGCCGTCGGGAAGGGGGGAGGGAGCGGGGCATGCGGCGAGGAGGGGTGGGAGAGGGGGGTGGTGGTGGTGGAGAGGGGGGGAGCCGGGACCTGCAGCAAGGAGAGAGAATAAGATGTTGGTGTTTTCCACTTGACTTTGGGAGTTTTAGTCCCACATTGGAAAACTACCAATGTGTATATCTCAATATATAGCTATAGTTAGTATTGGTATATGCACATGGGATGGAGGTCCATGTGGGTTGACTTTTTCTAGAGGGTTTAATTGTGAACTCCATTACGACAATCTTTGTTTTGTCACCACCTTTGGAAAGTTTTCCTTATGAGCTAAGCCCCGCAACTCGGACTCGGACTTGGGCTCGTGCTCAAGGGCGCAAAGTGACGCTTTGTTGGCGCACTTTGCACTTAGCACGTCAGCATCGTCGCATGACCCTCGTGCGCTCCTTTTATGTGCGAGTTATGTCACGACCCGCACCCGGGGTAAGGGTACTAGTCGGAAACAACGCCCAGCCTACGCCGCAGAATCGGCGGTAGAACGCTGTCTAGAAAGTCTATCTAATATAATGAACCACCAAAAGATAGTGTACTCAATCACAGAACTAAGATAGAATGAACACGGATCAGATAAGAATAGAATAGTCATCAACTCATGAGTTTAAAATAATACATCAATGAGTCTGAAGAGTAACAAAAATAAGCTGGAGACAAATCCAGTACAAAAGAATACTGTCATACTACAAGCTACACTCCAGGGTCAACTGTCTCAGTTGGGATAAGTCCCTCTTGAGCCAGGGTCTCCGAATCTAAACCCACAACATCCTGGGGTCCATAATAGGTAGGGTACTCCTCAGTGTCATCTGGAAAAATATATCCAGTCAGGAAAGGAGCAGAGTACATCTCTAACAGCAGTTCTAATCCATGATAAAACTATGTAACAGTAAATAGCTGTGGATAAACAAGATGCACAAAATAGATACAAGAGATATATAGACAATAAGGAAATACTGGAAAAAAATACAATAATGAACAATATGCCAATGAAACAATAATACTAATGACTAAGTGTGTGAGTACTAGCTTAACATGTGATCGGCTTGGGCAAGATACAATACGGCCTGGCTAATCATACGTGCGGTGCATGATCAACACTATTCGCTTACCAATACTTTATTCAATAGGGATTTGATCACATATCTATACTAATACTCCCCACCCCCAACTGGTATAATAGATCCAACCACGGTATGCTATGGCACTAGATTCCCCAAGAAGATAGCTAGTCTCCCCGAGAATCGGTGTCTGTACATGTACAAGATAACCAATGAAACAATACTTGCACCATATACACCATATACCAAGGAATAACATCTCATGACGAGATCCGGATATACCAATCCGTGTAACCATAGTGTCGAGAGAAACATGTAAATCTACACTAGATACAACGAACATAGAGGATATCATAAATGAGAAACTATCAGAGAATGTACTCGCCTGAAATCCAAAGAACAGTCTCACAGATGTCTGACTCGGTGCCTCGAAGACCTAGATATGGAATACCAAATTAAAACAAGGTCCCGGAAAGAGAACAAGTCAAACTAGTCAACTCCTAGGTCAATAAATAAATTCTAAGTCAAAAGTCAACTATGGTCAACTCTAAAGTCAACTAAAGTCAAACCAAGGTCAACCTCACAAGAAATCTATATAAATAATATAGAAATAAAATACAACAATTTAGGAATAAAAATTAGATCCCAAATCATACTCACACAAAGTATACTACTAATACAAATAATATATACCCTAAAATAATATATATACAAACCAATATGTATACAAATAACATAATATATTATTACAAATATTATACAAAACACATATATATACACACATATATATATATATACAATAATAATATATAAAATATAATTTAAAACTGTCAAAGCGTCACTGAAAACAGTGAACAAAACAAGATAAAATAAAAACAGGTTTAATAGTGACAGTCTTGACTGTCACTGAAAATTCGTCGCAGAAACTCCATATACAAAATCGCTGCTGTCACAGTTTGCTGACAGTTTCAAACTGTCACAAAAAACGTCGCTGAAAGGTTGCCGCTCAAAACTGCCGCAGCATTAATGACAGATCTGTCATTAATGCTGACCACTGTACAGCGGCTGCTGTTCAGACCAAATAATGACAGTTTCACTGTCATAGAAACCACTGTCACCAAAACAAATAAAAATATATATATATATATAAATATATATATGCAATAATAATCATAATACATATATATAAATAAATAATTATATACTTATATATATATGCACATATAAACTTATAATTAAATACCAATAGTTACAACACATGCACATATTAATGTTCATATTTTACATGGCTAGAAGCACACCTAAAATATATACATTAATATACAAATAATTACATAATAATTATAAATAATATAATTACACAATTAAACACATAAATATATTTTATAAAACATTTATGTATAATTTATACTATTAACATAAGTACATATATAATTACATGCAAGAAAGCTACATATTATATTTGTACATCATATTAGCACACACAAAAATATATAGATCTATGCTACAATAATTACTATAATAAATACACAAAATAAATATATAATATCTATATATATTTACTAATTATAATTGAAGAATTTAAACCATACATAATTAGATCTATTCAAAAATTCACACAATTGGAGAGTCACATCGTATCCCACTAGATCTAGGATACGCATGTGACACGAGTCCAACACACAACCAATTGCACCCCGAAGGATACAAATAAATCACAAATAATATTTATGAATAAATCAAAGTGTCAAAAGTAGATCTATGTGTCCGTGTCAAAATACGACATGTTCAAAGCCCCGTGTCGGAGGGAAAACCCCCAAAATGACACGTATCACCAAATAGTTGGGATACGAACCATATGTACCAAATTATGGACACGACACTAGCCCCAAACACATAAGCTCATGTCCAATTGATCTATAGGATCAATTGATACACACAACAAAATGTAAATTCGAAATTCCAACAAAATTAACACAAAAAGTACCATAACTTTCTCCATGGGTCTCCTATGAACACAAAACAAAGTCCTATGGGTAGTACATACATATAGGTTGATTTTACATGATTAAATCTCAGATTTAGAAGCTATTTAAATGGAAAAATCTAAATTATACCTATTGGGAGATGGATTCTCAATGAAACCTCCAATTGAGAAGAACTTGCTTCCAAATTGTAGATCCTTGCTCCTCTTTGTAGATCCTTACTTCCTTCTTCTAGATCCTTGCTTCCTCCTTCTCTAATGGTGAATTGGGAAGAATTTGGAATGAATTTGGTAGAGAATTGGAATGAGAATGGAGGAAATTTGGGAGTGGAAAATTCTAGATCTAGATTTGGAATGAGAATGAGAGGAAAGAGAAATTTTCCCCATCTTTTAATAGGCCGGCCTTGCCCCTCTCCCAAGCAATTGTAAAATGTCCAATGTACCCCTTGGGGCCTCTCATGAAGAAATAATTAAGGAAGGAAGCTTCTAGTCTAATCACTTAATTAATTTAATCTATCTCCTTAACTATGGGCTTTATAAATGGGCCAAATCTAACTATTTAATTCATGTTGGTCCATGGGTCCAAACTACACTAGTTGGGTCCACTAAAATAAGTCCAAAATAATTAAATAACATCCAACAACAATTAAATAATACAACAAAAATTATTTACCATGCACAATATTTATTTAAATAGGAAATTACTAAAATATCCTTTTTCCTAAAATGTGGTAGTGACAAGTCTACCCTCCTTAAATAATTTCGTCCTCGAAATTCAAAGACGAAAACTACCCCCAGAAAAACACAGAACAGAACTAAAGAATCACAACTAACTAATGAACAGAACATAACAATGAACAGAACATAACTAGAAATAACATACCTCAAGGTACAAACAAATATGGATAACGCTCTCGCATGTCATCCTCTCTCTCCCAGGTAGACTCCTCCGGAGAGTGATGCCTCCATGCGACGCGCACCAAAGGAATAGTCTGGTTCCTCAGCACCTTCTCTCTCCGATCCAGAATCTCAACTGGCTGCTCTAGATAGCTAAGAGTAGGGCCCACCTCTATCTCCGAGTGATCCAATACATGACTAGGATCTGCCACGTATCGTCTCAACTGTGACACATGAAACACGTTGTGTACTCCCTCCAATGCAGGTGGCAAGTCTAGTCTATAAGCAACTGCACCGACCCTCTCTAGAATAGTGAAAGGTCCGATGAATCGCGGATTAAGCTTTCCGCCTCCACCGAAGCGAATCGTGCCTCGTGTCGGAGAAATCCTCAGAAACACCAAACCACCCACCTAGAACAAAATACCATCTTAAGAACTTAATCTATAACAAACAAGAACAAGCACAAACAAAATCTAAACTATACCTCAAACTTCAAAGGTCTCCGATGGCTATCGGCCCAATGCCGCTGTCTGTCCTGCGCCACTCGAAGTCTGTCTCTGATCAAATGAACCTTCTCCGCTGCATCCACAACCATCTCTGGCCCAAGCAAAATTCTCTCTCCAACATCGTCCCAAGACAAAGGAGTACGACACCTCCGACCATATAGAGCTTCAAAAGGTGACATCTCTATACTGGCCTGGTAACTGTTGTTGTAAGCAAACTCTACCAAATGGAGATGGTCCTCCCAAGAACCCCCGAAATCTAGTACACAAGTGCGCAACATATCCTCGAGAGTCTGGATAGTCCTCTCTGACTGTCCATCTGTCTGGGGATGATATGCAGTACTGAACTTGAGCTGAGTGCCCAAACTCTCCTGCAAACTCCTCCAGAAATGAGAAGTGAAACGACTATCTCGATCTGAGACTATGCTGACGGGAACTCCGTGTATCCTAACGATCTGCCTCACATACATCTCTGCCAGCTTCTCCGTAGACAAACCCACTTTGAAAGGCAAAAAGTGGGCCGACTTGGTCAATCTATCAACAATGACCCAAATCGCGTCTTTCCCTGCTAGAGATCGTGGAAGTCCGGAAACAAAATCCATAGTAATGTGTTTCCACTTCCACTCTGGAATGGGTAATGGCTGAAGTAACCCTCCTGGCCTCTGCCTCTCGGCTTTCACCTGCTGGCACACTAAGCATCTGGATACAAACTGTGCCACTTCCCTCTTCATGCCATACCACCACACACTCTCTCGCATATCCCGATACATCTTGTTAGCACCTGGATGTATGGAATACTGAGAGCGATGCGCTTCCTGCAACACCTCCTCGCGTAACTCCCCACTAGGCACACACAATCTAACTCCATGCCTCAAGGATCCATCCTCTACAATAGTGAAATCATCCTCCAATCCTGCTCTCACCTGAGCTCTGATACTCCTCAAAGATACATCATCATACTGAGCTGCCTTGATCTTGTCCATCAAATCTGAGTGTATCTGCAATCCCCACATCTGCATAGCACACCCAGGAACAATCACCTCAATGCCCAAGCTCTCCAAGTCCTCCAACAGATATCGATCCTGCGTCAAGAACATAGCTACCGGATACCTGCTCAAAGCATCAGCAACTACATTGACTTTCTGTAATCTCCCTAATTTTCAAGAAAATTTTAATTTTTGGATTTTTACATTTTTCTGGAATTTCTGGAATTTTCTGAGAATTTTCTCTAATTAAATTAAGGTGTTTTAATTATTAAAGGATTTTTAAATGTTAATAATTAATATTAAAATATTATGAAAATAATATTTTATGGTGTAAAATAGAAAATCAGACATATGGTAATTTTTTCGGGAATTTATTGGATCCCGGATGAATTTTAAAAGCCCAAAATACTAATTTAATTATTAAACCCAAATAAACCGGGTTTATTTAACTGAACCAAACCAAACCAAATCAAACTGAACCGGACCGGGTTTATATTTAAACCAAATTCCTTATTGGGTCGGATCCGGGTTCAATCCAGACCCGACCCAATAACCCGTGACCCGACCCGCCTATTGATTTTCGGATCGGGTCGGATCCGCCTGACCCGACCCGACCCGGCCACCCGAACCCGCTAACTTCTTCTTCCCCAACAGCCAATACCCCGACTCCTCATCTCCTCTTCGGCCGTTACGCCGCCGGCGACCCTCCGGCTACCCGCACCGGTCGACGCACCACGTTCCCGACCCTCCACCTCCACTCCCTCACCGGCCGCCTTCTCCTCTCCCTCTTCTCCACTATAAAACCCTACTTCCCTCCCCCTCCTGGCCGTCGACCACCACACCACCACCCTGTCAGCATCCTCCCTCCAACGTCGAACCCTCCGCCGCCTTGCTGCGACGCCACCCGAGCCAGCCGACCCGTGCCCTAGCCTCCACAGCCAGCCTCGCTGTCCTCCACCTAGCACCGCCCTCCGCCGTGTCCAGCACCTCCCATTCAGCGCCTCCCGCCGAGCCTTCTCCCCGGCGACGCCATCAGCAGCCTCTCCGGCCGGATTCGGCCCGCTCCGGCGAAGTTCAGCTACTGGAACCCTAACCCTAGAATCGAGCAGGACACAGTGTATCGTGTCGGACACAAAATGGACACGAGATATCTCGGGTTTTTCAGACCAGTTCAGGTACGCGTAACTTCTTGCTCGTAGCTCCGATTTCGATTCCGTTAATTGCATCGCGAAGCCTGTAAGACCCTCTCGGTGCCCGTGTGAACCGCTCGGGGCATCGCATCCTGTGGTGATCGCACACCGCGATCCAAAAACAGGAAAAACCAGACCCTGTTTCACCCCGGAACCGAGTACGCCCCGCCAAACGGGACGACTTGGTCGCGTGCGGTCTTTACAGATACGTGCGCGTCGTTGATACGGACGTGCAAAATTTCGCAGAAGCTGATTCGGATGTGCGTGCACACCGGAATCAGTGCGTATCCTCGGACATCGTTCCGTATTTGACTTTTCTGTATCTCGCTGTAACTTAGTGTACACACGTCGGATTGAGACAAAACTTGCGCCATTAGACTCGTAGCAATACGCTGGTCCTGTGAGTCAAGTTTGGTTCGATTCTGAGAACGTTGACAAAATCGTGTGTCGTGGGCCCCACAGGCTCCACCCGACGGACGATTTTGAGAACGGCTCATCGGAATCCAATTCTGGAAGTTCCGTTGGGTTCGTATCAACGTTCCTGACTTGTTGACACTAAGTTGGACTATTTTTGAGACCTTTGACCCTGACGCATTTTTCGGTGCAAAGCGGCCCACATTTGGACCCCGCCTTGATCCGAAAATGACGTTTTTGCCCTTGTCTCCCAATTGGACTCAAGGACAGGCGTTTCTAGCTGATTGATGTGTTCTGGACCTGATGGTGATGTCTATTTCAGCAACCGAAGTACTGCCTGCAATCCCCGCTGAAGTCAGAGCTAAATTGGAGACAAAACCCAAGCAAGTATACCTTGCCAAATCCTGCAGTTTTGTTGCTTATCTCCTGGATTATTTTTCATTGTCTTGCAAGATACTTGTACAATGGTTGCATGTTTTTCAGTTGTTACTTTTCTGTCATATATAGTTCTTGATGTGCTCTGGTTTATTCCTGCTGCTCTAGTCATATTTTCTCTGTTTGCGTGCATGTACATTATTTGCTCTTTCCTTGGAACACTACTTGTTCCATAGACATTTTGTGATGGTATATGTTTACTCTACATTTCTGGAGTTGACTTGACTGATTTCTTAGTTCCTAGATGAAGTTATTGGACATTGACTACACTTGAGCAATCTCGATTGTGAGTACACAATGTACTGCAATAGAGAATTGTTTATTTGACTACCTCCTTCGTGAGCTCCCGATGGGCTGCGAAAGAGCCATACTATAGACTGTGAGTCCCCGTTGGACTGCTTTCTATAGGATCGTGATCTCCCATTGAGATGCGATTACCCCGATTACTTGTAGTCATGTTTGATAGCATCACTGGCATGCCACAGTCTTAGATGTAGTGATTTTCTCGTGTCTTATTTGCTTGTGTTTACTTTCTTCTCTATCTTGCATGTCATTTACTATATTTGGCTCGTATTCTTTTGTATCTTGCTATGTCCCCTGAGGACCTGGTTTTGTTCTCCAGATTTAGCAGACGAGGAGTACCGCAGCTTACGGACCAGCACCAGACGAGAGTTTGATTGCAGTTGATGGCCCTGCTTCTTAGTTACTTTCTAGCATATTTTAGTTATCTCTTTCTTGTCTTTATTTTCTTGTTTGTCGGTAGTGGATTTGTCTCCACCCGACTTAGCATTATTTCTTGCTGAATATTCGTCTGTAACTTTACTTTCAGCATTTAATTCTGTTTTGTTTTAGTTCCTGCTGTTCTGTGGATGAGATAGTAAACCCTGCCTAATATAATACAGCTTAAGTACACTCCGAAGGATCCATTAAATTGGGTTTGTCCATCGGTGTGTACTGCTGGCCATTGCCACGTGTCTAGTCCCTCGATATTTTGGGACTGGGGCGTGACACTTTTCCAGGATGATATTGCAAAGAGATATCAAAATCCTTCATCAATTCCAACCACCGACGCTGCCTCATGTTCAACTCCTTCTGCGTGAAAACGTACTTCAAGCTTTTGTGGTCTGTGAAGATCTCCACACGCTCTCCGTACAAATAATGTTTCCACAACTTCAGGGCGAATATGACAGCTGCCAACTCCAAATCATGGGTAGGATAGTTCTTTTCATGAGGACGCAATTGCCTGGATGCATAGGCAATCACTTTCCCATGCTGCTGAAGAACACAACCTAAACCCTTCCCCGATGCATCACTATAAATAGTGAAACCTCCGGACTCTGATGGCAACGTCAAAATAGGAGCAGACGTCAACCTCTTCTTCAACTCCTCAAAAGCAACCTGACAATCCTCCGTCCAAACAAACTCCACATCCTTCCTTGTGAGTCTGGTCATCGGCTCGGCAATCCTCGAAAAATCTTGCACAAACTTCCTGTAATAGCCTGCCAATCCCAAGAAACTCCTGATCTCTGCTACTGAACTCGGAGTCTTCCAAGATTCCACTGCTGAAATCTTCTTCGGATCCACTGAAATACCATCACCAGTCACAACATGCCCCAAGAATTCTACCTTGTCCAAGAAAAACTTACATTTGGACAACTTCCCATACAACTTCTCCTTCCTCAGCACATCCAACACAATCCTCAAATGCTCCTCATGCTCCTCCGGTGTCCTCGAGTATATGAGTATGTCGTCGATGAACACCACCACGAACTTGTCAAGGTACTGGTGGAACACCTTGTTCATCAAGTTCATAAATACCGCCGGTGCATTAGTCAAACCAAATGGCATCACCATAAACTCGAACTGACCATACCGAGTTCTAAAAGCAGTCTTCGGTATGTCCTCCGGCTTTACCTTCACCTGATGGTAGCCTGATTTCAAATCTATCTTAGAAAACACCTTCGCACCACTCAACTGATCAAACAGATCATCAATCCGTGGCAAAGGATACTTATTCTTGATAGTGAGATTATTCAAAGCCCTGTAATCAATGCACATGCGCACCGATCCATCCTTCTTCGGTACAAACAATATCGGGGCTCCCCATGGTGAAGAACTCGATCTGATAAACCCCTTATCCTGCAATTCGTCCACCTGTTTCTTCAACTCGACCAGCTCGCTGTTGTTTACTCTATAGACATGTTGCGAAATTGGTTCTGCACCTGGCACCAAGTCTATAGAAAATTCAATATCTCGATCTGGTGGCAATCCTGGCAATTCCTCAGGAAACACATCCAAGAATTCTGCTATCAACGGATGTGGCAACTCCTTGTCTTCTACCATAGCTCCACAAATAATGCCTTCGTCCTGCTCCGCAGCTCCTCTAGTAAACTCGAACTCTGGCTCTCCTGGCGGACCAAACAAAACTCTACCTCCTCTACAGTCTATGCTAGCACGGTGCCTACTCAACCAATCCATCCCAAGTACAATGTCATAGCTTGGAAGTGGCATTACAAGTAGACACGCACTCAACTCCCGGCCTCCCAGAGTAACTCTCCGATCCTTGCAAATATCATTAACCAGGATAATGCCTCCCCCGGTCATGATCTTGCAAGTCCTAAGCAAAGACTCAGCTACCAAATCATGCTTCAGAGCAAAAGAAACAGATACAAAACTATGGGAAGCACCACTATCAAACAAAGCTAAAGCTGGAATGGAATCAAGAAGAATAGAACCTGCGATGACATCTCCTGTGGGTTCCTCCTCTTCGACGGTCATAGCAAACGCTCGTCCCTGCCGAGCACCTCCCTGCTGTTGATGCTGGACAAAACGCTGCTGCTGTGTCGGAAGCGGTCCCCTCGGCTGTGCTGCAGGTGGTCTCGTCTGTGTCCTCGGAGCTGGAGCTGCTCCTTGAACTGCACGACGAGGACACTCCCTCGATTGATGCCCTTCAGTACCACAATACAAACAAACTCCTAGCCTCCTCCTGCAAACTTCTCAGATGTGGCCGGGCTTCTTACAGAAGTTGCATGGGGCCTGCTGTAACTGCCTCTGCTGCTGAGGTGCCTGGTGAAAAGGCGCTCTAGCTGGAGTCTGGTTCTGCTGTGGCTGCTGGAAAGGTCTGGACTGGAAATGAGGACGTTTGGCAGATACTGCACTGCCGTTGGCCCCCAGAAAAGAATCACGGTCTCTCTTGGTCTTCAAACCCAGATCCCGCTCAACCTTGCGTGCCTCCGCAAGTATCTCCGAGTATGTCTCATAAAAAGACGAAATAAGGATCAATATAGCACATGATGTAAGACATCAAGGAAAGGACAGTTTAAGGGTTCAAGTATCAATGTTAAAGGAGAATAGTTGAATCAAAAGAATTTTCCTAGATGTGATTGAGTATCTCAGCCTATATCCTATTGCAGGCTCGCAGTAGTACAACTAAGTTATCGCACTACCACGACATCACATACTTGTGAAGCTAGACCTGCATGGGCCACCAACAAAAATGTGTCACGACCCGCACCCGGGGTAAGGGTACTAGTCGGAAACAACGCCCAGCCTACGCCGCAGAATCGGCGGTAGAACGCTGTCTAGAAAGTCTATCTAATATAATGAACCACCAAAAGATAGTGTACTCAATCACAGAACTAAGATAGAATGAACACGGATCAGATAAGAATAGAATAGTCATCAACTCATGAGTTTAAAATAATACATCAATGAGTCTGAAGAGTAACAAAAATAAGCTGGAGACAAATCCAGTACAAAAGAATACTATCATACTACAAGCTACACTCCAGGGTCAACTGTCTCAGTTGGGATAAGTCCCTCTTGAGCCAGGGTCTCCGAATCTAAACCCACAACATCCTGGGGTCCATAATAGGTAGGGTACTCCTCAGTGTCATCTGAAAAAATATATCCAGTCAGGAAAGGAGCAGAGTACATCTCTAACAGCAGTTCTAATCCATGATAAAAACTATGTAACAGTAAATAGCTGTGGATAAACAAGATGCACAAAATAGATACAAGAGATATATAGAAAATAAGGAAATACTGGAAAGAAATACAATAATGAACAATATGCCAATGAAACAATAATACTAATGACTAAGTGTGTGAGTACTAGCTTAACATGTGATCGGCTTGGGCAAGATACAATACGGCCTGGCTAATCATACGTGCGGTGCATGATCAACACTATTCGCTTACCAATACTTTATTCAATAGGGATTTGATCACATATCTATACTAATACTCCCCACCCCCAACTGGTATAATAGATCCAACCACGGTATGCTATGGCACTAGATTCCCCAAGAAGATAGCTAGTCTCCCCGAGAATCGGTGTCTGTACATGTACAAGATAACCAATAAAATAATACTTGCACCATATACACCATATACCAAGGAATAACATCTCAAGACGAGATCCGGATATACCAATCCGTGTAACCATAGTATCGAGAGAAACATGTAAATCTACACTAGATACAACGAACATAGAGGATATCATAAATGAGAAACTATCAGAGAATGTACTCGCCTGAAATCCAAAGAACAGTCTCACAGATGTCTGACTCGGTGCCTCGAAGACCTAGATATGGAATACCACATTAAAATAAGGTCCCGGAAAGAGAACAAGTCAAACTAGTCAACTCCTAGGTCAATAAATAAATTCTAAGTCAAAAGTCAACTATGGTCAACTCTAAAGTCAACTAAAGTCAAACCAAGGTCAACCTCACAAGAAATCTATATAAATAATATAGAAATAAAATACAACAATTTAGGAATAAAAATTAGATCCCAAATCATACTCACACAAAGTATACTACTAATACAAATAATATATACCCTAAAATAATATATATACAAACCAATATGTATACAAATAACATAATATATTATTACAAATATTATACAAAACACATATATATACACATATATATATATACAATAATAATATATAAAATATAATTTAAAACTGTCAAAGCGTCACTGAAAACAGTGAACAAAACAAGATAAAATAAAAACAGGTTTAATAGTGACAGTCTTGACTGTCACTGAAAATTCGTCGCAGAAACTCCATATACAAAACCGCTGCTGTCACAGTTTGCTGACAGTTTCAAACTGTCACAAAAAACGTCGCTGAAAGGTTGCCGCTCAAAACTGCCGCAGCATTAATGACAGATCTGTCATTAATGCTGACCACTGTACAGCGGCTGCTGTTCAGACCAAATAATGACAGTTTCACTGTCATAGAAACCACTGTCACCAAAACAAATAAAAATATAAAAATATATATATATATATATATATATATATATATATATATATATATATATATATATATATATATATATATGCAATAATAATCACAATACATATATATAAATAAATAATTATATACTTATATATATATGCACATATAAACTTATAATTAAATACCAATAGTTACAACACATGCACATATTAATGTTCATATTTTACATGGCTAGAAGCACACCTAAAATATATACATTAATATACAAATAATTACATAATAATTATAAATAATATAATTACACAATTAAACACATAAATATATTTTATAAAACATTTATGTATAATTTATACTATTAACATAAGTACATATATAATTACATGCAAGAAAGCTACATATTATATTTGTACATCATATTAGCACACACAAAAATATATAGATCTATGCTACAATAATTACTATAATAAATACACAAAATAAATATATAATATCTATATATATTTACTAATTATAATTGAAGAATTTAAACCATACATAATTAGATCTATTCAAAAATTTACACAATTGGAGAGTATCACACCGTATCCCACTAGATCTAGGATACGCATGTGACACGAGTCCAACACACAACCAATTGCACCCCGAAGGATACAAATAAATCACAAATAATATTTATGAATAAATCAAAGTGTCAAAAGTAGATCTATGTGTCCGTGTCAAAATACGACATGTTCAAAGCCCCGTGTCGGAGGAAAAACCCCCAAAATGACACGTATCACCAAATAGTTGGGATACGAACCACATGTACCAAATTATGGACACGACACTAGCCCCAAACACATAAGCTCATGTCCAATTGATCTATAGGATCAATTGATACACACAACAAAATGTAAATTCGAAATTCCAACAAAATTAACACAAAAAGCACCATAACTTTCTCCATGGGTCTCCTATGAACACAAAACAAAGTCCTATGGGTAGTACATACATATAGGTTGATTTTACATGATTAAATCTCAGATTTAGAAGCTATTTAAATGGGAAAATCTGAATTATACCTGTTGGGAGATGGATTCTCAATGAAACCTCCAATTGAGAAGAACTTGCTTCCAAATTGTAGATCCTTGCTCCTCTTTGTAGATCCTTACTTCCTTCTTCTAGATCCTTGCTTCCTCCTTCTCTAATGGTGAATTGGGAAGAATTTGGAATGAATTTGGTAGAGAATTGGAATGGGAATGGAGAAAATTTGGGAGTGAAAAATTCTAGATCTAGATTTGGAATGAGAATGAGAGGAGAGAAAAAATTTCCCCCTCTTTTAATAGGCCGGCCTTGCCCCTCTCCCAAGCAATTGTAAAATGTCCAATGTACCCCTTGGGGCCTCTCATGAAGAAATAATTAAGGAAGGAAGCTTCTAGTCTAATCACTTAATTAATTTAATCCATCTCCTTAACTATGGGCTTTATAAATGGGCCAAATCTAACTATTTAATTCATGTTGGTCCATGGATCCAAACTACACTAGTTGGGTCCACTAAAATAAGTCCAAAATAATTAAATAACATCCAACAACAATTAAATAATACAACAAAAATTATTTACCATGCACAATATTTATTTAAATAGGAAATTACTAAAATACCCTTTTTCCTAAAATGTGGTAGTGACAAGTTACATGCACGGTTGCTTGCTCGGACGCATGCTTCCTGGAGCCATGCGGTCAGGTACCCATGCGGCTCGGTGCCCATGCGGCAGGTTGCCATGCGGCAAGGTGCTCATGCGGCTCGGTGCCCATGCGGCCAGGAGCGCATGCAGCTCGGTGCCCATGCGGCTTGTGGAGAATCTGACGTGGAAGGGACAACACCTGCTTCCGGCGTTTGGCGGCGCTGTCTGGCTTGTGCAGTACTCGTGTCAGGCGGCGCGAGGGCTGCTTTCGGCGTTTGGCGACGTTGTTTGTCTCATGCAGTGCAACGTGACTTGCGGTACCGACGGTTCTGACACCCGGATTTGGGGGCTCTGGTCGGTCAGCGCTTATGCGGCCTGGAGTTTCTTCATGCCGCATAGGTGTTGTTTTCTTTTATTTATATAGAGGACCTCCTCTTTCATTTGAGGAGAGAGAACACAGATGGAAAACCGAGAACACCAGATCATATGCGACCCAAAGTGTCTCCCTCTCACATGGTATTTTCGAGTGTTTTCGAATGTGACTTTGAGCGTTCCAGAAGTTCCTTTGTGAACTTGCTGGTTCTTGGGGGCAGATCGTCTGTACGGCGAATTTTGCTTTGAGCAACGATGGTTTTGACCACCCCAGCAAGGAGTTTTTCTTTAGTTTTTTCTTTGCTTCGTTCTTTCTCATTGTAGCGTCTGCGAACGTAAAGAGAAGAACGTTTTACTTGTTGCTTGTTGTAATCTTCATTTTCTTCGGAGCCAGTTTGTAATCTGTTCTTGGTTCGTGCTTCGTTGGAATTGAGAAATATCATATGAGGAACTCTTGTGTGAATCTCTGATCTCGACGACAACTTGGATTTCCTGTAGAGAGTGGACATTCGGATCTCGCTTGCAACTCTGCTATGGCCCGTATTCTACCATCTTTGATCCGTCTAGGGACTAACAAAAGATGGATATTTTCGTCCAAAAAAATAAGTCAAACGAATTATAAAAACAATGTAGGATATATTTTGAATATAAATAAATAAAGTGAAAATATGAGTCAATTTTTATATTTTTTTTGTTGGTGGCCCCGGGTCTCGTGAATGCGACGGCACCAAACTTTTGATTAAATGCCAATCGTTGCCTTCTTAGTACGGCAGCGAAATATGGCAGGGGTTGGATTCCGTGGCTCTCTTTTCTTTTTTCTTTCCTTGACTGAAGGCTTTAAATTTTCTTAGTAAATGTACAATGCGTACACACTTTAATTAGTTCTTCAGTATTCTTTTGGTTGGACTTTTTCTTTATGATAATTTACGCACTCTCTCACTCTTCTCATGTGAAGGAAGGTCTTATTTCTTTTTAAGTCACAAAATTTTCCTCATATTCCGTGACTTTGTCTACTTTCTCCCTTTGGTTTCAACTTTCAAAGCGACAAAAGGCACTCCTAACGGTCGTATTGTACTTTGACCAGCAAGATGTGCCAGTTTCTTGGAGGTTGGTAGCCAAGTAGAATTTTTTTTAAGATTCATTGGCAATTTGATAGTTGCATAGTGATAGATTAGTCAACTTTGGTCTTTTTAAAATATAAGTTTGGAAAAAGTAGATACTAAAATATATTTTTTTAGATACTCAACAATACGTACAAAATTTTGTACACACTGCGTTGTTTATCATTTGTGTTCACTATCCTACATCTCTTACGCAGTTTGATTCTAAAACTGTCCACATAGCCAGAAAAGTTATACCTCTTCTCACTGTCCCACACCTCTTCCGTAGTTTAATACTAATAAAATTGGTGCTCTCTTTTTAACAACTTTTTAGCAGTAGAAAATATAATGATTTTCGATACAAGCCTTCTTAAGTTAATTATATTTCGACGAAGCTCCTAGAACTGTAGTCTTTTTAACAGAAGCCTTTTGTGTTAATTATTTGAACACATAACATCCTTTAGTTTTTGTGCTCCACCAAAAGTAAAGTACGTAAAATATAAATTGACGCCAAACTTAGAAAAAGAAGAGGACCAGGAAACAACAAGATGCTAACTACAATAATACTATTTATGCTAACTTTATTCTAAACTATTAAATTGGGCACAAAGCCATCAAAGTTGTGCCGCTGATGAACTTTTACACGCACAAATTATGCATGCTTGTACTCTAACCCATGGGAGAAATGAAGAAGAAATAAATAGTAATCTACTAGCAAGCTCCAAATTTGGAAAACAAAGAATTCAGATGAACCATCATAACTTATAGAGTTCACCTTGAAAAGAAACTAAATGTGGTATTCACAATCATACATATGGTTTAGAGAGAATATATTAAGAATTCCCAAATTTTAAACATGGTGTTCCATGATACAAATTGTACAAGTACTATTCCTCCAAGATACATAGATACATAGAGCAGAAAATCATCGGCAGAAAACTGAAAATGTATCAGATTATTCCGTCACCACCAACAAATGACCTTTGTAATAATGACTATAGTTGCACCTCACAGAATAATGGTTGAGTCAAGAGCATTGAATTAGTAAATACAATGGTATTGCAGCAATTTACACTGTCACATTGTTAGACACCTGTGGAAAGGAAGCAAATTGTTGCTACCTTTCTGGATTTACACAAATATCTAATGGGCACTCAATCCATGAGCTTGTATCGTTTCTCTTGCACGCCGGTCACGCCCATTTGAATCTCGATTATAGTATGTAGTGGTACCTACACAAGCATAAAAAATCAGCCAGTTCCCTAGTCTGGCGAGAAAGAGTATCGAAAGGTTTAACGACTTACCTCAATATGAGGAATTTCTTTCAGAGGCCTATCTGCAAAATATGCATACAGTGCTCTCAGCACAGCCTATGATGCATTAAGCTTGTAGTCAGTAACTGCTATACTGAGAAAACAATAATATGCACTATCAAGAAAAGATAATTCACATAAAGACCTGATGGGATATGACTACAACTGGTGCACGCTGTCGCTCTAGCTCGATAATCACAGGTTCTAATCTGTACGAGGAACGATGAAACTTTCATTCAACAAATGTGTTATGCTTTGGAGAAAAAACCAAGTCATAGATGCATGTAACAGAACAATCGAAATTCTAACCTTTGAATGACATCAAGATATGATTCTCCACGAGGATACCTATAACTAAGCTTGTCTTTCTTGCGAGATCTGCAAAAGAGGCCAAACAGGGTAGCATGTTGGTTATAAGGACAAGTTGCACTACTCATAATGTAATAATACTATTTATGAAGGAAAACTGCAAGCACATATAAATAAGAAAGCTTCTTTAAGTGCATCATGTCTTCTCCTTAAGCTTCTTTAAGTGCATCATGTCTTCTCCTTGGAACAATGGAAACCATAATATAGGTAGATATAAACACTTTTATCTTTTGGTAGAACATAATACCTAGCAGTGAGCATAACAAAAACAAGGAGAACCACCTAGCTTATACAAGTTTATTAGAAAGAAAGAAAAAAACATGCTGGCACCAATTATCCAGAGCTGTTAAGAAAAATTAAAGTACTCCATGCCTCAGTAAATAAACCTCCAGCAAAAGAGAGAATCTAAAACTTGCCTCGTTCTCCTCTCATTCTCATCCCAAATCTTGTGGCGAGCGAAGTTGCTGGACTCTCTCTCTCTCTCTCTCTCTCTCTCTCTCTCTCTCTCTCTCACACACACACACACACACACACACACACACACACAAAACCCTGGCACGGGCTGGTTTGCCGCATTTACAATGGCAGCCACCTTTGTTGCCGGACATCGAGTGGAGAGACGAGAGAAGAAATAGGGGGAGATAAGAGGAGAGAGTACACTAGGCCAAACCTACATACACCTTTGTTGCCGGACATCGAGTGGAGAGACGAGAGAAGGAATAGGAGATAAGAGGAGAGAGTACGCAAGGTCAAACCTACATATAGGTTATAGCCTTATTAGATTGTTGATATAAGAACATGGCCAATGGGTAATGGGCTATTGTTTTCTGAATTTAATCCAAACTCAAAGCAACCCGGTATTTACCATATTGACCAATATCTAGGCATTATAAAAAATTGGTTTCACCTGGCATGTCAACATTTACCATAACAACATAAATATAGTTGGGTCATATCAATGTTGTCAAATCCTACATGTTGGCCAACATTTGAAACCGTGCTAAAATCAAGGCATAATCCATCATGTTAACAATGAAATATTTTCATGAAGGCATAATTCATGTTGACAAGCTGGAAGATTTGTGTTACAACAGAATATCAATGCATCTATGGTGGAATCCTTTCCAAAGGAAGTAAGCATATATTGTTGAGATTCATGGAGGAGTAATTTACAAAACAATTAAGATCTATGAATTGTATAGTTAGTTGTAAATAATAATGCCTTCCCTGAGGATAAGGAAATAAACTCAAAGATATAAACAAATCCATTGATGAACATTGCCAGTAAATAATATTTCAGATACTAATAGTGCATAAAGACAAGAAAGATATAAAGAGAAGGAAGATTTGTTCAGTTCCAACTTCAGCCAACTTAACTATGCTAGTAGACATGTGAAGGCATGCTTTTGAAAGTATTAGAACAAGATTCAATAGAAATCATATAGCTTTCAAGATATTAAAACTTCAGTGGCTCCAAATTTTGCTTAACATATGGTTATGCAATAATTGGTATTGACATCTTCTATGCATACTCGTATTCTTCAGGCATGTTCCTCTTTATCTCTTCGTATGACATTCCATCACATACACCGGCATTAATCTCATCGAGAGCACGCCATTGTATCTACAAGAATAAGAAGTAGCACAAGTTAGACATCGTTCTAACATTAAAGCGGCGAAAAGATATCTCAGTATTTCGTTAAAACAAACATAATCGGGAACCAATTGAACCGACCTTTGGGAATCCAAAAATTGGACTTGCAGTTATTATTGTTCTCTGAAGAGTACTTGTCCATATCTGAACCATGTAAGAGTAAGGAACCAGTTACGAGGAGTTTCAAAAATGCATATAGTAGTTGAAACTAAAGTTAGAATATTTCAAAGAGTATGATAGAGAATCCCTGGTAATATTTACCTATAAATAGCTTATAGAATAACCTTCTCCCTTCAATTAGCTATAATTGTTAATCAAACTTGTCATAATTTATTTTCGGTATCTCACCTTCTTGGATGACGAAGGTCGTAGCTCATTTAAGTTATCTCACATTGGCGATGAATATATATATATATATATATATATATATATATATATATATATATATATCAATTATTGTTTTAGTTTTAGCAGAACATAGTTTAAGTAAAAATATATTTTGCTTTTGGCCCCATCTAGTTGAATTTTCTAACTCTACCTGTGTGTGTGACAGCCTATGACATTGTTAATAAGGATTGCCACAACTTAACTGCATGGGACTCAATTGACATTGGGTTAATCTTATCAGAGCGTATTTGATCTTCTAGATTTTCTATCATGGTTGAAGCACAACCCAGAGGGTTCATCAGAAGTAATAATAGGGGGCTAAAACAAGGGGATCCCTTGTCTCCTTACTTATCTGCTAAGAATATGTCTACTTTGTTGGATATAGAAGTGGCTGCAGGTAGGCTGACTCCATTGCAGACAAAGTTAAATCTAAGATATCACACTTGTTGTATGCAGATAATGTCCTAGTTTTTACAAAGACTGATGTGGAGTGAATGGTAGCCACAAAAGAATGCTTTGCTAGGATGGAAGAGAGATTAGGATTGACTATGAATGCTATGGAGAGCAAAGTGTTCTTTAGCAAATACTGCAAGAATAAACAAATTATCAGGTAGCTACGGGGCATGGTAGAAGGTATCCTTTCTGTTTACATATCTGGAGTGCCACTCTCCAACAAAACTATTGATGCACATGGTGGGACTAAGTTGGTGGAAGCTTGCAGGAAGAGAATGGAAGGATTGAGATCTAAACTGATGTTTTATGCTGGGAGGATTGAACTCATTATGTATGTAATTAGCAATATAGCTATCTATGGCTTCAAGTGTTTCTGCTTCCCAAGACTATTATTAGCAAAATACACGTAATATTCTCTCTCTGTGTGTGTGTGTGTGTGTGTGTGTGTGTGTGTGTTTGGGGGGGGGGGGGGGGGGGGGGGTGGAACATTAAGTCAGTTGAGAGGACATTGCAAAACAAGAGGAGGGTGTCTTGGGACTAAGGAATCTCAATGATTTGATGACAGGGCTTCAGATTAAAAGAGCATGGCAGTCACCAAGGTGGGGATGTGAAGTGAGTGGGTGAGAAACAAGTACTTGAAAGACAAGAGCTTTTGGGTAGTACAGGATGAATAACAATGCTTCTCTGACCTGGAATGGTATTCTTAGAATGAGAGCGCATCTGCTAGCAGTTGTTACCAGTCATTGTTAATGGGAACACTACTATGGCTTGATCCTTGGCTAGCACAGCGAAGGCTAATTGAGGGTATGGTTGGCAGGCATCATCTCAACGTACATGCAATTATTCAAAATGGAACTTGGTATCCTACTGCAACTAAGATCACTACACCTATGCAGGATGGAATTACGACTCCTATGATCATAATATGTACAAGGATTATTGGAATTGGACTCTCACTGGCAATGGCGAGTTCTCTTTCCAGTCTGCATATAACTTGGCTAGGGGGATTAATATTGCAGTCATTGGCACGATTTTCTCTGCGTTTCTGGCTATTATGGTAAAGTGTCCTATTGCACATTCAGAGCATTTAGAGGCAGGCTACAAACAAAATCTAGGCTTGCTCAGCATAGAACTACTGGGGGTATTCAGTATTTTTTGTGTAAGGCAGGGGATAGTCCTTGAATCATCTTTTCTTTAAGGGAATTTTTATAGGCACTATATATTTTACTGGGGCTAGCCCAAATTTTTAGGACTGTCGGAATTTTTTGACAGTCCTAAAAATAGGTAGGACTGTTTTGACAGTCCTACTAATAGTTAGGACTGTCACAATTTCCTATAGTCCTAAAATCTTTAGTTCTGTCAAAAAATTTGACAGTCTTCCAATAGGTACGACTGTCAAAATTTTGACAGTCCTACATTTTTAGGACTGTAGGAAATTGTGACAGTCCTTCTTATTGGAAGGACTGTCGAAAATGGTTACAGTCCCAAAAAAATTCTTTTGGCTAGCCCCAGCAAAATATGTAGTGCCTATAGAAAAAGCCTTACTTTAATTGTGGCTACACTATGGAAATTTGGGTCCCTATAGCTCGGTCTTCGCAAATAGCATCAATTAATCATCTGTTGGATAGTATTAAGGAGTTACAGGGTAAGAGCACTAAGGGTATTCTTGAATACAGTTCGGATAGACCTGATGTCAATGCCCCTATCTGGCATATTTGGCAACAGAGGAACAAAAGAATATTCAATAAGGAGTTTGTCAAGCCTCAAGGTCCCTTAAAGATGATAATTAAGGATGCTCAGATATTTAATGCAGACGTGCATAAAGAAGAATCGAAAACAGAATAGATCTGATATTCTTTGTACATTTTGGGGTACCCCAAAGGAGTAGCCTAATTAATAAAATTACTAACATTTTCATATATATATATATATATATATATATATATATATATATATATATATATATATATAGGCGTGTCCGAGGTGCATCTCGCAGCAAGGCGTACCAGCTGCCTCTCGCAGCTCACTAGGTGAGGCATCTCCAGACGCGCTTTGCAGAAAGGCGCCAACAAGAAAAAACGCATCTTATGTTTTTTAATAACAAAAAACTTTGAAGGCAGTGAAGTAACCATTTCCACGATTGTCAATGTTGGTACAATTGAACTAGAAAAACTAAAATTTATTAAAAGTGTGGTAGGGAGATCATAGATGGTACTAAAATTTGTGTTCCTTTCATTTTGTTACTTCTATTAGAGAACATAAATTCTTGTTCGTTCTGTTGACTATTATTGTTCTTCTTCTAGTTCACTTGGTTATGTTTTAACATATTTTTATCGGTTTTAATATGTTATTTGGTTTTATTTTACTTATTTATTTATGTATTTATGTATTTTTTTACTATTTTTTATTTTTGTGCCTCGCTTTGCTTAGATGCTCACCTTAAGCGCGCCTTGTGCCTCGGACGATATGGACCATTTGTGCTTCGAGTGCGTCTTGCCACTTTGACTACCGTGTATATAGCTAGGTGTTCAGTTGCAGACTTGCCCACAATTTAAGAAAATGCAGTCTATTTCTTCCCATCCTATAATGACAAATATTTTAGAAACATTTGAGTGAGCCCTACCCGACAATTGAGGGGGGGTTTCCTTATTCTAAGGAGCGATGCCAAGATGTACCCGACCCATATCAAAAAAAGAGGGTCAAGGTATCCTGCTGGCAAGTTGAGAGCGACTGGCGAGTCACACCCAGACAACTGAGGGGGGCTGCCTTTGCTGCTTTGTTGCTCCTAGCCTTGTTGCCTTATTGCTTTGTTGCTAGTAGGTGTTACTATTGGTGTCTTTGTGTCTTGTTGCAAGGCACATCGATTGACCGAAATGAACTATATCTACTTATTCCCTAATCACTTACTTAAAGAATGCGCCATCAAGGAAATACTTGACCAAAAAGAACTCATTCTAGAAGACAATAAAAAGAAAACTAGGTAGTTGTACATTCCACCAGCATAACAATGCAGAGGCTCCCTAGTAACTATTCATCCAAAAATGGCAATCCATACCGTGCGTCTCTAATGCACGTGTGTTAATTTTCATTAGTTTGGAAATCTAAAACCTATCGATCTAATTGTCTCATTTGTTCTATTGTTAACAAATTGTTAAAGTGTGTAACTCACTTCATGAATACGTTAAAAACTTCCAAATTGCGTGAAATTAAAACTATACATGCTTCAGATAAAGGATATCGCCGTACATAGTATAGATATTCATTTTTTATGCATATCATAGAGTGGAAGACATTGTCCGCATTTTGATATCATCTAAGTATGTATCCTAAAAATTTTCCAAAAGCATCTTTCTTGCGAAATTTATTAAACCCACGGAAATTAGGAATCTTGAGGAAACACCTCTTCAGATTTTATTCTCTTTTTCTCGTAGACATTTCTTCTTACTTGCATTAGATAATAATGGTCGTAAATGAAGGAAAACTTATTGGTTCCTGTTAAAGGATCAAAATTCAAATAATCACTTGACTAAGAGCCAATAACATGAAAAAAGGAAATGTCAATTACATAATTCACTGCAATACTGACATTCCATGTGTATATATACCTTGATTTAAACTAGGGTTGGCTAACCTAATAATATGCTATTACTTTTCCTATTTAAGTCATTTTTTTCCTTTGAGGAAGGGTTTAAAACTTCCCTTCAATCCATCATATCGCTGGAATAATATCAATATTTAACCTTTAAACATCACCAAAAATTTGGAATCTTGGTGTAAGGGCAAGGACTTTAACATGGTATTAGAGCAAGCTAGATTCCAGTCACCTCTAGCGTGCATTTTAAACGGATTTTATAAAAACATTACACTGTTGCATGAATCCAGTTCTCAGCCCAAAAATGTGGCTTCAACATGTGGGGGCGTGTTGGAATAATATAAATATTAACCCTTAAGCCTCAGCACAATTTGGAGCTTTGGTGTAGAGGCACGTACTTAAACAAAAATTAAGCGAATGCAATGGCCTTACTTAAGAGGATCTTATTTTCATTTTATTACTTGAGCTTCTTACAGTACTAACAATGAGTATATGAAGAAACTTCTTAAGTTTAAAAAAAATGTTCTGATTATGTAATTTGAATAATTTGTGCGCATAGTATCTGTAATGTGTGTGAAAAAATGATAAGGACCAAAGAAGATAGAAATGGGCATGAAATATGACAATATTTAGAAAACCAGCATTCCATATGCTTGAGATGTCAAGTAATGCTTGACCAAATTTAAATCCAACTCAAATAATGCAGCAATTAATAAAATATGCTGAGATTCTTACAGAAGCAGTCCTCTCCGATTTTAGTCGCTTCTCAACAAAGTTGGCAAGCTTTTTTGCATAAATTTCCCCGGATCCACTGTCAAAAACAAACTAACTCGATATTATTTGTATGCCTACCTTAACGCTTGTTTAGATCAGAGGCTGTTCTACATTAATTGTTGAGGAATGTTTATTATTGGCTGACATTGAATTTAACAAGGATGCACACAATATGTGTCAATCCTGACCAAAGAAACAGCAAAAAGAACTAAATCGTACATAGCTTTGCACCAAAAGAATAAAACAACAAACTACACTGTAAGTAGACAAACACTACCCTCGACTCATAAAATATCAATGATGAGTCAAAGTACAACTAATAATAATCTTCCAATCCCAATCTTTGAGAAACCTCAAGGCAGGTACTCTGCAAATGAAGTACCACCAATGTTTTCTTTTAACAGACTATTGTAAAATAAAAATAAAATAAAATTATTTTCTCCATTTGGAAAATGATTATTTAGCAGGTGAAGTTCAGGAATGTCCTATAATTAGGCTCGACCTTCAACTTCACCTGTATCTTGGCATCTCTCTCAACTCTACCACATTTTTTAAGTATTTACAGCAGATTCTTCGATGATATGAGAAAATGTTTTACTGTATTGGTCACGAATCCAGATGCTCATCTCATGTTGGTTCACACAAGTAACCCAGGAAGAACTCAAACTAATCTTACTGAAATCCAAGTTCAATGGGCTCCTGCAAGGTGATATTAGAAACTCAAGGCAAGTCTCTTAGAATAAAATTCTAGGATTTCAGCAAGAAATCTAGTGGTAAACAAAATGAGACACTGCAATTACTATTATCATTGAAACACTCTACACGGAAATTGGGGGGTATCTACTCCAATTATGCACACGGTAATTAACATCTATCATAAGTTTTTTCTAAGTTAAAAAACCATATGTAGATCCTTTTTCATTTCTCTAAATTTCAGCTATTTTAATAAATAAAATGGGTTTCAATATACATCTCCTGGGGCATAAAAGTTCAACACCAAAATTATTCATTAAAATTCAACTTTCTTTTTTAATATTGCTTAAATTACTCTCTCCCAGAATGTTAAGGAATGGCTCATAAGCCTGATATCTCGATAGTTATACAACTGTGTATATCTCCCTTGTTTCATGTATTGGTCTATATATTACTTCTTCACTCATCGAGCACTTCTCTAGTCATTAAAGTTTGGTGAATAAATTAGTTAGTCACACTAATAACCTCCCTTAAACATTTCCAAACCTCAATAGCAATATCTTCATATCTTACATGTTTTCATTTTCTTAAAGCATTCATATCTTCATAATTCTAATTTTACAACATAGTAATATGCCCCATCCTAACTACTTGTTCTGTTTGTGTGCACGCATACACGCTTGTATACATATGGTGGTTTTCTAAACCTAAAACCTTGGATTATAGACTTCCTCCACCACGAAGAAGACTTCATCTCTATGAAAATCCTTCAGGTCAGTTAATATGGAAAGATATTGTAGGATTAGATAGCCTTGCACTCCTTTACATTCATTGGCCTGTCATGCAGATGAATGCAATTCACTATATCAAAATCTTATACAACAACAACAAAGCCTTTATCACAAATTTCTGGAGTATAGCAAAATCCCGTCTTACTTATTCATCTAGAGTACTTTTCTAGCCAGAGAAGCTGGAGGATGTTCCTTGGTTGCACGAGCTTAAATTACATAACCAAAAAATTACATCCACTTACCTCCTAGGTTGCATTAGAGTTTAAAAGCCCTCTCTTGGTCATGGTCCCTTGTCAAGGAATTTGGCATGAGCAGACAGGATAATGTCAGGTTGACAGCCAGTCATAAAAAAATTGTCAAAAATATTTTATGGAGCTCCCTTTTCAGTAGAGAAACCCAATTCTGATGGGTGAAGGCTCGCATGACTGATGACGAGGATCAGATATTGGCTTCAGTATTAACTTGTATAAAAGAAAACCTCGGGTGATAATGATAATATGAAGCTACGCATATCAAATTTCACATACTAAATGAAAAAGAGATGGATAACTCAATAACCATGATATAAATGCTTAAATAGATTAACACGACAATCACATAAGATGACATTCTAGTGATAATAGCCACTATCTCACTATGTACAAATCCTCGAATGGATAAATATATACTGAACATTTTACTTTATGTACTGCTAAAAGGGCATTCAAGTGCCACAAAGCTCCCGCTTATGCAGGGTCTGGGAAGGTTGTATGCAGCCTTATCCCAATTTATATACGGAGAGGATGTTTCCTAGACTCGAACCAGCATCCTCCAAGATGAAAGCAACAAGCCTTAACGTCTCGCCAAGTGATGACTTTATGGACTGCTCAATCAACAAAAAACTTCTACTTCAACCCTTAACACTAGTTGAATTATTCAAGAAATATCCTTTTCATTCAAACCGGCTGTCACAGTTAACAGTTCTTCACTGAAAATTGCAGGATATTCAAGAGGCTCTCAGATTTTTGGCATAAATGAGAAAGAAATATATAGCAATTGTAATATGAAAATTACATATTGGGCAGTTTTAAGAGAAGCTAATAGCATTTATATTAAGTTACGAAGGTATCTGCAGAACGCAATTCTAAAACTAGTATGCTAGATAAAGTAAAGTAGCTCAAGACGAGATAAACCTCAAAACAGTGTCACCCCCAATTCTTCCCCTAACATTATCACGACTCTCACCATGCCGAGTAAGTAGAATAGGACGAGGTGTTAGATGAGTATTCACCTGCATGATAGAGCACAAGTACCAATAAAATTTCAGGCGATAAGATCATTTGATACAACATATCAAGATAGAATGATGTTACATTTAAACCTATATTGGTGACTTTGTATACAAGGAATTAGCTTTTCTATAGTAAAATAAAATTTGCAGGTTACAACAAAAAAGACAGGACCGACAGGTGAACAGCTCACTGCCAAGGAGGTTTGTAAGGCTTGTGTAGGCTGCTTTCTAACGACTCATAGAGTACACAAAATTTAGAATCATGTTAATTGTACACAAGAAATAACAATGAAAGGCCAAGGATCTGTATAAAGGCTGTGATAATAGGCTGCCAAAGAGGGGGATATACAACACCATAACCATTCTAATGCATAATTAATGGTTAAATGTTTGGTTCCATGGAGTAACAAAGTTTGGCAGCTCAAATAAAGGTTACATATTCATAATGACATAGGCCTATCAAGCTTGACTTGGTGAATGAAAAACCATTTACTAAATGCAATTTTGCATCCCATAAACGTTTTACCCCAGAGGGGTCGAGATATATGCAGCCTTACCCCTATATATAGAGAGAGGCTGTTTCCACTACTCAAGGATGCAAGAAACAAATCCACCGTTGTGCCGAGAGTGATCTTGTATTGCTAGGATCCATGAGGGGTAAAATCTTTGGTTCTATCAATATTGATGCTTTCCAACAAAATCAAAATGTTCTCCATAAGATTCAATTAAGTTCTCCTATGGTTACTCATTTTGGTTTAATTAGAACAAAGCTAATCTATATATTGGACACTATAATCTCTTATTGGACATTCATTCATTTTGGATATAATATTATCATTATGTTAAGTACTCCTTTTTTATGATATGACATTGCCACTCCATTCCGTTATACCTTAAAGTTGTCATCCTTCAAGATGCAAACTGCAAGGTTTAAGTAGTTGCCCTCTCATGTTTCAGAAAACGACGACTATTACAGTAATGTTACTTGTAAATATCTACCTCCTTAAAACAAACAAGATATTTCAGCCAAACTATTGTTTTTTACTCAGTTGTTCAAGAAGATTTTTAACAATGCAATAACAGAAATGCAATGGTATTTTCAAAATATTCAATGATGAAGTCAGTAAAGGGCAAGAAAAACTTGTCATACCGGCATATAGAATTACGGTAACAATGAGAGTTCATTTATGATATTGATGGATGTAATTTTTTCTAGCAAATATCAAATAAACAAACAGAACTAAAAATTATGGCCTGTCAGATAAGTACCAAAAAGAAGACGATCCGACCAGGAAGATATCCGCTGATGTTGTTAACCTGAATTTTAGGAACAAATTATCCATGTATCATAATTAAGGAAAGAGAAGGAATAATATCAAACGAACAATTGCAATTGAAAGAAAATTAGCAAAGCACTTATAGCAGTCAACTAGGGAGAATCAGAAGCAGGTCTCGTAACAAAGTTGTTAAAAATAAAACAAGCATATTAGTCATTATCACAATTGACCTCATCATAATATATTGAGGAATCATAGACAAATTGATCATCTCCGATTATCTTTCTTAGGTTAATTTTAAAAGAACTTTGAAGGGCGAAACTGGGCTCATCAAATTGAACAAAGTTCAACAATGATTGAGAAAGAAAACATACCCAGAAATACTAGCAATTGTTCTACAGACACGAGCAAACTCAAGATTTACTGTGGTGAATACTGAGTGTATGAATGATTGGGCAAGAAGGATTTATTTTAATGGCCACATGGCAATGGAACAGGGCTTGCCACTAATGAATGTGCTTGAGGTAGTCTCCATGAATGTTGAATTAACAAAGTGTTGAAAAGGGGATTATTGTCCTCAGATGTTTAATCAACTCCTTAATTTGATTGATCTGACATAATTGGAGATATAAGGAAACTAAAGTCGAGAACAATGAATTACAATTTCCAGTTTGGAATGTCAAGATGCAAAAGCTAACAATTATCTGAACGGGAGCTTTTATTTCAAAATTAGAGCCTAGAGTTGTTTCTACGAAAAAGGAGTGAAACTAAATCAACACCTAAATGGGACATCAATACTTCAAAACGAACTAACCTTCCTTTTGTTCTTATAGGACATGCATTTTTGTTAAAGCTTAAGTTCCTGGAACCATTCAATGATACAACAAGGGTTTATGGACTTTAGGTGATACATGGTCTATACAGTAACAATAAAACCCTTATCCTATATTTTTTTGGTCGGCTATTTAAATCCATTTCTTCCATCAGTTTTTTACGGGTCATAATCATGTGTAACACTAACAAAAAACATCAGTTTTGCTCCGATCTCCCGCAGGTAATCAGCCGTCCCCGCTAGACGCGAATTACCGCGCCAGCGCTCCCGCGAGACAATCTTTCCCATCTGGACGTGATGTCGCACGAGCATAAGCCGCGCCCGTGCAAAGCCATGATCCGAACATGCGGTAAAATGTCTAAGCCACAGAGTCGCACAGATAGTCCGAATGCAGCGGAATAAAAACGTACAGGCGATTGGTAACAAGTTCACAGAGTCGTCAATAGCGGAAGCATTGAATAACACAAGTATATAAGTAAAACAAACTCTTTATTGATATTGAACAAGTGTTACAAGCGACGCTAGGCCGAGATTTCAAGTCGCTCAAGCATCTCTCTCTGAAACAGTAAAAGCGTGCCAAGTGGCTACATTTGTGGAATGATACATAGGCGATGTTCCAACATTATGTCTTGTATATGTGCTTCAGTTCCGGACGCAACGCTCCAAGGCTCCAGAGTGAACTCCGGGCCTTAGCGCGCACGAAGGGGGCATCCGCACCGAACTAGGTTCTCCCTCACCCTGCAAGCAATCTGGTGGGTTATCAGTACATGAATGCACTGGTGGGGAGGCTTCTCGCCCACTCGACAAATCCAAACACGCTATATAGGTTCCGTGCACCATCTATTAAGTTATCTTTCTAATCTTACCTTAGGATCAGTTTCATGGCATAATGAAAAGCCTAACTCGTGGGGCAGTGCGTCGTGCGATATAAACACGGCAAAACTTACCAACTTACCATTCGTCATTCCTTGTCCAAGGAAAACCAAGTTAAATCAAACACGAGCATATATAATGAAATCCAGGAGTAATTGCATAAACAAACACAAGTGTCATGAGCGAGATTCTGTTTTAGGAGCACGAGTTATACGGGTTATCCAGAAGTGTTGCAGAATATGTTCAAATATGTACAAGTGTGTTATACTCATATCCGTTCAGATAATTCCGATTACTGGATGCGATACAATGACTCGCACGCGGATTGTCGCTATGCGAGGATGACTTATCTATATGAACATGAGTCGCTGGCATAGTCATAAAGGACGGGTTATAGTCATTGACGAGAATGGAATGCAACCAAAGTACATGATGCGCTACAAGTCATCCCGTTCAGCACTTGAGACTATCAATCTTAGAGCGAGAATGGCGCAGCGTAAGGCGCACACTGTCACGCCCCAATCTCCCGCAAGCTCAATAGTCCCCGCTGAACGTGAATCACCACGTTACAGCTCTCCCGCAGGACAATCGTTCTCATCGGGACGTGATGCCGTACGAGCAACTGGAGTTGCGCTCGTACAAGACGATGTTGTCAAACACCAAAGTTATCATCGAAACGACCAAGTTGCAACGAAAGTCAAGTATTGTGTACCAAGCACACATCAGAGTAATACGCAACGAAGCTCTCGATAGGGTCCAAATGAAATGCCACAATTCGATTGCCTCAAAGGCAATGAAATACTCTTGCTCTTTCTCTAGCCCACAAAGGTACTTACAGTTCATACATCATGTCCCGTATATCCAAGCAGCGCCACTACACCTGCGTACCTGAAATAATGCCCACAAACGTGGGTCAGTACACAGCCGTACTGGTGAGCGGGGTAACCCACTCGTCTAAGCAGACACTAAGTAAAATAGTGAATGCAAACAGTTAAATGGTGATCTTTCTAGTTGAATCCTAGATTCATTTCATGGCATAGGGATGACATGTTAAGAAAAGTTGTAAAGCATGCAAGCATTCAACTCAATCCAATCGACAAGCAATGAATAACCAACTCGAAGGAAACTAGCATGCAACCCGTCCTACTCAAGCCCAAGCAACACGAGAAACTATCGAACCATTCCCAAGCCTCAATATCCATCCTCAAACCAAACCTTACAATCCAATCTCGATATGCACACTCTTACCGAGGCAAGGTGGCCGCGCCTACACGAAGCCAAACCAACAAAAGAAAAGCAAGCCAACACTTATCTATTTGAAGTCACTGGCCAAGCCATAAAGGACATTGATCGGACTAATCAATAGGCAGTCCTACCCGATCCAGCACTTGATAGCTAACCCGCTTGGTCGTATCGAACTACCGGCACCGCGCCCAAGGCGCGTTACCCATTGTCTCCTCCATGGCCGAACGGTCCCGGTGCCCCGGAGCCTATCCCGTTCGAGGAAACGAAACCCTGTGCAACACAGGTTGTCCGTGACATGCAGACACCAAGTAGGTATGACGAGAGAATCGAACATTCTCGTCCCACCAAGCGATCCAAGACTCGTTCAACCAAATAACCAACCAAAATATCCAACCAAAGATCCATAACCAAGATATCCAACTAAGATATCCAATAACCATTCTCCAACATATAGCCCAAGGCACCAAATCTCAAGTTATCCCATAGGCACAATGTCGCTTCTCAACACAGTGTTTCAAATTGGGTGCAACACCCCACGCTCAGAACAATCCCGTGGCACAATGCCGCAACAGTGGCACAATGCCCTCGCCGATGCAGTTGTTCGGTTTCGAACCACAACTGCACGCTTTGCTTGACAAAGCGCCCAAGTGATACTCGTGTACGGATGCACGCTCGCTCGCCCGAATTCCCGATATTTCCAATGCCTCAATGTATCACCAACTGTCCAAGCGTAGTCCCAATCATTCAACCAACTGCCCCAAGATAATCCAACTCTAGCTCCAACTATCCAACGTGAAAACCAATTCAAGCCACAACCCTATCCAAGCAAACGACATACACTCTATGCACGCCACAGTGTAGTGATTTCCAAGTTCCAGTCCAAGTGTTCAAGCATTTACGTGTATTCCATATTGTTAGGCATGAAGGAGTAGAGGAGAAGAGACAGAGCTCACTCACAATATTTGATTCCGTTAAGCATCCCGTCCTGCCGATACGGTCGATCCCTTGAACCCGTGGTTCGATGCAAAGCGTGATCTACTCAACTGGTATGACCGTGCGAGCAGGCCGTGCTCTCCAAATCATCCGACCGATCGGACTAAGGAAGACGGCATTATCGCTCCAATCCAGCTATCTCAGTAATGCTCTGAACGAACACATGATTCACATCGAACTCCGCTAGCCATCTGCACATGAAACCAACTCAATTAATACTTCTTCCCAAAATCCAACAAATCAAATGTAACCAGCTATTGTTTTATTCAATCCGACTCAGCGTAACGCACCATGCGGTTGCGGGGCTTTACACACACGACATCCTGCTTGTACATGAAAAAGATTGTTACATGAGTTCCATCCGGATCGGATCGGCCCCGGTGCCCCGGAGACCGTCCGTGGAACGAGATTCGAGAATCTCCCTTGTTTCCAAGTTGTCCACGACATGCAAGTATTGGTCTTCCAGATTCACAACTTGACATGATAATCCTTGATTCTTGTTCTGAACGAGCATTGCTCCACGAGCTGTGATTCTTGCTTTACTTGACATGATTTTCGTTCAGAGTTAAACTTGACTCGATGCATTCCCTGGTTCGGGGACTGCCTTGGCGACCTAACGGTCCCGGATACTTGCAGGTTTATATTGCACAGAAGAACTATTTGATAATCTTCTGGCTAACTAGATGCATGCACGATACGGATAGTGTTACTTGATTGTGGCATAAATTATGTGACAAGCATTGAAACGAGGCAACGAGTACAAACTACAGTGTAAACAGGCAAGCATGCATTTATATGAAAACATAAGCATTTATGTTAGCACGGGTCTAAGGGTAAAGCGAGGAGTGAAACCGTACAAGGACATATCGAGCGACATAATCTAGGGGTGTGCAGTATAAGCAAGTGAAGCAATGCATTACGGAGAGCATATAACGATTCTACTCGAGACATAGGGGAGTCCACTTGCACAAGGCAAATGCAGCATGTGAGGGTCCATTTATAAGCAAAGTTTTATTTCCAAGTTCTAACACAAGCAATACAAGATGGGATTATTCCCTTAGCTAGGTGTGTTGTATTCTTTATTAGCATGCAGGGGGTGATTCACCTAGCGACTAGCATGTATCGTCCATATTTTAAGTGTGCTGACTAAGCAAAGACAAGTTCATCGTAGCCACCCACCTTAGCGATGATTTGCCTCGGTCGAGCGATACTCCGAGCGAGCCTTTGAAAGTCTAAGTCTGAATGAACTCCTGAAGGGCCAAGTCTGGAAATCCTTTGCCTTAAACGAGTCATCTCGCTGAGCAAAGCGGGTCTGGTGGTTGCACTTGCGCCGTTTGAATCGGTTGTCCACTTGAACGGAACGGATCATTACATTATACACCACTCAAAAAAAATCTCGTCCTCGAGACTTCCTGAGCGCAAACCGTTCTATCGCACTATCGAATCTATCTCAAGCATAGCAATCGGTACCACTAGATTCGTTCGAACACAATTTCCTACTCGTTCCTTATACCGTGTCGCGTGTATGTTGGATTTGTCTCGTTGAATGACTCTATCATTCGATCCAAGCACTAACTTGGTCTCAACTGCGCCTTAGCGCGGAACATATATCTCTTAACGCGAGGTACGTTATAATCTATTTGAATAGCAATCTAAGGCTGAGGCAAACTTATCCAAGCCGATATACTTGTCCATACGGATCTAACATATATTCACTTGCACTAGCACTAGCATTCGAGATCAGCATATCGCGAGTCTGGATCGTGCACATATTCAAAGCGTCCTTCAAATATATGCATGTCAACCAACTTAGCGATAGCGAAGTCTTTGCACTCGAGTTCAACATATCATTGAGTATTGGATCGTGCACACGTTCAAGGAGTCCCTCAAACATATACATTCAACCAAATTTAGCGATAGTGAATTCGGACAAGCTACTTGCGAAAATCTCAAGGGTTCTCGTCTTATGAATCACAATGATACCTCCAACAGGGTCAATAAATTCTAAGTCATTTCCATTCCAACCAAGAATCAAGCATTGCACTACCGTTAAGCACGATATATCCGATCAACCGACTAGCGTCCATCAGTTCGGGTCAAACATAATGTCACGCCCCGATCTCCCGCATGCTAATCGGCCTTCCCCGCTAGGCAAGAATCATCGCGCCAGCGCTCCCGTGGGACGATCGCTTCGGCCCATCTGGGCGTGATGCCGCACGAGCGTGAGCCGCGCCCGTACAAGGCCATGGTTCATTGGTTGGCGGTAAGAG
The DNA here is from genome assembly GCA_036927795.1 of Iris macrosiphon. Lineage (NCBI taxonomy): Eukaryota > Viridiplantae > Streptophyta > Magnoliopsida > Asparagales > Iridaceae > Iris > Iris macrosiphon. The sequence continues at coordinate 4,398,465 of JAYESA010000018.1, read as the reverse complement.
ATCTAAGTCGCAGAGTCGCACAGATTGTCCGAGTGCAGCGAAATTATAAACGCATAGGTAATTTGGTAACAAGTTCACTGAGTCGACAATAGCGGAAGCATTGAATAACGCAAGTATAGAAGTAAAACAAACTCTTTATTGATTTTGAACAAGTGTTACAGGCGGCGTATAGCCGAGATTACAAGTCGCTCAAGCCTCTCTCTGAAACAGTAAAAGCGTGTCAAGTGGCTACATTTGTGGAATGATGTACATGCGATGTTCCAACATTATGTCTTGTATATGTGCTTCAATTCCGGAGGCAACGCTCCAAGGCTCCAGAGTGAACTCCACGCCTTAGCACGCACGAAGGAAGCATCTGCACCGAACGAGGTTCTCCCACACCCTGCAAACAATCTGGTGGATTATCAGTACATGAATGCACTGGTGGGGAGACTACTATCCCGCTCGACAAATCCAAACACGTTCAATAGGTTCCGTGCACCAACTATTATGTTGTCTTTTTAGTTGCCTTAGGATCAGTTTCATGGCAAAGATTGAAAAGTCTAAATCGTGTGGCAGTGCGCCGTGCGATATAAGAGGAAACACGACGAGACTTACCAACTTACCATTTGTCCTTCCCTGTCCAAGGCAAACCAAGTTAATTCAAGCACGAGCACATTTATTATGAATTTAGGGCAATAACATATGCAAACACTGTGTTGTGAACGAGACTATATTTCGGATGCACGAGTTACTCAGATATTCAGGTGTGTTGCATAAGAGGTTCAAGTGCTCCATATGTACAAGTGTGTTATGATTGTTCAGGTGTTCAGTTATTCTCGATGCATGCAATGCAATGACTCGCGCGCGGATTGCCGCTAAGCGATGATGACTTATCTATATGAACATGAGTCGCTGGCATAGCCATAAGGAACCTAGTCCGTGACGAGGATGGAATGCAACGAAAGCACAAAAGACGCTACAAACCATCCCGTCCAAGCACAAGAGGACTACACACGAAGTTCCATCCGGATCGGATCGACCCTAGTGCCCCGGTGGCCGTCCGTGGAACTGTACCTCGTTTCCAAGTTGTCCGCGACATGCAATTATTGGGTCTTCCAACTTCACGAGTACACGAGATGCACGAGATACTTGAATCTTGATTCCTGCTCTGAACGAGTATTGCTCCACGAGCTGTGTTTCTTGATTTGCTTGACATGATTCTCGTTCAGTATTCAACTTGCCTTGATGCATTTCCTTGGTTCGGGGACTGCCTTGGTGACCCAACGGTCCCGGATACTTTCAGGTTCATACTTACACGGAACGACTATTTGATAGTCTTCTGAGGAGAACTAGATGAATGTATGACATGCGCAGTATTACACGATCGAGGCATAGTTTATTGCAACAAGCATTGAAACAAGGCAATAAATAAAAGTTAACATATAAGCAGGCAAACATTGCATTCATGTCACCCTCACATTTTTATCCAAGGGTAGTTTGGTAATTGTCAATAGGTATTAATTATTTTAGAATTTATTATAATTAATACTTAGGCATGGCATGGCATGATTTATTTATTTATTGTATTATTATTTGTTGCTAGTGTAGATGTATTTTGGACTTGTGTAGTGGACCTAACCATTTAATTAGAAAGCATGAACAAACTTTTAGACTAGTCTAAGTTGAGCCCATGAATTAGGCACATAGATTAGGAGACTTGATTAATTAGTGAAACCATTAGACTAGAACCTTCCCTCCCTAATTAATTTCTTCATGAGAGGCCCCAAGGGGTATTTGTGTCATTTCACATGGCATGAGGAGTGTATATAGGCCGGCCCCTCCTTGGAGGAGAGAGAATCATTCATTTCAATTCCCATTTCCAAATTTCTAGATCTACAATTTCCCTCTCCAAATTTCCTCCATTCCCTCACCAATTCTCTACCAATCACCTTCTAATTTCATCATTGAAGTTGCTACACCAAGGATCTACAAGAAGGAAGCAAGGAAGAGGAGGCCAAGATCTACAAGAAGAGGAGCTACTTGTCAATTGAAAACTTCATTGAGAATCCATCTCCCAATAGGTACAATTCTGTTTTTCCCTTCTAATAGACTCTAGATCTGAGATTTTACCATGAGAAACCAACCCACATGCATAGGCTACCCATAGGATTTGATTTCGGGTCAATTGGAGACCTACGGTGGAAGTTATGACCAATTTTGTGCCAATTTTGGGAAAATTCCGAGATTGGCACATGTAGTGCTTGTCAATTGATCTAATAGATCTAATTGACACTTGATTGTTTGTTTGTGACTAGTGTCGTGTCCATAATTGGATACGTGTAGGCCGTATCTCGTCAATTTGACGAAACGGGTTGATTTTGGGGGGGTTTCTCCGACATGGGCCTTGTGCATATCACATTGTGACACGGACACGTAGACACCCTAATTACTATACGTATTGTTCATAATTTAGGTATTAGACTTGTACGTGTCCTCCGGGATACGTTTGGTTGTGTGTTGGGGCCGTATCGCAAGCGTATCATAGAGAAAGTGTGATACGGGTTCGATGCGCTCCATGTGTGTGTTTTGGCTCATTTTACTATACATGCATATGTATTTATATATGTAAATACTATCTATGTATTATATAGAGTATGTAATAGTGTAGTTGGGTTTATGTGTTTATGTGTTTATGTGTGTCTATATGTATATAATAGAGTATCTAGATAAATCTATATGTGTATGTATATATATAGATTGGTGTATATGGTTATGTATATATTAATATCTATAGGTATATATATATATGGGCTTATATGATTTCAGGTGATATATATATATATATATATATATATATCATAGTTTAAAGTATCGGCCGATACCGATCCGATACGGCCGATACCGATACAGTTTGGCATGTCCCGATCCGATACCGACCGATACCCGATACTGACCGATACCGACATTAAAGGTCTCTTTTCCAGTCAATTCGGCAAAAAAATTTGAATTAAAAAGACCAATTACAAAGGATGTAAAAGCATAATAAGGTTGTAAAAACATATAAAAGAGGAAAACTTATCTATCGCATATAAATCAATCGACAAGGATGACTACTATTTCATTCAATATCAAAAATACTAAGAAACAATACTAAAAATACTTTAAATTATGCATAAATGTATAAAATATATTCTCTAAAATGTTAATAATTTACTAATAGTTGTTTGCTTTTCGATACCAAAAAATCCGATACTCTGATCCGAAACGGCCGATACTACCGATACCGCCGATCCCGATACTCATAGGAATGGTCCGATACCGATACCGATTCCGATACTTTGAACCTTGATATATATATATATATATATATTTGGTTATGTTCATATACATAGTTGTGGATATGTGTAGGTGTCTGTGAGTTTGTGGTTATAGGTGTTAAGTGTTGCCGTTCGAACGATATTCTATTTCATACACTAACCAGCTGGGTAATCACGTATAGGTATTCGGGTTTGCACAAAACTTACAAATTCTAGCACGAGTCTATTCCCACAAAGCCTAACAAAGGTCGGCACAAAGGCCTTCGCATCACAATTTCGTACAAGCAATCATATCATTCACATGCACTTTTGAAAGTATTTAGACTTATTGTATAGAATATCTCATCGGGTCAACAAGAGAGAGTGTATGCACATAACCCACGAAGAGAGAGTGTATTCACATAACCTACGAACGAGCTTTCGAAACTGAAAAAATCGATACGAAGTCCAAAGACGTAAAGCCATGCTCTGATACCAATATGTCACGTCCCGATCTCCCGCAGGTAATTGGTCGTCCCCGCTAGGCGCGAATCACCGCACCAGCGTTCCCGCTGGACAATCTTTCCCATCTGGACGTGATGTCGCACGAGCGTAAGCCGCGCCCGTGCAAGACCATGATCCGAACAAGCGGTAAAATGTCTAAGGCACAGAGTCGCACAGATAGTCCGAGTGCAGCGGAATAAGAAACGTATAGGCGATTGGTAACAAGTTCACAGAGTCGTCAATAGCGGAAGCATTGAATAACACAAGTATATAAGTAAAACAAACTCTTTATTGATATTGAACAAGTGTTACATGCGGCGCTAGGCCGAGATTTTAAGTCGCTCAAGCCTCTCTCTGAAACAGTAAAAGCGTGCCAAGTGGCTACATTTATGGAATGATACATAGACGATGTTCCAACATTATGTCTTATATATGTGCTTCAGTTCCGGACGCATCGCTCCAAGGCTCCAGAGTGAACTCCACGCCTTAGCATGCACGAAGGGGGCATCCGCACCGAACGAGGTTCTCCCGCATCCTACAAGCAATCTGGTGGGTTATCGGTACATGAATGCACTGGTGGGGAGGCTTCTCACCCGCTCGACAAATCCAAACACGTTATATAGATTCCGTGCACCATCTATTAAGTTATCTTTCTAATCTTGCCTTAGGATCAGTTTCATGGCATAATGAAAAGCCTAACTCGTGGTGCAGTGCGCCGTGCGATATAAGATTAACACGGCGAGACTTACCAACTTACCATTCGTCCTTCTCTGTCCAAGGAAAACCAAGTTAAATCAAGCACGAGCATATATAATGAAATCCAGGAGTAATTGCATAAGCAAACACAAGTGTCGTGAGCGAAATTCTGTTTTAGGAGTACGAGTTATACGAGTTATCCAGAAGTGTTGCAGAATATGTTCAATTGTTCAAATATGTACAAGTGTGTTATACTCATATCCATTCAGATGATTCCGATTACTGGATGCGATGCAATGACTCGCACGCAGATTTTCGCTAAACGAGGATGACTTATCTATATGAACAGGAGTCGCTGGCATAGCCATAAAGGACGGATAATAGTTCATTGACGAGGATGGAATACAACGAAAGTACATGGTGCGCTACAAGTCATCCCGTCCAGTACTTGAGACTATCAATCTTAGAGCGAGAATGGCGCAGCGTAAGGCGCACACGCCATCCTGCTTGTACATGAAAAAGATTGTTACATGAGTTCCATCCGGATCGGATCGGTCCCGGTGCCTCAGAGACCGTCCGTGGAAAGAGATTCGAGAATCTTTCTTGTTTCCAAGTTGTCAACGACATGCAAGTCTTGGTCTTCCAGATTCACAACTTGACATGATAATCCTTGATTCTTGTTCTGAGCGAGCATTGCTCCACGAGCTGTGATTCTTGCTTTACTTGACATAATTTTCGTTCAGAGTTAAACTTGACTTGATACATTCCCCTGGTTCGGGGACTGCCTTGGCGACCTAACGGTCCTGAATACTTGCAGGTTTATATTGCACAGAAGAACTATTTGATAGTCTTATGGCTAACTAGATGCATGCACGATACGGATAGTGTTACTTGATTGTGGCATAAATTATGTGACAAGCATTGAAACGAGGCAACGAGTACAAACTACAGTGTAAGCAGGCAAGCATGCATTTATATGAAAACATAAGCATTTATGTTAGCACAGGTCTAAGGGTAAAGCGAGGAATGAAACCGTACAGGGACATATCGAGCGACATAATCTAGGGGCGTGCAGTGTAAGCAAGTGAAGCAATGCACTACGGAGAGCATATAACGATTCTACTCGAGGCATAACGGAGTCCACTTGCACAAGGCAAAGGCAGCATGCGAGGGTCCATTTATAAGCAAAGTTTTATTTCCAAGTTCTAACGCAAGCAATACAAGATGGGATTATTCCCTTAGCAATGTGCGCTATATTCTTTATTTGCATGCAGGGGGTGATTCACCTAGCGACTAGCATGTATCGTCCATATTTTAAGTGTGCTAGCTAAGCAAAGACAAGTTCATCGTAGCCACCCACCTTAGTGATGATTCGCCTCGGTCGAGCGATACTCCGAGCGAGCCTTTGAAAGTCTAAGTCTAAACTCCTGAAGGACCAAGTCTGAAAATCATTTGCCTTAAACGAGTCATCTCGCTGAGCAAAGCGGGTCGGGTCTTTGCACTTGCGCCGTTTGAATCGATTGTCCGCTTGAACGAAACGGGTCGTTACATTATACCCTTACTCATAACAACTCCAACTACATCAGTCCTAATTGTGCATGTATTACTTTACATTCAGAAACCAGCTAAGACAATTTTATCTCATCTTGTCTCCAATTGCCGGCAACTCCAACTTTCCATGGATACACTCTTTCTTATCTTATGTTTTAAAGTATTGGCAGTAATCCATCTTAGCATTCTCATTTCAGTTTTCTCATTTTGCAAAAATGTTTTTAAATGTCCAACACTCAAATCCATAAAACATCGCTGGTCTTGTACACAAATTATCCTTTCAACTTCAATGTTATTTTGCAATCACATAGCACTCCATTACAAGCATCATCTTTTAATTCTATGAACAACATCATTCTTAATCTCTCCATGATAAATAATTGATTCCAAATATTGAGGGGGAAAAAACTATTACCAATAAATATTTCTTGTCCATCAACATGCACTCCTCCCTCATATGGGCTATACTAATGATAACATTCAAAATTAACCAAAAAGATAAATTTTCATCCATATCTGAGGCAAGGTTAGGAATTAGTCCATCAACGAACAAGAAACCGGCATAAGAATTGGGAAAACGAACGATTGTCTCTGCTTAATGGGATTAAACCCCTCTTTATAGAAGTAAAAGGATAACAAAAGAGAAGAGGAAGTGTTAGGACTTCAGTGGGTCAATTCTTAAATGAAATTTCACAAGTTACAACCCTCTTGATATTATTATTTTTCCTACTTTATGGACCCTCAAGCACCACTTGAATGAGGAATTAATTAGTAATTTATGGGATAAGGAACTAAGAAAATTTCCTAATTCCTGAATTCCTCAATCATACACTGAATTCATATCAACAATCTAGGAACAAGAAATTATAAGTTAATTTATTAATTTCACCTTCAACCATGATTTTGAGAATTAGCCAAAAGTAGTAATTGGAAAGGAATTAGCCAAGTATATAGAAATTAGTAAAAAGTACAAATGGTGAGGAACTATGAAGCTCTGACCAAATCAAGGAATCATAATTCCTGGGTGTGCCAAGATGGTTCTTAGTAGAAATTAGACCTTAATTTCTTGATTGTTCACACTAATTCCTCTAATCAAATGGTATCTTAGATTTTTGTATTCCCCGCATTACTCAATCTATTGTATTTAGTACAAGATTTGTGAAATCAATCATATTGTTCCATCACCAAGAAGGCCATCTCCCTCGTTGTCATTGGGTATAATCATTTTGACAATCGCAGTGGTTATCCAGTCTTTGTGTACGACCACTTCTCCCTCAAAATTCCTTGCCGTTTCTCAACCACTTAAGAGTCTAGCATGTTTTGGTACTTAATTCAATGATCTATACAGCAATGCTAGATAAATATATATCAGGATGATTCCATAAATTAAAAATATGTAGTTAGATTTTGCTAGAACAATATAATAACTCACGAGATACTCAGTCCTCCCAAAATCAGTGTGGAAATTTTATATTAAATATAAAAAAGAATTTATCATCTTCCCTTAATTGTAACAAATTTGGATTTTTGAACTTTAAGAACAGGAAAAAGAAGACAATTTGAAATCTGAAAAAAAAAAAGAGCTTTCAAGAGTACACAGTCTGGAACAGTGTAGTCAACGGAGCTTTCAAGACAATTCTTAAGACGCACCTAAGACGCGCCTAGGCGCGCCTTTTCCGAGCACCTTGGAATAGCTAAGGCGCGCCTTGAAAATCTTGTAAAAAAAAAACATGTTTAGACTGTTCTTTGAACTGTTGTACTGTTTTTAGGCTGTTTTTTGAACTGTTGTACTTTTTTTTTACTGTTTTCTCTCTCACTCAATTCAAAGTGATTGCAACCTAGACATGAGGAAATTTGAAGCACACATGTTTATCAATGTAGAAATCCGATGTGAATATATATATATATATATATATATATATATATATATATATATATATTATTTCTGCTCCTCATGTCGCTCGGGTGCGCGCCTTAAGTGCGCCTTGCACCTCGGACGATTTGGACCTTTTGCGCCTCGAGTGCGCCTTGCGCCTTTGACTACCTTGTCTGGAATAGCTAGAAAATAAATGTTATACTTACTTGTATTTGTCCACCATGACCACTGACCATGTCGATCATTTTGATGTAAGAACCCTCTTCAACTGGCTCATAAACCTTTTAAAGAATACACTTTGATGTAAAACTAAGAAGCACCACAAACCATTTGTCCAAACAGCTAAAAGATTATTATGGTGTCATACCTTTTCATAATTGGCTAAGCGTGACTTAAAATCCTGCAGTCCAGCTTCAAAATCTGACCTGCAGCATCAACTATTTTGCTCATTACTTACTAATACAAATTAACCAGGACAAGAAGTATAAAAGTATGGCCGGAAACTCACTCTTCAGCGTAGTCAGGACTTTGTTGAATTTTTAATCGTATATTTCTTTCAATTATGCGTTCATCATTACATAAAGTCTCCAAAAATATGATCTGCAAAGTAGATAGGTACATTAAGTACCAGAAAGAACTTTTCATCTGCATAAAATCCAGTTAAAGAAAAACTGAACAAGCATGCCCCTGCACCCCCAACCCACACACACATACGCACAAACTCACAAACAGCAAAGATTATGGTCGTTGCCATTATGGTCGCAGCTGACCAGCTACCTGGGGGAGAAAGGTCCCACTTCACACTTCCCAAGATAGTAAAATATTAAATGCAGCTGGCAAGATTCGATAAGTCGACCTCTGTTAGAAGAGGGAGTGGGCTTAACCAACGGCACCAACCCTTGGGGGCAATAGAGAGAGAGAGAGAGAGTGGCGATCCGTTAAGGAAGGTGATTATTCACAATTGGATTAGTTCCAAGTGAAAAACAATGGATAGGATTAATTCACTTTTATGTAACTACTAAACAATAATTGGTTCCATCTTGTACTGACTTCTCTCGGGTCCCTCCCTCTCAATCTCCTCCCAATCGTCCCTCCCTCTCTTGCATCCCTCCCGTTTGATTCCTCTAGATCTCCTGATCTGCATCCCTCCCTCTCGATCTTCTGACTTGTGCCCCTCTTATATTCCCTATCTATCCTTCGAGGAAGCTTCAAGGTTTTAATGACGGCCAAAGACATCCTTCATTATAAATTCCAGGTTTGCTTTGTTCAGTTTCTACATTAAATTAAATGTTTAGCTGCTTTGAAGTAATTGTTACAAGGAATGCCAAAAAGTGTGGATAAGCATGGAGCGAGGTATGAGACTGTGGTGCAGATGTTCAGATTGATTGGCACTGACATGGATGGGCGCACAATGATTGGTGTTTCTGCAAGCTTGTGCTGGTGTGTGCAGAGAATGTTGGGATCGAAAAAATGGTAATTCTTATATTGTCTGCAGGGAGTACGAGTTATACTTATTTACTCAAACAACAAAAGGAATACCAGATCCGTTTTAAAAAATAGAAGTAAAAGCAGAAACATATTCCCTACTTATTTATCAACAATTGAAGATACTTAACTTTGTCTACTGGAAGGAGAGCCACAAGATTTTTTATTTTTTTTTACTGCCAACTAGAAATCCAATATCTGATGCATTTTACAAATTCAGCCTGAAAACAGTCTGACAGCTTTGGTTTAAACATCATTATCGTCGTCATCATCCAATCATTCTCCTATGAGAATGGGATCAGTATGGAGCATAAGAAAACTCCATCTAAGATTTGACAGTTTTATGAATCATTGTCGACCTGACGTGTTACGTCAACCCCTCTATGTTGGTGCAAAATTCCAAGCCAAAGTAGCTATGAGCATGATGGGTTATGCCATAAAACCTAGTGGCTAGTTGGTAGGTAGGTAGACCTACTTTTTATATTGCAATTTAAGCTCATGCAACTAAGGTGCACAATCCAAGTTATCTTAAACTATAAAGAATCTAGACAAAGAGGTAATATAATACAATTTGGTATTGAGAATTGCATTCAACTGACACATTATGCCAAAGAATGAAGGAATTACAATCCCAAACCTTGGTGTATAAGGAGTTTAATCCAAACCTTAACCTTGCACTTATTTGCCTATCTCCAAAAGCTACTTCTTCGGGAAAAAAAAATTAAAAAGATACATGACCGATGAATTTTAGTCAGTGTTACAGATTTCGCTAGGCGGAATCGGTGCGACGGAGGACCACCTAGCGCCTAGACGGCCGCACAGGAATTTTTTTTTTTTAATTTGAAAATTTATTTTTTTCCTAAATTATTTGAATTTTTTTGAAATATTTTTAAATTTGAATTTTTTTGATTTTTTAAAAAAATCTGAAATTTGAATTTTTTTTAATTATTTGAAAAAATGAATTTTTTTTAAACCTGAATTTTAAAAAAAAAATTGAATTTTTTTTAAAATTTCAAATTTCAAAATTTTTTGATTTCCCGCCTAGCCGAACATGGCCGAACATGCCGACTAGAGGGTTTCCGGTGCGGCGGTAGGCCGAACAGCGCCTAGGCGGTACGTCGATTTTTAGAACACGAATTTTAGTCTATGTGAAAAGATCCTGAATATTCTCGAGGATTCATGTTGTTCACGGTGCCCTTGTCAAAGTGTTATTATGTGAGGCCTGCAAGTCTCAGAAGCAAAAAGCAATAGGCATGATAAAGAAATAAACTTAAGTTTGAATTGGAGTTGCAACAACTTGTACATAAGTTATCTCACTTGAATGAGTTATATACTTGCATGAACTTGGACTTCCACAATGCAAGACCAAGCAAATTTGATCCGCAAACTTGCAGCACATTTCGGCATTTAAATAAGGTTTTGAATACATATAAGATGGTGGCCAAGAATTCTTCTGTTACTAACTCCTTGTGAAACTTGCTTTATTAAGAGGTCTGAATGTCCTTGAGAAGGAAAAATAAAGAGTACACATAATATGTCACCCCTATTAGGAGGAAGTTAACCTGACAAATGTTTTGTCAATGGACCAACCAAATTAATGGTGACCGAAGAACTTGTGATTACACCAGTTTTGACAATATTGGGTATTACCCTTGTGAATAGATTGAAGATTCTGATTAAGAGTAGAGGGGAAAAAAATGAAACTCATTGTTGCTGAAGCTAAGCTTAAGGTGAAATGACTGTTATTTCTGCGAAGTTAATTCTGTTTGAGAGTCTATTGTAGTCAAGTACATGAACTAATAGATTTATCATTTATCTAGCATTCTGAATCCATTTGTCCTTGTCTTCCACATTCAGCTTATCTGATATTATTATAATCAATTTGATCGAATTGCCAGTGCTACCGTGAAAGAGTTATGTCAGCACAGAGGGAATTCATTTGTCCTTACCTTCCTCATTCAGCTTATTTGATCGTATTATAATCAATTTGATCGAATTGCTGGTGCTGCCGTGAAAGAGTTATGTCAGTACAGAGGGTTGGTACGAGAAACTACGATGGGCGGACCGGATAGCCAGTGCCAACGGGAAAGAGTTATGCCCGCACAAAGGGTGGTGTTCTGGATGGAGAGAAAGAAATGGAGGATACCGGGTAGTGTGACCGTGGATAATAGGTGCTACCCTGATAGTGGGAGGGGTTCATGAGGGAGTCATGAGATTGCGAGGGTGGGATACAATCGAGAGAGAGGGACCATAGAGATTTAATCATATCAATTGTTTTTACCTAGAATTAACCAATGGTGAATAATTGTCGTGCTTCTCCCATTAATTCTGATGTTGATAATTTTAGTTCTTTGTTACAGTGACTAGGTGCCTGCTCCACCGGACAGTCATGCAGACAAGTCAGTGGCCCTTGCTCCCACAATGGACAAGTGCTCTGCTCGGCATGACTGTTTAACCGACCGGTAAACCTAGGTTGTCAACGGGTCGGTTTGGGTCGGATTTATGTATAATTTGAATCCGGCCTAAAACACTTTTGTGTTCCAAGTTTGTACCTGAAACCCTACCCAAACTAATTCTGATTTGGATTTTAGGATCCGCAAGTGCAATGAAGCAATGTAATGTGACCCTTGGATCTCCTACATATCAAACATTAATTCTGATGTGTTGGAAGGGGGAGGATTACAATCGATACAGAGGGACTCGAGAGATTTAATCATATCCATTGTTTTTACTTAGAATTAATCCAATGGTGAATATTGTCGTGTATATATATAAGCGGCTTTGTCCCATTAATTGTAATATAGATAATTTAAGGTCCATGTTACACTGACTAGGAGTCTGCTCCACCGGACAGCCAGGTAGACAGGTCAGTGGCTCTTGCTGCCACAAGGAACAAGTGCTTTGCTCGGCATGACTAATCAAGCGACTGGTAGATATACGGCTGTCAATAGGTCGGGTTTGGGCTGGATTTATGTACAATCTGGATCCGACTGAAACGCTTTCGGGTTCCAAGTCAATACCAGGAACCCGACTCGAACTACATTCGGGTTTGGATTTTAGGATCCGAATCCGATACAATGTTAAGTTGTGAAAAAATAAAACGACAAAGCAATGTAATATGTGATACTCGGCCCTTGGATCTCCTAGATATCAAACACAATCATTTACCAACTACTCTTAAGTGCAAATGAGAAATATCTATATTTACTTAAACCCGAATCAGAAGCGGGTTTTTTTCAGATTTCACAATTTGTACCCGAATTTGTCCAGAAACCCATTCTGGTTATCAGTTACCATTGACAGACCTAGGTGGACCATTCTAACATATGACTGGTGTGGGAAATTCAGAAATAGCAACTATATATGTCCATTTTGAGTACATATATAATACTCTGGCTCTGACTTGACGAAAGGGGCAATTGGCTCGGCATAAACTTGGGAGACCTACCTGAGGATAAGGAAATGGTTTTTTTCCACCAACCTTGGGAGTCCCTATAACCTTTGTCCCAAACTTGAGGAACCAGGCCCAAGGGCTAGAGGAATTAGTGGGGCTAATCAGGAAGAGGTTTACATTAGCACGGCTCTCCTTCCAAATGAACTATAAAATGTGTCAAAATTTCGTTGTATTCTGCAGCTAAATCCTCCTCTCATCTAGCTGAGAATGAAACCCCCTCAGGGTCTCATCATACATGAAAAGTCCATACTAAACAAGGGTTTTAAAGCTTACACCTCACTAATGTTAGTTAACTCGCCTTGGATACCAATACGATCCTTACCCTGGATCCGGTCTACATCTTCCTTGTTCCGGATGGAAAAAGCGGAGGTGATCTTCTGATAGGGGTCGACGGTCAACCCAGTGTTCCCCATTCGAATCTAACAAGAAAACTCACTCAGCCAAGGCTTTGACGACTTCCTCATAAAAAATCCTCAATCAACCAAGGCCACGGCAACAATAAAATGAATATCAAGTAAGAAATGACGATAATTGTTGGTATATTAGAATATTCTTGGTATATTTGTTGGTATATTAGAATATTCTTGGTATATTTGTTGGGATATTAGAATATTCTACAGGAGGTTTTAATGGAATATTAATGTAAGATGAAGGGTTGTAAGGCTATAAATAGTCAAGAGATTATCAATAAAAAAATATAACAATTACTCCAAAATATTATACATGGTATCAGAGTCCAAACCCTAGCCACCACCTCCCAAACCTTAGCCGCCGTTACCACTACCGCTGCCACACCGCCTGCCACCACAGTTGTCACGCCGCCACCACCGCTGCCGCACCGCTCGCCCGCCACCACTGTCGCCGTCGTCCGCCACCACCACCGCGAAGCCGCGACTCCCGCGGAGTCTTCTGCCGCAGTTCCTGACATCTCCCGCAGGTCGTTCCAGACATTGACATCGAAGACCTATATCTGATGGGGGAGAGACATGATCGGGTCTAGGAGAGGACGAAGAGGGCGAACGTGAATCGTGGGACGGGTGTGAGGTGATCAGAGAAGAGGAAGATCGATGGAGGAGATCATCAAGAAGTTGGACTATGCGAAGGTCGCAACGTTGATAAAGCTGATGAAACTGTCGGCTGGTGAGAGCGCGACACGAACATTAGCGAAGTTGGAGCTTCCATCTATCGATCTGAAGCTTGATGGACCGGCCACCTACCTACCTGAGTTGGTCACAACGGGTGAGGAGAACCCTCACAGGAAAGAACCTGGAGGGTTTCTTGTCATGAGAGAAGACAGAGCCGGATGAGGGCTCGGCAGGACGCGACGAGTTAAAGTCCACTCATATGGTGGTATACATTTGGCTCCTCAATTCTTTAGTCCAGTCGATCGCCGCCACAGTGGATAGCCTTGAGATGGTGAAAGACGTGTGAAAGAAGTTGAGAACCTGCGATGATGTAAAAAATAACTTGAGGGTTTTCCATATCAATGGGGAGATCGATAACACCGTACAGGGAGATAAGACGGTACAGGAGTATGCCATGGAGTTGGAGCGTCTGTGGTTGGATTATGATCACTTCTTAGATCGGACGAACTGCGAGGACCCGAAGTGTAAGGAGAGACAGGTATGTTTGCAGGAGAGGACGATGAAGTTTCATAAGGGTATGACCGCAATGTTTGCTCAGAGGACAGCACTACTTCTAGCCCAACTGAAGATTCCTACACTTGAGGAGGCTATCTCGGCCATGATCCAGGAGCAGACTCGTATCAAGCTACATGCAGGGACATATAGTCCTCCTGAAGTGAAGACAGCACTAGCGGTTGCCAATTCAGGCGGCACGGGACCTAAGGAAGACCCCCGGCAGTGTTACAACTGCTGGAAGGTGGGCCATCTAAGGTATGCTTGCACCAAACCACCCAATGAGGGAGATTCAGGTGGCGGACGTGGACAGATTGAAGGACGTGGACGTGGTCGTGGGGGTCGACGGGGTGGTCGAGGAGGTTATCGGACGAACCTGGTGGTAGCATAAGGCGAGGAGGGAGCTAACAGTGCCTATACTGAGGAGGATCGGGCACTACTGGGCATGCTGGAAGTACTCAAGAGAAAGCAGAGAGCGTCAAGCGATGGAGACAGGAGGAGTGGGACTGAGGAGGCGTCAACCTCAGTTTTCGCCAGAGGCAACGCTATCATGTATGCCTATCCATCAGAAGGTACTGATGACTCACTCGTCCTTACATCTATGTTTTTCCTTAGATCGTCGGACTGGATTGTCGATTCGGGTGCGTCTCGACACGTGATAGGGAATGCTAGTGAGTTCTCTTCCTACACTCACCTAGCATCTGCAGACAACATTCAAACAGCTGATAGAACTTTCCAGCCAGTAGTCGGTAAGGGTACTGTCGATTGTACAAGTTCAGTAAGATTATCCAATGTTTTACATGCTCCTTTTTCAGTCAGTTTTTTGTCCATTAGTTCTATAATCCTCCAACTAAAATTCACTCTTTTTTGATATTCCTAAGGTGATCTTCCAGGAGAAGGAGATTGGATGAATACTTGGGACTGGCACTTGGCATGATGGACTGTGGTACCTGGATCGGGAAGGACTGGATTCGCCATTGGTGTCTGTGGCAGAAAGGGCAGGAATGGGAGGACCAAAGATGAGTGCCGAGGATACATTGATACTCCATCACAGGCGGTTAGGACACTCCTCTTTTGGTATTTTTAGTAGGTTGTATCCATCTATTTATGAGAAGACAAATAAGAAAAAACTAGTATGTGATGCATGTGATTTAGGCAAACTTATTAGGAGCTCATATGTTGGTGCGGGCCATAGGAGCTCTTCTGTTTTTGATATTATACATTCTGATATCTTGATGTCGTACGTCACAACTACTATGAATGGTTACAAGTATTTCGTCTCTTTTATTGATTGTTCCTCTCGTGTCACCTGGCTGTATTTGATGAAGAATAAGAGTGAGGTCTTTACCTGTTTCCAGGACTTTCATAAACATGTCCAGACTCAGTACAGAGCAGTGGTGAAGGTACTAAGGTCTGACAATGGAACAGAGTATACCAACAAAGCACTTGAGGAATACATGTCAGCCCAAGGAATACAGCATCAGACCACTTGTGCATACACACCAGCACAGAATGGAGTGGCAGAAAGAAAGAACAGACACCTTCTGGAGGTGGCAAGGAACATGATGATCTCCATGAATGTCCTACGGTCTGTGGGGACATGCACTGTCGACAGCAGCTCGATTGATCAACAGGATGCCCTCGAAGGTACTGGGATGGAAGTCTGCATGTGAGATATTGAAAGAAAATAATAGTGGGATACTCCCACTAAAAGTGTTTGGCTGCGTATGTTTTGTGAAGGACAACAGACCGTCTGTTGGAAAACTTGACCCCAGAGCAGTCAAATGTGTATTCGTGGGCTATTCTGTCACTACCATATTTTCTAGGAAAGGATATTTTAGTCATTTGATAATTAATTAAATATTGTGCATACTAAAATTTTACTTATTGTATTATTTATTTATTATTAGCATGTTAGATTTATTTTTTTTGACTTGTGTTAGTGGACCAACTAGTTTAGTTTTGACTCATGGACCAACATGTATTAATTATTAGAATTGAGCCCAACTAGAAAGCCCATTGATTAGGAGGATGATTAAATTAATTAAACCATTAGACTAGAAGCTTCCATCCTTAATTAATTTCTTCATGAGAGGCCCCAAGGGGTATTTTAGACTTTACATAGTAGCTTGAGGGAGGGGACAAGTGAGGCCTATATAAAGGGGATGAAAACTTTCTCTCTTCATTTTTCATTCCAAATCTAGATCTAGAAATTCCCTCAACCAAATTTTCACCCAATTATTTCCCAAATCACCATTGGAGGCTATTAGAGCATGGATCTACAAGGAGGAAGCATGGATCTACAAAGAGGAGCAATGATTTACAAGTTGGAGGCCAATTTCACCAATTTTGGAGGTTTCATTGGGAATCAATCTCCCAATAGGTATAATTTAGTTTTTCCCCTTAATTTAGGTTCTAAATCTGAGATTTAACCATGGAAAATCAACCCATATGCATAGACTACCCATAGGTTTTGGTTTTGTGTTCATAGGAGGCCTATTGAGAAAGTTATGGTGCTTTTTGTGTCAATTTTTGGGGAATTCCGAAATTGACATTTGTTGTGTGTGTCAATTGGTCCTATAGATCAATTTGGCATGTGCTTGTGTGTTTGGGGCTAGTGTCGTGTCCAAAATTGGGTACGTGTAGGTCGTATCCCATCAATTTGGTGATACGTGTTAATTTAGATATTTTTCCTCCGACACGGAACTTTGGGCATGTCACATTTTGACACGGACACGTAGATTTATATTTGACTCTTCGTATTGTTCATAAATAATATATATGACTTGTTCGTGTCCTTTGGGATACATTTGGATGTGTGGTGAACTCGTGTCGCATGCGTATCCTAAATCTAGTGGGATACGGGGTGATACGGTCCATGTATGTGCAATTTAATTATAGATCTAATTCTTTTGTGTTCTTATTTCATGGAGAAGTGTAATTATATATATATATATATATATATATATATATATATATATATATATATATATATATATAATATTGTGTATATATATTTATGTAATGTTGTGCCTTAGATCTATGTACCTATGCATATACTATATGTGTATATTTATTATGTAGCTATTTTTCTACATGTAGATATATATTTATAAGTGGTAGTATATGTATATATAATATAGTAGATATATTTATATGTGGTTATATATATAGTTATATTATATATTGTTATGTATTTATATAGTGTATAATTTTATATACGTATACATATATGTATGGTTATATATACATATTAATATGTATGTGTGTGTATGTTACTATGTGGTATTTTATACAATTTACTATGTATAAGTGTATGTATAGTTATATATATAGTTTTATATATATATTGTATAAATATATATTGTGGGTTATATATATGTATTTAAATATATATTGTATAAATATATATTATGGGTTATATATATGTATTTAAATATATATTGTATAAATATATATATTGTGGATTATATGTATTTAAATATATATTATATAAATATATATGGTGGGTTATATATATGTATTTAAATATATATATGGTAATTAATATATATATATAAATATGTTCCTAATTGCTATTTGTATTATACTATATATGTATATATTTAGTTGTAGCACATAATATTATTGAGTAAGTTAGTATATTTTAGTTATCAATGGTTATGAGTATCTTTTATATATTATATATTTTTAGGTATGTATGTACGTATATATGTATTAATAGTTAGTGTGTAGTTGGTAGTTAGTATTTATTCTATTAGTACGTACTAGAGTTATATTGGATTGATATATGTAATTATTGTTGGGTAGTTACTACATATATGAAGTTTTGGCAATTATCTTGATATACCAAGGTAAGTATCAAGATATACCAAGGTACGAGTAGTAGGTATTGGCATAGTAATATGATAGTTGTAAACTAATTATGGGTTGGTATTAAGGTGACTAAAATAAGGTATATAGTATGGTATAAATACTAAATACATGGTATTTTATAGTTATAGTTGGATAGTTAATATATATATACTAGAGTGACATTACCTTGAGATACCAAGGTAAATGCTAAGGTATTAAGGATATCCAAGATATTGGGTTTGGGTATCAAGATAGAGGTTTACTATTGCGATACCAAGTTGGTTCAAAACCATGATAATCATTTAGCATTTGTAATTATGATTTATATATTTAATATTGCTTTATTATAGATATGTGATATTTACCTATTGTTTGCGTATCCTGAGATACGGTATCTTAGTATCCTAAGTTGTAGCTTGTATAGCCTAGATTCATAGTGTGTGAGCCCAATATCTTTGAGTTAGACTTATGCAACCTAGAAATAGGTAGTTGACCATAGTTGACCATAGTTTGACTATAGTTTGACCGATTTGACTTAGAGTTGACCTAGTTTGACTTTTATAGTTATAGTTGGATAGTTAATATATATATACTAGAGTGACATTACCTTGAGATACCAAGGTAAATGCTAAGGTATTAAGGATATCCAAGATATTGGGTTTGGGTATCAAGATAGAGGTTTACTATTGCGATACCAAGTTGGTTCAAAACCATGATAATCATTTAGCATTTGTAATTATGATTTATATATTTAATATTGCTTTATTATAGATATGTGATATTTACCTATTGTTTGCGTATCCTGAGATACGGTATCTTAGTATCCTAAGTTGTAGCTTGTATAGCCTAGATTCATAGTGTGTGAGCCCAATATCTTTGAGTTAGACTTATGCAACCTAGAAATAGGTAGTTGACCATAGTTGACCATAGTTTGACTATAGTTTGACCGATTTGACTTAGAGTTGACCTAGTTTGACTTTTGACTTAGAAATGACTTTATGACCTAGAAGTTGACTAGCTTAACTTATTTTCTTCCAGATCCTTGTATTAATACAATATTCCATATATATGTTTGTGTGACACCAGTTCGGACAGTTTGACATTCATTGCTCTGTACCGCAGGCGAGTACATTTCTCTGATTGTTTTCAATTCATAATATTGTATATATGCATGTTCTAGAATTGTATACATTGATTTTCGACACAGTGATTTCACGGACTGGTGCTATATGGATCCCGTCAGGAGGTGTTATCCCCTACCGTGTGCAACGGGCACCCAGTCACATATATTTCATCGTGTGCATCGGGTATTGACTTTCATGTGCTTCTTGTGCATCCACTATTTCGTGTACTAGTGTGACTATATCGTGATCATGTACGTAACGTGTCGTGATTGGATCCATGAGTATTGGTTGGGGAGGGGGAGTAGGAGTTGGTTATGTGATCAAAGCCCTCTTGATCTCATGTGCATGTCGATTATACACCTCACGTATAATGGAGTTACCTTTATACCTCATGTGCAACCTAAGCCGATCACATAACGAACTTGCACTCTAAATCACATAGCTAGTATTCTTGTTTTCTACTGGCAGTTTATTTCCCGTATTTACTTTTCAGTTCTTATTGTGCTTATTGCCTGTTCTTCCTGTATTGTACATTCTTATTACTTGTGCATCTTGTATCCTTTTTCTATTGCTTGTTATATATGCTCGATTATGTTATTGGAACTGCTTTCAGAGGTATGTACTTCGCTCCATTCCTGACTGGAAAATATTTTTCAGAGGATCCGAGAGATTGGTGTCCGGCATACTATGGACTTCAACTTATAGATGGTGCAGACTTGGATCCACTAGTTCTGGAGTGATTGTCGGGAGGTTTATTCGGATCATTAGTTTTCATAGTTAGTCTCTTTAGCATTTTGGTACCGGATTTGTTTTCGGCATAGAGTATGAGATTGGATATTGTTTCTATTATTGTTTATATATATTGAATGGATAGTTATATTAGACCTCCTTGATATCTTCTCGTGCTTTAGAATGTGATTGAGTTTTGTGTTGAGATTTTATTGGCAGACTTCATATTATTGTGAGATTTTAGATAGTATAGTAGACCAAGACAGGGTTCTACCGCCGATTCTACAGCGTAGGCTGGGCGTTGTTTCCGACTTGCATCCCTACATCGGGTGCGGGTCGTGACATATTCGGCGACACATAAGCGGTACGTGTGCTGGAGCCCAGTAGAGAAGAAGTTTGTGAGCATGGATGTTCACTTCGGAGAGTTTGAGCCATACTACCGTCAGGAGGGAACCTCATCCATGAGCAACTCACCTGATACTGATAGTATGAGGCGAGAGAGGGAGATTGGTGAGAGTGTGGTAACTGATTTAGGAGTATGGCATGGAGGAACGTTTGAGGAGGAGCAGGAGAGTGAAGAGGAACAGGAGGAGGCAATGAGAGGTGTTAGACCCACGGCTCAGGGGGAGTTACTTACCTACAACAGGAAAGGGAAGCAAACTGCAGGACCAGTACCTATAGTGCCAGTGCCAAGTCCCTTGCCTGCGTCCGTCTCAACTCCTGAGACACCTACACCACTCCTGAGACACCTACACCACCACCACCAGATTCCCCTTCAGGTGATATCATTCTTCCTACTCCTCCCACACCATTATCAGTAAGGAGGATCACTCGCAACAATGCGAAAAATCCTCCTGATAGATATGGTTGGGATCTTGCTCAGTTTGTTTCATATAATAACATCTCTTCTTCTCATGAAGCATTCATTGCATCTTTGGATAGTATTACTGTACCTAACAATTGGCAGGTTGCCAAGAACGATCCAAAGTAAAAAACGGCGATGCACGAGGAGTTAGGCGCTCTTGAGAAAAACCACACTTGGGAACTGGTAAAACTGCCAGAAGAGTAGATGGCAGTCGGATGCAAGTGGATCTTTACTGTAAAGCAGACCAGATGAAAAAGTAGAGCGCTATAAAGCTCGACTGGTGGCAAAATGATACAGTCAGACGTACGGCATTGACTATGATGAGACCTTTGCACCAGTGGCGAAGATGAGCACCGTCAGGACCCTGATTTCTTTGGCAGCGAATGGTGGATGGAAGCTACACCAACTGGATGTGAAGAATGCGTTTCTTCATGGAGATCTAGTGGAGGAAGTGTTCATGAAGATACCATCAGGATTCTGCACCGATAAGACAGTGGACAAGGTCTGCAGGTTGAAGAAATCCCTCTATGGACTGAAGCAGTCTCCTCGACTCGAGCGTAGTTTGACATATTCAGGAGGGCGATGATAAGGATAGGATATCAGCAGATCAATGCTAATCATATTGTGTTCTTCCGTGGGAGATGAGGCCACATCACCATGCTTGCGGTGTATGTGGACGATATGATTATCACAGGATATGATGAGCAGGAGATTGCCGACTCAAGGGGAAGCCTGGCAAGGAGTTCGAGGTGAAGGACCTTGGCCTTCTTCGGTACTTCCTTGGGATTGAGATTGCTCGAGAAACAGAGGGGATTGTTCTTCCTCAGAGGAAGTATGCACTGGACCTTCTCACAGAGACAGGGATATTGGGATGCATACCTGCAGCGACGCCAATTAACCAGGGGTTCAAGCTGTGTGCTAAGGCTAGAGAACCAGTTGACCGAGACAGATACCAGAGACTGGTGGGCAAGTTGATCTATTTGAGCCACACACGTCCTGATATCTGCTTTGCAGTGAATGTGATGAGCCGCTACATGCATGACCCAAGAAATGGTCATATGGACGCAGTGTAACAGATTCTGAGATACTTGAAGGGTGCCCCCGGAAAGGGGTTGATATTCAGGAAGAATGATCACTTTAGCATCGAGGGCTACTGTGACTCTGATTGGGCTAGCTGTACTGATGACAGGAGGTCTACCTCGGACTATTACATATTTGTAGGAGACAACTTGGTCTCTTGGAGGAGTAAGAAGCAGTCGGTGGTGGCCAGATCGACAGCTGAAGCGGAGTACAGAGCTATGGCCTTGGGAGTTGCAGAGCTGCTATGGCTGAAGAGTATGCTGGTGGAGCTGAAGCTAGATCAAGGAGCCAAGATGAAGTTGTGGTGTGACAACCAGTCAGTTATCAGTATCGTCAACAATCCAGTGCAGCATGACAGGACCAAACACATCGAGATCGATGGATTCTTCATCAAGGAGAAGTTGGATCGTGGACTACTGGAGCTAGGTCATATTCCAACCAAGGAGCAGGTAACAGACAGTATGACCAAGGGACTTAGCTCTGTAGATATGATTAGAGGATGTGACAAGATGGACTTAGTAAATATCTTTCACCCATCTTGAGGAGTGTTGGTATATTAGAATATTCTTTGTATATTTGTTGGGATATTAGAATATTCTACAGGGGATTTTAATGGGGTATTAATGTAAGATGAAGGGTTGTAAGGCTATAAATAGCCAAGAGATTATTAATAAAATATATAATTACTCCAAAATACTCTACAATAATGAGTAAAGAGTTATCATGTAACCTCGAGGCACACTAAATGCTTATAGTCGACCCTTTCAAGCTCTTTTGACATTGCCGTACGAAATTGCGAGAAACTAACCCTTCAAATAGGTATCTTCATCGACTTGCCTACTACCAAATCTATGACCAAGATAGGTATCCTTCATATCAAGTAGATAACTAACATGTGGAATAGCCACGAGCGAAGTACGGCCCCGCTAATGATGATACAAAATATTTCCTCTTACAGTAAGTACCCATTTCTCTTTTTTTGAACTACCTCGAGAATTTTGACTCTTTTTTGTAATTATTTCTCTTTTTGGAGTTTGATTGGGATCCCAAAGCACCATTTCTCCTTTTTGTACTACCTCGAGATTTATGCCAACTATCGCCAAAACTAGAGAGCATAGTTCTCCGTAAGTACTTCGAAGTGATGTAGGCATGACCTCGTATGATAAAGGCATCTGATGAGATATGCACCAACTCATATAGTTTAAGTCGGACCCGTGACTAGGTGTGCCCAAATAAGGTTTGGTCTTTAACCCTCTCCCCTTCCCTTTGTCTATCCACCCTCCTTCCTCCGAAACCCCTATAGGGACACTACTCGTGATTATGACATTGCACGTAAATTCATGATAACTTCAACGCTACAATAAAAACAAAAAACGTAACTATGTAACGTTTGCACACTTGTTCTCTCCAACCGTCTCTCCATTATAATCTTTGTAGGTTTGGTTTGAGTTGATCGCGCCCTTCCAGCGGAGCCCTTTTGGAGGTTTATGTAGTGAACTTGCATGGAGTGGATATATGAACAGCATCAATGTTCAAAGGTATACAAGATGAACAAGAATATCTATTTTTTTCCTTTTAACCTAAAATAATCGACCTCAATCCATTTAATTGTCTATTATTACTTGTAATATTAAAAGGGAGTATCAATTTACTTAATTATATGATGTAATGATATTTTAATTGTACTTATAATATAAAATACTTGTTTCAAAAAGAAACTAAAGACCTCTTCTGACAACTTCAAAGAACAATTTACTCACTTAACATCCATTTGTTCCAAACTGGTAATTCAACATACAAAAATGTGTTCTTTTTGCATATCCAAACAATGTTCAGTTTTCAAAATCAAGTTCTAGGCACCCAAATTTCTCTTCTTTTTGTGGGTCAAAACTATGTCTTTAAAACCTTGTTTTTAACTCAGTTCACAAAACTAGGTCTAAAAGAGTCCTTAGTTTATCCCGAAAAAAAGGCACCGTCAAAGTCCCTGCCACTCCACCGAAACTCTAAACTATTTAGCGAGGGTTGAGGTTATATATTTATATTATTCTAAATGCCACAAGTTGACATCCCATTTTTTGACGGAGAGCTGGATTATAACAAAAGTATTTTTTTAATTCGCTAAGCACTAGAGGAGATTAGAATATGGGTTGCTCTGATACCATGTTAAAGTCCATGCCCATGTACCAAAACTGTAGAGTTGTAGTGAGGGTTGAGGGTTATATATTTATATTAATGTAACAATTATGATTACTAAATGCTACTAACACTAACTACATGGTTTTCCTAATGGAAGAATGTCTTGCTTATTTTTATGGGCATTTTACGTTAACTACCCTATGTTTCATACTTATTACACTAACGACTCCTATGTTGAAACTAATTACACGGACCACCCCTATGTTTTATATTTTCTATAGAGTAATAACACTAAAACCCCTATGTCTTATATTTTTTTATAATGCAGAGAAGTGGTGAGTGTAATTAGTTTCAAAATAGGAGTATTTTCTGGAATAACCATGAAACATAGGGGTGGTTAATATATTTATTTCTATTTTTTATTTCCTTTTCAGATCAGATTCTTAAAGAGTGTAAGCCTTCGGATAGGCTTCTTAAAGAGCATAAGACTTCGGAGTATATGATAAACATCATGCAAGAGTGTACTCAATAAGTTAATGACATAAATGCCTCCAGAATTCCAATCTTCTACAACTACGAGAAACTTAGTAGCAACTGCAAGATAATATGTTCCAGTTCCAATATTTGTGGTTTTCGTCCACGAAGAAACAATGAATGTCTTGGCTTAGAGTTTCCTAGCAAGATAACTCCTGAAAATTTGAAGTTACCATTTCAAGCTAACTTCATTATTCAGGAAATGAAATGATTCATATGAACCTCATCTGCAAGCTCCACTAGTCAAAAGTTGAAATCCAACATTATCATCTCACTGTATCCTCCATTTGCAGATTAATGTATAAAGTGAATTTCTCATGCGACTGCAACTTTTAGGATAAAATTTACTTCCCAAGCATTTTCCGTAATGACAATCATGCACTAAGTAAACTAAATTACAATGCAATGGAGATTTCTCATAGTTGTTAATATGCAAAAAAATTGTAAAATATCATGCATGGTAGCAAAATATTTGTTCCATAAAATCAACAAGTTAGACACTAAATAGCTCATTCAGTATGACCTGTCCAACATGAGGGGTAATTTTTTTAACTCCACAAAAGAGGGTCATCTTGGAACTTGGCAAGCAAAGAATGGACTACTAACCATAACAAAGAGATATCGCATGTAGAAAGTTATCATTTTGTCATGTTACCTTGCACTTTCCTTCGGCCATGTTCATTAGCATATTTCTTCTCTGTCTGGTGCTGTTTGTGGCATCAAATATACCAACCTATGAATGAACCAAACCAAGTCAACCATCTATGTGTGACATATATAGAAAGAAAAAGTAGCACTTTACCTGACCTCCTTCCTGCATCCAGGATATCATATCCTCCATTGCTATGGCAGCCACCTAAGACGAGCAATACAAAAGAACATCGGAGAGAGAACTAGTTATGGCAGAAATGTTGTATAAACAACATCCCTCACCTAATTCAACTATATAGATAATACAGCAGTACTGCTTTGCACTCGACTTAAATAACTCTTCAGAGTGAAAAAGAGAGATGAATAAGCTTATGCAAGTGGCATTGCAACAGCAACAGCAACAGCACCAGTCACAAAGGCATTAAAGAATGATTACAAACTGATCAAGAGATCATCCAATGCTACAGTAAGTGGCTACAGATAGGGGTGAGCCTTATTCGGTTTTGGACCGAAAATCAAACCAAACTGAATAAGAGATTCGGCTCGGTTTGGAAAAAAATGGTTCGTTTTCAGTTTTAAAAATACTAAAATTTCTTATTCGATTTCGGTTTTGGGTTTCAATTTCGGTCCAAAACTGAAAACCGAATCAGGCTTGTGCAATTATATAAATATCCTCAATTCTATGCATATTTTATGATTAAAAATGTGTATATTTTGAAAAGAACAATTCTATGTATGTATTTAGAAGTCCAACATTGATAATTTAACAACTAGTCTAACTTATTGAAATACAACAAACGTGTGTATAAAATTGTATTTTTTTAATATAATTTAACCACATTCTCAACTTTGGACCCAACCATTAAACAATAGAAATAGTCCAATCGAACAAACCGAATGAATTATACCGGTTCGGTTCGGTTCAGTTTTGGTTATGGCTAATTTCGGTTCCAGTTTTGGATTTTTCTGAATTTCGGTTTATTCGGTGATGATTATTTCGGTTCGGTTGAAACCAAATAAAACGAATGCTCACCCCCTAGCTACAGGTGAGCCAAGAAAACCCAAGTCGCATGTGCAAGCCATTATTTTTTGAGCATCAAGATAGTTTAATAATCAGTAGCCACACAACATAGATACAATCTAGTCCTCACCTCATTACGTGCCTCCATGCCTTCAGGATTGTCACCTCGGAAAAAGTCAGCAGACTGCATCAAGAAGCTTCTGATCATTTTTTTTTAAAGAACATAATAGAAGTATCCAAAAAATTAAACAGAAGGAGATCAAAATACAAAAACCAAAGGATAATTCTAGTACACATGAAAACAGGTGGCAAGGATGAGAAGAAATAACAAACAGATAAATAAATGTAACTGAAATAAGTTCATACCTATGCAACAAGCCAGCAAAACAAATAACGCACCCATTCACATAAATGCAATCATCAGATTAATAATATCAAGAGAAACTGAAATAAGTTCATACCTATGCAACAAGCCAGCAAAACAAATAACGCACCCATTCACATAAATGCAATCATCAGATTAATAATATCAAGAGAAACTAAAGATTCAACATGTTTTCATATCGCAAGAATTATGCCGGAATCATTTCCGTGCCAAAGAATATCTAAAGATGCAAAGAGACCTACTATGGAGATTACATTTATAACTATCCTTTAGGTCCACTTACTTGCCAACTGGCTACCTAGGTTTTATTGCATCTCACTCTCATGCTCATAGCTACCTTCGGTAGGAATGTGGCACCAACATAGAGGATGACACCAGATAAACAGCCGTCATAAACACAACTATCAGTTCTTTTATGTAACTTTCTTATGCTCCATAGTCAAACCATTGTGATGGGGGGATGGTGATAACGATGATATAAGTGCCACAAGCTTAGAGGGTGATGCAACAGTAAGGGTTGGTGCTTGAATCATTAAGGAAGTAGGTTTGAGTCACAAAAGCAGCTTCTCCATAATGGAGCTAAAATTACGTCCTTATTAACCCTCCTCAAACCCCACATAACGGGAGACTTGTGGCAATACGACGCCCTTCTAATGTTAGATTTTAGAGGAAGTGATAAACTGAACAAATGGCAAACAGTCCAAATATGCATACATTAACTATCATGATGTTTTCAGTTTCTTTTCTTTGATCTATTGTCCTGCTATCAAGGATGTCTAGACCTCTTAGAGCGCCACTGTCTCCAATAAACTTGGGCAATATAAAGAAAAGGCTAAATTTCAACTTGATACCCTCAACTATTCATATTTGGCAACTTAATACCCTAAACTTTCAAAATAGCCAACTTAATACCTAGAAAATAAATTTTCGAA
The DNA here is from genome assembly GCA_036927795.1 of Iris macrosiphon. Taxonomy (NCBI): domain Eukaryota; kingdom Viridiplantae; phylum Streptophyta; class Magnoliopsida; order Asparagales; family Iridaceae; genus Iris; species Iris macrosiphon. Next base: position 4,370,672 of record JAYESA010000018.1, on the reverse strand, counting down.
AATACCCTCTCCCTCTCTCTCTTCCCCAGCCCATCCCCCCCCCCACTCCCCTCCCGCCTCGCCCCCGTGAGTGTTGCCAGCCCGCCAGCTCGCGCGTCACCCTAGCGCGCCCCCCGCCTGTGCGCACCACCCTGCGCCGCTTGCGCACGTGTGGTTTGAGAATATAAGAAAATATATTACTCCAAGTAAACCAACAGATCAAACTAGATCACTATACTAGTTACACCTAATATTTATGAAGGATTTGTTGATGTTGTAATAGTAAACTCGATATATGGTTTGAGAATTACCAACCAGTGGGGATCATCTTATGACTAATACATGATGCTCAATAAAAAGAGTTGAAAGTGGATTCATGATTCCGTTTCATATAAAGAACTACCAGCAAGCAATAATGAAGCAATAATGAAATTTGAACTGATTCTTTATATTTCACCAATTTGAACTGCAGAATTAGAATAATGGAATAGTTTTCATAGATGAGAAAGACTACATATATATAGTAGAGGCTGACCACTCTCTTTATTATTCTACCCGATGTGGGACTAAAGCCCACTACCTAATATAACGCTTAACACCCTCCCTCAAGCTGGAGCATATATATCAATCATGCCCAGCTTGTTACACAAAAATTGTATCCGATGATCCAAAAGAGATTTCGTGAAGATATCGGCTATCTGATCACCGGTCCTCACGTGATGGAACTTTATCATTCCCTTTTTATACTCATCACGGACGAAATGGGTATCAATTTCAATGTACTTCGTCATTTCATGAAATACAGGATTGGTAGCAATATGCATAGCAAATTGGTTATCACACCACATATCTGCTGTTATAGATCATGCTTCTTCTCCCAGCTCTTGTAGAAGATGTTGCAGATATAACACTTCTGCCGTGCCATGGGCAATGGCTCGATATCCTGCTTCGGAACTTGATTGTGCAATCACACTCTGCTTCTTACTCTTCCACGATATCAAGTTTCCGCCAATAAATACCGAGTAACCAGACGTAGATCGTCTATCTGTCAGGTTGGCACCCCAGTCAGCATCAGTAAAACACTCAACATTTGTATGTCCTTGGTTCTTCATACGAATTCATTTTCCAGGATTCTGGAGTAAATAGCGCAGAATTCTGAGAACTGTCTGCCAATGTGGAACTCGTGGAGAAGACATAAATCTACTCGCAACACTGACGGCAAAGAAAATATATGGACAAGTCATAACTGCCAGATAGTTGAGTTTCCAACCACTCGACGATATTGATCTGGATTCGTCATCAGGACCCCCTAGTCGGGGAGTAACTTTTCTCATGGGTCCATTGGCGACGTTGCACCTTTGGCTTGTATCATTCAGTATGTCTAGCACATACTTCCTTGTGACATGACAATGTGTTTCTTTTCTCGTACAACTTCAACACCCAAGAAGTAGTTTAATGATTCCATATCCTTGGTCTAAAGCCATTCTCCCAGAAACTTCTTCAGCCCTGCAATGCCCTGACTGTCGTCTCATGTGATCACAATGTCATCAACATAAACACCAAGTAGAATCCGCCCCGCCGATGTCTATCGATAAAATACTGAGTGATCCTTCTTCGATTGACGCATGCCAAACTGAGTGACCACATCTGTAAACCGACCAAACCATGCACGAGGTGATTGTTTGAGACCATACAGGACCTTCCCCAGATGACACACTACCCTCCCTTACAACAAACCCGAAAGGTTGCACCACATATACCTCTTCATCTAGGTCCCCGTGGAGGAAGGCATTCTTGATATCCAGCTGGAGTAGCGGCCAGTCATAGCGAACAGCTAAGGCCAAGAATACGCGTACAGAGGTCATCCGGGCAACTGGGAAGAATGTCTCAAAATAATCCTCACCATAAGTCTGAGAATATCATTTAGCCACCAGACAAGCATTTAGTCGATCAAGGGTGTCATCTGGTTTCACTTTGATCGTGAACACCCATTTGCAACCGTCAGCTTGTTTACCAGACGGCAAATTTACGAAGTCCCAAATATGGTTCTCCCAAAACGCAATCATCTCCACTTCCATAGCAGCACGCCAATCGGGATGTTTGAGACCCTGCTCGACAGAATTGGAAATCTGAATCTCATCAATAGTAGCTATTAAGGACCGAGTGTGGCTCGCAAGCCCTATGTAGTTTTCAACATACAAGGGGTGATCACGACAGGCACGACGAGGTCGAGCTGGTGGAAAATACGGAGCCGAAGGCAGAGACCAATCAGGCGAGCCAGAGGAGGAGGATGACTTTGTGACCATGGGCATTATCTGCGACGATCAATCGGACGACGGCGGTGCTGAGTCTGTTATCATGGGCAGTAACTGCGACATGCGATCGGATGACGTCGATGCTGACTGAATCGGTGTCTGCGGACCGTCGGACTGGCTCGGTAGAGGAGGGCAGCCTAACAGTGGACTGTTATGCTTGAACCGGGAGCAACAAGAAGTCCTCTTCTGGGTAAACTTGGGACACTGGTCCTGTAGTTTGTGGAAGTGGAGGAAACTTGGTTTCAATAAAGGTAACATCCCGAGAAAAAAATACATCTTCAAGACAAGGAAAAAACACCGATACCCTTTCTGATCCTTAGGATACCCAAGAAAAATACATTTGATAGCCTTGGGATCTAATTTAGAAAGAGTTAGTAGGGTATCCCTAACATAACACAAACAACCAAAGATTCGAAAAGGTAAAGGAAACGGCTCTCGTTTGGAATATAACCGAGAGAAGTGAGTATCATCACTGAGGACAAACGACGGCATGCGATTAATGAGATAGCAAGCCGTAAGAACCGCATCCGACCAAAATCTTTTTAGAGTACGTGCTTGGAACATAAGAGCACGCGTTGTTTCTAAGAGATGACGATTTTTGCGTTCAGTCACACCATTCTATTGTGGAGTGTAAGAACATGAAGTTTGGCAGATTTTGCCATTCTAAGACAAATGGGATACAAACTCACGAGACATATACTCACGACCATTGTCACTTCGAACACATTTAATCGGAATACTAAATTGTGTTCTGATTTCCGCATGAAAATTGCACCAAATGTTAAATAATTCGGAGCAATTTTTCATGAGATAAACAAAAGTGACACGTGAGTAGTCATCAACAAAGGTAACAAAGTACTTGAATCCCATTACAGATTCAACCGGACAAGGTCCCCATATATCGGAATGTACTAACTCGAAGGGAGCGGAAGCAATTTTATTCTGACTAACAGGATAGGAAATCCGGTGATGCTTTGCCAGGCTACATGACTCACAATGAAAAGAAACGTCTAAAGATGGGTACATTTTCTGGAGTGCTTGGACAGATGGATGTCCTAACCGGCAATGTAACTCAAAAGGATCAAGTTTCACACCAGCACAGGCAACAGAGGAAGGTTCGTCAAACAGGTACAAACCTCCAGCCACATGCCCCCTATCGATAGTCCGTCCAGTCGTTAGCTCCTGAAAAACACCACCATCAGGAAAGAATGTTACCGAGCAGTGCACATCGCGAGTAATCCGACTAATTGAGAGTAAGCTGAATGGGTTTCCAGGGGTATGTAGTACAGAAAGTAGTGACAGTCCCGAAGAAAGACGGGCAAATCCTTTTCCACGGACTGTCAGCGAATCACCATTGACATATGTAATATTAGACATACGACCAACCGGTACATAGTTTCGTATCATACCTGTGTCGCCTGTCAAGTGAGCAGACGCACCAGAATCAAGGACCCACTGCTTCGACTGTACCACACATGCTTCTGAGTACCCTGTGGTGGACCCAGAAGTAGAAGCTTCAACTCGACGTTGAGCTTGAAACTCAACAAAGTTTGCATATGCTTCATCAGTCATTTGGACGAATCGGCCGCCAAGATCAGGAGTATCTGAGATAACGTTGGCGGCAGGAGCTTTAGTACATTGCCACTGGAAATAACCCTGTAGGCCACAGTTGAAGCATGTGCGCAGTCGACCTCCATCACGACCGCCAATGCCTCGTCCACCATTTCGGACACCACGTTGTCCACCACGAGCACCACAAAATCCAGTACGAGCGACACCAAGAGCAGATCGATCAACAGGAGCATCGCTTGGAGAGGTCTCGACGACCTTTGCAGTCCGTAGGACACGAAAATGAGCTTCCATTAGAGATAGAACCTCAGTTCCAGCAATGGTCTGAGAGCGAGCTGAGTCTGCATCAGGACGGAAAGAGGCAAGATATGCCATCACATGAAGCTGCTCACGTTAAGCCATTGCTTCATTGATATCCGTCGTCAGAGGCAATATACGGTCAACTTCATCGACCATAGCCTAAAAAGCCCGGAAGTGGTCCTTATGAGACTTGTCGTCCTGTTCTGCCCGGTAGACGCCGACAACCGAGTCGTAGATACGAGACAAGTCGTGTTTTCCATCAAACGTCGTCGCTAGGACCTCTCATAGCTCCTTTACTGTGTCTGTGTTTTGAACCATGTCCTCTACGATGGTTCCATGGAGTTCATCAACTGTGTAAACAATCGACTATTATTCGTCTAGGTCCATGTGACTAGTATTCGACTATTATTCGTCTCCTACTGCTCAAACGTGGGATCAGTCGTCTCTGGATGGTTGTCAGTCAGATGCTTAGACAACTACATACCCCGAAATGTCTTTTCAACATTCTTCCGCCATGTGGAGTATCCGTCTGGTCTGTCCAACCGTCGATCGACGAGTCGAATCGAAGAGATCGTCATGTCAGTGCCCGTTGGTCCCGCCAATGCGTTTCCGACACCGGTATTACTGCTAGCCACCTCAGAGTTTGTCATAATGCTCTTGATTCGACCGTCGCTGATTCTTCCCAACCCCAATAATTACATATTTTCTAGTGCGCTATCAATGTGGCCAGAACCGGCACGCGCATGGAAAGATAGTATGGAGATCACACACGCCAGGACACAGAAGTAACCCAAGTAACTCTCTGTGTAGATCCTGATACGGATATCGGAGTAGGAAGGAAACAAAGATCCACGTAAACAATCAACTTATCTACTCTTTGTTAACTCCTGAAGTCGTAATCTAGGAACAGAGGTTGTGCAAACAAATCATTGTCTACCCTCTGGCTTCGATATACGCTCTTGAAATCGTAATCTAAGAACAGAGGTTGTGCAAACAAATTAATGTGTACCCTCTGGCTTCGATATACGATCCTTTTTTTTTGGAATTAGGGTTTACACAGTCAATAGGGGAGGCGGCCGCGGAGGTGTATTAGGGTTAGGGTTTTAGGTTTTGGGTTGCATAACGGGCCGGGGCGGGTGGCGGGGAGGGGGAGGGGGGCGGGGGGGCTGTGTCGGGGAGGCCTGGCGGGGCAGGAGGGGCCTGGCGGAGTGGGGGGTCGGGAGGCGTCGGGGTCAGCGGACGGCGGCCTGCAGGGGGGGCGGGGGTCACCGGGGCGGCAGCGGGGGGCAGGAGGGGGGCGGGCGGCAGCGGGGGCGGCTAGGGTTAGGGGTTTTTTTGGTAAAGAAAGAGAGGGAGGGAGAGGTTATGGCTCTGATACCATGTAGAATAAGAATAATGAAATGGTTTTCATAGATGAGAAAGACTACATATATATATGAGAGGCTGACCCCTCTCTCTATTATTCTACCCGATGTGGTACTAAAGCCCACTACCTAATATAACGCTTAACATGAACAAATAAACTAATTGTTTCTATAATAGTTCTATACATTGGTCAGATATTAACTTGAAAAGATAAGAATGTCATGCTAAAAGAACCCGTCGAAAATACTTTGAAATATCTGTTGAAAAATATACTATTAAAACATGTTTGGTCCTTCAAAATAGGAGGCTACTGAATTATACTAAAAAGTCTTGTCCAAGTCCCTATCACTACACCAAAACACTAGGAGTTGAGGGTCATATATTTATAGTATTCGTACATTCCCCTGCAAAGTTGGATTCTTGAACCGGTATAATTTCAAAGCGCATAAAGTACTTCCAAGAAGAACCTAATGTTGTTCTACTTTTCATTATATGTTGTTAGGGTTTCCGCATAAAGATGTATCAATTAGCAGTATTTGTGTTATGATTTAGTGTTTGTCCCTCCATCCCTCCCTAGTCTCACTCTTATGAAATATTACAAGTTTTACCAAGGTTGTAAAAATCGCTAGTCGGCCGCTAGTCGGTTCGCGGGGACTAGGGATTAATCGGATTAGTCGGGGACTAGTAGGATTAGTCGTTTTATATTTTTTTAATATATATATATATATGTCATGTCATATGTCATCAAAATATTAACTTTAAGTATCCAAACTCCAAAGTGACAAAGTCTTATACATAAGCAAAATTTCACAAAAACAAAAGAAGATGGTGAACTTTTCTTCAGTTTCATTTGGACACAGTTCGAAACTTCGAATCAGCACAACGTTTGAAAATGGGTCACCGCCTGTTGGTTTTCCAAGTGATGTTGCTTTTCCAAGTGATGTTACTATTTTGACAGTAAAGAGTCAAAGTTAGGTCACTGGCCTGTTGCTTTTCCAAGTGGGTCACCGCCTGTTTGGTTGTCCATCTTATTGTTGCAAGCGGTGATGTGGGCTGGACCCGACACCCAATGCCCAAACAACAACTACATTAAGAAATCGGGAGGAGGAGAGAGAGACTCAGCCCCCACGCCGCCGCCTCCTCTTCTCACTTTTTTTTAGAATAAAAAATATAGTGGTGGCTGAAATTTCGACACCGAGGCCGCCGCCGAAGAGCTAAGAGCAAGGACGCCGCCATCGGGATCGTGGCCGAAGTCTCCGGAACCTCTGCTTCGACGCCTGCGTTTGCAGGTCGCGCTGGGAGAAGATCCCTTCGATCTCCTCTGGCAAGTACGACTACGTCGACGTGATCGTCGACTCCGACAGGTTCATCGTCGACATCGTCTTCCGGTCGGAATTCGAGTTCTCACGACCGACCAAGAGGTGACAACGACCTCCTCAATCTGTAAGTAAATTTACCACTCCGTCCCTCTCTTGGCTTTCTAGGATTTTTTTTGTACACCATAAGTCGGCAGATTAGGCCCGCCCAGCCGCCTAGTTGGCCGACTAGGGCCGATTCAGCGGTAGACCGATTTTCTGGCCGCCTAGCATGGAAATCGAGTCGGTGTCGGCCGACTAGCGACTAGTCCCCGACTAGTCGGCCGACTAGTCCGATTTTTTCAACATTGAGTTTTACCATTTCTCATTGTGACCTCTACATTTGATTTGACCCAAATTTGAGTATCAAAGTTTAGAAGTATAACTATAAAGAGAAATTTTCACATTCATATAAATTGATATCAACAATCAGGATCACACAGACAACAAAAGCTAGTAACTGTAAGCACCATATAAATCTCCCAAAGTAAATGGCAGTAAAAAGCATATTTTATATGGTTTAAACCATTTAAGATCAAACTAATCCCTGAGTCACCATTTTCCCCAAGTCAGATAAAAGCAAGCCAATAAGTTGTGCACATACCTCTTTAACAATATATGAGATCATAAACTTCTGTAAAACCACATTCTATCCATTTTACTATAACCACCACCTCCAAGACATAATATTGTTTTCAACAATCAACTACAAAAGTTCTCTTTAGGAGCCTTCATGAATTTGATAATTCTTTATTAAGGATAAACAATGAGAAAAACATGGATGGAGACCAGCTAATAATTCATAAATAGTCAGCTCAAGAAAAACTGATGACAATTCATGACCATCCATAATTCGGTAAGTTCATATTAGCTGTTCATGACAAAATAGATCGTGTGTACCGTTGGTTCTGAACAAGACATAACATGATAGAGCCTTTCAATGGTGTCTTATACTATGTTAATTAAAATATGATGATTTAACAAGAACTTGGTATGCAAGATAAAAGGGTTGGAAGAGTTGCTTCAGAAGGATACTATATAAAGGTTCATATTCTAGAATACCTGATTTACTCCATGCTTGAGACGGCGATACTGTCCATCAAATTTCATGCAACAGTCAAGTAACAAGTCCAGTTGTTAGGCTTGAGCAAGGACACTAGTTCTGTCACTATAAGTGTATGACGGAAACGAAAATTAAATAATCACCTTCCCAACATTGAAATGTTTGGTTTCATGACCCAACCACCTAAGGTATCTTGTAAGCTTTGCTGCTGTAAAAGTCTTTCCTCGAGCAGGCAAACCAACCTACAATAAGTTATATGATAAAACATTAGATAAAGAAATAAGTTAAATTTGAACCACTATTTGTACGGTGCTGCTGCACTAAGCAAGTTATGAAGGAGCTGGGAAAAAAAGTATATGAGGTGTGTGTATGCTACTTGGCGATCACATTGAAGAAGAATAATCATAAATGACGCAATGAGGCTGACTTTGATATAGCAAAGTACATATCAACTTACAAAAACTACTACATTCTTATGATAAACAAATGTTTCACCAACTTTTCTTTGTCCTAGTTGTTTGGACTCTAGGCACCTTATATAACTGTTTACAAAGTATAGATGCTATAGATGCTAGACATGTTCCCCAAGCGCCTTTCCAATCCTTAGCAAAGAGTAAATGTCTAGGTAGCCTCCTTTCAGAATAGTAAACACGACAGCTGCAATATCATGAACTAACGAGACATGACGAAATTCTAGACAAGTTGGATATTTTGTTGGAAGTGCACATCCATGTGAGCCAGAAATTTTACATGCTGGGACCAAAAATAAATAACTACTCTAAACTCACATTAAAACTTGAACAATTAATATAAACCTTCACTGAGGCCATAAAAGTGACTTTCAATGAGGTATTGTTTTCATTACCCATGAAACTCGGATTTCAAATAATAAAGCAAAATTAGGTTCTGCAGAAATATGGAAACCAAAGATTGATTATTATAATTACAACACAGTTTTTACCGAAAGCACTAAGATATTTCAATTTCAAAGGAAACAAAAGTCAAACACTTGTACTGATAATTCAGCACACCAACTGATAATATTGAGTGCACTTAGCTGCTTGGTATAATCACAAATAAATGTCAAGTTAATAGTACATCATGTGTTGGGTTGAAATTCTGCCTAATTTTTTTAGTTCTTGCTTATTGTTGTCACATGGTTAATTACTATCAAAAGATTAATTTTCGGAACTTTGAATATATCTTTAATTTTAACCTGATATAGTTTACATGTTTTAATAGTTTATTTTAAGGTCAAGTTGATCATATGTATGTTGTGTAGATTACAAATTAGTAGTTATGGCACACAAAAACAATCACCCTATCAAAGAAATTAGAAATCTACCTTCAACAAAACATGAAAGCAACAAAATATTAAAAAAAAAAGATGACTGAAACAAATAGAATTCATTATGAAGTTATCATGCATTTCATGAAGCTATAATACATGACAACATTGACCAATGATGATATACCCTCTTAATCCTTTATGAACTATTATGTAATTATTCTAATAAAATTGTGCATATGTGTTAATATATAAAGTTGTTATGGAATTATCTCTATTCTAATTTTCTAAGTTTGACAACTACATATATTTTGAGCTGATATGGAATAATTATTTAGCTTTCTTAATTAATCTATCTTATAATCAGGTCAATCTTTGAGAAGTTTTTGGTGGGGCCGATGGATGCTTTCCTTACAAAGTTCTTTTCCACACAATGTGATGTTGGTACGAACCAATCCGATCTTTTATAAGACTTCTTCTTTATGGGGAAAACAAATCGATGGTGTAAAGGCCACTAATCCATAGTGGAACAAAATTCCACTTTCTGGAGTTTGTACTTTCCAGTTTCCATTTGGACGGATGGATGGCTTTTTGTCTTTCGAAGTAGCATTTACTGCACCTCCCATGTTTGGTAAAAACATAGAAATTGAAATGGGATGTTGCCAAATCCACACTTTGTTTGACCATTCCATTTGATAGAGTAAAAAAAATCCAAATACCACACTTTCTGCACACATCCATCCAAAGCGGAAAAGAGGATGTGGAGAGGGCCAAAAAGCAGGAGATAGGAACTAGAATGGTGTCACATCTTCCCCACTTCTCATTCCAATCCAAGCAGAACCAAACCAAACACTGGAAGTAGGGTTTCCAAGTCCAAATAAAGAAGAAGCACACTTTCCGCTCCAAATAAAGTTATCAAACAGGCCCTTAGGATAATGGAAAAGAATAATTGGAAGTTGGCATATCACATTTCACAAATATAATTTCCTTCCCAAAAGACTGGCTGATAAAGTAAGAGTCGGACCAGTCGACTAGTTTCTTTAGCTGATATACCAGTCCACGGGATAGCTTTCCATTTCAACAAAGCTTCATACTTGTCATTAGAATCAATAAGCAAGTGATGCTCATGGAAGAGGATTGATCTTGCATGAACTGGAAAAGCCAATTTACCATGATTCTGGTTGCAAGTAGTTTACAGAAAAGAATGGCAACAAATAAGAAACCAGAATAAGTTGGCATTTGCATCCCCAAATTTGGTTTGTCATCAGAGTCAAGTAGCAAGTAATGATCATGGAAATGTAGTCGAGGACTGATTTTGCTTGAAATGGAAAAAGGCAATCTACCATGATTCTGGTTGCAATGAGTTTAAAGAATGGGTAGATAAGTTTAAAGAATGGCTAGGAATAACAGGACAAAACAAGTTCGCATAGCACATCACAAATTTGGTTTGGCTGGAAAAAGTTCAATAGTAGCATCAATAAAGTTTCAAGTGATACGCAAACAAGAACTAGTATCCCCTAATAGGAAAGTCGTTCTTCCTTTAATTGAGAAATTAATCTCATACAAGAACAAACAATAGATTTCAGATTAATAATTAACTAGAAATCATATGCACATCAAAAATGTTCCTTGTAAACTCAATTCTCCTCAAGATAATGGCATAATGGTCTTCTTGGATTCATGTACATTGTACACCTCTAAAGACTGTTATTCTCTTGACATGTGCATATCGTAAAAGTTATCATGGGCTAGGAACAATACACACTGCATATAAAGTGAAACAACAGGCATCCCAAAAATTGAAGTATGACACACAAACTGAAAAGTTGATATAAATTGTGTATGAATTTACCAAAACAATTGCCAAGCGACTATTCTCCTTTGGACCAAGCATCTGATCAGCTACTGCTGCTGCTGCAACAGCTCCAGCTGCCGCTGGCATGGCTTTCTAGCAATTAGAACAGAAGAAGAAAGCACAAGGACAGTCAGTGTTTCATATCAAATTCAAAAGAGGGAAAGTAAAGTATTCGACTGCAACCTTCTTGAGGTGAAAAGAAAAACTATTAATTATGTAAATACATTCATAGAGAAACCATGAAATAATGGCCCTAATAATAGAATAAAGTTCAATGAACAAAAGCTATGGAGCCTAGCTACTTTAACGATTTTCAAATCCCTTCATAACTAAGAAATATTCATGATAAGCAGACAATGGAGTGGAGAGTACAGGTTGCTGGCTGCCTGGTCAAGAAAGGCACCTATCCAAGAAAGCAGTCATCAAGTTGACTCAGGTATTTTGGGAACTGCAAAAGAATGCATGATGGTGTTGCATCTGCACCTCAGTCCTGCAACCTAGTCTGAACTCTGAGACAACATAAGAGATAAAGCGGATACTAGGAGCTTTTTTTTTTTAAGATTAACACCCCCCAACCCCAACCCTGCGCATGACTTGACTGATGCACAGGATCCCCTTCCCGTACAAAAGGTCTCAACCGTTGGGCTGCTGAACCTTTGTCCTCAGACCAGCAATTATTACACTAAGTGAACCATAAGAATTTTATATTAACTTTTACAGAAGTAATAAGTGGTATAATAAATAAAAAGTTTCTTCCCTTAACATACCTTTGTTTCAGATCCAGAGCTTGTGAATGCACTTGCGCTGGCTGATCTAACAAGCCTAGGAGAGCCAACACCCCTATCAACAAAAAGTCCCCTTTGACCATCTTGCCTTTGCAATGGAGAAAATGTTCCAACTGACTTTGACTCAACCATACCAGAAACTTGAAAAACTTTAGAAGGATCTAGGATTATAACCTCAAAATCCTGCAATAACAATAATAAACCACATTTAGTTTCATCATTTCGGATTACCCTAAATGTCAAATAATTTGTAGCACAGCCTCAAATATTACTTCTTCTTTTTTACTTTATAATTCCAGATAATTGTGGGGGAGTACAAGAATAGGGGTATTGGCATATCTAGGAGCTTAATCACTCTCTTCCACCTACACAAGGAATGTGCCTCTATCTGATTAAAGGAATTCAAATTTATGAACTTTTGATACCATCTTGGAGCAACAACAAACCCAGCATAATCTCAACCACTAACTTTTTACACATGCAATTCTCAGAAACTTCATATTTTATCAACATGTTTTTCCCTTTACAATAAAGATTGAACAGATAATGGGAGGAAACTTTAAAATGCATTAAATATATTTATATTCTAAACAATCATTTTATGTGGAAATACTGGCAATGTGAAAGGAATAATAGAGGCATAAATGAAAGGAGGATGTGGAAAATGATTTATATAAGTATAACTGCAGGGCTTAGACATACAAAAGTAGAAGAAATCTTGGGATTGCATTATGTAAACACACGGTGACAAAGATTTCTGTATAGATAGTTTCTTAGACAACAAAATTTATTTTGAGAAAATTAATATATATTAGCTTATAATGGGGTTTAAAACCGTTTATGTACTACCGTCCAACTCAAGACTACTTAAGGGAGGAAGATAAAGATCAATAATGATTCTTCTCTCTCAAAAAAATTCTTCTACACCGGATCAATGCTAGGTTCATAGCCTTGGACCTTATTCTCCATCTCTCTTCTCATTCTTTTTCCAGCTTTTCCTCACAACTAACTTCCCATTTTTATCCTTGAGGCGCTTCTATCAGGAGAGTCTGCCAGCAGCTGGCATGACACAACCGCCATATGATCCACTATAGGAACCTTATCCTCCATAGCTAGTCAACCTCCACCTAACGAGTTCTTGGTCCCTATCTATGGTTCCATGAGTTTTCGATGTCTAGCTGTTGATACTTTCTTTATTTTGATCTATTTGTTGCTGTTGTTCTCTCCTTCTCTTGATCTTATTGTCTAGTGTTGTTGCTTCTCCCTGTGCTCGTGTGTCGCCACAGGCTATTTGCTTATTCCTAACAGCATCCTCCTATAATTTCAAGATTTGTTTTACCTTAATCTTTCACCAATAGCATCTGATTATCTACTCCTGTTGCTGCTATGATCTTATTGAACAGCCATATTCTATGAGCTCAAGCATTTCGCTTTTTGGTCGATTCTCAAAGAAAATTGTATGATCTTACTAATTTCCGGTAGATGTTGTTGATCCACAAAAGATTGGAGTTTGACAAACATGATAAGGAGAATCATGCCACTTTTGAGACGTTTTTATCTTGTTGTTTCTACTAGATTTGACATTTATGAGCGGGTGTGACATGTATGCTCCAGCTTGGGAAGAAAGTTAGACAAATTAACTTACGTATTATCTTATTGGGTTATTGGGTTTAAAACCCATCTATTTACTTCTATCGAACTCTAATCTATTTAAAGTGAGAGGAACATTCAAATTAGTGATTATTCTTCCTTCCTAAACTATTCTTCTACTATCTTACATGATTCGATCAAAAGACATGGTAGAGAAACAAACCAACAAAGATTAACGAAAATAAGAATACTGAACTTTGTTAAAACCCTGTTGATGGAGGATACAACCTGCTACTGCAAGAAAATTTTCAAGGTAGGAATCAACCACAAATATTTGTGATAGCATGAACTGGTTATAGCAGTGCAGTGGTAATTGAAGGAATATATTCACAAGGAACATAACTAAAACAATAGAGGTAATGGAGCAATATGGTACTTGTATAAGTCTTTACGAGTATAAAGGACAAAAATGTTTTATATTCATATCATGTCATCTCACAAATATACTTCAGAATAAACATTGGGATCAGTACAGAAATAAGAGGAAGCCTGCCATAAAGAAAAATCAATTTTGTTGAATTCTGCCAACATACATATTTGAAATAAGAGGAAGCCTACCATTTGAAGAGAGTCTTCTTCATCTTCGTCTTTTTTATAGCAATTTGTATATCAATACAATACAAGGGGCTAAAAGTTGATGCTTATGGATGTACCTTCTTGAAAGGTAAACAAGGTACTTTATCGTGTGGTACTACAAGATGAACTTTTAAGGTACTAGAGGATTCTATGAGAACAAAGAAAAAAAAATTGCATATTGTGTATCAGTATATAGTATATATACTCATTTGTTTATTTTTCAAATATATTAAGTTTACTTGATTCATTAGTATATATTATTACAATGTACTTATGTAACCAGAAAACAAGATCTTATGCTTTTACAGAATAACGATAGTTTGATTGTAATATTTCTGTTTAAAATAAGCTTGTTTAGCTTGACATTTTTTCTTGTCAATAGGCTTGTTCTGTTAGAATGGATATCCCAGTCATCTCCATTGTGGTGTGACTCCAAGGGTGTCCTAATATGACAATATGACACTAACCATCATTCCAGTTCAACAGGGGCAGACGCATCTTTTTTGTGGATATACATCATAATAGATTAAGTAACAGCTAGATTCAAGAAGTTGAACACGATGTTACCTGGAATGTGAAACATTATGGTGAACCTCGTACAGTAGGGATAGGTTTCTTCAGATGTTGTACTGAATTAAAGACATGACTATGTAGTGTGGTGTGATTCCAATTATGCGTGTGTATGTATATGCCATGTTGCAAGGAAACAAATATGATTCAACACAATATGGGCATGGTGGCATGGACAGCATATATTTGGTGTGTCCTAGTGTAGGAGTATCTTTGTCGTGTCCAATACACGTCTGACACGACATAGACACGGCATCGATTTCTGGAGTATATGTGCTTCCTGGTATACAATGTACATAAACCAGAACAGAATAATATTCAATTCTGGAAAATGTAATTTTTTATTTCTTATGTAATGTAAATACGATTCATTTCAAGAATCAAGATACAACTTTAAGGGTTTTGGATAGGATTAGGACTTAGTTTTTTTCATTTGACTTAGGCTTTTTTCATTTCCCCTATGTAACATTTGGAGAATTCAGTTCACTGTTGCGAAATGGAAGTGTTCCACGTTTGGAGCAAAGTTCCAACATGTGTTACTCATTTTCATGTTCCGGTAACTCTTGCTGAACATCAAGGTGTTATAAAAAACAGACTGAAGAATTATTAAACTAAGTATACAAATGAACTTTTATGCCCCTAACTCCCCATAAATAACATTTACAAATAGAAAGCTATCGGAATTTATTAAACTAGAAAATCATATGTGGGAATTTATTGAAGCTGCATAAGATATTTTCAAATCCATAAGAAAGACGCTACCCTCCAAACTATTGAAAAAGTGAACAGGGAAAAACCTTTCTGGAAGCAGAAGAATCAACACACGGGTTACTTGAAACATGTAAACCACTACTTGAGGCATCACTCTTTGAGAAAACCCCAGTCCGACCCAGCGATCTCGGAGTTTCTGTCAAATTAGCTGCATAAACAACACTAGAGCTCGCAAGTGCTGGTGATGGAACAAGATAGTGTTCTAAGTCAAGCTCCAAGCTAGCTGAAGAGCCATTCTGTTAGAAGAGAGAGGAAGAATTCAAGAGCATACATAAAATTCTAGGAGACATGAATACTAGTCATATAAAGTTGTGTCTATATCAGACTAATCATAGGTATTGTAGTTTTTACTTCCTTCTAAACATGTTCCACACACTTATCAAACATGTCCGCAACTTTATTATATATTGTTATTTTAAAATTTCTCTCACACTTGGACAATATCAGACACTTCACCGGCACACCCATTAAATGGTGGTAGTCATACGTAAATCTTGAACTCCCCCTTGGATCCTGCATTAGCAAGAAGGACCTTTGCTTAGGCACCTTCATAGACAAAATTCCTACAAGTTTGAGACATTTTTAGATGCTCTCTTGATACCAGTGGCGAAGCCAGAATTTTCATCTAGGGGGGCACGACACAAAATGACGATCCGGTCGACGGTCTCAAAATTTGATGAAACTTACGTCGTAGGGTAAGTTCGGCGTTGCACATCCAATGGCATAAGTCTCGTCACGATCTGAAGAGCGCACGCAAAATAATTATAAATTTTCTAAACACATTGATATGGTGAAATTCGACCGATACGGGTCAATTATGTCACGCAAAATCGGCGAATTCAGCTGCGTCAATTTCCACAAATTGGCAATGACTGTACGCGCCTTTCGTGCAATCAGTTCGTTCGTGTCGGGATCGCCCGAATCAACGGAACGATATCCAACCCATAATTTTTAATTAAAACAAAAATGTTTATCTTACAGTCCTTTGATTGGTTGAAGAAGAAGCTTTTAAAGAAACCAGAGCCAGAACCTGGGCAATGAGTCTGCAGGCTAAGATGATTCTGAACATTTGTAGTCATGGCATCAGTAGTCTAAGGAGAAGGCTATATGTCAATATCGGAGGAATAAATTTAGTCATTTCTCCATCTTCCCAGTTGATCTGTACATAGTGTCATATGACGTAGAGTTTGTAATGATGGCTTGTGCTTCACTATGGAACATGGCTTTGGTGGCCTTGTAAGTTCATGGGAAAATAATGTTGATGATGCTTCACTATGGAACATGGCTTTGGTGGCCTTGTAAGTTCATGGGAGAATAATGTTGATGACACTACTAAATGAAGTTCATGCAAATAAAGTACTATTGGAGTTCTACGTAGCCGCGGTAGAGGGGGCATGGTATGGCATGCAAAACCCCGGGGGGGGTGGAGCTGTGGCCCCCTCAGGACCTATGCCCCTGCTTGATACACATAATACAAACTAACAGGGATGTGCTTTCAACTTTAAATTAGGGTAACTTTAATTTTAAGAAAGATCAAAGTAATTATTGTATATGAAAAAAGAAAAAAGAACATAGTAGTTTACAGTTGTCAGAATGTGTTATTCTATGGGAGGATTTAAACAGAGGTTTGGATTCTATTGCGCACACAATTGAAGAAAAGATTAAATGACTATTATCGATAATTCTAAATTTCTAATACTATTAACAAGGGTATACTTGGTCCTAACTGAGAAAATTTTAAAATTTTATCAACTCTTTTGGTGCAATATTTCTTTGTTGTGTACTTGTTGAGGGTGTACATGTCAGCAGTCATGCTGTACCATCTTGGCACTTCATATTTTGTGATGAATGTGATTATTATCTTTAGGGATAAATATATATTGTGTGCATATTCTTTTTCCTTCGTGTCCCAGGTATCCTGCTTTTAAAGGACAAACAGCAAACAGATGTATAACACAACAACAGAAACAATCAACAGAAAGCACGTCCACCTATAGCCAATTTGGCATGGGAATTGTAAAGGATGAATAAGGTACGGTTTGGCAAACGGCTTGAAATTTTGCACCAGGTAAAGGTGTATTCACTAAAGGCATGTTGTCTATTACTATAGTAAATAGTAATTCATTTTTTCCCTCATTTCTTTCAGAAACTTGATAGCAACATATAAATCGGAAATAAAGCTGTATCCACTTCTAGGAAAGATGAACCGATAAACTGATAAACTTCTAAACATGAGCAAAAGTACAAACAACGAAGATATAGTTTTGAAAACCACCATCACAATAAAACTTCCAGTCTCTACACATACAATAAAGCTTAGAAACCAAAAGCGGAAGCGGATATGGGAGTGGGGGCAGGAGCTGGAGCAAGAGAATACGACTACTTAGAAGAGTCTAAAGTTGGGAGTGTGATGGGAGCGTGTACTAATACAAATTCTATATTTATTAATTATTGTTATAAAAATTTACAGATATCTTAATATTTATTAGAATTTATAAAGTTCGGTTCAAAGTTACATAGAGATCATTCGCATGGTAATTTTTATGATGTCAAGGTAAATAATCATTAGTTTCTTGTTACTTTGATAAACATGTATTAAAAATTATCTTTCTTCCCAAAATTTATGTCATCTTTTAAAATTATGGTACGGTTATGTAAAACTCTCATGTCGTCGGAAAAACGCGCTCCCGTCATCGGGGAAACGAGCTCCCAAATAAGAACCGTTGAATCGAGATTTTTACTGAGATTCGTTGACATCCTAGGAGTTTATGGCTTCTAAGAATTAGGTATGATTTATGTGGATACTAATTAATCTCAATCTCCTACATACTAATAACAATGAGGGGAAAGGCAAGGTCCAGTTTTTGGTAGTTCAAAACTCATATGCACCAATTTTGGTGTTTGGTTCAAGATGGAATGAAGTGCATAGAAGTTAGATCACAACACTTCTAGCATTTCTAGGAAGTGTTTGTGGCTTAAAAGTGCATATACAAAGTGAAATGACATATATATAGAATAAAAAAAATCTGCTTCTCTCAACTTCGAAGCTGAAATTAAGAAGTGAGGTTGGGATCTTTAGGGAAGGACCAATTCCATTTTTGTACCAGCTTTTTTTTCAAAGTTAGTTCACAATAGAATACCCTCCAACCAAACCCTACTTTGTTAAAAGGAGGTCGAGCTAAAATGGTCGAATTGCCACATTTTCTGACACTTCAACAACTTTTGGCACTTGGCACTTCTACAGGCAAGACAAAAATAGTATTTATCCCGAAAAGATGTATTTATCCCGAAAAGATTCTTGATATCCCTCCTCTTTTTTGCTAGGATATGCCTGAAGTGGAGAGAAATATAATTTTTATTCCAAAATCATCTTTTCCACATCACAAATGCACGTTTTCAAGCCATTAACAAGTAGTACCAAACCAAACAATAAAAATGTCATAATCTAACTTCCAGGGCACGACATTGCATTATGAACCAAAGATAAAACTATCTAACACTTCAAGGGGACGAAATTATAACAAACCAAACAAGATTGAACAAATAAGCTATAAGTGGTTGAAGGGGACAAAGTGACACTACAACAACTTCCTCCAGAGAAAACAGGTCCTTAAGGAATGGTTCCTACAATACTAACAAAATTCAGGAAACTGATGTATTAGAAAACAATGTACATGTAGAAAGCTTTCTCTCAACACAATGTCTTCTCATAAAAGTAGTTGATGTATAACAGATTTAGGATTTCATTATACATTAGGAATTCTTTAAGGTTTGACCTTATCTTTTATTTCGGGAAGTTTATTCGGTTAGACTTCCTCTTAGTTTATTTAAACAACTTTATTTAGTTTAGGGTTTCTTTACAAATAAGTACCTTTGAAAACTTTTGTAATGAACCAACAATATTAGTCTCTCTTGACTCTTAAGAAACCCTAGCCGTCTTCGACATTTTTCGGTGAATGCTTTTGCATCTCCCCAAATTGATTGTTTGATGATAATCAAATGTTTTACTTTCCAGTACTTCAGTCACTCACAAGTATATCAACTCAAACAATTAAACTTCCACTAGCAGCTAATAATCAGTGGACAAACCTCATTTCCGGCATCAAGCCCGGCGCTGATGCTAACGTCCGGAATCCCGCGGACTGTTGAGGGCTGGAGGTTCTCCTGGTAAGCCCTCCAGCTCGCTGCAAGATCGAACGGAGAGATTATGTTGGACTTGATGAAAACTTTATAAACGAGAACCTCCTCCTCCTCCTCCTCCCCGCCAAGCCTGAAGATTGCGGTCCTAGCGTCCCCCTCCAGGTTCCCGCCAGTCAGGAGCCGGTCCGGCCCCTCCTCGACGATGCAGGGGCTGGGGCTGTACTTGGGCTTGAGCAAGAACTTGAAGTCCAGCGTTTCTGAACAGAATGAGAGAGACCCAAAGGAGAAATAAGAGTCGGATAGTTGTTGTGGAAATTAACATTAAATTCGCAAAATCAAGTGAAAATATGATAGGAAAAAAAAAAATTAATATATGAGATCAAAGTTCAAATAATATCTTTTACAGAAGGACATCAAGTGGACCTAATGAATCTATCAAGAGTTGCCAAAGACGACGCATGCATAGACAGACCAATGGAACCCACTGGCTCTCTATACAATCACAAAACTCACTAGAATTAACTATTACTTCTTCCTTATTCTATCTTGTTATGCAAAATTGGTCTTGTAAAAATTCCGAGGGTAATGTTAAGATTTTCTACCTACTAGATTAGGGTGGGTTTGTGTATCTTAAAGGTAGCACATTTCGAAGGCGCCTCAAATTTCTGATCCTACTTCAAGCTCACTACATCAACAGAAGAATCACCAACATTCTTCTCTTGTTTGTTCTTTCGTTAGTAATATAAAATTAGCCTCTCAAAAGAAGTTCTGGAAACAATATTCAGATTAGGAACAAAGTTCACCAGCACGCGTAACCAAGCTCGGCATCACCAGCACGGACCTCGATCGTCCATCATCACCTCCTCCCACACGGCCACCTCATCACTCCCCGGTCGACATGTACAATCACAAAGTTCACCAGCATTAATCATTCTCCCTTCCCTCGTTCTATCTTTGTTATGCAGAACTAGTGTTAGTTTTGAAGGTGGCTCAAATCCACAAATTTACGTCGGAACAGAAAATTGATTAGCATTCGTCTCTTCCTTGTTCTATTCAGAAAGGAAAGCGCGGAGTCACAAATTGGCGATTCGAATAGTTAGGGTTTGTTACCATGGTTGGAGGGGACGACGAAGCTGAGCTCCCACATGGAGGCGGACTCCTTCTCCATGGGGAGGGCGCGGGAGGAGTCCCAGGAGCCGACGACGGAGGAGGAACCGAATACGTGGGGGACGAGGTCCATCTTCAGCCGGAAGTTCTCCATCTTCAGGGAAACGTACAGCTGTCCCCCTCCTCCGCCGGCGTCGGCGGCTTTCTCGCCGCCGGGGTTCTTTGAGGAGTTCGTCCCCATCGCCGCTGCTGCTGCTGCTGCTGCTGTGGATGGAGAGAGAGAGGGAGGGATAACGAATATATATTCTATTTGTTGGGGGTTTGGATCGAGTGGGGATGGTTTGGTTGGTGGTGGTGGTTTTGCTCGTGAGTCACTTGCGTTGGATAAAAAGTTGGGGGAGTAGGCATCACTGGCGGTTAGGAGCGTCACCTTTATTTGTGCCTTGATATTGTCAGAAAATTTTTTTTTTCTTTTTTTTTTTTTCCAGAACCCCAGGTGTTTACTGGCAAGTGAACCTGGGAATCTGGACGGCCAGATACGTTTAGTGGGCCAAACCTGGTGGGCCAGCCAGGCCGGCGAGAGGGGTTCATACGTGGGAAACCAATCCTGGACCGACATTCAAACGGGCCACGCTTTTGTGTAGAGAACCCTGCCAAACTAATATTTGGGCTATTACAAACTCTTTCCAGAGAATATTAAGTCCATTTCGAGAACAGGCTCCCAGCGAAATACTTCCAATCATTTTGGGCTTAAAAGTCCATTTCTCGAAAAACAAGAGTGCTTTTCGAGAACACACGTTTTTGAATAATAATTAGGCACAAGGGCCTTCTTATTTTTTATTGTTGCTATATACATTTTCCAGCCCAAGACCCTAGGGCAAAAATATTTCTTTTACACCTAACAAAGTTTCTTATTCTAATTCCATTATTACTATTATTTTCATTGATAATAAAGCCCAAAGGTCTATACCGTATTATTATATTTTACAGCAAATTTTATTTCAAGGTCAGTATTTAAGCTTAATTGTACAAAACATAAGGAGTTTTCAAAATTTTCAGGAAGAGGGATGGAGGTGTTGGAAAAAAATTTGGACCCCACTTCAAATTTTAAAATTGGATGCAACGCATGGACCACATGGAGTTTGGGACGCGTAGGCCAGAGACGCATGAGATCTTTTGGTCACGTTGTCCACTTGGCTCTGCACCATCCTTGGGACTTATGTCTATTAGTGTGTTCTTGTCCTTCGAGATTATCAGAAAAAATATTTTTTTTCAGGATTCTGTGTTATGTGCCATCTTTATTGTCATGACGTCATATCAGGTTGACCTGCGGCCAGTTGTCAGGATGCTTGTTTGGACTGCATGGGTGTCCCTTTTCTAGGCCGCATGGTGTCCATGCGATCCATCTATTGAGTTTTTTTTATTTGGGGGCGCATGGACGTCGGTCATATGGCTGCGTCTTTTCTATGCTTCTATAAAACCCCCTTCAAAGTTTTCAAACTGATAAGTTTGAAATACTTTGAATAAGAAGCATGGATGTAGTATGTTCGGGTCGTATGGTCATTGAGCCGCATGGGCGAACGGTGCTAGGCTGTCAACTATACACTTAACTACCCGATTTGTCTTGACCCTTGAGTGGATTTTGTTCGAATTTTGAGCCACCCTTTCACACGGATCCCAATACTGACGGTTGTAGGAGGGAGCCCAACTGAGCGTAGCTGTCAGCGGATGAGGGTAGAATTCGAAGGGTTTATTTTCGTCTTTTGGTGGCCTATAAATAATTGTTTGAGGGGAAGAGAGAGAACTTCTTGTTTCTGCTGAGTTTTGTCTTCCATATCGTCTTTTTTCTTCCTTCGCGTATGGTCGTCTCCTCAAAGCGTCTGCCATGGCCCCGAAGGTCTCGTCTTCTTCCAAGAAGGTCGTCGTTAAGGAAAATTTTCCTGCCTTATCATCTTTGGCCAAGGACGATGCCTCATCCCTCCATCCTGTCGTTCAGCCGCCCTTCCTCGGTAATAGTCGGAGGAGGAGAAATCTGGACACGTAGGAATTTTGTATCCGGTTTATTATACAGGTCCTCGTATATGACCATGCCGTATGCCTTATGTGCGAGTTTTTCTTTGGCTTCGTGCGCAAGTCTTGACTCGGCCGTATTGACGCACTGTATGTTTTCAAAATTGTGTTTACATTAAAGATTGGTATATGGAAGTTTTGACGTTAAGAACTGGATATTCAAGCTCTTATTGTAAATGATATTACATAAGCTAGAGAATGAAACGACAAAGCATTGTAGACTAAGATCCAGTTATATGAATTCGTAGATTGGATTATATCAAAGGCCGTCATCAAGGATTTAAAGAAAGCTTGACATGAATAAACTAAATTTAAAGACCGGAGACAAAAGATCAAATTGATATTAACTATTTAGCTTTTAATAAATGTTTTTGTCAAATTTATCAACTAAATCCAAGAAAATCATTTTTTTAATGACTTAGTTCTATTTATGTACTACTATTTTAAAAAAAAAAACTTATAACTATTTTCACTATTCATTTTTTTAAATAACAAGTCATAAAGATCTGATTTTTTCTTTCTTCTACAATTTTATCCAGCCCAAGGCCCAAAGACAAATTTCTCTTTCATTTACTCCCAATATTTCTTTGTCGTCTATACTATTTTCATTATTTCTTTTTATATCAATAGTATCGCCAAAGGCCCATTTTATTTTATTTGTTATTGTTCTTTAAAATTACCTAGCCTAGCAATTTTTCTTTTTATAATGTACAAAATCGTTCAATCCGGACCAAAAAGTCCATTTTACTATTATGATTTTATTTTTTTTTCTTTTTTTTTTTGCAATGTATTGTTTTATTATTGTTCTATAAAATTATCTAGCCTGAGG
Organism: Iris macrosiphon; assembly: GCA_036927795.1. Classification (NCBI taxonomy): domain Eukaryota; kingdom Viridiplantae; phylum Streptophyta; class Magnoliopsida; order Asparagales; family Iridaceae; genus Iris; species Iris macrosiphon. Next base: position 4,347,085 of record JAYESA010000018.1, on the reverse strand, counting down.
CTGATGAGCAATTTTTTTATTTATTATTTACAACGCCGTTCAACCCGGACCGAAACCATCCGACTCAACTTTATTCGATTATGGGTCGAACTAGATTTGGATTTGATTAATGGTTTGGCTTTTGACCGGACTGACTTGAACCTGATTAAAATCGATTCAACTTTTCTTAATTAATGATTTTTTCGCATATTTTTTCTTAAATTAGAATCCCACTACATAGACTAAAATAGGAACTCAAATAGCAATTTACAATGTGGCATTATTTTTGTATTTAGGTTCTTAATTTTTTTTTTTTCTAATTATGTCTTAAAAAAAAAAAATTATGTAATTCTACGACTACTAATGGCCGAGTCTTTTAAGTCAATTACTCATGAGTTATTGTAGGATATTTGCTAAAAGAATTAATTACTCAAATGGTGTCTGAAGAATGTAGTGGTTGTCGTTTTGATGATTGAATTTTTCTTTTCTATTTGGTACATAAGTTTTACTTTTGAGTTTAAAGGGTACCTAAACTAGATTTCGTCAATATTTTTGATAAAAATATGTTTAAAAAAAGACACGTAATGGTCACGTACAATATTTTTAGGATTATTTTTGCCATAACCGACCGATACGTCGACTATAATTGATTGTAGAACCGATATTTTGTACTTGACAAAAGCTATTTGTTTATGTAAAAATTCTTCGAACACCAATATTCTTAGTCAAAAAATAAAAAATATGATAAAATAACTATAAAAAATAAAATGCGTGATCATCACATGTCCATTTATATCGATTATCATCCATAAATACTAACGAAATATAGTTCAACTTAGACACAAAATGAAGAAAAAAAAAATTGTTCTATCATCAAAACCACACTCTTGCTTAAATTATCCTCTCTTTTTTTCCACGAGAACAATCTAAGCAGGATGGATACGACCTAACATATGGGCCACCACATATCTGTAACTTCAAGATGCTTAAATTTGATTAATCTGTAATTTGACAGCCCTAATCACTAAGCCAGTTATTGATTAGCAACACCATCATCTTCTTGGAGCTCAAGAAAGTCAATTAATGTCGAAAAAAAAAAGAGAGGGATGTAAACACGGCTGCCGCGTGGCACCGGATACCGCTGCTTAAGCCGCGGCTTCTCCTCTCCTGTATTCGTTCGGTGGACCCCACCGGCATCAGTCTTCCGTACATGCCGCAATTTGCCCGGTGTTTCTTCTTCCAATAATGCTAAGTTTACTACCAAATGCTTACAATCTTCTTACAACATTCTCACCCCCAGCTACGTGGGCCACCTTCGATTCCATCTTTTTTTCAATAAACGACCGTCACATGACGTTTCGGTCACGTAACGACCGCTCGGACAACCATCGGATCCCACCTCTCCTCCTCCTCCAATAGACGGCCACCACGTTGACGCCATGTTACCTCCACGTGACGATTGTGAGAGTTGTAGGCATTTGGTTTTAATCCTAGTATAGTCTTTCTTCTTCTCGATAGTGCTTGCCCGCAAGGAGTTTGAATATTTTAATAATGCCAATTGTTAAGTGGTCATTCTAGAATCCAGCTCATCTGACTAAAACTTTGATACAGATGGCTGTATCAAATTTTTTTATACGGTCATTGTATGACAGGTGGGCCTCCCTCTCTCCTTGTGGAGAGAAGAACCCATGTGTCATACAATGGCTGTGTCGATTTTTTATACAGCCATCTGTATCAAAGTTTTACTCATCTCGTCTTGTGCATAATTTGTAGTTTAAATATTAAAAAAAAAAAATTAATTTGTAAATTATTTTATGCTAAATTTATTGTTGAGATGTGAATATTTATTGTAGTTCAAAGTCTGTAATTATTAAAGTTAGTAATTATGTTTGCGGTTAGATGTTTAATTTTAATATTTTACTCCTAGTTAATTTCAGGCTATTTTAATATACATAAAATTGGACAAAAATATTTTAGAACATGAAAAGTTTAACGATTAAGCTTAGAATTTTTTGTATTATATATAAAATAATTTTTACTCCTTGACTCAAAATAACATAAAAAAAAGAGAGAGAGAAAAAAAAGTTGGAAAAACATAATTTTTTGGGCTAACTATAGTTTAGATCCTGGATTTTATATCATCTTCGAGTTTAAGTCCTAACATGTTAAATTGGAAAGTTGAAACTCTGAATTTTTTTTTAAGTTTTTTTTTTCATGAAAATTTCAATAGCATACATGAAATGAAGGATATAATGGAAAAAAAAGAAACAATTCATAGTCCAAACTTTTCAGTTGGATATGTTAGAACTTAAACTCTAAACTGATATAAAATTCAGAATCTAAACACTAATTAATTTCAAAATTTTTTCTTCTTCTAACGTATGAGTCCGCATCCTTCTTTTCTTATAACTTGTATGAGTCTATTGATGGTCTAAACTCTAAATGATTATAAAATCCAAATATTTTGAGAAATCAACATCCTATCATTTTTTGATATTTACTTAATCACACAATAGGTGAACAGTGTATGCTAAAATAAAATATTGTTCTAAAATTTTGCTCCCTCCGCCGCTATTGAATAATAGAATCCATATTCATCTAGAAAAGTTTCACCAATAAGGGGGTGTTCTTTTTTCCCACTATAAGTGAATTTTTTTTTTTTTTTTTGTGTCTCATTTATAAGTGAATTTGATCTCAATAAGTGTGTTCGTTTTTCGTATATATAAGTAATTTTTACTTATAAGTGACTTTAAATTCATAAGTAAATTTTTTTTACTTATTGTGTTGTTTAAATACTTATTGTATTCAAAAAATCTATTATGTCCATGTATAAACTTATATTTTTTAATGGTCCAAATTCTAAAAGAAAGTGTTTTTCTATATATAATCCTAATCACCCTTTTCTTCCTAACAACCAAGATTGTTTTCTTTTTTCAGTCAAAAACAGTCCAACATTTTGTCCCAAAAACTACCTTATTTTTCAGCGGGACCATATCTTCAAACTTTGACGTCCGAATCATTTTTATTTTATTTTTTTAATCGTCTCAAGGTAACCTTTATGAATCTATAATTTAATTAGCAAAATTCAATCTTATTGGTTCTATAGATTAATCTTAATATCAGTTGTCCGAATGACGGATTCATCTCAATGATTTTGAGATTTTGGGAGATCTAGAACTCCAAATCACGATCCGTTTAGTTTTTCGGATGCATCTCAATGATTTGGATTGTCACATATTATTCATGTTTAATATGAAAGAGCATAATGGTAAAATAACACTTATACGTACTAAAAAAAATGAACAACAGAATAACTTATGAAAAAATAGATTACTTACAAGTAAATAAAGAAGAAGAGATTTTATAAGTGCACTAATTATAAGTAAAATGGAGTAAATGACACTTATAGATAGGGAGCATTATGTGTTTGCTTGAGAAGAAGAGAAGAGAATCTAATAGTCTGCCTGACGTCCGGTCCTTCGGGATCTTGGGGGGTGTGTGCTATTAGATTGTTGAAATGATGTGTTTGCTTGAGAAGAAGAGAAGAGAATCTAATAATCCGCCCTGACGTCCGGTCCTTCGGGATCTTGGGGGGTGTGCTATTAGATTGTTATGTGCATGTGAATGTGAATGTGAATGTGAATGTTATGCATTGGTCTCGGACAACTTGTGCACAAGGTGATAGTCTCTCGATCGGTTCCTGGGGCACTGGGAATCGGTCGGTCCGGAAGGGATTGTGAGAGCACCCTGACGTCCGGTCCTACGGGATCTTGGGGGGTGTTGTTGTCCAATAATGGAAAAACTCATGGGCCGTCATATAGATAGGGAGCATGCTAGGTTTACCTTTTTGCATACCTATCATTATTGACACCAGAAGATGGATTCATAAGTTTTGTATATATGCTTGTTGTGGCTAACTTGTGTTTCTGCTGCAGGATAAACCGTTCGACTACGGGGTAAGAATATGAGTTTATGCATAAGCTTGCATGTTCATTAGTCTGCATTATAGAGATCTCCTGTTAGTGCTTCATGCATTGCATCGGTCGGACAATGGCTATTAGTGCAGAGCTGAACCTTGGTTACGGCTGCTTCGGTAGTAATGTGCAGCCATGAGTCACAGCTGCTAATAGCACCAGATAAAGAATCATTGGTTAGCTGGATTACCGCTACCAATCCTGAGTTTCTCGGGGACCGACCTCTGATTGATAGTTTAACTTGTGTGCTTGATTGAATAATAGTCCCTATATGCTACCTTGCCCCAAGGAGTTAGTATTGATGCACAATATATGCTGCGCACTGCACGATAGAGCACTGTCCCGATTCGTATACTTATAAGTTGATTATGCAACTGTTTCAAAGTTATGTTTTCAAAGAGATGTAATCTGACTAATAGTTCTGAGCTGCATGAAATGAACCTAGGTAAAAGTAGCAAGATCACTAGTAATCCAATGTTTTGCCACATGATTACTTAGTGTGGGTCTCAGGGGGTGTAGCTTCTGTTCAGTTGTTTATCTCACCAGTACTTGCATAAAGTGCTGACCCACCAACAGTTTGCTTGTTCTCAGGTGCTTGTTCGTCCAAGGAAGCGATAGCCGTGCCTCATCCCAAGGAACCGAAAATCCGGAGTCGATGCCTTGAGCCGCATCGAGTTGTGTTGCTTTTGTATAGAGGGACATAATGTATGGAACAGTATTATTGTAATCGAGAGAAAGAGTGCCTGAGCGATCTGTCACCTCGGCCTTGCGCCGCTTTGTAACACTTCTGTATATCAATAAAAGAGCTTGTTTATCATGTGCCATTGTGTTCTTTACTTTTCTGCAATATGTGTGCCGCTGCTTCAGTATTGATTAGCTTACTTGCCCTTGTTCAGAGCTTTGGCCTTGTGCAAGCGCACTTTAGGCTTGCACGGCATCACGTCCCGAAGAGAACGATTGTCCCGCGGGAGAGCTGCAACGTGGTGATTCACGTTCAGCGGGGACAATTGGGCTTGCGGGAGTTTGGGGCGTGACACTCTTTTTCTCTTATCCCTTCTTGCTCCAGTTGACTTGTATTCTTTTAAGGGAAGAGAATATATATATATATATATATATATATATATATAAAGGAGGAGAGGGATCGAGATTCACACTCTTAAGCATCTCCAAATGTTATATGAAATAACATCCATTTGATTATTATTATTTTTTACCATTCATATTAGATTATTAAACTTCAAAATTTATTGAAATATTTTGATATAATCTGAATGATAAAAAAAATAAAATTCAACAACTATTGTTTCGAAGATATTTGAAAATATTTAATAGTGGAGATCCTAATATCTCCTTTCTTTATATTAACTATTAACTATTAATTTATTTGTATTTATTCTTATATTCCTTAATGCAAACTCTCTCTCTCACCTCCATAAAATTTTATATTTATTTAGTGCTACCCTAATTCTGTAAGTGTAGTTATCTTATAAAAAAAAGGTCGTCATAACTTTTGAGAAATAGAAAGAGAATAGCACTAAATAATTAAAAGAACGGAAAATTTACTATAGCGAAATAAATTTATATTTAATTTATGCAAACGAAATAAGTTTGCTAAAATTTGAAATATAGACATATTCAGCCAACTCTGTTGGCGAAAAATCCAAAAAAATCGAACACGTAGGCAAAAGTGGACCCACAAGCTACATTCTGCAACAAAAAAAAATTAAAGTGAACCCACAAGCCAAATTTCGCCAGCTGAAATTATGCTTTCACAATTTCAGCCAACATAGTTGGCGAAATTTGGCCTTGTGGGGACCACGGTTTGGTTTGGTTTGGTTTGGTTTGGTTTGGTTTGTTTTATTAGTTTCTTTTAATTAGTTATGTTTTAGTTTTTTTTTTTTTGTTTTGTTTTTTTTTTTTGTTTGAGATTTTGAATTTTTTTTTTATTTAGTTTAGTTTTGAAATTTTGTTTAAGAAAATTTACTTTAACAAAATAAATTTTAAATTAATTAATTGTAAAGAAAAATTTAGAAAAAAAAGATTTAGTTTTTTTAGAAAATTGTAAAAAAAATAAAAAAATTGTTTGCAATGTTTGATAAGAAAAAAAAACTAAACAAAGAAACAAAACTAGTATTTTTTTCTCCTCTAAATGATGTTTCGTCAACGTTCTCAGAATCGAACCAAACTTGGGCCACAGGACCAGCGTAACGCTGCGAATCCAATGACGCAAGTTTCGTTGCGAAACGACAATGTAAACTCCCTCGACCAAATTTCAGTAAATTAGGATTAATTTTGACTAATTAGAATTAGTGCAACTTTTTATAAAATTTTATTTATTATATATTATATTGATTGTGCACCTGTTCATTACACAATTGACTAGGGCATCACACTAGCTGTTAACCCTAAACAAATTTCACATTCCTGCTCTAGACTAGTCAGACTACTTTTTCTGTATTCTGTGCAACTTCCAGAAACCTCGTTTGATGCTTCGTTTTAGTCGCACAAATATCGTTACAAACGTATGTATTTATTTCCTATTTAATTTTCTGCTCTTTACCCATCTCTGTACCCTTAGAGATTTGAGGACCAGTAGGCACCTGATTGCCCAACCAAAAATACGATAATATTCTACTCTAATTATACTTCAATTATCGTATTGACACCGTAGAAAGATTATGACTCTAATAGCCTCTAAATAATTAGTGAACACCGTGCGCAGTATTTATTAAATAATAAATACGATGACTGTATCACCTGCAATATCAGACCCTGCAACTGCCCAGAATCACCCCACACTGTCCAAAATATTTTCCCCCAGCTATTTTCCCTCATTTCTATACAATTTAGAATTTCGGGAAATCAGTATTTAAAATCAGGTAAATTACGAAATTACGCAAAATACAATTTTTATGCAATTATGCAATATTTGAAAAGTTAGGGGTTTATATGCAAATTGCATGCTAGGTGGCCTAATCCTATTGGCTAGGCCATAGGTGTGTGGGACCCACCCAGAAATCCAGAAAAATCCAGCCAAAAATATCTCAAAAATTAAATTTACCAAAATAGCCCTGAACTTCAAGGTATTTACGAAAATGCCATTAGGCAAAATCCTATATAAACCCTAGGTTTTCTTCATTCAAACCATCCCACCCCCGCCACGGCCATCTCCGACCACCGCCGGCCACCCAACTCCGGCCAACCCTTCGCCACCCTCCCCTCTCCCCTCCGGCCAAGTACCACCGCCGGCGCCGCCCTGCTCCGGCTGCTACAGCCCCCGCACCCTCCTCCTCTCCCCACTGTCCACAGCAACACCTCCACCCGAACCACCTTCCCCGCCGCCTCCGGCCGTCGCCGACCACCGCCACCCTACCCCACCGCTTCGCCCCGACCTCCTCTCTCCGACGACCACCCCCTCACCTCCCCACGACGCCTGCTCCGGCCGCCCTAGCCCCCGCAACGCCGTCGACCACCCCCAACCCGAACTACCCTCTCCAACTCCGGCAGCCCCTAGCCGCCACCACCACCGTCGTGGACCTCCGCCACCACCACCAAACTGACCGCCACTCCTCCCTCCACCTTTCCCTCACCCTGCCCGGCCACCACGTCAGCTCCTCCGCCGCCGGCAGCCCCCGCAAGACTGCTACTGCTGCTGCTGCTGCCAGTGTACACTGCCACTGCTGCTGCTCCTCCGGCCGCCTCCGGCCAGCTCCGCCGCCGTCCTCCCGCCGGAAGCACCGCGTGGGACCCCCCTTGCCACCTGTAAGGTATAAATATACTATACTATTTAAATATACGTATATAATCTATAATACATGCATATATATATGTATATGTATATATATATATGAATATATATATGTATATTACTATGTATTTATATGTATAATTTTATATATGTATGTATTATACTATTTACAGTATATTATACTGTATATATATTATATATATATCTATATATATATTTTACATATATATGTATATGTATATATGTATATCTACCATATTATATTAGGTAATATTGTATATATATATATCTATAGTATATATATATTATATGTATTTATATATATTTATATGTATACTATAATATATATAACATATTTATATATGTTATATAATTATTAATATATGTAATTTTCTGTTTTTAAATTATATGTGTATACATATATTTATATATACTTGCATTTTCTTTATTTTTCTTTCCTGCATTTTAATTTTCCTGCACCTATTATATATATATATATCTATATATATATATATTATCTACTTATACTATATATAAATATCTATATATATATATTATCTATATATATATATATATATTTATACCAGCTGGATAATACAGCTTATAACTATATATATTATTTCAATTATCGCAATGTCATTTCAATTTATTATAATATTATATAATATGCTGGATATTACAGCTTAATTATATATACATATTTATAATTATTGTATATTTATCCAGTGGTCATATATAGACCCTGATAAATATTATTTATATATGTATTTAAATTCTGTCATGTTCTTTCAATTTACCTATATTATTTATATCAGAGGATACACCCTGATAAATATTATATATCTATCGCAGTGGATATATCCTGCTACTATATATTATTATTACCTGCATTTATCTGTTCTATATATATATACTATTATATATATATTATATCTATGCCTACTAATATATATATATATATCTATACTATATATATGTATATATATATATATGTTTTATATTTACAGCCTTGATATTTACGAACCCTGCCTATTTTAACAGAAACCAACTTCGGCACAGCCAGTGACCCCCTGTCACCAGCACTTTCACAACTGACTGTGAAATCAGGGTTCCAACACTATCAGGGAGTAGGCAAGTATACCTTGCCAAGTTAAATGTTTAAATTCTCAAATATTGTTATATGCTTCTTGCTTCTGAAATTCATATACCATGACCACCTGAGACTGCCTTGGGTACAGTCAACTGTTATGTTGACATGATATTACAGACTCACCAACAGCTGAGAGAATATCCTAATATATTCTCCTAAACCCTATCACGGAAACACGCAACATGGTTGCATTTACATATATGGATGTGAGCTGCGTATTTGGTTAGCTACCAGTACGTGTGACCCGCATCACGGATTAGAATAACTCAGGAAATGTACGATTTGACATTTAGATTCATTGGGATGGGAAAGATAACTAGTTGACGTATGGGACACCCCCTCCAATAATGTTTTATACCTTCGTACCAATGATGGTCGATTGCAGAGTTCCCTGAGTCGGGGGCATACGACACCTATATTAGCCAGTCGCCACGATTGGTGAATTACGTCAGCGTATGTCTAGCCACACATTCCCATGCGTACTACTGGATCTTTACTTGCATTTTCACTTAGTATGGTTAGTACCCTGTATTTATTTTATTTCTTTATTCAGTATTTTTACATTACATGGCATGTCATTTTTCTGTATCTTGTTACGTCCCACTGAGGACCTGGTTCCTTGCCAGATCTAGATGAGGCTTTCTACCCCACAGTGTACGGGCCTGATCAGGAGGCCAGATGTGCTACTGAGGAGGAGCTCGAGGAGACACCCTCAGAGTAGGCTTGACCCTAGATGCTGCTACCTAGAGATGGAGATGTTTTGATCAGATAGACACTGCTTAGTCTATTTTGATTTTTCTGCGCTATTATCAGTTTTTGTAGTAGGCTTGTAATCTCACCAGTTGTGTACTGTATCAGACTCAGTTATATATATATTTCAGCATTTGTTTTCTGACATTTTGTTGTGGATGAGATAGCTTTACCTGTTCTATACTTGTAGTAATTTAGGACAGCGTAGCACGTCCCTTTGGGTCCATCAAAGTGGATTAAGCCCTTAGTGACGTGTCAGCTGGCCAGTGACACGTGGCCTAGTTCCTGACATTTTGGGACTGGGGCGTGACATGGTTTTAGTGGTGGCCCATGCAGGTCTAGTTTTATTGCTAGTGGTATGATGACATGCCCAGCAAGCCTGCAATAGGATAGAAATATTAGGTCTCATCCACACTGACACCATCTTTACAATCTTTATTATTGCATCATGCTTGATATCATTTATTATCTCCTTTGTGTTTTCTAATTATCCTATTTTCCTCAGAAATATGGACATACCCGGGAAACTTGCGAATAATGGGGCTGACCAAGCAACAGACCCTTCGCCAAGTGCCCAAGGAACTCCGTCCAATCACCAAAATTCTAGTCAGGAGACGACACCAACTCCACATGCAGAGACACCTTTGTCTCCACCTCCAGCCTTGCCTATCCAGATGCCACAACTTGAGGGTCAAACTCAAATGTTGCAGTTTCTCCAGACTATGTTGCAGAACCAGTGGCAACAAACTGAGGCCCTGAGACAGTCTCAGTGGCAGCAAACTGAAGCTCTGCGACAGACGTTGATGACGGCTTTGGAGAGAACTACTACTCCGACACCCGTACCTGTCCTACCAGCGGGCACAGTTCGAGGCTTCCGTCAAATGAGTCCGAGGGATTTCAAAGGCAACGAGACTCCTGAAGAGATCTCCGATTGGATCTCCAACACCGAAATGCTGCTAGAAGGATCGCAACTCATTCCCGACCTATGGATGACCGCTGTGAGGGGCCAACTTCTTGGCAACGCCCATCACTGGTGGGAATCCATAGAGCGCAGCGTCGGCAAAGACCAAACTTGGCAACAATTCCTGGAGCATTTCAACGCCAAGTACTTTCCAGAGACAGTCCAGAATGCCCTATACTCCCAGTTCCTGCACCTGGAGCAAGGAAACATGACGGTAGATGCCTACGACGCGGAGTTTAGCAGACTAAGTCGTTTCGGTACTGATCTGATCCCGAACGAGCTGAAGAAGGCTAAAAGATTCCACCATGGCCTTAACCAAGAGCTTCAGAGGCACACAACAACGCAGTCGAGAATCTCCTACAACGAGGTTCTTACCGAAGCCAGGGAGCAAGAAGCCATTGGCCGAGGAGCCAGACGCTCAAATCCAACCTTCCCGGCCAAGAATCAGCACGGAGCAGGAGGACCTATACGTCGTCCCCAATATCAGACGCAACAGACGACGGGGCCTTACCAGAAGAGGGAGCTCCCGATTTGTCACTTTTGTGGCAAGAAGGGGCATTTTGCCAATGACTGTAGAAAGAAGCTGGGATTATGCCTGCTATGTGGAGCTAGAAATCATATGGCCAAAGACTGCCCACAACGTAGAGATGCAGCACCTCAGCAAGGGCAGAAGCCAGGAGCTCAAACTCAGAAGATGCTTCCCTCCACATCAGGAGGATATCAGCGAGGAGCACCCTTGCCTACTCAGGAGGCCCAGTTCAAGGCCAGACCACAAGTCGGAGGACAAAGGCAGGGACAAGCCTTTGCGTTAGCTGCCGTTGCAGAAGAACCTGAAGGGGAAACTATAACAGGTACCATTTTAGTTGCATCATTACCTGCAACTGTATTATTCGATTCTGGGGCTACTTTGTCTTTCATATCCAGTAGATTCGTAGCCATGCACAAACTATCTACTTCGTCGCTACCCAAGTGTTGGAAAATACTTACTGGAGGAGGTATTGTTCCAGTTACCAACATTATCAAAACCTGCCCAGTAGTTGTTTGTAGTAGAGGACTAAGAGCGCGATTTTTGGTACTTCCAATGCCAAATTTCGATGTTGTCTTAGGCATGGACTGGCTAAGCCAGAATAATGCTATCCTAGACTGCCGAAAGGGTAGTGTTATCTTTAGACCCCCAGATCACCCAGAGTTCGAATATGTCCGTGGAACCATCGAGCAAGGAGTAGGCCAGACTCCTAGAGCTTACATGGCGATGGAGACAGCACTTCCCTCAATTGTAGCAGAGTTCGAGGACGTATTTCCAGAAGAATTGCCAGGCCTACCGCCTGACAGAGAAGTAGAGTTCATTATTGAGCTGATACCCGGAGCTGCACCAGTATCCTCCAATGTATACCGACTGGCGAAGAAGGAGCTTGACGAGCTGAAGCTTCAACTGGAGGAACTACAGATCAAAGGATTTGTTCGTCCTAGTGCATCACCCTGGGGAGCACCAGTGTTGTTTGTACCAAAGAAGGACGGAACATATCGCATGTGCATTGATTACAGAGCCCTCAACGCTCTGACAATCAAAAACAAGTACCCCTTGCCGAGAATTGACGACCTGTTCGATCAACTAACAGGAGCCGTAGTATTCTCGAAGATAGACTTGAGATCAGGCTACCATCAAGTCAAGGTACGAAGAGAAGACATTCCAAAGACAGCATTCAGAACTCGTTATGGTCATTACGAATTTCTGGTGATGCCGTTTGGATTGACTAATGCACCTGCTGTATTCATGAACCTGATGAACCGAGTCTTCCACCAATATCTGGACCAGTTCGTGGTAGTCTTCATCGACGACATTTTAGTGTATTCAAAAAGCCACGAGGAGCATGAAGAGCACTTAAGGTTGGTATTAGAGACGCTGAGACGGGAGAGCCTTTATGCTAAGATGAGCAAGTGTGAATTCTTCCTGGACCGTGTCGCATTTCTTGGACACGTTATCACAGGAGAAGGCATCTCGGTAGACCCAGCAAAGATCTCATCTGTTGAGACGTGGCCAACCCCGACCAACGTCTCAGAGGTGAGAAGCTTTCTAGGACTTGCCGGATATTACCGGAGGTTCGTAGAAAACTTTGCAAGAATCGCGGAGCCGATTACCCGTCTTACTCGCAAGGAGCAGGAGTTCATATGGACTGAAGATTGCCAGACAGCTTTTGATGACTTGAAGAAGCGTCTGACTACAGCTCCCATTTTGACTATACCATCTGGATCCGGAGGTTTCGTCATATATAGCGATGCATCCGGAAAAGGATTTGGTTGTGTCTTAATGCAACATGGGAAAGTTGTAGCTTATGCCTCAAGACAGTTGAGGACTCATGAGAAGAATTACCCCACTCACGATCTGGAGCTTGCCGCAGTCATCTTCGCCCTGAAGCTATGGAGACACTATCTATATGGCGAAAGAGTGGAGATATTCACCGATCATAAAAGTTTGAAGTACATCTACACCCAGAAGGACCTAAATCTGAGACAAAGACGATGGCTCGAAGTGATGGCGGATTTCGAAATTGATCTACAGTACCATCCAGGGAAAGCTAATATGGTGGCAGATGCTCTAAGCAGAAGACCCTCGGCATTCTTTATGATCACCCAACCAGATCTGCTGAGAGATCTAGCAAAGTTGGGAATAGAGATCATTGTGCCAGGAATTGATGGTCACTTATCAAACTACCAGCTGCAATCAACCTTGGTGGAAAGAATCAAAGCTGCTCTACCAACAGATGCAAGATTTCAGAGGCTTCGACAAAGAACAGAGGCTGGAATTCAGACCGGTTGTCGCATACACGAAGATGGGACTCTAAGATGTGGAAATCGTCTTTATGTTCCAAATGGAGAACTTCGTAATGAGCTTATGTCAGAAGCTCATAGCTCAGTATACTCTATACATCCAGGAGGCACAAAGATGTACAGAGATCTGCGGCAATATTACTGGTGGCATGGAATGAAGCGGGAGATAGCACGCTTTGTGGCCAAATGTCTGGTGTGTCAGCAAGTCAAGGCTGAGCATCAGAGATCTGCCGGTCTACTTCAACCCCTCCCAATACCCGAGTGGAAATGGGAACACATTACGATGGACTTTGTTACGGGCTTCCCAAGAAGTCCTAGTGGTCGTAATGCTGTCTGGGTAATTATAGACAGACTCACTAAGGCTGCTCATTTTCTACCTTTTAGAGTCGGGCAATCCACAGAAGTCTTGGCGGACATGTATATGAAGGAGATAGTACGTCTGCATGGAGTGCCAGTCAGCATAGTATCTGACAGAGATACGAGATTTACATCTTACTTTTGGCGAAGTATGCAAGAAAGTCTTGGTACCCGCCTCAAGTTCAGCACCTCGTATCACCCACAAACAGATGGCCAATCAGAACGCACCATCCAGACACTTGAAGATATGCTGAGAGCCTGCATGCTTGATTTCAGCGGATCATGGGAAGATCATCTACACCTGGTGGAATTTTCCTACAACAACAGCTATCAAGCGAGCATTCAAATGGCTCCCTTTGAAGCTTTGTATGGAAGGAAATGTCGTTCCCCAGTATGCTGGAGCGATGTTGGCGAGAGACAGATCTTGGGACCAGAACTGATTATTCGTACGGTGGAGAAAGTAAAGAAGATCCAGGGACACCTACGAGCTGCACAAGACAGGCAGAAGCACTGGGCCAACATTCACCGACGACCTCTAGAGTTCCAAGTAGGGGAGCATGTGTTCTTAAAGATCTCACCTACTAGAGGAACTATCAGATTTGGAGGAAGAGGGAAGCTAAGTCCAAGGTACATTGGACCCTTCGATGTGCTAGATCGCGTCGGAGAAGTTGCTTACAGACTAGCTCTACCTCAGACTTTGGAGGGAGTACATGACGTCTTCCACGTATCTCAGCTGAGGAGGTACATTCCAGACCCGAGTCATGTGCTAGACTACTCAGAGATCACCATCGGGCCAAGCTTATCTTATCAGGAGGAGCCTGTAGAGATTCTGGACCGTAGCGAGAAAGTGTTGCGAGGCCAGACTATTCCTCTAGTTCGTGTTGCATGGAGACATCATGCACCAGGTGAATCCACCTGGGAACGAGAAGAGGATATTCGTCAGCGTTATCCCCACCTATTTCCAAACCAGGGTATGTCCAATATTTCAAATCCAATTTTTCTTTATCATCATATGTCCTTTTTCATTCTCATTATATGGTTGTTTTATTTCGAGGACGAAATATTCTAAGGAGGGTAGATTGTAAACTCCCTCGACCAAATTTCAGTAAATTAGGATTAATTTTGACTAATTAGAATTAGTGCAACTTTTTATAAAATTTTATTTATTATATATTATATTGATTGTGCACCTGTTCATTACACAATTGACTAGGGCATCACACTAGCTGTTAACCCTAAACAAATTTCACATTCCTGCTCTAGACTAGTCAGACTACTTTTTCTGTATTCTGTGCAACTTCCAGAAACCTCGTTTGATGCTTCGTTTTAGTCGCACAAATATCGTTACAAACGTATGTATTTATTTCCTATTTAATTTTCTGCTCTTTACCCATCTCTGTACCCTTAGAGATTTGAGGACCAGTAGGCACCTGATTGCCCAACCAAAAATACGATAATATTCTACTCTAATTATACTTCAATTATCGTATTGACACCGTAGAAAGATTATGACTCTAATAGCCTCTAAATAATTAGTGAACACCGTGCGCAGTATTTATTAAATAATAAATACGATGACTGTATCACCTGCAATATCAGACCCTGCAACTGCCCAGAATCACCCCACACTGTCCAAAATATTTTCCCCCAGCTATTTTCCCTCATTTCTATACAATTTAGAATTTCGGGAAATCAGTATTTAAAATCAGGTAAATTACGAAATTACGCAAAATACAATTTTTATGCAATTATGCAATATTTGAAAAGTTAGGGGTTTATATGCAAATTGCATGCTAGGTGGCCTAATCCTATTGGCTAGGCCATAGGTGTGTGGGACCCACCCAGAAATCCAGAAAAATCCAGCCAAAAATATCTCAAAAATTAAATTTACCAAAATAGCCCTGAACTTCAAGGTATTTACGAAAATGCCATTAGGCAAAATCCTATATAAACCCTAGGTTTTCTTCATTCAAACCATCCCACCCCCGCCACGGCCATCTCCGACCACCGCCGGCCACCCAACTCCGGCCAACCCTTCGCCACCCTCCCCTCTCCCCTCCGGCCAAGTACCACCGCCGGCGCCGCCCTGCTCCGGCTGCTACAGCCCCCGCACCCTCCTCCTCTCCCCACTGTCCACAGCAACACCTCCACCCGAACCACCTTCCCCGCCGCCTCCGGCCGTCGCCGACCACCGCCACCCTACCCCACCGCTTCGCCCCGACCTCCTCTCTCCGACGACCACCCCCTCACCTCCCCACGACGCCTGCTCCGGCCGCCCTAGCCCCCGCAACGCCGTCGACCACCCCCAACCCGAACTACCCTCTCCAACTCCGGCAGCCCCTAGCCGCCACCACCACCGTCGTGGACCTCCGCCACCACCACCAAACTGACCGCCACTCCTCCCTCCACCTTTCCCTCACCCTGCCCGGCCACCACGTCAGCTCCTCCGCCGCCGGCAGCCCCCGCAAGACTGCTACTGCTGCTGCTGCTGCCAGTGTACACTGCCACTGCTGCTGCTCCTCCGGCCGCCTCCGGCCAGCTCCGCCGCCGTCCTCCCGCCGGCAGCACCGCGTGGGACCCCCCTTGCCACCTGTAAGGTATAAATATACTATACTATTTAAATATACGTATATAATCTATAATACATGCATATATATATGTATATGTATATATATATATGAATATATATATGTATATTACTATGTATTTATATGTATAATTTTATATATGTATGTATTATACTATTTACAGTATATTATACTGTATATATATTATATATATATCTATATATATATTTTACATATATATGTATATGTATATATGTATATCTACCATATTATATTAGGTAATATTGTATATATATATATCTATAGTATATATATATTATATGTATTTATATATATTTATATGTATACTATAATATATATAACATATTTATATATGTTATATAATTATTAATATATGTAATTTTCTGTTTTTAAATTATATGTGTATACATATATTTATATATACTTGCATTTTCTTTATTTTTCTTTCCTGCATTTTAATTTTCCTGCACCTATTATATATATATATATCTATATATATATATATTATCTACTTATACTATATATAAATATCTATATATATATATTATCTATATATATATATATATATATATTTATACCAGCTGGATAATACAGCTTATAACTATATATATTATTTCAATTATCGCAATGTCATTTCAATTTATTATAATATTATATAATATGCTGGATATTACAGCTTAATTATATATACATATTTATAATTATTGTATATTTATCCAGTGGTCATATATAGACCCTGATAAATATTATTTATATATGTATTTAAATTCTGTCATGTTCTTTCAATTTACCTATATTATTTATATCAGAGGATACACCCTGATAAATATTATATATCTATCGCAGTGGATATATCCTGCTACTATATATTATTATTACCTGCATTTATCTGTTCTATATATATATGCTATTATATATATATTATATCTATGCCTACTAATATATATATATATATCTATACTATATATATGTATATATATATATATATGTTTTATATTTACAGCCTTGATATTTACGAACCCTGCCTATTTTAACAGAAACCAACTTCGGCACAGCCAGTGACCCCCTGTCACCAGCACTTTCACAACTGACTGTGAAATCAGGGTTCCAACACTATCAGGGAGTAGGCAAGTATACCTTGCCAAGTTAAATGTTTAAATTCTCAAATATTGTTATATGCTTCTTGCTTCTGAAATTCATATACCATGACCACCTGAGACTGCCTTGGGTACAGTCAACTGTTATGTTGACATGATATTACAGACTCACCAACAGCTGAGAGAATATCCTAATATATTCTCCTAAACCCTATCACGGAAACACGCAACATGGTTGCATTTACATATATGGATGTGAGCTGCGTATTTGGTTAGCTACCAGTACGTGTGACCCGCATCACGGATTAGAATAACTCAGGAAATGTACGATTTGACATTTAGATTCATTGGGATGGGAAAGATAACTAGTTGACGTATGGGACACCCCCTCCAATAATGTTTTATACCTTCGTACCAATGATGGTCGATTGCAGAGTTCCCTGAGTCGGGGGCATACGACACCTATATTAGCCAGTCGCCACGATTGGTGAATTACGTCAGCGTATGTCTAGCCACACATTCCCATGCGTACTACTGGATCTTTACTTGTATTTTCACTTAGTATGGTTAGTACCCTGTATTTATTTTATTTCTTTATTCAGTATTTTTACATTACATGGCATGTCATTTTTCTGTATCTTGTTACGTCCCACTGAGGACCTGGTTCCTTGCCAGATCTAGATGAGGCTTTCTACCCCACAGTGTACGGGCCTGATCAGGAGGCCAGATGTGCTACTGAGGAGGAGCTCGAGGAGACACCCTCAGAGTAGGCTTGACCCTAGATGCTGCTACCTAGAGATGGAGATGTTTTGATCAGATAGACACTGCTTAGTCTATTTTGATTTTTCTGCGCTATTATCAGTTTTTGTAGTAGGCTTGTAATCTCACCAGTTGTGTACTGTATCAGACTCAGTTATATATATATTTCAGCATTTGTTTTCTGACATTTTGTTGTGGATGAGATAGCTTTACCTGTTCTATACTTGTAGTAATTTAGGACAGCGTAGCACGTCCCTTTGGGTCCATCAAAGTGGATTAAGCCCTTAGTGACGTGTCAGCTGGCCAGTGACACGTGGCCTAGTTCCTGACATTTTGGGACTGGGGCGTGACAGACAAGCACACACGAAGTTATGACAAGTGTCGGAACATGTCGATACGGTATTTTTCAAAATTTCAAAAAAATTTGATACGGGTTATGTCCCGCCAAACGAGACGACTTCGTCGCGTGAGGATTACACCGAGAGGCGCGTATCGTCAACGCGGACGTGTAAGATTTTGCAGAACTTGATTTTGATGTGCGTGCACACCGGAATCAACGCGTATCCGTAAAAAAATACCGCATCGACATGTTCCGACAATTATCATAACTTCGTGTGCGCTTGTCGTTTCGCAACGAAACTTGCGCCATCGGATTCGCATCGTTACGCTGGTCCTGTGGCCCAAGTTTGGTTCGATTCTGAGAACCTTGACGAAACATCATTTAGAGGAGAAAAAAAAATACTAGTTTTTTTTTTCTTTATTTAGTTTTTTTTTTATTATCAAACATTGAGAAAAAAATTCTTTACAATTTTCTAAAAAATTAAACGATTATTATTTTTTCTAAATTTTTCTTTACAATTAATTAATTTAAATTTTATTTTGTTAAAGTAAATTTTCTTAAACCAAATTCCAAAACTAAACTAAATAAAAAAAATTAAAAATCCCAAACAAAACTAAATAGAAAAAAACAAAAAACAAAAAACATAACTAATTAAAAAAACTAATAAAAAAATCAAAACCAACCACACCAAACCAAACCAAACCACCCAAACCAATCCGTGGGTTCCAAAAGGTCAAAAAAAAACTAATAAAAAAAACTATGTTGGCTGAAATTGTGCACAATTGAATTTAGCTTGTGGGGTTCATTTTAATTTTTTTCTTCAAAATTTTGCTTGTGGGGTCTACTTTTGCCTACGTGTTAGATATTTTTTGGTTTTTTGCCAACAGAGTTGGCTGAATCTGTCTATATTTTAAATTTTAGCAAATTTATTTTGTTTGTATAAATTTAATATAAATTTATTTTGTTATAGTCAATTTTCTGTTAAAAGAAAATGAAGTAATAGAATTTGTATTAAGAAATGGGAAGAGTAAATAAACGAAAAATTTCAATCAGAGCACAAAAGTTTAATATATTTATAAAAAAAGCATAAAAGTTTTCAATTTTACAGCAAAAGCATTAAAACGTCCTTTGTAAGGACGTTTTACACTTTTTCGTTAACGGAGTTAACGGCCAGTCACTGACATTTAAAAAAAATTAAAAAAATTAATAAAAAATAAAAAAAATTTAAAAAAAAAAGAGAGCACACACTCTCTCCTCTCTCCTGTCCGCCCGCTCCTCTCTCCTCTCTCCTCTCTCTCTCTCTCTCTCTCTCTCCTAGTCAAATTTACAAAAAAAGAGAAAACCGACCACCCTCTTCCCTCTCTCCTCTCTCTCACTCACACTCACACTCTCCTCTCCCCTCTCTCTCTCTCTCTCTCTCTCTCTCTCTCCTCTCCTCTCCTCTCCTCTCACTTCTAATTAACACTACATAATACAGTAAAGTTCAAGCATACAGAGAAGATAATCAAGATTTCATGCTGAAGAAATCAATCACAGAGAAGCGCTAGGAAAAAAAAAGAAAAAAAAAAAGAGAAGCGCCGAGGCAGTCGGAGGAGCGCTCCCGGTAGTACCGGCTCTTGGGGAAGTTGGGAGAGGAGAGAGGAGAGAGTGTGAGAGAGAGAGGGGAGAAAGTTCAAGCATTTTTTTTTATTTTTTTTAATTTTTTTAATTTTTTTAATTTTTTTAATTTTTTTAATTTTTTTAATTTTTTTTACTTTGACTAGGAGAGAGGAGAGGATAGAATAGGAGAGAGAGAGAGAGGAGAGAGAGAGGAGAGAGAGGGGAGCGGGCGGACAGGAGAGAGAAGAGAGAGGAGAGAAGAGAGAAGAGAGAGGAGAGAGGGGAGAGAGAGGAGAGAAAGATATTAAATTAAATATATATTTTATTTTTTTGAAATTTCAGTGACTGGCCGTTAACGGTGGTTAACGGAAGTGCGTTTTACTACTTTTGTTGTAAATTTCAAAACTTTTATGTTTTTTTTATAAATATAGTAAATTTTTGTGCTCTGACTGAAATTTTTCGATAAATAAATAAACCACCCTTCAAACAAACATATGTCCATGTGGATTTCTATTGGGAGCTGAGCTGAGCTGAGCTGACCGCGAACAAAAAAGACGACTCTTAATTTATCTTCAACTAAACTAACTACACAAAACAATGCCAAAACAGCCATACTTAACGCACCCCTAGTTTCTTCCTTTACTAATAAACAAAACCACTGTATAGACATATAAATACTCTCCAACTGTCCCTCTCCTCGTCCTCCCCACTCCATTCTTCCCTCTCTCTTGTTTCTCTACGCACACATATAAATATATATATATATATATATATATATTCTTGTTCAACAACTAAATGGACACCACTATCGGATCCATCGACGGACGGCCCAAACGCGCCCGCATCGGCGCCGTCACCGCCTACCCCCCTCCCGCCGCAGCCGCCGTCTCCTCCACCCTCGGCCGCCACCTCGCCCGCCGGCTCGTCCAGGTCGGCGTCACCGACGTCTTCACCGTCCCGGGGGACTTCAACCTCACCCTCCTCGACCACCTCATCGCCGAGCCCGCCCTCGCGAACGTCGGCTGCTGCAACGAGCTCAACGCCGGCTACGCCGCCGACGGCTACGCGCGGAGGCGCGGCGTCGGGGCCTGCGTCGTCACCTTCACCGTCGGCGGCCTCTCGGTGCTCAACGCCATCGCGGGGGCCTACAGCGAGAACCTTCCCGTGATCTGTATTGTCGGAGGCCCCAACTCCAACGACCACGGGACCAACCGGATCCTGCACCATACCATCGGCTTGCCCGATTTCTCGCAGGAGCTCACGTGTTTTCAGAGCGTCACTTGTTTTCAGGTATTACTTTTCTTCTTCTTCTTCTTCTTGTCTTTCTAGTACACAATTTTTTTATTGAAATAGCAGAAAGAAATTAAAACAAAAGGGGCTTTTAGATTTTGGTCCTCGAAAAAGTTCTGAATTTTTTGTTTAGATCTCTATGATGGACATCATTAGTTTTTGTATTTGGAACCAACGGATGTCACTCTAGTATACAGAAGAAGAAAAAAAATTATAGTAGGTATTTATACTATGGAATAGATACAAGGATTTCGTTTAGTTGAGTGGATCGTGGAGGCCCAAATACAAATTTTATAACTTTTTCGAACCCAAAATCTAAAAAGTTGGAAAGAAATTAGCAAATTATATTTGTTAGAGTAATATAAATATTTTTCTTTCTTTTTTTTCATTGGTAAACAGTGCAACCCATTTTTTTTATATACCTTTGGACACTTATTTTAAGTGAATTTTACAAAATTATAAACCCTGTGAATCTTAAACATTAGTAATTTATCCTTATTTTTACATTAATAATTAAAATTTTCAATTTTTATGTTTTATTGTATACTAATCTGCAACTAGATAACATGACGTTTCTTCAATGTATAAGTTGCTATTCTATACTATCAAAATTTTAACTTCTACTAAGTACTTTGAAGTTTGAACTTTTCCGTATGTTCAACTTGCTACCCAAATTTTCTTAACGATTGGACCCGATCATATTTTCATTTCTTAGTGGTACCTTATCTTACCGTCACATGACACCAAGTTGCAAATGGATGATAATGCAAGATATTTAGTTATTAATTATAATACTTTACGGTAACAAGTTGTCAATTTTTGATAGTTTCGGATGTAAGTTTAGAATTTTTGTTGCAAATTAGCCTTTATTACATGATATCAAGTTCTCACAGTTCTTTTTTAAATTTTTGCTTGGTCGTTAAATTTTATTTCATTTATTGTTATTTTTTTACTCTCTCACTAGTTTCTTCAATATATATATATATATATATATATATATATATATATATATATATATATATATATATATATATATATATATATTTTGTATACAGTAAGCTAGATCTTGCACCACATTGTTTTTGTACGTGACTAAATAAATTTGTAGGGAAGATAATAACAGTGCAAGATTTGGTTGGCTGATAACTTATGGGAGAGTAATTTGTAGGCGGTGGTGAATAACTTGGAGAATGCACATGAGCTTATCGATACGGCTATTTCTACTGCCCTGAAGGAGAGCAAGCCGGTGTATATTAGCATCGGATGCAACCTGCCGGCAATTCCTCATCCTACATTTTGCCGGGAGCCGGTGCCCTTCTTCCTCTCTCCCAAGTGAGTTACTTCTTGCTATGGACTAATTTGTTTCTTGGAATGGAGAATTTTAGTAGTTACTCTCTACCCTTTTCTGATTTCTCACATGGTCTCTTTGAGCAGATAATGACTATTAGATCATTATTAAACTAAATTTGTTGTCCATTGTTTCCTATAAATCCACACAGTTAATTTTTGGATTGTGATTGTTTGGTAGTCACTAATAGTTAAAAGTGATTGCAGTGTCTACTTGTTCATTAAGATTACTTGCAAACACTTTAGACATGGTGTGCCTCATGGAATGGTCACTATGTGTTTCCCCACTCTGGTTTTGTTATATCATTGCTAAAAAAATGTTGCCCACAACTATTTAAACGGGATTTTGATTATTGAGATATACAAAGAGCAAGCAAATTGTTTATACCTCTCTTTCTTTCTTCTTCTTTTCGCTTTCAAGCCTTCTAGCTCTCAAGGGATACTAGAATGTTTCTTGGTACTCTTTATTATTGTAATCTTGATGTACAGAGTGAGCAACCAGATGGGTCTGGAGGCCGCGGTGGAGGCAACGGCAGCCTTCCTTAACAAAGCAGTCAAACCGGTCTTGGTGGGCGGTCCCAAAATCCGCGTTGCCAAGGCTGGCGAGGCATTTGTCGAATTAGCCGATGCATGTGGTTACCCAGTGGCTGTTATGCCGTCTGCTAAAGGCCTAGTTCCGGAGCACCATACAAGGTTCATCGGGACCTACTGGGGTGCTGTCAGCACCGCCTTCTGTGCCGAGATTGTGGAGTCCGCCGACGCCTACCTCTTTGCCGGCCCTATCTTTAACGACTACAGCTCCGTTGGATACTCCCTCCTCCTCAAGAAGGAGAAGGCCATCATAGTGCAGCCTGACAGGGTGGTCATCAGTAACGGTCCAGCGTTTGGGTGCATCTTGATGAAAGACTTTCTTTCCGCACTGGCCAAGAGGCTCCGCAAGAACACCACTGCTTATGAGAATTATCATCGGATCTTTGTGCCGGAGGGGAAGCCACTGAAAGCCGAACCGAAAGAGCCTATACGAGTTAATGTGCTCTTCAAGCACATCCAGAATATGCTCTCGGGGAGTACTGCTGTGATTGCCGAGACTGGCGACTCATGGTTCAACTGCCAGAAGCTGAAACTACCCAAGGGTTGTGGGTGAGTTTAATTTCCTATCCCTGTTTCATTCAGAATGTGATGCGTTCGTAGGTTCATGAACTTCCTGTCTCATTTAAGAACATTTGGTGTCAATTTGCTTGCAGATACGAGTTCCAAATGCAGTATGGATCTATTGGCTGGTCGGTTGGCGCGACTCTGGGTTATGCGCAGGCTGCTAAGGATAAGCGGGTGATCGCATGCATTGGCGACGGAAGCTTTCAGGTGAAAATTCAATCCAAATAGCACATAAACAAGTTCTATCTATGATAATAAGGTTGTCAGCCAGCGGGCGGACCTACATGGAAACGAGTGGGGATAATTGAACCTGCTTAATTTTTGATTCCGAATTAGATATTCATGTTCTTTTTAAAAGTCTTTCATCAATTTTATGTTTTGTCTCCTCCGAAATTTGTAATTATCAATTTCTATATACATATTTACATCGGGTTTTATTTTTTTCCTTCCTAATTTTTCAATCTCCAAGCGCAAAAATTTGGTATGTCCAAATTATAACCATATTTTTTTTCTGATTACTTTTTTCCGGTCTAACCAATTTTTAGAGAGAGAGGCCATTGTGGAGGAACAACAAATTTTTGATGTAGCGAACTTTATTTAACAAAATTTTGGACTTTTTTTTATATTCGAAGTTGATCCCCTCTTTTAAATTCCTGTGTCCTTCCTGTTCTAACATTTGTCGGACATGAAACAAAATTTCAGGTGACAGCCCAGGATGTCTCGACAATGCTGAGGTGTGGGCAGAACACAATCATATTCCTGATAAACAACGGAGGCTATACGATCGAGGTGGAGATCCACGACGGCCCTTACAATGTTATCAAGAACTGGAACTACACCGGACTCGTAGAAGCGATCCATAATGGCGAGGGCAAGTGCTGGACTGCTAAAGTCCTGTGCGAAGAGGATCTCAAAGAGGCGATCGCGACGGCCACAGGGCCCAAGAAAGACTCGTTGTGCTTCATCGAGGTTATCGTGCACAAGGATGATACTAGCAAAGAGCTGCTCGAGTGGGGCTCCAGAGTTTCTGCAGCGAACAGCAGGCCACCTAATCCCCAGTAAACTGTCTCTAGAGGTGGCATAGAGGCTATTTCGTTTCTGTAAGAAATGACTTTCTTTTCCAAAGTTTTCTTTTCAAAATCCTGATTCTACGAACCAAACGTACGTACCGAACCGTGAGTGTCGAAAAAACCAGTAGATTGGTATCTTGTATAATCTTCTGGAGCATCTCCTAACTCCAGTTTTAGCAGTGTGACAGCCCCTTTCGTTGTTTCGATGTGTTATGCTTGATGATGGATAGTGTTATAAGAATAATCATCTTTTAAATTATGTCTGTGTTGTCCCTTTATTTGAATTTTGTTCGGTTCTGACTGTTTCTTGTCACTCTGGATGACACTGAGAAGTGTCCTTTTTAATGTGTCATCGAGTCAACTCTCTACCATGGTTGACAGTTTCGGTATTGGACTCTACCTGAAGAAGAAAATGTTTATAGAACAATGCATTTTTATCTTTGTTGAAAATTTCATAAATATTATGAGAATCCAACTTATTACAATATGCTACATCCAACTTGGTATCACACTTTTGACACTCAATAAAGTGAGCTATATGTTTATAGCACATAATATCATAACAGAAAACGAAAAATCGGTGAGAAGACAGAACAAACTTGATATAGCACTTAATACCATAACTTAGAAAGAAAACCCAGTCCATATATATATATCAATGATTTTCGATGAAAGTGCGAGAATTTTTTTTTTTTTGTATTGATGAAGACAAATTACAACATGTTACCTGAAAACTTTTCGTTCCATAACACACTAAGAAAAAAAATTAGAGATGGTCCAAACTAGGTGTGAGCATTTGGTTCATTCGGTCCAAAATCGAACCGAATAAGCAAAATCGAATTCGACCGAAAATTGAATAAGCAAAATCAAACCCAAATCGAAATGGACCATAACCGAACCAAACCGAATCAAATCAGTTCGGTTTTCGGTTTATTCGATTTTACGGTGTATTTACATTTTTCTTTGTTAATATATATATATATATATATATATATATATATATATATATTAAATTTAGTATATACCTATATATATTAATACCTATTAATACTTTATTCGGTTTTTTGGTTTTGGACCGAACCAAAACTCAAAATCGAAATCAAAACCGAAACTGAATAAGAAAATATAGTATTTTCAAAACCAAAATCGAACCGAATTATTTTTAAACCCGAACCGAATCTCTTATTCGGTTCGGTTTAGTTTGATTTTTGGTCCAAAACCGAATAATGCTCACCCCTAGCCCAAATCCGACCCGGGCAGGTCTGAAACCCACCGAGTTGTGGACCACGTGCCGGATTGAGCTCAGATTTTCATCCTTATGTCCGACCCGACCTGTTATAGTGTATGGACCTGAGATTGAGAGGTCCAACTTGGACTCGGCACGGTTCGACCCACCCAAATTCGAATTAGGCGGCTGGTCCGGCCCACTTGACCGCTCTAATCATTAGAGGGGTTTAGCCAGGTACCAACATGACATGCGCACACACACATTCATCCCCACTGGACTTGACTTTCGTGTAGGCATGACTGTTTCTAAGCACGCACAAAAACCGGAAGACACAAAAAATGTTAACCTTCGTATATATTAATTATATTAATAATACGTAATCTCAATTTTTATATTTTGACCTCTGTATTTTTTTATTTTTTTTCAAAATTGTACTAACATGATTGTTAGAATGTCCGAAACATTTTGTTTTGTTTTTTAGAGTAGTTAATTATTATTATTATTATTATTATTATTATTATTATAGTATTTGTACATGGTTCTTAGAATGTCATGTATGTGTGTAGGTTTAGTGTCGTCTCCAATTCGAGTGATACAGTCGAGGTCAAGAGAAGTTCGATCGATGCAGATACTAGGAAATTCTCATAAACACAAGCAATTAAGCATACATAATAGATTTTAACAAAAAGAAACAGGAATGGATACAAATTGATAACACCTTGTATCCACTTATTCTTAAACTATAATCTTTCCTTAATATATATATATATATATATATATATATATATATATATATATATATATATGCAAGCAAGCAAGCTAGAATCACTCTCTTAATTATTCTCCATGATCCAAATTTCAGACATCAGAAACTGCTGCACACGAACCACTCTTGTCTATCATAACATCTCCAGCAGCCGCATGGACATCCCGGAGGTAGCAACTGCTCCCGTCCTTGTACTTATAATGCGACCTACTGCTCCCACTCTCCCACACCGTGCTCCCGTCGAGCATCACCGTCGACCCCTCCGCCTCCTGCCGGTCCATCATTCTGCTCGCCGTCGTCGTTTGCCTATCGAACAGAATCAGACCCTCCTCCAAGTGATGCAGCAGCCTCGTCTTCGTCGACGACATCCCCCCGCGCCCCGCGCTTGCACCGGTGCTCGCCGTCCTCACGTGCAGCGGTGCCTCCATGAGCACCTCCGCTTTCCGCAGGGTCTTGTGATCCCTGACAATAGGGGTGAGATTCCGTTCGGTTTTCGGTTTTAAAAATACTAAAGCTTTTTATTAAGTTTCGATTTTTGATTTCGGTCCAAAACCGAAAACTGAATAAAATTTATGTAATTATATAAATATCCTAATTTTATACATATTTTGTGATTGAAAATGTATATATTTTAAAATTAACAATTATATGTATATGTTTTGAAGTCAAACTTTGAACATAATTTTGAAATATAACAAATGTGTGTGTAAAATTATAATTTTTAATATAATTTAACCATAATTTTAACTTTGAATCTGATCTATTAGCAATAGCAATAGTCCAATCGAACAAACCGAATAACCGAGTAGTTTATTCGGCTCGATTCGATTCGATTTTGGGTTTTGCTAATTTTGATTTGATTTCGATTTTGGATTTATAGAATTTTGGTTTATTCGATTTTGATTATTTTGATTGGGTTGAAATCGAATAAACCGAATGATGGCTCCTACCTGATAACCTCCACTTGAACCCTTCTCTTGTTGGTCACCTCGACCTGCTTCACCAGTCCTTGGCTGTGGACTTCCACCTTGCTGGTGAACTTGATTTTCTGTTGGACAATTGTGGTGATATTGCCTTTGGACGAGCTCACCCACCCCTCGAACCGTTCGAGTCCTCCTTCGACGTCGATCACCGACTCCCCCTCCGTCTTCCACTTCGTGTCACAGATTATCTTGAGAGGGGGGAGCTTGTACCGGATTAGTCCGGCATGGCAGGAGTCCGAGCATTGGTCGGTCCATACGTGCAAATTTGCGGTGACGAGCCAGTACGGCTGGGCGTCGCGCACGCCGAGCCCGAACGTGTGCTTCTGGCCATCGAGGAGCAGGCCGAGGAACGGGGTTATGTCGAGGTGGTAGGACGGCATGTCGAAGGCCCCTATCGATGCCACCGGAGACCACAGGGAGGGGTTGATCGAGCCGGGGTAGATGACCGGGAACGGGATGTGTCCGCCTACGAACTTGTCGTCGATCGTGGCGTAGACCTGCCGGAATCCGCCGTTTTCGCCCGGTTGGGAGGGGTTGCTAGGCTGGTCGAGCTTTGATGCACCGAGGGGATTTGTGTACCTGTCAACACGTTATTACAAATTTCTTCACTTCCTCAACACTTTCTAATTAGAGTATGCATGTTATGGAACCTTTCATGCGCAGACACGAGGTGGTGTCATAATTTTAGTTTATTTCGGACTGAATTTAAAACGTCTTAAAATTTGAATAATGAACCGGGTTAAACGTACTAAAAAAAAATAAGAATATAATAAAATATATTTAGTTTTACGAAGTACTCTTTTAGACATAAATTCGAACACTAAGAACCTTAGGGATAATAAAAGAGGAAGAGATGAGCTATAAACTTAAAAAGAGAGATGGACTGGCAAAGTTATAAAAAAAATTTAAAAAATAGGATTGTTGGAGTGTGAGTTGCTGTGGACTTGTGTGGGATAAAATTTTGGATGAAAAATTAAATCTGGACTGACATGTATAGAAAAATAAAAAATAGGGATGGCCAGATACCTAAGGTTTCTCCTCCCCAGCCGCAATCATCTCTACTTCGGTTCCTAACATAACCTTGTACTCGTATTACTATGACTGTTGCTATTATCTCGAAATAAAAATGTCCGACTACAAACGGACTAGATCTATAGACTTCTACTTCCCAAATTTTGGGTGGGCTCCAAGCCCACTCCAGCCCACCAATAGCTTCGCATTGAACACATACTTAATTTACACTAGCCCACCAATGATTTTCATACTTAATTTATGAAAACTCCTGTTTCGTAATTTTTATGGGGCACTGGTTTTGGTCGGCTCAAAAATTATCAAAAATCGATGTAATATAATTTTTGGTGGCTTTATAAACACCACAAATTGATGGATTTTGAACGATTTTATTTATTTTATTTTATTTATTCTTATAAAAGTGTTTTAAAATTGTTCGTTACCAAGTATGAATTGGATTGATTTAAAAGTCATTACTTAAAATCACTCAAAATCGAACTCTCATAATAGGTATTTTAAAAATATCTCATAAGTATCTTGTGTGTCTAATATGTTGTCGTATGGGGAAGAGATGACGTACTAGTAGAATTAGAGGTAAGCTTAGACGAGGATAGTTTTTCGGACATGGCCAAAGAGAGTATATTACCAATTCTCATCGCTGCCGTGATACGACGCAAAGATCTCCAGCGCGGCTCGATACGCATTCCTCGGGATCTCGACAGCGGACGTCACGACGTGGCTCTCGCCGTTGACCCTGAGCCAGAAGCCAGAGCCGAAGTGCCCATTCTCGTTAGAAACAGGCAGCACTAGATCAGCAGGCTCTCCATAGAGCCCCTTGATAGAAGGGTACTCGGAGGTGCCGGCGCCAGCGCCAGCGCCAAGGGCGTTCGTCTGTTCAACCGCAGCGTTTCGAAAGAAGTGGAGTGAAACATTGGCACTATAAACTCCTCCCCCCAAATAATTATCACCAGAGTTGTTTTCTAGCATCATGTATATGACTCCGAGCTGGCGGAGGAGAGCGGAGTGCCGCGTCACGTCCTTCTGGACCTTCCAGAAGGCCGCGCCGCTCTGGGCCGCGGGGACGGGAGTGGCGGAGCGGAGGACCTCGGCGCCGTGCATCCACACGGCGGCGACGCGGTGCCTCTGCGCCTGGGAGGCGGAGACGGAGAGCTCTAGGACGACGCGGGTCCACGGGAAGGGGCAGTCGCAGGGGTGGCTGTAGTTGGCGGAGGCGAGAGCGTAGCCGCCGAGCGCGCCGCCGAAGTCTCGCTGGAGGACCACGGCCGAGCACTTGGGAGTCTGGCCCGGCCGGAGGAGCGGGGGGAGCGTGGGGTCTATGTGCTCCACGCTGAGGCTTTCTGGGAAAGGAGAGTTCTTGCTCGTCGGAAACCCATTGGAGGTGGTGGTGGAGGTGGTGGTGAGGAGGAGTAATAAGAATAGGAACGAGAGGTCGCACGGATTGAGATACATATCAACTTATTGTTATGATCATGTTTCTGAATGTTGAGCGAGTGCGTCTATATATATATATGAAAATTTTAGCGCCACTAACAAAATTTATGCATAGTAGATAAAATCTTTCTAATTTTTTCTAGACTAAATTATAATTTAAAATCAACTATTTGAGTTTTTCAATCGGATATCCTTAACTTTCATAGATGTACGGTGTTAATTGAAGGTATAAAATAATATAAAAAAATGCTTTCCCGTTCTCTCTTTTTTCTATTTTTCTGGCAACCCTATCTCTTTCTCCGACGCCGACAATCGGAGAGGGCAGCAGTAGCAACGAGAGCAACAGAGGGTCGCGGAAGGCGACGACGGTCGGGAGGGTGGGGGGGGGGGGGAGTAACTAGGGGTGAGGGGTTGGGGGGACGGGCGATTGATAGAGTGGTCGCGAGTGGCGGGGAGGGGGTCGAGTGGGGTCGCAGACGATGCAGGGGGATGTTGCTGCTGGATGGGGGGGGGGGGGGGGGGGGGGGGGTTTGACTAGAGTGGGAGGGGAAAGGATGGGGGTATTTTAGAATTTTTTTTTACATATAGGTTAAATTTGATTGACGGTGGGTATCAAAATAAAAATTTACAATATTTGATGAGTATAAAGTTGAAAAACTTGAACAGTTGATGGTATCAAGTTGTAATTTAGTTCTTTTATATTTCGACACATTCGTTGGACTATCTGGCAAAATTCAAATAAGTTCAAACTTTGTTAAGATGGCATCTGACAGAAATCAAATATGATGTGTGTTTGTATCTATTTGTTTAATAAAAACACATTTTTTGCCTTAGCGTCGTTGTCACGCCCCAGTCCCAAAATACGTAAGACCAGGAATACGCAACATGCCAGCTACGCATTCGACCAGACTCTGGTCCGACTCGAATACGTATAAGCTGTATAATAATGGACACTATCTAAATAATCCAATAAATATAAACATCTATCTAAATAATCCACAATGAACAGAAATACACAAGAAAGGGCTACATGTGCTATAGTCAGCCGCTCAATAACACACAAACTCTAATAGACTCGAGAAGAAATATGTGTCTATAAAAACTAGACTGCAACAGCAGATGAATATACGATATGAATAAAGTAACCATAACTCCGGTAGAAATGATATGAGTACATGACACCAATGCCTGCAAGCCAAGCAACTCCAAAGACTCCGTAATCATCTATGCTGCAAAACTGGCAGGGGACCAGGTCCTCAGAGGGACGTAACAAGGTACAAAAATACAACATGCCATAGTATAACAGAATGAAACAAGTGCAACGCCGGTGTAATCTAGCATAACCACCTAAGTGAGACACAATTTGAAGACAATGTTCGACGCGTGGGCTGTTCAAAATAAAATTGTAGCTCCGGACACGGAGACACACGGAACGTACCGCAGCTCTGAGCAAAGAGTCACACGGGTGATACTACTACTCCGGATACAGGTTAACACTACATAAATAGGACATATACATATATATAGCGCGTGCAGAGGAGCCTAAACGTCTAGTAACTGTCTTCCCCTCCCAAAGCAGTCAACGAGTGTGCGCTGAACCTGAACCTCTATCTAGCAGTCTCGTCATACTGAAGAAATTATCAACAATCGCGACCATAAAGTCGTCCCAGTTTTCAATCATGCTGACAGTATCAGGATACAGAAAATCTGGCACGATGACAGTGTCTGAATGTCCTAGGGTTATGATGTAACCAAGTGTGTACATCAAGGTGTTGCAAACATCTATCATTCGTTACCAGACGTTACCGACGAACGTCTGCACCCGGTTATAACTCGGACGCGAGGTAACGATTCTGATCCAAAATGCGCACAATGCATATAATAAATAAATAGAGATCTGGTAACTGAAATACAGGGTGGCTGTAAACCCCCTGAATTTTCAAAATTATTAAAATTTAGATTTTTTCCAATTTTCTGGAATTTTCTGGGCCTCAGACCTATTTTTAAATGCCTCAAAACTATTTTTTTATTTTTAATTAAACTGTTTTATTATTATTATTATTATTTTTCTTTTTCTTTTTGCCTTGGCCCGGCCCGGCCCAGTGGGCCGAGCCCATTAGCAGCCCAGCCCAGCCCCTTGGCCTAGCGGGTCGGGCGGGTCGGCCACACCCGCACCCGAACCCGATCCGGCCCATCTACCCGGTCACCCCCAACCCCACGTCTCCCTCTCCCCGATCTCCCCGCCGCCGCCGCATTTTTCGGCCGGCCACCTCGTCTCCCCCTCCGCAACCCTCGGCCCACGTCGCCCCGGAGCCTCGGCCTCACCCTCCCCTCCGCCCAGCCTATAAATACCCCGACCTCCTCCTCCTCCCTCATCTTCCCCAAACCGACCACTCGCCAGAACCCTAAAACCCCCACCGGAGCCCTAATACCTCCTCCCTGACCCGCCATCCACCGCCCCGGCACCGTCCTCCTCCCCGCCGTGACCTCCAGCGCAGCCCCGCTCCTCCAGCGCCGACGCCGGCCAGCCCTCTCCAGAACCCCCCTCCTCCTCCTCTCTCTCCCCGCGCCGGCTGTTCTCCCCTCCGCCCGGAGCAGCACGCGCCGCCCGAGACCTCGCCGGCCCCTCACCGCCCTGAGTCGCCTCCGCCGCGTCCGCCAATAGGAGACACGGACACAGTGAAGCCCAGCCCTAGGCCGGACACAGCAGGACACGAACTCGCGTGTCGGACACAGGAAAACCCCGGTTTCTCGGGTCCCCTTCAGGTACACGTAACTTGCACCTCGGATCTCTGTTTTCGATTCTGTAAATTTCTACGCGAAGCCTGTATGACCCTCTCGGTGCCCGGACAAACCGCTCGGGGCATCGCGTCCTGTGGTGATCGTACACCGCGATCCAAAAACAGGAAAAACCAGACCCTGTTTTACCCCGGAACTGAGTACGCCCCGCCAAACGGGACGACTTGGTCGCGCGCGGTCCTCACAGATACGTGCGCACCGTCGATACGGACGTGTGAGATTTTGCGGAAGCTGATTCGGGTGTGCGTGCACACCGAAATCAACGCGTATCCGCGGACATCGCCCCGTATCCGACTTTTCTGCAATTCGCCCTAACTTCGTGCACACTCGTCGGATCGAGACGAAACTTACGCCATCGGACTCGTAGCAATACGCTGGTCCTGTGGGTCAAGTTTGGTTCGATTCTGAGAACGTTGACGAAATCGCGTGTCGAGGGCCCCACAGGCCCCGCTCGACGGGCGATTTTGTGATCGGTTCATCGGAATCCAATTCTGGAAGTTCCGTTGGGTTCGTATTAGCGTTCCTGACCTGTTGACACTAAGTTTGGTGAATTTGGAGACCGTTGACCCGGACACGTTTTTCGGTGCAAAGCGGGCCCACATGCGGACCCCGTTTTGACCCGAAACTGCCGTTTTTGTCCTTGTCTCCAAATTGGACCCAAGGACAAGCGTTTCTAGCTATTTGATATCTTCTGAGCATGATGGTAATATTTATTTCAACATCCGGACTCATCTCTGGAATTTTTCTCCGAGACATAACTGTAATTGGATCCAAACATCAGACAAGTACCTGCACTTCAAGTTTATTCTTTATATTGTGATAATTAATTCCTTGCTCTACTAGCACCATTGGATGATTACACGTAGAGTTAGAACACTGGATTTTTATGTCTTGAATACTGGAGTTCATGTCTTGTTTTTCGTGTCGGGTGGGAGAATACTAAGGAGGCATGGAGTTTACCCTTTCCCCTGTATTGTCTAATAGCTGTTGGTACACGACTGTCCATCAGCCGGATCTTGATTATATTGTCTAATAGCCGTCTATGACGGCCGGATTAGCCTTATAAACCCCTACATGCCAACTATGTATTCTAAAACAAACACAAGTTCACGCAGATAGTTTCTGGTCTTGTTATATTTCTTGCTGACTGTTGTAGTTTCAATTCCTGTCTCATTTACTTCTGTTTTCTCATATTCCTGTTTATAGCTTTAACTCTGAGATATTTATGTTTCCTTTATGCAATTTTCTCAATATGATACTCAATTTAATTGTCATAAATATTTAGTTTAATCTCGTTGTGCATTGTGTACTTTGCTCCTTTCCTGACTGGATCCGTTGATTTAGGCGATGATGAGGACCTTGCCCCTACCTATTATGGTCCCTATGATGGAACAGATGACATTTATGAGGAGCCAGTTCCCACCCAGGAGACTACTTCTGCAGAGTAGTTAGCAGTAGCTTTTTATTATTGCTCTTTATCTTAGTAATCGGGTTTGTCCCCGATTTCATTCTGATTTCTGTATTAAACATTTGAATATGTTGTCGCAATTTTTTCATTTGAAATCTTAAGTATCTGTTTCCCATTATTATCTTGCCTATGTTATTTGTGAATGAGCTAGACTAGTTAAATGTGGATTTGACCTAGACAGCGTACTACCGCCGACTCTGCGGCGTAGGCTGGACGTACCCACGCACTCGTGCCCGAATTTCCGGGTGCGGGTCGTGACAGTGGCAAGGTACACTTGCCTGGATCCGGATGCCGAAGATGGGTCTCCGGTACAACGTCCAAGTCCGCGGATCCCGTAGTACCTAGAGACGAGATACAAGCTCAATCAATAAATTATCACGATGCTAAAATAAGAGGTGACACACGTCTAGCATAGGCTTCAATCTTAGTTACATGCTCACATAGACACTAAGCTAGAGGGTTGACCACGGTTGACTAGAGGTACGTTACATCTAATACTATCAATCACCTGTATAATATCATCAGACAAATCCTCAATCCCCTATATTTATCATGGTATTTTAAGTAGTTCGAGTATGTTCATTCCTCAGATTTTATCCTGGTCTTCACAGATGTTATCATGCATGTTTACTTATATCATCCTCAAATAAAATAATTATTATTTATTAAACCCTTAATTATATAAAATCATCTTTTAATTATTTGAACATTATTTCACATATACACAGCTACTCCTCAAATAACTTCATTATTAAATATCAGCTTTCAATAATAACCAATGGTTTGATATCACTCTACCATTTCACAACAATTAAACCTGCTCATCAATAATAATCAATATGCACGAAACATAGAACCCTAAGATCTCATATCTAGCATTCTTAAACCCTAATACTCAATATAGCATTAAACACAACCCTAAAACTAACTAAGTTATATATAACAAGTCACAACAATACTACACTAAACAAGGGGGTGGGAGAGAGGTTACCTTGGTAGCGGTGCGTGGTGGTGGTGTTGGCCGGATGGCGGAGGGTGGTGGAGTCAAGTTCTCGGGGAGTTGCTGTGGTGGGTCTCGCCGGAGTGAGGTTGCTGGCCGGAGTAGGTGGGGTAGCCTCGGTGGTCGGCCGGAGGATGGTCGACAACAAGGGAAGAAGGTGTTGGACGGGTGGAGGTATTCGACACGGCGGTGCAGTGCTGGTGATGATGATGATGATGATGGAAACGACGCGGGGTTTCGGAGTAGACAGTGCTGTGAGGGAGGCTCGAGGTGGTGATTCTGCCGGTGTTGGCTCGGAGATGACGGAGGTGACTACGGCGGTGAAGGCTGCTGGAGGCAGCGGGTGCCACGCCCCGATCTCCCGCAGGCTAATCGGCCGTTCCCGCTAGGCGGGAATCACCCTCGCCAGCGCTCCCGCGGAACGATCGCTTGACCCATCCGGGCGTGATGCCGCACGAGCGTGAACCGCGCCCGTGCAAGGCCGTGATTCATTGGCTGGCGGTAAGAGTTCTAAGCCACAGAGTCGCACAGGTTGTCCGAGTGCAGCGGAGTCATGAACGCATAGGCGATCGGTAACAGGTTCTCTGAGTTGACAAATATAGCGGAAGCATTGAAACACAAGTTGAAGTAAAGCAAACTCTTTTATTGATATGAACATGTGTTACAGGCGGCGTATAGCCGATATTACAAGTCGCTCAAGCCTCTCTCTCTGAAACAGTAAAAGCGTGCCAAGTGGCTACAATTGTGGAATGATTGTAGAGGCGATGTTCACAACTTATGTCTTGTATATGTGCTTCAGTTCCGGACGCACCGTTGCTTCGGAGTGATGTCTACGCCTTAGCACGCACGTTGGAGACATCCGCACCGAACGAGGTTCTCCCGCACCCTGCATACAAACTGGTGGATTATCAGTACATTGAATGCACTGGTGGGGAAGCTACTCGCCCGCTCGACAAATCTAAACACGTAATACAGGTTCCGTGCACAACTATTAAGTTGTCTTTCTAGTTGTCTTAGGATCAGTTTCATGCAAACATTGAATAGCCTAACGTGTCGGGCAGTGCGTCGTGCGATGTTTGAGGAAACACGGTGAGACTTACCAACTTACCATTTCTCCTTCCCTGTCCAAGGCAAATATTATTAATTCATGCACGGGCAAGTATAAACATTCAGGAGCATAGCATATGCAAACATGAGGGTCGTTATTTTCAGATCGTTCAGGTGTTCAGTTCATTGATGCTATGCAATGACTCGCACGCGGATAGCCGCTAAACGAGGATGACTTATCTATATGAACAGAAGTCGCTGGCATAGCCATAAAGGACTAGATGTAGTCTCAGGGTCGAGGATGAAGTGCAAGCAACAGAAATGATGGGCCTTGCACTTATCCCGCCGAAACAGACGACTACGCTTGTAGTCTCACGGTCGAGGATGAAGTACAAGCATGCAGAAACGGAGAGCCTTGCACTTATCCCGCCAAAACAGACAACTACCAGAAGTTCCGTCTAGACCGGGTCGGCCCCAGTGCCCCGGTGACCGCCCGCGGAACGAGATCCGAAGATCACCTTTTACAAGTTGTCCGCGACATGCAAGTCAGGGTCTCAGGTCAGATACAGAAACAAGTTCGTGGCAGAATATATATATGAACAAGTCCGATGTGGAACGAGTTCGAAATAAAATATATATATGAACTTGTTGAGACAGGATTCAGTAGTTTGCTCCTCGAGCTGTAATTCAGGGATTTATTCATTCTTGGTGCAGATTCCCTGGTTCAGAATTTGCCTTGGTGACCTAACGGTCCCGGATACTTGCAAGTTCTTTCAGGCACGGAAGACTACTTAGTAGTCTTCCGGGGTTTGGATGAATACAAGGCAACTTACAAGCAGACAAGCATGCGTTTCTATGGAACGTAGGCAGGCACGTTGCTCTGACCCGAAGGTAAGCCGAGAGTTGAAACCGTTAAGGGACTTAGCATGCGAGGGTCTGAATATAAGCAGTATTTCAATTTTCCATGTTCTAGCATAGCAAATACAAGTTGGGATTATTCCCTTAGCTAGGTGCGTTAGATTTATTAGCATGCAGGGGGTGATCACCTAGCGACTAGCATAAATATTCCAGATTTTTATGTGTGCTGGCTAAGCAAAGACAAGTTCACCGTAGCCACCCACCTTAGCGATGATTCGCCTCGGTAGAGCGATACGTCAAGCGAGCCTCTGAAAGCCTAAGCTGAATTCCTGTAGGGACAAGTCTGGATATCTTTTGCTTCTCATTTGAGGCAAAGCGGCACGGGACAGTTGCACTATTGCCGTTTCAAACGGCAGTCCGCTTGAGCGGAACGGGGTATTACATCCTACCCAACTCAGAAAAAGTCTCGTCCTCGAGACTTATTGAGGACAAGCAGTAATCTAGGGTTGAGGCAATCCTAGACAAGTCATTGCACTTGTTCATTTGGATATTCACTTGCACAAGCGTCAAAATTAGCATATCGCTTAGACTGGATCGTGCGCACTTTCGAAGTGCACTTCTAGCGTGAACACGTCAACCAGCTTAGTGATAGCGAAGTCTCAGCACTTGAGTTTCACCTTTTCCTAAGTCTTGGATGGTGCACTAGTTCAAGGCGTCCCTCGAATAGATGCATTCAACCAAACTTATAGAGTTAGTAAAAATCGGACAAGCTACTAGCGATACTCTCAAGGGTTCGCACAGGTTGGCACAAAGGCCACTCGCAGCATACAACCAGACAAGCAATCATATCAATCAAAACGTATTTTGAAAGTATTTAGACTTATTGTTGGAACATCCCATCGAGGCATTGAGAGAGAGCGTGCACATAACTCACGAACGAGCTTTCAAAACAGAGATATCGAATCGAAGTCCAAAGGCGTAGAAGCCAGGCTTTGATACCACTATGTCACGCCCCGATCTCCCGCAGGCTAATCGGCCGTTCCCGCTAGGCGAGAATCACCCTCGCCAGCGCTCCCGCGGAACGATCGCTTGACCCATCCGGACGTGATATCGCACGAGCGTAAACCGCACCCGTGCAAGGCCGTGATTCATTGGCTGGCGGTAAGAGTTTTAAGCCACAGAGTCGCACAGGTTGTCCGAGTGCAGCGGAGTCATGAACGCATAGGCGATCGGTAACAGGTTCTCTGAGTTGACAAATATAGCGGAAGTATTAAAACACAAGTTGAAGTAAAGCAAGCTCTTTTATTGATATGAACATGTGTTACAGGCGGCGTATAGCCGAGATTACAAGTCGCTCAAGCCTCTCTCTCTGAAACAGTAAAAGCGTGCCAAGTGGCTACAATTGTGGAATGATTGTAGAGGCGATGTTCACAACTTATGTCTTGTATATGTGCTTCAGTTCCGGATGCACCGTTGCTTCGGAGTGATGTCCACGCCTTAGCACGCACGTTGGAGGCATCCACACCGAACGAGGTTCTCCCGCACCCTGCATACAAACTGGTGGATTATCAGTACATTGAATGCACTGGTGGGGAAGCTACTCGCCCGCTCGACAAATCTAAACACGTAATACAGGTTCCGTGCACAACTATTAAGTTGTCTTTCTAGTTGCCTTAGGATCAGTTTCATGCAAACATTGAATAGCCTAACGTGTCGGGCAGTGCGCCGTGCGATGTTTGAGGAAACACGGCGAGACTTACCAACTTACCATTTCTCCTTCCCTGTCCAAGGCAAATATTATTAATTCATGCACGGGCAAGTATAAACATTCAGGAGCATAGCATATGCAAACATGAGGGTCGTTATTTTCAGATCGTTCAGGTGTTCAGTTCATTGATGCTATGCAATGACTCGCACGCGGATAGCCGTTAAACGAGGATGACTTATCTATATGAACAGAAGTCGCTGGCATAGCCATAAAGGACTAGATGTAGTCTCAGGGTCGAGGATGAAGTGCAAGCAACAGAAACGATGGGCCTTGCACTTATCCTGCCGAAACAGACGACTACGCTTGTAGTCTCACGGTCGAGGATGAAGTGCAAGCATGCAGAAACGGAGAGCCTTGCACTTATCCCGCCAAAACAGACAATTACCAGAAGTTCCGTCTAGACCGGGTCGGCCCCAGTGCCCCGGTGACTGCCCGCGAAACGAGATCCGAAGATCACCTTTTACAAGTTGTCCGCGACATGCAAGTCAGGGTCTCAGGTCAGATACAGAAACAAGTTCGTGGCAGAATATATATATGAACAAGTCCGATGTGGAACGAGTTCGAAATAAAATATATATATGAACTTGTTGAGACAGGATTCAGTAGTTTGCTCCTCGAGCTGTAATTCAGGGATTTATTCATTCTTGGTGCAGATTCCCTGGTTCAGAATTTGCCTTGGTGACCTAACGGTCCCGGATACTTGCAGGTTCGTTCAGGCACGGAAGACTACTTAGTAGTCTTCCGGGGTTTGGATGAATACAAGGCAACTTACAAGCAGACAAGCATGCGTTTCTATGGAACATAGGCAGGCACGTTGCTCCGACCCGAAGGTAAGCCGAGAGTTGAAACCGTTAAGGGACTTAGCATGCGAGGGTCTGAATATAAGCAGTATTTCAATTTTCCATGTTCTAGCATAGCAAATACAAGTTGGGATTATTCCCTTAGCTAGGTGCGTTGGATTTATTAGCATGCAGGGGGTGATCACCTAGCGACTAGCATAAATATTCCAGATTTTTATGTGTGCTGGCTAAGCAAAGACAAGTTCACCGTAGCCACCCACCTTAGCGATGATTCGCCTCGGTAGAGCGATACGTCAAGCGAGCCTCTGAAAGCCTAAGCTGAATTCCTGTAGGGACAAGTCTGGATATCTTTTGCTTCTCATTTGAGGCAAAGCGGGTCGGGACAGTTGCACTATTGCCGTTTCAAACGGCAGTCCGCTTGAGCGGAACGGGACGTTACAGCGGGAGGGGGGGTCGACTGAAGGTGGTTGTCGTGGTGGATGTCAGTGGGTGGTCGACTGAAGGAGGTGGTGGTTCGTGCAGACGACGGTCGAGGTTGGGTGGCAACGGCTCGCCGGAGTGGAGGTGATGGCGGGGTCGAGATGGGTAGCAGCGGGTAGGAGGCGCGGTGTGGTCGGGGTAGCTGTGGTGGTGTCAGCGGGTTCGGGGGATGCAGCAGTGGGTGGAGGGGTCGAGGTGGTTCAACGAGTGATGTGAGGTGGTGGTGGCCGACGAGTAAGGTGGCCGGTTCATGGCCGTGGTGGTGTTAGCGGGTTCGGTGGATGCAGCAGCGGGTGGAGTGGAGGAGACGCGGTGATGGCCGGAGTAACAGAGGTGGGTGGCCGGAGTAACAGAGGTGGGTGGAGCTCGGGTTAAGAAGGAGAAGAAGAAGAAGAAGAAGAAGAAGAAGAAGAAGAAATATGGAGGTGTTTCGGCTGGGAATGTAGGAAGAGGGAGGAAAGAGAGGGGGGTTTTTCAATGTCCATAGGAATTAATCAAAGTTGGTATCCCCAATTTAATTAAAATAAAATATCATGTGCTCTTAAATTAAATGGGGGCACATGGGATCTCAATTAGGAGTGACACAAAGGTAATGAACGGCGTAGGCTTGGTGTCAGTCTTGGACCCTTTAATTGGTCCGGCTCAACGGGTTGAGTTTGTGTCCCAAAATTGATGGCAACGACAAAGGTACGAGACACAGGATTAAAGAATGGATTTCGGGACCGAAAAGTTGTGCAATTAAATTAGAGCACAAGGGATTGTGTTTGTGAGTGACGAAAAAGTTCAGTGCCTAGCTTGGCTTGTCAAGTCAAGAGTGCAATAATTTGTTGGAGATTATGGGCTATTGTTGGGATCCGAATATTGCAACAACGGTAGGGTGCACCAAGGGTTAAAGTAAACTTTCAGACAACTACAACATAAATTCTAAACCTCAAACACCTGATGCTAAATCAAATTTCTAACCAAAACCAGTCTACCTATATTAATAATTGAGGGGGTTTACAGTCGCTACAAACACACAACATGATTTCTATCGGATCGATGATCTGGCTGAATTTGGACTTGCTTGAATTTAGCCGGATGGTCTGAAGGATCATGTTGGGCATAATTTATTTATTTTGAATATTTTGTTCTACTTTGTTTATTTCTACGAAGTTTCTTTCATACACTAAAAAATTATGTATATATATACATATGAATGTCTATGCCTTCTGGTTCTAGTGGTCAACAAGTGGAGACGTATTACATCATGGTTGGGTGGATTGGATCACATGAGAAGCTAATTATTCATTCCAATTATATATATATATATATATATATATATATATATATATATATATATATATATATATATAGAGAGAGAGAGAGAGAGAGAGAGAGAGAGAGATCCCTTAACTTTTGCATCCTCTAATATTTTCTCTTGCACAACCATTGGATCTTGTTTAAAACATTTAATCTTAACCGTTGGTTTGAATAATTCAAATCCATGGTTAAGATTATATGATTTAAATAAGATCCAATAATTATTATCATGGTGGTACTTGGAGAATGAAAAAATGTGGGGATCCTAATCCCTCTCTTTCTCTCTCTCTCTCTCTCTATATATATATAGAGAGAGAGAGAGAGAGAGGAGGGGAGGGGAGAGAAATTTGAATTTTTTGAATGTTTTTTGAAATAGTAGTAGTTGGAATGTCTTTTTTATCCGAAATAACAGTAATTAAATTATTATTTTCTTACCGTTTAGATTAAATTATTAAATTATTAAATTTTTTGTAAGATTTTGATGTAACCTCAAAACAATACAATCTTTGGGAGAATATGAAACTACTCTGTACGTCACTATATATGAGATGGCAACCCAACCTCTTTCTGATGATTAACAATTTTATTACCATGATTTGCTCAAACTTTGTTGAGGCTGAAGTACTTTGACATTGTAGGGAATCTTCTGGCGGTTTCCTATGCTTGGAATGATTGTGACCAGGGAAGGGTTCGTTGCTGTGGTGTTGGTTACAGCAGCGAAGGACATGCACGAACTAGGGGTAGATAACTAGATATTGGCATTCAGTAGTGTTAGATGGGATCAAGGTACGGGTATCCTATGGGCTATGTTGCATGCACTGGCACGGATATAACA
This sequence comes from Iris macrosiphon, assembly GCA_036927795.1. Classification (NCBI taxonomy): domain Eukaryota; kingdom Viridiplantae; phylum Streptophyta; class Magnoliopsida; order Asparagales; family Iridaceae; genus Iris; species Iris macrosiphon. Next base: position 4,304,295 of record JAYESA010000018.1, on the reverse strand, counting down.
CGGACTCGTGGGCACGACATGCATTGATCCCACAGTGGAGCCAATTTTTTGCAAGTGAAATATGTACTGCACTTTAAATTAAGGACTATTTGATATTTTCTTCTTTTTAGTCTGTTAGATTAAAAATTAAAAATGTTCCATAAAAATGTCACTAAAATTCTGAAAGTATCGTTAATGAATTTTGAAAGTGTCGTTAAAAATATTTAACAATATTTTCAGAAAAGTATTATCAACTTTTAATCTAACAAGGGGTAAAATTAATATACCTAATCTAAGAACGGGTAATATCAAATAACCCAAATTAATCTTGATATTTGTGTTTCTATCAGTTCATGGTGTGTAATGGACCGGACGGTCCTGGTCAACGGACTGGCCTGAACTGGCCCACCCTCCCTCCGGGTCCGAGCTGGGTCGGAGGATCCGATCAGCAAGTCTGGTCCGTCCCAGCCCGCTTCCTGCGCCGTTCGGTCCGGGTTTTATTCGGTTGGCCCGGTTCAATCTCGGTTCAAGTCCGGTTCGGCTAATTTTTTTTAAAAAAAATTTGCATATAACTGTTGGGGGGTATTTTGGAATACCTCCGTTTTAGTGGCAGATTTATGACCGTTTTAGGAATATTTTGACCATTTTGCTAAAAGGACCAAAATATCCATTATAATAACTCTTTTTTGAGGGTATTTGGAGTCATTTGGTCCCAAAAAATTCCTATAATAGACTATAATTAATGAAAAATAAACATAATACAATTTCTTCTCTCTTACAAAATTTGTTCCCTCTTACAAAGTTTAGAAGCAAGGTAATTACAAAGTTTAGAAACAAAACAATTACTGGAGTCCAACTTCTTCCCTCTCAACACAGTTTCCTGCAATTACTTTTGGAGACTTCTAGTAGACGTTACAAGTAACTTTAATATTACAGAATAGTTTTTTGTTTTATTTTTTTTGATTTGGGATTTTTCTTTCCTCTCTCTCTTTTGGTAGAGAAGTAATTAATTTTGCTCTAATTTTTTTTGAAAAATTATTTTTAGAATATGAATGGACAAGTTTCAAACCAACCTTTTAAAAATTATGATTACTATAATAATATGTATGAAAATAATCATATTTTCGATTATGTGCAACTGACACAAATGTCACCTCCTGAAGTTAGAAGTATGACTACGACTACAAATGTTGGCAATAGAAAAATAATAATTATGAAATTATTTTACAAAAATATTTGTTACTGATAGTAAGGGCGCACCGATTTTAGATCCAAAAGATCAAAACCAATACATAAGGCTGCAGAATGTAAGAAATGTAAGTGGATTTACAAATAGAAAAAAAAATGATGGCACAAGCACTTTAAAAAGATACAACGAAAGTTGCTATGGCAAAGACACATTGCACCCTAAACAAACACAGCTAAGTATCAGTGGTCAAGGATCTTCCATAGATAACTTTACTTATTCTGATGCTCATAGCAAGACCGAGTTAGCAAAATATATTATTTGTGATGAACAATCATTTACATTTGGTGAGAGTAATTTCTATTATAATTATACAAGTAATTGTCACGCCCCAGTCCCAAAATGACGAGGGACTAGAGACGTGCGCAATGGCCAGCAGCACGCACCGATGGACAACCCAATTTAATGGATCCATCAGGGCATGCTTAAGCTGTAGTCTAACAGGAAACAGAGCAATGATACAGATCATAGGCTAATCTATTCTCATCCACAACAGATAACCACAGAATAGATGTCAGAAATGATGCAATGGAAATAGATATGCAATATCAAATAAGGTTATCTCGGGAACCAAATTCGAGAATTATTCTGTTACATTTAATGCAAATAGACAGGAAATAAATGAACTGGAAATAGAAACAGAAACGGAAATAACTGACTATATACAGCCAATGCTCAGGAGAAGTCCTCTGGTGCTGGCTCGTCCTCAGGTCCTCGTACAGCTCCTGGAAGCGTTCATGTTCGGTGTATCTCTGGATGGATCTCTTCGGCTATACCTGGGGACATAGTCCATTCCAGGTCCTCAGGGGACATAACAAGGTACAGAAAATACAAGCCAAAACATAAGCAGTGCAAAAATAAAGGAGACAGTAGGGTGAACTATGTAACCAGCTAAGTGATAAATGCAAGTTGAGAGCATCACTAGAACTCAGGCTGAGACCGCTACAAGCTCTGTGTCGGGGAGCCGGTAGCAGTAATAACACGTAAAGGGTCTAGCTCTGCTGGAGAGTCTACGACCTCACACTAATAATATATATATATATGAAAACAGCCTGTAGCCTGTGTGTCTCTCCCCACCCAATGTAATCCACGTCTCATGTCCATGACACGCAAGATCATAACTAATGCAGCAGTCATCTAATGTCTAGGAATAAACTGTCCATGTCATACCTGTATCCTATACAGAATCATCGTGAATATCTCAAGAAGATTCTGTCCATGATAGTGTCAAGTGTCCTGGGTTTGTTGTACTTGATAGGACAAGTACCAAGAGTAAGGGCATCGAATATCCATCTCTAAATGACGTACCCAACACCGCGTATGATGTTGGCACCCGACTATGATCGGACACTCGGTACGTCACACGTTTCCTAGGTTAAGCAGTTAAAACAAGTTATAACTAAAACAAGGAAATATGCAACAAGACTGTAAAGTTGGCAAGGTATACTTGCCCTCTGATATATAACTAAACCAAGGAATATTTAGCACAGACTGCAAGTTTTGGCGAGGTACACTTGCCTGTGGTTCCGGCTCTGATTTCGGCTCTGACTTCAGTTGGATTTACAGGCGGTACTCCGGTTGCTGAAACAAACATCACCATCAGATCCAGAAAATATCAATCAGCTAGAAACGTCTGTCCTTGGGTCCAATTTGGAGACAAGGGCAGAAACGGCAGTTTCGGGTCAAAACGGGGTCCACATGCGGGCCCGCTTTGCACCGAAAAACGCGTCCGGGTCAACGGTCTCCAAATTCACCAAACTTAGTGTCAACAGGTCAGGAACGCTGATACGAACCCAACGGAACTTTCAGATTTGAATTCCGATGAGCCGATCACAAAATCGCCCGTCGAGCGGGGCCTGTGGGGCCCACGACACGCGATTTCGTCAACGTTCTCAGAATCGAACCAAACTTAACCCAGAGGACCAGCGTATCGCTACGAGTCCGATGGCGCAAGTTTCGTCTCGATCTGACGTGTGTGCACGAAGTTAGGGTAATTTGCAGAAAGGACGGATACGGGGCGATGTCCGCGGATACGCGTTGATTCCGGTGTGCACGCACACCCGAATCGGCTTCCGCGAAAACTCACACATCCGTATCGACGAGGCGCATGTATCTGTGAAGACCGCGCGCGACCAAGTCGTCCCGTTTGGCGGGGCGTACTCAGTTCCGGGGTGAAACAGGGTCTGGTTTTTCCTGTTTTTGGATCGCGGTGTGCGATCACCACAGGACGCGATGTCCCGAACAGTTTGTCCGGGCACCGAGAGGGTCATGCAGGCTTCGCGTAGAAATTTACGGAATCGAAAACAGAGATTCGAGGTGCAAGTTACGAGTACCTGAAGGGGACCCGAGAAACCGGGGTTTGCTGTGTCCGAATCGTGTCCTTGACACGTGTCAACTGTGTCCGTGTGTCCAGCAGCGTGTCCGGGTATCCTCGGCCGTGTCCGGGGCTCTGGGGAACTGGCCGACGGTCGGCGAGGCCCTGGGAGGTCCGGCGGGGTCGTCGGACGGCGGCTACGGCGAGGACGCGGGCGGCTCGGCAGCGGCGGAGGGGACGCGGGCGGCTCGGCAGCGGCGGAGGGGAAGAGCAGCCGCGGGTGCTGCTGCGGACGCCTGGGGGGGAAAGCTCGGCGGGTGGAGCGGCGTCAGCCGGAGGAGAGGAGGAGGGGGTTCGTCGGCGTCGGGGAAGGGGACGGAGGTGGCCGGATCTAGGGTGGTCAGGGTTAGGGTGTCACGCCCCGATTCCGTCTAACCGATAATCGTCCCCCGGGCGTGATGCCGTGCACGCGTAGGGCGCGTGCACCAGGCCTTAGGCATAAGGATATTCTTTAGACCAATGCAACAGAGTAGACAAATAAGATAACACAAGGTTGAGGCATAGAAAACTTTCTCTTTTATTTATAATGAACATCCGGTTACATTGCTTGACTCAAAAGTATAAAATGCCCCACGGGCTTACAAACTTTGACACAAAATGAGATAGCCGATCCATACATTATGTCCCTTTACATAGTTTCAAAACCCAAAACTTCTTGTTGTGCGGGGAAGCACCATCGCTTTAGCGTCATTTCCGCCACGGAGAGAGAGGAAGGCTTCCAGCTTGAGCCTCCAAAGTCTTGGCCCCGACCCGCCAAGAATCCCAAAAGGGTCCGGAGAGGGAGCTTCAGCTCCTCGCCGCGTTGCCTTGCGCCGGGGGACCTGCTATAACGAGGGTCAGTACTTCGAAAAGTACTGGTGAAGGCTAGCTGCTCAACTTTACCAAGCTCTTTGATGAGTTTAAATGAACATGCAACATTTATGCTCTTTGGTGGGTTTCTATTCTTGCCTAGATCAGATTTCATTTAGCAGATATGCAAGAACAAAATAACATAACTTCACGTGCCACCGTTCGGTGACTTTACCTGTCCCGTCTGAACCACCTGTACAACTTACCATAGCCTTCCCTGTCATGAAGACATAGTTAGTCTGCACAGTTTAAATATACACAACATCTTTCTTTGTTGTTGTTCTACCAGCCATCATGGGTTTAGTCTGAGCTGGCGGCGACGCTTGCAGCGCGGGTAGCTAGCCCCGCTACAATTCCCCGCTCCCAGTACTAAAAAAGTAGATTCCGCCCGGGTCGGAACGGCCCGGTGCCCCGGTAACCGTCCGCAGGAACCTGGATCCCCTGTGCACAAGAATTCCCATGACCATACCTATGACTCTACCTCATAGGTTTACTTACTAGCCAATGTTAAAGAACATCATTCACGAAACTGCTTTACTGTACTATCACAATCAACCAACAGTTATATGAAATAACATGCAGCAGTTTATAGAAGAATACTTTGAGCTTATTGAAAAGTACTTTGAACTATCAATAAATACCAACCCATTAAACATCCAACGACCATGCATGCATCAATAAATTTATGCAAGGTTTTATATGGCAAGCGATGGGTGTTCCAAGCCTACTTCTTATCTTATCTTGTTATCCAACTTATTACTTAAGTGGTATCGTTTGATTGAATGCACATCTGAGTCAATTTTATTATGAACGGAGCCCTTGGAAAGAAGGTGCTTATCGAAATAGAGCCACTCACACAGTCGGTTGTATAGGAAGAAGAAGCAGAGATCCCTAAGACTCCGCTCGCGCGTCGTCTACACGATCACCTGCACGCACCAACGGATGATCAATACCTCCTGCTTCGGTCTCCAAGGCTCGATACGAAATGCGAAATCCTAAGAACGAAAACAATGAAATCCATTGAAACCGTTCAAGAAAACGCAAGTCCTAAAACCAACAAGTACGCAACCAAGCGGCAATCGAAAACGGGCAAGGAAAACCAACACAACGGAAAGGCCTCTCTTTACTCTGCCGCCGAGTCCTTCCTTGAGGCACGATCCATTGACTATGGGACCTGATTCCGAAGAAACCAATCCATAACGAGGAAAGGATCTTGATTCAATCTGTCCCGTTCGGACGGTCGTAAGTATTTCTTGGCCGCGCTCCCCGAGCAGGGGGAACGGGATGAACGGGTCGTTACATCATAACCATCTAATAGGAAGTTTCGTCCCGAAACTTAAGAATAGAGCCTACCACTAAGGAATAATGAGGGAAATTTTCCCCTCATATCAGATTCAAGTTCTCAGGTCGATTCCTCGACCAAGTGGTTTCGCCACAGTACGCGCACTAGCGAGACGTTTGGTTCCGCAACTGCTTCTTTTTACGATTTAAACTTTAGACAGGCTCTGCCGCGTACGACAAGTCCGCTTGCAGATTCAACTAACCCAAGTCGACTTCGCAACTAGCGAGTAAGATTTCCATGTTCTATACGATAAAAAGGCGGGGTTATCCCCCTTCGCTATGTGCGTTCATCTCTTTTATTAGCATGCAAGGGTTATCGCCTGTAAACTAGCACGTAACGTTCATTTCCTTATTGTGCAGCTAAGAAGAGACAGGTTCACTGGGGTCTCTCACCTTAGCGATGTATCGCATCGGTCGAGCTAGACTCCTGACGCGCTTCTGATAGCCTAAGTCTGACTCCATTAAAGATCCCAGCGTGAAAGCCTTTGCATCGAACGAGCCATCTCGCTGAGCAAGGCGATTGAATTGCTACGCTTGTGCCGTTTGAATCGGCCCTCCGAGTTGAGCGAAGCGGGTTGCTACCGCATATACCACTCAGAACAAGTTCCGTCCTCGAGACTTCCTGAGCGCAACTCGTGCTATCGCATAACTTCTAAACTTCCCTATACATCTCGTCTTATCCTTCAAGGACTGTCTCGATAATACAATCCTCTATTTTCTCACCATGCGTTAGGCCAATGTTGGCCAATTCTCATCGAACGACTCTATCGTTCAATGCTATCGAGTTATACCCAACTCGATCGTTGCACTTTCGTCTCAAAATCTACTGCACCTAGCGCAGGGCTGTATTACCCAAGCACATGGTATTCTATAACTCAACGGGCACTTACGAGTCATAATTGGGTGGACTTGCCCAACTAGTTATGTTATCACCATAGGAACCCAACACAATTGAGCCTATTTCTTGACGTCGCCTATCGAAACCCGTCGTTACGACTAACCCAAAAGCTCGAATCTCGACAGTCTTCCAATCTTGTTTTTGCATCAAATCCCTCTGAGTCACCGTCCAATCTCACTAAATAAATTCGCACCCAATCACCAACGTTTTCTGACTCAGTCTATATCGCGCCTTAGCGCAGAGCTAAATTGCCTACCTGGGGTACGCTCAAGTCCTCCGCACCCTTGGCTCAATCGAACTTAACTTTTATTCGTTTTTACTCGTTCCGTTCGCCCGAGTGCTTAATCCTTTTATCCGAATGATCCATTCGTTCAACTATTGCATTCCCAAACTTAATCTCGTACTGCGCCTTAGCGCAGAACTATCCCGGTAGCACGAGGAATGATACAATCTTTCCTCTATGAAAATTTAGGTTGAGGCTAAATCATTTCAGTTGCCATACCCATCCATGCGAATCCGAACATTTTCCTTTGCAGCTGCATCCGAGTTATGCATATCGCTAAGTCTGGATCGTACCCATATTCAAGGCGTCCCCCAAATATGTGTATTTCAACCAAGCTCAGTGACAGCTAAGTCTGACAAGCTACTCGTGAAAATCTTTCGAAACGCAGATCGTCCTGACCGAACTCTTGTTCGATCCAGCTATCGTCTTATCCTTTACCGTCGCGTAACCTATCCAACCAAATCAATTATCACCCGAGTCCTATCTCGCCTTACGTTTGTTTCAACGCGAACGTTGCTCGTGTACATTTCCAATTCCAAATTCTAACTCTAGGTCTTGTTGCCCGAGTTCTATCATTCTTCCCGAACGATACTCTGAAGTCAGCCACTCCAGTTTAACTCAAGGCATAGGGTCGTCTGCCTAGTCTCTAGGCCAGCACACACAGTCATAGGTACAACTCAAATTTGCGACTCATCGCGCAACCGTGTTGCACAACGCTCGCCCCAAACACCCTAAGGTCAAACCATTGTTCCTTTTACACGGGTATTCTACCCAAGCTCGTTTCACTCAGATTTCTAAACATCGAGCACAGATCATCCTATCACACCAACACGTTCGTTCAACCGAACCCACGATACGCCCACGTTGCAGGTTCAACTCATCGATTCGCATACTCTATCTCTTTTATCTCGTTTGATAGAATTCACCAATCCATCATTTTCTACGCCTGTATCACCAAGCCACAATTCCATTATAAACCATCGATGTATATCATGAACTCTAAGTCGTCCAGCACGATCTACATATCCGTTCATGAAAACGTCCAACATCTCTTACTTCACGTTTCTAGACTAACTCCTCAAGAAAAATCCTTAGACTCATTTTCTTAGTCTACTCTTAGTATTCCTCAAATAACTAAGATCAATTCCCAAACCCAAGTCTATCCCATTGATACTTTCCATTCATCGAGTTCGTTTTGGAATAATCACCGAACCTGTTCTCTTGAGTTTGCTTATCCCTACCGTACGTGAAATCACCACGTCGACACTCCCGCAGGATAATCGTTCTCGCTGGGACAGATTTCGAATGTTATCTTCCTGAACTTGATTTCAAGATCGTTCTTCCAAACTCCAAGCCAAATCTATTACCGCTTAACTCAATCCATCAAATTCATAATCTTTACTAACTTGCATCAATCCGAGCTATCTTCCAACCATTGTTATAGTCTAAATCTCCCAAAATTCGAAATCATCGCATTCATACTCGAACCGAATTTTATCGAGCGATATCCTACTCAAATCCAAATTTTCCATGCACGCTATCATTCGTGCACTACATCATTTCTAATTGCACTTATTTCGATCGCATCTCAGATTATTCAATCTCGACTCAAGTTTGTAATTCGCTTGTTTCAACTCAAACTCGCTCGTACAATCCTTTAAGTCTTTTCCGATCATGGTATCGATTCCAATTACCCTGAATTTCTATTCGATGTAAGCCTTATCCTTTATTCAACTCATTGTAACTCGTTCGAACTGAACATTGCATGCTTTCTCCGAGTTCGTTTACTTGCTAGGCACTGTTTATTTATACTAAGGCTTTACCCAATCTTGTCGCTTGTCGCTAGACTCGCTTAACTCTCCGAATCCACGACTTCGTTCAAGCATTACTAAGCCAACAAATACACACTCAGGGTTCGAGTCATACTCCCTGAATCTTTACAACTCATTATATCCACAAGTTGCATAATCGAACAGGGTACTTATCGCATACACTACTCAGGAATTGAATCGTCCTAATAACTCCTGATTCGCGTTCGCATCCTTAACTCGTATGCTCAATTCGTTCCTCAGAGCGGGAATCGATTCTCTAGCCCAAACCGTTGCTATGACTCCAACACAGTCCCTATTTGTCGCCTTAGCGATCTTAGACTCGTACGCACCTGTGTTCATAGTCCTCTATACAGACTATGCTTCAAATCATAACTTATTGTTATGAATAACCGTCCAACTTATTTTCGAAAATTCCTACACGATTTCCATTACTCGCCTTAGCGGTAATCCGATAGCGTCTCTATCGATTTCCCTTCAAGTCAACTTCATTCTCGTCCCAACGATACCCAAATCTCGCTGCAACTCGCTAGCACCAAGGGTCTTGGTGCACGATACTCAACACAGTTTGGCCAAAAGGCCATGTGCATGAACCACTGTCTGAACGATATTCTTATCTCGCACTCTACTCGTTCGGTGTTTTCATATCGACAAATAACTTGCCGATTATAACACGAGTCTCCTCTCACAACATCCTCTATGAGTTGGGACAAAAGCCCTCACATCATAGTCCCGTCCAAGCGATCGTATAATTCCCACGCACTTTTCAAAAATATTCGGACTTATTGTATGGAACGCATCTCATTTTGGCCAAGCGAATTCAAGGGTCTACTCGGAAGGAACAAAGTCCTCTTTAGAAACTTTCTTTTGAGAGATCAAAGGATCTGAAGCATAGCTCTGATACCAATATGTCACGCCCCGATTCCGTCTAACCGATAATCGTCCCCCGGGCGTGATGCCGTGCACGCGTAGGGCGCGCGTGCACCAGGCCTTAGGCATAAGGATATTCTTTAGACCAATGCAACAGAGTAGACAAATAAGATAACACAAGGTTGAGGCATAGAAAACTTTCTCTTTTATTTATAATGAACATCCGGTTACATTGCTTGACTCAAAAGTATAAAATGCCCCACGGGCTTACAAACTTTGACACAAAATGAGATAGCCGATCCATACATTATGTCCCTTTACATAGTTTCAAAACCCAAAACTTCTTGTTGTGCGGGGAAGCACCATCGCTTTAGCGTCATTTCCGCCACGGAGAGAGAGGAAGGCTTCCAGCTTGAGCCTCCAAAGTCTTGGCCCCGACCCGCCAAGAATCCCAAAAGGGTCCGGAGAGGGAGCTTCAGCTCCTCGCCGCGTTGCCTTGCGCCGGGGGACCTGCTACAACGAGGGTCAGTACTTCGAAAAGTACTGGTGAAGGCTAGCTGCTCAACTTTACCAAGCTCTTTGATGAGTTTAAATGAACATGCAACATTTATGCTCTTTGGTGGGTTTCTATTCTTGCCTAGATCAGATTTCATTTAGCAGATATGCAAGAACAAAATAACATAACTTCACGTGCCACCGTTCGGTGACTTTACCTGTCCCGTCTGAACCACCTGTACAACTTACCATAGCCTTCCCTGTCATGAAGACATAGTTAGTCTGCACAGTTTAAATATACACAACATCTTTCTTTGTTGTTGTTCTACCAGCCATCATGGGTTTAGTCTGAGCTGGCGGCGACGCTTGCAGCGCGGGTAGCTAGCCCCGCTACAATTCCCCGCTCCCAGTACTAAAAAAGTAGATTCCGCCCGGGTCGGAACGGCCCGGTGCCCCGGTAACCGTCCGCAGGAACCTGGATCCCCTGTGCACAAGAATTTCCATGACCATACCTATGACTCTACCTCATAGGTTTACTTACTAGCCAATGTTAAAGAACATCATTCACGAAACTGCTTTACTGTACTATCACAATCAACCAACAGTTATATGAAATAACATGCAGCAGTTTATAGAAGAATACTTTGAGCTTATTGAAAAGTACTTTGAACTATCAATAAATACCAACCCATTAAACATCCAACGACCATGCATGCATCAATGAATTTATGCAAGATTTTATATGGCAAGCGATGGGTGTTCCAAGCCTACTTCTTATCTTATCTTGTTATCCAACTTATTACTTAAGTGGTATCGTTTGATTGAATGCACATCTGAGTCAATTTTATTATGAACGGAGCCCTTGGAAAGAAGGTGCTTATCGAAATAGAGCCACTCACACAGTCGGTTGTATAGGAAGAAGAAGCAGAGATCCCTAAGACTCCGCTCGCGCGTCGTCTACACGATCACCTGCACGCACCAACGGATGATCAATACCTCCTGCTTCGGTCTCCAAGGCTCGATACGAAATGCGAAATCCTAAGAACGAAAACAATGAAATCCATTGAAACCGTTCAAGAAAACGCAAGTCCTAAAACCAACAAGTACGCAACCAAGCGGCAATCGAAAACGGGCAAGGAAAACCAACACAACGGAAAGGCCTCTCTTTACTCTGCCGCCGAGTCCTTCCTTGAGGCACGATCCATTGACTATGGGACCTGATTCCGAAGAAACCAATCCATAAAGAGGAAAGGATCTTGATTCAATCTGTCCCGTTCGGACGGTCGTAAGTATTTCTTGGCCGCGCTCCCCGAGCAGGGGGAACGGGATGAACGGGTCGTTACATAGGGTTTCGGCTAGCTTGGGGGAGAAAGGCCGGAGGGGGTAGGCTTTTATAGGGGACTCGGGGGAGGGTCGTGGCCGGGCGAGGCGGGCCGGGGGAGGTCGTGGGGATGAGGCACGGTCGTGGTGCCGGAGAGCGCGGCGGCCGGCGGAGAATTCGGGGAGAAGAAGTCGTGGGGACAGGGGAGACCGGTAATGGGTCGGGTCGGGCGCGGATCCGGGTCTGGCCGACCCGCCCGACCCGTTAACGGCTGGGCTGGGCTGGGCTGGCTGCTAACGGGCTCGGCCCACTGGGCCGGGCCGGGCCCAAAACTAAATATAAAAATAAAAATAGAATTAATAATAATAATAATATTAATTAATTAATTAATTAATTTAGAAAATAGAATTTAGGCTTTTCAAAATAGGTCTGAGGCCCAATAAAATCCCAGAAAATTACCCTGAGTCCAGTTTTTTATTTTACATCCAAAAATAATATTTTCATAATATTTTAATACTGTTTATTATCATTTAAAAATCATTGAATAATTAAAACCCTATTTTTAAATTACAAAAAATTCCCAGAAAATTCCAGAAAATTGTGAAAAATCCAGTTTTGAAAATTTAAAAAAATTCAGGGGGTTTACAGTAATACCATTAATCCTTGTCACGTCCCAGTCCCAAAATATCGAGGGACCAGACGCGTGGCAATGGCCAGCAGCACACACCGATGGACAAACCCAATTTAATGGATCCATCGGGGCATGCTTAAGCTGTAATACAACAATAAGTAGGTCCAATGATATGAGTCACAGTCTATACTAATCTCATCCACAACAGATAATCACAGATCAAATGCCAGAATAATGTAAATAAATAAACTGACAAATCACAATAATAAGTGTCTCGGAGAATAATCCGAAAACATGTCTGATACATCAAATGAAATAGACTGGAAAGAGAATAACTAGAAACAGAAATAAAAGAATATCTCACGCCAATACTCAGGAGAAGTCCTCGGGTATGAACTCGTCCTCAGATGTCGGTACAGCTCCTGTATCTGCTCCTGTTCCTGCTTTTGCTCCTGATAATGCTCCTGTACTGTATAACTCTAGGGGGATCTCCTCTGCTAGTCCTGGGGACAAAGTCCGGATCCAGGTCCTCAGGGGACAGCAAGGTACAGAAAATACAAGCCAAAAATAAATGCAGTGCAGCAGAAGATGCAATAAATAGGGTAAGCTATATAACCATCTATGTGAAAATGCAAGTGAGAGCATCACTAGTGCTCAGGCCGAAGCCACTACAAGCTCTGTGTCGGGGAGCCGGTAGCGGTAATAACCGGTAATGGGCCAAGCTCGGCTTCAGAGTCTTGTGCCTCACAATAATAGGGGTGTATATATATATGATCAGCCTGTAGCCTGTGTGTCTCTCCCCACCCAATGTAACCACGCCTCTCATGACCATAACGTCTCATGTCCATGTCAAGCGGGATCATATCTAATGCACAAGTCATACTATATCTAAGAATATAATGTCCATGTCCTGTATCCTATACAGAATCAACACGAAAATCTCGGGAAAATCCTGTCTCATGAATGGTGTCAAGTGTCCTGGGTCATATGGTACTTGATAAGACAAGTACAAGAAGATAAAGTGTCACGAATATCCATCTCTAAATGACAATACACAACACCGCGTACGGTGTTGGCACCCGACTAATAATCGGACGCTAAGTACGTCACACGGTCCTAGGTTAAGCATGCACGGCAATATAATGAAGCAAGAAAAATATATAACAATACTGCAGAGTTTGGCAAGGTACACTTGCCTGGGGTCCTGGCTCCAACTGTAGATCTGGTCTCAGTGTGATTTGCAGGTACTACTCCGGTTGCTGAAATAAACATTACCATTAGATTCAGAAAATATTAAATAGCTAAAAACGCCTGTCCTTGAGTCCAATTTGGACACAAGGGCAAAAATGACATTTCCGGGTCAAAGCAGGGTCCACATGTGGGCCACTTTGCACCGAAAAGTGTGTCAGGGTCAAGGGTCTCCAAATTCGTCCAACTTAGTGTCAAAAAGTCAGGAACGATGATACGAACCCAACGGAACTTCCAGAATTGGATTCCGATGAGTCGATCACAAAATCACCCGTCAAGTGGAGCCTGTGGGGCCCACGATATGCGATTTTGTCAACGTTCTCAGAATCGAACCAAACTTGGGTCACAGGACCAGCGTATTGCTACGAGTCCGATGGCATAAGTTTCGTCTCGATCCGACGTGTGTACACAAAGTTACAGAAAGGACGGATACGGGGCGTTGTCGGCGGATACGCGTTGATTCCGGTGTGCACGCACATCCGAATCGACTTCTGCGAAATCCCACACGACCGTATCAACGTCGCGCACAGTTCGGTAAAGACCGCGTGCGACCAAGTCGTCCCGATTGGTGGGGCGTACTCAGTTTCGGGGTGAAACAGGGCGTTGTTTTTCCTGTTTTTGGATCGCGGTGTGCGATCACTACAGGACGCGATGCACCGAGCGAGTTTGCACGGGCACCGAGGGGGTCATGCAGGCTACGCGATGCAATAGACGGAATCGAAAACGGAATCACGAGGAGAGAGGAAACGTTACCTGAACAGGGCTCCGTGAACGATGATTTCTCGGGTCCTGAACGCTGGATCGTGTCCTGTCTTGAGTTGCTGTGTCCGCTGTATCCGCTGTGTCCACTGTTAGATCCTGTTGTGCTCGTGTCCGGAGACAACGGGGAACTCGCCGGCGAAAGTCGACGCGTCCTAGGGCGTCCGGGTGCTGGTCGACGGTGAGGGCAGCTGAGCGGAGAGGGGCGGGGCGTCGAGACGAGCGGGGTTCACTGGTCGTCAAGGCTGCAGATCGCTGGCCGGAGCGAGGTGGTGCAGCTTTGGCCGGACGGGGAAGCTGCTGTGGAGGATCGCAAGGGGAGGTCGACCGGAGCAACGTGATGCTGGCCGGAGCGAGGTCTGCGCTGCACAGGTCGGTCGTCGGTCAGGGACAGCCGTGGGGGTGACGTCTGGCGCGGGGGAGAATCAGTGGTCGGCGGGGCTGCAGGGTGATGGAGGTCGGCGGAGGCACGGGCGGAAGAGGAAGGAGGGAGGTTTAGGGTGGCGGAGAAGACCGTGGGGAATTAGGGTTTAGGTCAGGGGCTGCGGGTCAGGGGGTGCGGCGGGGATGAGTGGTGAGAGAGAGGGAGGTCGACGGCTTGGGGGACGCGGGGAGATGGCGGGCGTCGGAGAGGGACGCTCGACGTCGGGCACGGCGGGGCGGAGGAGGTAACGGAGGGGTGCAGGTGATGATGGTGGTGGGTGACGGAGGAGGTCGCGGGAGAGCGGCGCCGGAGTCGGCCGGGGATCGGCGGAGGAAGCGGCTGCTTAGGGTTAGGGTTAGGTTAAAATAGGGATTTGGGGATTTTGTGTAATTAGGGATTTTTCTCCTTTTTTTTTTCTTTCTTTGTGGAGAAAACTTAGGAAAAAATATGTATTTATACAAACCGAAATTGGACTAGGGTTAGACCTAGGATTTGGGCTGGGCCAACGCTCCTCGGGCTTGGCTTCGGCTCTCATGGGGATGTCGGGCTTTGGCACGAATTTAATTCGGTTTAAAATCTACATGGGTCTTCAGGGCTTTAAACGGGTTTTCGGAGTCCAATAAATTCACGGAAAATTACCCTATGTCCGGTTTCCCATTTTACACCATAAAATATTATTTCCATAATATTTTAATATGAATTAACCAAAATTAAAAATCCTGTAATTACCAACGCCTAGGTTTTAATCATCAGAAAAATCCTAAAAATTTCCAGAAAAATCCCCAATTAATAATTCTGAAATTTAGGGGACTTTTAATCTACCCAACTTATAAAAATTTTGTCCTCGAAATTAAAATATGGTAGGGTGCTCTCTATCCAATCTCACTTGACTACAGTCTATAGGATTCTTCTCAAGTGAGCATTGCGGTCTCTACCCAACTTAGAATTTACCCATCTATCATCTAAGGCTATACATCTAATAAAGCTAGGCCCCAACTTATTTAATCATGTTATTGAATCCTCAAGTCTTTAACACCAAACATATCACCTATGATATTCCCTTAATCATATATCAAAGGGTCATCCACAATGTGACCGACCTGTAGGGTATATCTAGTACTGTCTACATATCAAACTTATACCAAGCACGAGGTTTCGTCTTTCCGAACTAAGGGAAGACAAAGATCAATAATAAAGGGTTCAAGGGTGAGGTAATATAATAGAAGTATCGGGGTCAAGGCGTTTAAAAATTCAAATGGGATTTGTCAAGACAGTTGTGGATTGAAATTCTATTCTGGTAATCCTTTGTTCGCATGCTCGCATTAGTACAGTTATGTAACTGATACGATATGCTCAGACATATCTAGAGGGCAAGTATACTAGTCAACTATATCTCTCAATCCACGTGAAGTAGTCGTGCGAAGTGCGAACCAAAATGCACTAAGGTTGATCAGACCGTAATACACTGATTCTGAATAGACAATTGTATTAGTGTACATGTCCACTAACACATATGTCATGAACAAGCTCGATAGAGAATAAGCTTGCAAAACTAGGCTATAGAATAGCAGCATAAGTCAAGTACAGCAATTATAAGTACGCTAGATGATGATGAAAGGAGGTACAACTTAATTCAAGTTCACAAAACAACACAAAGTAAGCACAATCACAAAAGACTCTAAAATCTCTACTGTTATCAATTATAAGCAAGTTCAAAATTACATATGTTAAGTCTGAGGTCACGAACCAATAGGCACGAGATAAAACAAATCTAGAAACAGAAAACTACGAAAAATTACGCGCATTAGCTACTCCATGAGTCTGCGTGTCCTCTAAAGTCATCGCCAGAGCTTGTTCGCGTCTTCGTAGTCGATTCCTCTGCTGCTGCTGGGCCTGCTGGAAAATTGCTGCTTGTGGTATCAAAGGTGGCCTCGGCTGATACCCTCCTGGAGCTGGTGGTAGGACTTCTTCAACTTCCGTTTGCAGTATTTCCAATGCTGGAGAGGCTGGCCTTGGTGCTGGTATCGCT
This sequence comes from Iris macrosiphon, assembly GCA_036927795.1. Lineage (NCBI taxonomy): Eukaryota > Viridiplantae > Streptophyta > Magnoliopsida > Asparagales > Iridaceae > Iris > Iris macrosiphon. Next base: position 4,287,719 of record JAYESA010000018.1, on the reverse strand, counting down.
TGTTGGTTATTCATTGGTGCTCTGTCTCGACGTTCGGGGCATTCCTTTAATAAATGCTGACTGGATCCGTAAGCTAAGCATAATTTCTTCTTTCATCTGCACTCGTTCTCTACATGGCCTCGTTTGCGACAATATTGACAGATAGGTAGTACTTGCGGAGATGCTTCTGGTGGCTGGTGAATGTGAGACTTCTTCGTAATTTCTTCCCGTGGTGCTCCGGCTGGTGCTGATGTGGCTGGTTGATGAATCATCAATGCTTTCTTTCGATGCTGAGTACAATTCTTGGCTAAGTGTTGACTGATTCCGCAAATCAAACATAATCCTAACTTGCGTCTGCATTCTCTTTCAGTATGGCCTATCTTGCGACAATGTTGACAAGTAGGAAGGAATGAGGCTCTTGGTGCTGCCCTCGGTGGTGGATTCATCTGCGGTCGCTTTGCAGCTCTTTCTTGTTGTGCTTGGTCTGGTGCTGATGCATACAGCCGCTTCTGGCTGGACCCTATCCTTGTGTCGCACTCCATAAGTCTTGCTGTAGTAAGAACATCCTCGTCTAAGGTAGTTGCAGCGGGGCTGATTAACTTCCGTAACTCTGAGCTGAATCTATCGATGAACTTCTCCGCTTGGATCTGCTGAGCTTCTTTCTGAACCTTCTGATGGGCTTGCATCATTGCGTAGAACATTCGAAACATTTGTTGTTCGTCCATAGCCTGCCCTTGTGGAACGGTGGGCGTCGGTGGAGCCAACTGCGTCGATGGTGGAACGTCGTCTTGCTGGATTCTCGTGGCAGGCCGACTTGCTTGACTGTGTTGTTGAGCTGTTTGACCTTCTTCAACTGGTGTTACTTCATCTTTGTTGGTTACCACAGCATCTCATGGTGATCTTGCAGGAGTCTAGTCGCGTGCTTGTGAATCCATTGCTCTGCATCAAAATAAACTATAAGGGCGCTCAGGAATCAAGGCAGGATACGAGTCAAGAAATTAATTTGAATTTGATATAGATATCAAGGACGTTTCAAGCAAGTGGATGAGATCCTAGAGCTTATCATATTCTTATTGCAGGCTTGCTCGGTCCCTAAGTTGAAACCGAACAATTTAGTCGTTGACCTGCATGGGCCACCACAAAAACCATGTCACGCCCCAGTCCCAAAATATCGAGGGACCGGACGCGTGGCAATGGCCAGCAGCACACACCGATGGACAAACCCAATTTAATGGATCCATCGGGACATGCTTAAGCTATAATACAACAATAAGTAGGTCCAATGATATGAGTCACAGTCTATACTAATCTCATCCACAACAGATAATCACAGATCAAATGCCAGAATAATGTAAATAAATAAACTGACAAATCACAATAATAAGTGTCTCGGAGAACAATTCGAGAACATGTCTGATACATCAAATGAAATAGACTGGAAAGAGAATAACTAGAAACAGAAATAAAAGAATATCTCACGCCAATACTCAGGAGAAGTCCTCGGGTATGAACTCGTCCTCAGATGTCGGTACAGCTCCTGTATCTGCTCCTGTTCCTGCTTCTGCTCTTGATAATGCTCCTGTACTGTATAACTCTAGGGGGATCTCCTCTGCTAGTCCTGGGGACAAAGTCCGGATACAGGTCCTCAGGGGACAGCAAGGTACAGAAAATACAAGCCAAAAATAAATGCAGTGCACCAGAAAATGCAATAAATAGGGTAAGCTATATAACCATCTATGTGAAAATGCAAGTGAGAGCATCACTAGTGCTCAGGCCGAAGCCACTACAAGCTCTGTGTCGGGGAGCCGGTAGCGGTAATAACCGGTAATGGGCCAAGCTCGGCTTCAGAGTCTTGTGCCTCACAATAATAGGGGTGTATATATATATGATCAGCCTATAGCCTGTGTGTCTCTCCCCACCCAATGTAACCACGCCTCTCATGACCATAACGTCTCATGTCCATGTCAAGCGGGATCATATCTAATGCACAAGTCATACTATATCTAAGAATATAATGTCCATGTCCTGTATCCTATACAGAATCACCACGAAAATCTCGGGAAAATCCTGTCTCATGAATGGTGTCAAGTGTCCTGGGTCATATGGTACTTGATAAGACAAGTACGAGAAGATAAAGTGTCACGAATATCCATCTCTAAATGACAATACACAACACCGCGTACGGTGTTGGCACCCGACTAATAATCGGACGCTAAGTACGTCACACGGTCCTAGGTTAAGCATGCACGGCAATATAATGAAGCAAGGAAAATATATAACAATACTGCAGAGTTTGGCAAGGTACACTTGTCTGGGGTCCTGGCTCCAACTGTAGATCTGGTCTCAGTGTGATTTGCAGGTACTACTCCGGTTGCTGAAATAAACATTACCATTAGATTCAGAAAATATTAAATAGCTAAAAACGCATGTCCTTGAGTCCAATTTGGACACAAGGGCAAAAACGACATTTCCGGGTCAAAGCAGGGTCCACATGTGGGCCACTTTGCACCGAAAAGCGTGTCAGGGTCAAGGGTCTCCAAATTCGTCCAACTTAGTGTCAACAAGTCAGGAACGATGATACGAACCCAACGGAACTTCCAGAATTGGATTCCGATGAGTCGATCACAAAATCGCCCGTCAAGTGGAGCCTGTGGGGTCCACGATATGCGATTTTGTCAACGTTCTCAGAATCGAACCAAACTTGGGTCACAGGACCAGCGTATTGCTACGAGTCCGATGGCGCAAGTTTCGTCTCGATCTGACGTGTGTACACAAAGTTACAGAAAGGACGGATACGAGGCGTTGTCGGCGGATACGCGTTGATTCCGGTGTGCACGCACATCCGAATCGACTTCTGCGAAATCCCACACGACCGTATCAACGTCGCGCACAGTTCGGTAAAGACCGCGTGCGACCAAGTCGTCCCGATTGGCGGGGCGTACTCAGTTCCGGGTTGAAACAGGGCGTTGTTTTTCCTGTTTTTGGATCGCGGTGTGCGATCACTACAGGACGCGATGCACCGAGCGAGTTTGCACGGGCACCGAGGGGGTCATGCAGGCTACGCGATGCAATAGACGGAATCGAAAACGGAATCACGAGGAGAGAGGAAACATTACCTGAACAGGGCTCCGTGAACGATGATTTCTCGGGTCCTGAACGCTGGATCGTGTCCTGTCTTGAGTTGCTGTGTCCGCTGTATCCGCTGTGTCCACTGTTAGATCCTGCTGTGCTCGTGTCCGGAGACAACGGGGAACTCGCCGGCGAAAGTCGACGCGTCCTAGGGCGTCCGGGTGCTGGTCGACGGTGAGGGCAGCTGAGCGGAGAGGGGCGGGGCGTCGAGACGAGCGGGGTTCACTGGTCGTCAAGGCTGCAGATCGCTGGCCGGAGCGAGGTGGTGCAGCTTTGGCCGGACGGGGAAGCTGCTGTGGAGGATCGCAAGGGGAGGTCGACCGGAGCAACGTGATGCTGGCCGGAGCAAGGTCTGCGCTGCACAGGCCGGTCGTCGGTCAGGGACAGCCGTGGGGGTGACGTCTGGCGCGGGGGAGAATCAGTGGTCGGCGGGGCTGCAGGGTGATGGAGGTCGGCGGAGGCACGGGCGGAAGAGGAAGGAGGGAGGTTTAGGGTGGCGGAGAAGACCGTGGGGAATTAGGGTTTAGGTCAGGGGCTGCGGGTCAGGGGGTGCGGCGGGGATGAGTGGTGAGAGAGAGGGAGGTCGACGGCTTGGGGGACGCGGGGAGATGGCGGGCGTCGGAGAGGGACGCTCGGCGTCGGGCACGGCGGGGCGGAGGAGGTAACGGAGGGGTGCAGGTGATGATGGTGGTGGGTGACGGAGGAGGTCGCGGGGGAGCGGCGCCGGAGTCGGCCGGGGATCGACGGAGGAAGCGGCTGCTTAGGGTTAGGGTTAGGTTAAAATAGGGATTTGGGGATTTTGTGTAATTAGGGATTTTTCTCCTTTTCTTTTTCTTTCTTTGTGGAGAAAACTTAGGAAAAAATATGTATTTATACAAACCGAAATTGGACTAGGGTTAGACCTAGGATTTGGGCTGGGCCAACGCTCCTCGGGCTTGGCTTCGGCTCTCATGGGGATGTCGGGCTTTGGCACGAATTTAATTCGGTTTAAAATCTACATGGGTCTTCAGGGCTTTAAACGGGTTTCCGGAGTCCAATAAATTCACGGAAAATTACCCTATGTCCGGTTTCCCATTTTACACCATAAAATATTATTTCCATAATATTTTAATATGAATTAACCAAAATTAAAAATCCTGTAATTACCAACGCCTAGGTTTTAATCATCAGAAAAATCCTAAAAATTTCCAGAAAAATCCCCAATTAATAATTCTGAAATTTAGGGGGCTTACAATCCTTGTCTTACTAAAGTTTCTAGATCTACTACTAGAGCAGAGACTTTGAATTTTTTTCAAAAAGATAAGACTGCTTTGAAAGAAAGTTTTATGCATGTTAGTAAATTAGCTCTAACTTCTGATATATAGACTATTAAGCAAAATTATGCTTATATTTGTATCATGACACATTATATAGATTCAATATGGATGTTGTAAAAATACATCATTTGTCTAAGGCCTTTAGAATTTTTACATACCGGCGCTGTAATCAGAAGCGCTATAATACAATTTGTGCGTGAATATGATATTCATAATAAAATATTTTTGATTTCTTTAAATAATGCTAGTAATAACACTTCTTCTATTAATGTTTTGAAAACATAATTTATGCCTATGTTAGAAGGTAGACTTTTTCATGATAGATGTGCTTATCATATTATTAATTTGATTGTACAAGAATGTCTTGAATTCTTTCAACTAAATTTAGAAAATGTTAGATTATGTTTACAGAATTTGAACACTTCTGCAAGTAGACAAAAAGCTTTTAAAATTTTATATACACAATATGGTTTTACTTTTAGACGATTTGTTAATGATGCACCACATAGATGGAATTCTAATTATTTAATGTTGAAATCATTCATGAAGTTTAAAGATGTTATTACACATTATTGTAATGTTAATCCTAGTTTTTATTATCAAATAGCTAAGAATGATTGGTTAATTGCTACTTCTATTTTTGAAGTTTTAGAATTATTTTACAATGCTACATGTATTCTATCTGGAGTTTATTATTGAACTTCTCCTTTAGCTTTAACAGAAATTCTTAACATGTATCATTTATTTTGTCAATATAGAAATGTCCCTGGTTTTGATTATGTTGTTTCCAAAATGAAAGTCGAATCTAAAAAATATTGGTGTAATATACCTTTTCTATATTGTTTGGTTTCGATTTTTGATCCCAAGATTAAATTAGATGGTGTATATATTTTATTAGACGAATTTAAAGAAAATATGAGAGTTGACGTAGGTAGCTTGAAAATAGAAATTAATGATGTTTTAGATAGTTTAATTATTTTATATGAAGAAAGAGTTGTATCCACCCGACTCGGTACAACTGTTTAAGATAGTAGTTCTGATTTTATGTCTAAATTATCATATGCTAAAAATGTACTGCAAAGGAAGAAACAAAAACAATCTTCCAAAACTATTCAAGAATTGTCCTTATACCTAAATTCTTATGAAGAAGATGAAGATGACTCTTCTTCTTGTTTTTCAATTTTACAATGGTGGAAGAGACACGAAAAAATGTATCATATATTTTATGCTATAGCACGCGATATTCTAATGGTCCAAGTGTCCACGGTAGCATCAGAATCTTATTTTAGTGCGGGTTCAAGGATGCTAAGTAAGAAGAGAAGTCGGTTGATGTCAGATATTTTAAAAGTTTGTGTCTGCGTTCGAGATTGGGTCCGTGCTGAAAAAAGAACTCAAGACTCAATAGATGAAAGTGTCAATATCACAGACGCTACTGAAGTAGGAGCTGAGAAATAAACTTCAACGAAAGACGGACGACTAATTTTTTTAAAAAGACTTGTACATTTTTTTTACAAGCTTTATGCAAATAAAATATCATTTACAAGTTTTTATTTTTTTTGTTACTTAATGTTATAAAACATTTATAATTTTATTGCCATTAATAAAAGAAATTCAATTTTTTCTTACTTAATGTTGTTAGTTGTTTACATTTAACTTCTTTATGTCTATATAAATAACTATATAAAGAAATTGAAGTTATATAAATATCTATTTAAATTTATAAATTTATATTTAAATTTGAAAAACAAGTTATACTTAAAGTTATATATATATATATATATATATATATATATATATATATATATAGAGAGAGAGAGAGAGAGAGAGAGAGAGAGAGAGAATATCAAAAAATAATTATCTATATAAAGAAAAAAGAAAAAAAACTATATATAATTTTTATAAGTTATTCAAAAAAAAATTCAACTTATAAATATTTAGATTTTAATTTATACTTAAAGTTATATAAAAATCGATATAAAGAAATTAAATAAAATTTTCTTACTTAATGTTTATATAATTTTTAGATAAATTATAAAAAAAAATTTACTAACAAAAAACTTATAAGGATAGAGTGCAAAAAAATTCTCCCGTAATTTGCCTTATTAGCAAATTAATACCCCCTAAATTTCTTGCTCGAAATAATCTCTCCCGTTCATTTTTCGTAAAAAAATACCGATAAAAAAAACAAATGAAAACCCTAAACTAACTACCCCCTCCTCCTCCTCCTCCTCCTCCACTACTACCTTCACCATCACCACCACCACCACCAACCCCACCCTTAGCCCCTCCTCCTCCACCGCGCTCCCCGTAGCTCCCCCACAGCGCCCCCGTGGCCGCCCTCACGTGCTCGCGGCACCCCCGCGTCCGCCCCCGCACGTAGCTCCCCCCCACCCCACCCCCGCAGCTCCCCCGAGCCGGCCCCCCATGCCGGCCCACCTCGGGCCAATCCCCCCACTCCACCCCACGCCTCACCCCCTCTCCTCCCCGAGCCGCCGCCCCCACCACCGCCGAAGGAGGGCGGGAGAGAGGGTTAGGATTAGGTTTAGGATTAGGATTATAATTGGATTAGGGTTAGGGAGGGATATATTAGTCATTTCACGTCGAATTTGACGTTTGTTAATGGAAGAAAATTAAATTGGGCGCAAAATACACCAAATATAAAATACGAATTTTTTTTAATTCCAGTGGTCTTTAATTGCAAAAATGTAAATTACGAGAGGAATTTTTTGCACTTTTATAAATTTGAAATTGTACAAAAATAACTTAGTAACAAAAAACCTATAAATTTTAACTTGAATTTATTACCTTATATATAAAATATATATAAAAAATTAATTAATTAATTAAACTGGGTCGGCCGGGCCTGACTGTGAACCGGCCGGACCCATACCGGTTCAGCTCGGTCCACCGCAGACCGGGTCACGGGACCGGGCTGGGTTGGCTTCCAAACCGACCGAACCGAGCCAGCCCGGCCCGTTCTCTCCACCGAGTTGGGTCCGGACCGACCCGAATCAGATCAAACCCGATCAACCTGGACCTCGGGCCGGCCCGACCCATTTCACACCTTGACTACCAGTAACTAATGCTAAGAGCATCTCCTACCATATCATCTTATTTTGTGTTGTGATTCCTATGTGACATGAGGCACAAGACAATGTCTTTTATGTGTGACAAGTTTATATTCACACAAGACAATGAGATAGAAAAGTGTTCTCCAATGCAAAAGTATTGAGAATACTATAAAAACACCTTTTTCCAACTTTCAAGATAACTTTTTCACTTCTTCCTTTTTTTATAATTTTTTTTATTCATAATTGATTATGTGGAAGTAAAGCATTGTGAAGTTTATTGTCTACATCTAGACAACCAACTTCATATTGTCTTTGATGTGTTATTGCCATATCAACTTCACAATTTATTTAACATTTGCATTGGAGAAAGAATTTTGAAATAAGAAATGTGATTCCTATGTGGAAACTATTTTTTCCAAACTCACAATAAGGTTGGAGATGCTCTAATGCAGTTTGGCCTCTCTTTTTTATCCCCCTTCCGAGTTCTGAATATGCCAGTTATCAGATCTCAGACATTCGTGTGATCCTCGTTCACACGGACATTTTGGCCATTACATTGCGCAAGCAAAAGGATAAGGACCTGCAAAAAGGCTTCATAGGAAAGGCACAAATTAAGCCCCAAACAAAACGACCTGTAATGTTCTTCTTCTGTTATTTATTTTTTTATTTTTTATTTTTTTATTCAATGTGAAAAAGGAAAACCTCTTTTTTTTTGTCTACTACTATTTCCTCTTTTTATGTTGGTACAAGTATAACTTGTACAAGAAAAGCTGCAATAAGTATCCTAATAGGCACTTGTTGCAGCCAGAAAGTCTGAAAATCATTTACAACAACATATAACTTGATTTCTTGATAATAAAAAAATTTATTACAATTTTTTCCCTTCTTTTTTTTGGACATTTGATCATTTTATAGAAAATTGAAACAAAACCCCGCCCATGGTTCAGGCTCTGGCCTGACTTCTTGGATTTTCAACGTAAATTATACACACGACTTAATTTTGTCAAAAAATTAGTTCTACAATAAAAAGGAAATTACTATTTTGCCCAACATTCACTGGATGCAGAAGCTCAAGGTTCCATTCTTCTGCCTGCTTACTTCTTGTTTGAAAATCCAAGTTACGATGACATAGTACAATAACAGTCATCAAATATTACTGTACCATTGTATATACCAGCTACTAACAAGATAGCTCAATGACAGGTGGGACCTACAGTGATTTCCCAGAACAGCTGACGAAATATGAGTTGCTTGAGAACAAGATATCCAAATCCAATAAAATTAGGGAGCCATATGTATATGATTAAGGAACTAAATCATAGAACTTCAACTGGATCAGCACATTTACTGGAAATTCACAACAACACAAACCATAAACAAGATCAAGTTTAGTTTTAAGTCATCTTTTAACCAGAAAATAACCAATTTGTTGTCTCCGTCTTGAGCAAACAAATCCAGTCTACTTGAAATAAAGCGAGGTGAAGAGTTCAACACGAGATTTCTCCTGGATTATTAGTATTCATAAAATCATGAGAGGTAAAGCTCCGTCGATGACTTATTCAGAGGACCAAGGGCATGCTTTCTCAAAAGCTTGCTGCTCTTTACGACACAAGTCGAATTCATTGGTGTTGTAGTACATGCACCTTGCATAAGTATCCATCTCTTGTGAGCAGCTCCGATGGAGCCCTCTCAAGCTGCAGGAAATTCAGGAGCCAGTTATATTCAAGCAGTCGAAAGATTTATTCAAGAAAAACACAGACGCGACGGAACTGAGTGGCGAGAAAAGGGTCATTAGAATTTCATGATTTGACTAAAAATAGCTTCAAAACTGGCGTCGCATCAGCAGCAAGTAAAATTCCCTATTGTCATAAATAATGAAATCTGACAGAAGAAAAGAAATTATTCTTTCAAAATTTTACCCAAGCGATTGATACAAATACCATCCAATTCACAGGAGGATAGTTACAAGGACTAATGAAATTGTCTCCATCACCAAATTCTACTATGGGATGCATAACCGACTAAGGATGGAGAGAGAGAGAGAGAGAGAGAGAGCATAAATAATCAGATCCGATCCATACTTAGAAAATTGCTGTTTATATTAATATATGACTAGTTCTTTTAGTTAGACATCAGATGCATATAGAACATCTTAAAATAAAAATATAACTGAAAAAAAAAAACAGGCCATAAACTGAGCTCCATCTAGGCAAAATATGCAATCCGAGTAACTAGGTTCATTACACCTTCAAAAAGTTAATTAGTTCACTCTCTGGATGATACTGGTACTACATGTAATGCTGATCAATTTAGCACTAATTAGAAATTAAGTTATGGGAATGAGAATAGTTTCTGATTCACTGGTATGCTTTCTACCGACAAAAATATCATCCCCCCAACACACACCTGCCAGCCAAACAAATACTAGACCCCTTGCTCCAACTCCAGTTCAGTGGTAGACTTCTCTAAAAATTGTTCTCGAGAGATCAAGTACCTCCACTTTTTTTCCACTAGAGGTAGCCATGGAAGCATATGAAAATTGTTCCCCTGCCAATCAACATGCCACACCAGCTTCCCTAGCAGATCACTAGTCTACGCATCAAATGTCCCGGGTCTGTCACAAGAGGATTAACTCTTTTAACCTTCTAAATCTTTTGGATCGGTGATGAATTTCAATTTTTTAAACATTCATAATTCTCTAAGGAATTAGACTTTGATATTTGAATGGAACATTAAACTGGAAATGTAACAAAGAGTTGCTTGGATCAGAAAATGAATGCCTATTCAAATATTTAGGATAAAGATTCATGAATGGAAATCAACCAGAGAATCAGCCACCTTTAATATGGCATGAGTAAGCAATGTGTTAGTTTATTCTTCAAAAGGAAGTTCTCTATCTTCTATCTTCCTATTATATTTCTTGTTGCACGTGGCCAAGCAAAAATGCACAATTTTCAAGAAAATACCCTTTAGAATGAATTATTACTTAACACTGTGGACTAGCCCAAGCCCATTCAAGGGTAGATTACTAGGTGTTACTCTAGAATATTAGAAATGGTCCACTGGGAAAAAAAATGAGGAATATTGTAAGATCATGAATCAACTAATCAGCCTTTTCATAGGCCAAGAATGTTTACTAATTAGGAACCCTTAACCAAAATTCACAATATTGGTATCGGAATCGAACCCTTCCTATGAGTATCAGGATTGGCCGTATCGACAGTTTCGGATCAGAGCATCGGATTTTTTGGTTCGGAAAACAGATAATTATTAAATATTCCGATTTTTTTTCTAGATTTAGCTACAATTTAAAGTATTTTATGTGTTCTTTCTAAATAGTTTTGAAATTGAATGGAATAATAGTCACCCTTACTGATTGGTTTACTTGTGATAAATAAATTTTCTCATTTACATTCTTTTGCAATATTAATATGCTTTTACGTCCTTGTTGATTGATCATTTTTATTTAATTTTCTCTACCGAATTGACTGAAAAAAAGATCCCCAACGTCGGTATCGGTCAGTATCGATAGTGGTCGATATCAGATCAGGACATGCCAAACCGTATCAGTATCGACCGAGACTGCAAACTATGCTCTTAACAACCAATTTGATAACTCCGCTAAGGTTGTGTGTTATGTGGTTACAACATTCCCGCCTTGAATCACATAACAAGAATGTAATACCTAGGCACAAGATCAAGGTTCGCAGTATCGGTATCGGATCCTTCCTATGAGTACCGAGATCGACAATATCATCAATATCGACGATTTTGGATCGGAGTATCAGATTTATCGTAAAACAAATTATTATTAATAAATTATTAAAATTTTAGAAAAACACATTTTTACATATTTAGACATAATTTTAAGTATTTTATTTATTGTTTCTTAGTAATTTTGGAATTAAATGAAATAGTGATCACCCTTGCCGATTGGTTTACAATGCGATAGATATTTTTTTCTTTTACGTGATTTTAGAACATTACTATGCTCTTACGCCCTTGTCGGTTGGTCTTTTTCGTTCAATTTTCTTTGTCGAATTGATTGAAAAAAAAAATCTCCGATGTCGGTATCGATCAGTATAGATATTGGTCGATATCGGATCGGTACCGGCCGATATTGCAAACTATGCATAAAATACCCATGAATCTTACATGACACATTCCTAGGAATCTAACATCCTCATGTTAATTTTATATGAACATTCCTAGGGATGAGACATACCCAAGAACAATTTTTCCAAATTAACATTACAACTTATAAAAGCTTATTAGCAAGTTTATAATGCATGGTCAACAAGCATTAGCTCAAGTGGCAATGACTTGAAGACATAAAGATCCGAAAAATAAGGTGGAGATTCGAATCCCTTTGTGTGCACTATGTGCTTAAATATTGAAGGGGATGATTTGCATATTCAGGAAACGACTCATTAAGAGTCGGACCTGGAGTAAAAGTCTACCCATGCAAGAGGATCTTGGTACCAACGGCTAGTTCAAGTAAAACGTGCATAGAGATCGGCCCGAGTTGGTAGATCGATGAGTTGCATCACACACAAAATTGATGATCAACATGCAGAGAGCCAGAAAGCCAGACTCGGATAGTCCTAGATGATATATGTAATAAAAATTTCCGAGCTTAAGCAGGGTAGTAGATGTAGAATTATCTTTCCAAAAGAAAGCTTATAATGCATGACTCTCTTCAAACAACATATGTATAGGTCTATAATATCATATCATAAAAATTATTTTTAAGATTATCTTTATAAGTAAATAATGAATTACTGGAATCTAATCAAGTTTAATAAAAAAATACAAAAAGAAATGTCGCATAATTTAAGAAGAACTATAAAGAATAAACATTTTTTAAGGAAAATGCTAAGTGTACAACCAAATGCTTACAACCCCTCTCTCCCCTCCTGCTACATGGGTCCCACTCGGCCCCACCTCTCCCCTCCCTCTTCAAATGGAAGCAGGCCACGTGGCAAAATGGGCTAAGGTTGTAAGCATTTGGTTGTACCCATAGTGCTACCCTTTTTTTATATATTATACGATTAGTAAATGATATATAACAAATTACACATGATAAAAAATGATACTTCTTTTCAATATAATTATTGAATTATATACCATATAAAGAATGATACTTCTCATGCTATTACTAATATACATTATATTCCCATTAAGTTTAACATAAACTCTCTAACTTTTAAATTTTATATAAATATTTCTAAATTTCATGAGGCAATAGTCGGAGTGCCATTCAAGCTTGTATGGGCTACTACCTAGATTTTAGGCCTATCGTGACATGATCTCATATTGTTGCTCAAGTTGCCATACCAAAGACGATAGACGATCAACAAGAGGGTAATGTTCGGTTGTTATTTAAGCTTTCTTTGCAGTCATGGTTATAAGCTAATTGCCACTGCCAACAACAGAATTCATGACACAATTAAAATGAGCCTTCTCTGAAAGTTCTGTTAAGCTTCGTATCAACTTTAATTCTCTTAGCTATGTTTGACGAATTCATAGTTGAATGCTATTTTACCATGAAACACGAATAATACTTCTGTCAGCTATACGGGGATGGCCAAAAATGTCTTTCTACCTCGGTCAAGTTTTACCAATAGTGCCTTTCATTATGACGATGCTTGGTTTTACAATGATCTTTCATGTGTTCAGTGTCTGTCATGGTTGTACAGGACTCGAGCTCGAACAAGTAAAACAATGGGCACAATGACGTTAATGAGGAGCTGAATCATCAGGACTGGTTGAGCAAGGATTTTACTCGCAATAAAGGGTAAAAATGCAGCCTACACCACCCAGCAAATAACTGTTAAAAATGACTTGAAAGTATCACACTTAGATATATGTAATTTTAGTAGTCTTATGTGTTTCTTCACTTCTTTTTCCTTCTTGTATTGAGATGCTTCTGGTCATGGAGCTTCTCCATTAAGTTTATGAACTTGAATTAGTGTTAATCACAAAAAAATGATGACTCAATATGTTGCAAGTATTCAAGAGATTACTTCATGGAAGTTTGGAAATTTTCTAAAGTAACATCTCCTTCTTAGATAACCATATTGTATTACAGTTTATGATTAGACTAAAGAATCGGTTAACATTGAGAACGTGTATATGGATCTTGCTCATAAATTTCAAACTTTTGGATGAAAGACACAGAAATACTGATTTTTTTTTTTACCAGAATACAACTGGGACCAATGGAAATTTATATTGACTAAAGACAATTACTTTAAATATCTTAGGTTACTAACTCTGGTCTCTTTCTCTGATTGACAAGTTTTACCAAACTGTAGTCTCTTTCCCTGATTCCCAGTTTCATATTTCAATTCAATGTTATATGATTTCCTTAAGGCTGTGTTTGGTTGGGTAGAAAGTGAGGGAAAGGGAAGGAAAATGTAAGTGTTTCATGTAGAAATGTGATCCCATTTATATAGGATCAGGTTTCATTTTCCTTTCCTTTCTCTCATTTTCTTGACAGCCAAACTCGGCATAAAGATTGGTTAATATGGGAGTTGTTATCTTAATATGCAGTAGATTTATAAACAAACATGTTGTTTATTGGATTTTTTGTTCAATGTCCACTGCAACTTAATATCATTTCAAGCATCTGAGGCTTTGATATATGAAGAATTATCTAGTTCAAGACCGTGTCTGCATCAGTGTTCTAAATGGCGGCTGTCTCGACCGCCTAGACGGTAGGCGTCTCTCTCCGCACCGCTTTTCGGTAGGTGGTGGAGTAGACGGTCAACGGAACTTTGGCGGCGTAGGTGGACGCCTAGACGGAGCAATACCTAATAAGATGTTTTGGCCAAACAGTTTTGCAAGCATTATAGATTTATGCTTCACTTTTACAAGACTAAAACTAAAAAAAAAAAAATCTACAACATAGTTATGCATGAAACATCCTTAAAATATGTATATAATACAAAAAACTGTGGTAAAATAGTAAAAAATGTCTAAAATGTATCAACCGCCTAGGCGGCGCCTACCCGGTGCCTAGGCGGCCTAAGCGGACTCTTTCCGCCGCGCAACCGTCTTCCGCCGTTTAGAACCTTGATCTGCATAAGTCTTATCCGACCTTGACCTGGACACAAACATGATGTATGTAATAGGTGCAATATATACGAATTTGTCAAGTGGTAGGATTTGTAGGGAGGAGTGGGCGTGGGTTTGAATCCCAGCTCGGACAAAATAAAAAATTGGAGATTTTTTTGGGTGCTAGTAGCCCACGACAGGGATGGTCTAATGACTTACCTTATCTTTAAAAAAATGTATACACGAATTTGTCATCATTTCAGGATTTTTAATATCATAGTGGACCCTGCTAAAGCCAACTCAGACCTAGGGATGCAAATAGACTCAGGTCCGGCGGAGATTCAACCAGCCAAACCCGACTTGGGGCAGATATGGAGGTAGCTATGTGGAGGAAAAAGACATAGCTACGACAATTATCATCCTGAAATATGACACCCTCAACGAGGTGCCTAAGAACTCAATCACATGTATCTGAGAAAAACCCCTAGCCTACAAGCCTATTCTGAACTCAACTGTTCTGGCTGCTTCCATATTCTTCTACTGAAGATATATAAGCATCTGATAGGTTTAGCACCTTCAGGCAGATTGATCAGCATCTCAAGTGTTGTTATGGGGTCAACCTCTTCATGGACAGCCTCCTTCCAGCAGACCGAGTCGCTAGTCTTCATCGCCTCATGATAGGTGATAAGATCATTTTTGGTCCTTCGACCTCCTGACTCTTCTAGCTGACTGCTCTTCGAGTTTTGGTTCAAATATTATCTTTTCAAAAAACGATTCCTTCCTGGACAAAGTCTTTTTTTATAGAAGTGCCAACAACTCTGGCTGATACGGTCCTCCGAAAAGCCTCCACAATCGAACGATATTCATGTGGATCTGACATTGAACCAGAGTTACCTCAGAAGTGACGAATAGTACTAGGGACATGACCGTAAGTGCAACATTCTCCCACAGACAATCTGGAAGGTCCTTTGAACAACAATATAGAAGTCATCATTACTGTTAATTGCTCGTCCTTCCTATCTGCACCTTCAATGGACCGGGAGAGTACGAAGATGTCGTTCCATAGTCAATTATATGTTCTAAGCTGAACGATGCGAATCCAAAGAACGATGCATGTTCCATAGTCAATTCCATGTTCAAAGTTAAACGATGTGAATCCAAAGAACAATGTCTTCGTAAAGAAAACTCATGAGTCTATCAAGTTGTGGACCGATATGACGCTGAGCTCCAAACTTGAAGTCCCTGAGGTTCTCGAACGCTTCATCCTTCGATTAAGAGAAGATACGCGAACGCGTTTCCCGAAAAATCGTCAAAAAAAGTGATAAACTTAATCCTGGCCCTTTGTGGAGAGTAGAAGTCACAGATATCTGAGCGCACCAGCTCTATAGGATCTGTACTTGTAGTCATCCGTCTAAAACGGCTTCCTGACTACCTATTTCTAAACATAGCCATTACGTCTCTCCACCTCCTTACCCCCACATCTTGGAGATATCTCTGAACTTAGACATCTTTGAAAAGGACATGTCTTAGTCAGATGCGACACAACTCAATAAGAGTAATCTCTTCCTCAAGCCGGAAGTCCAGAATCATAATCTTGATCCCTAGATCTTATGCTTGACTCTTGTTCGCCATAGAGACCTCCTTCTTAGATAGTGCTCTTCCTTGGTGAACAGCTCCTTCACAGAGCATGCGTGGCCGAATGCACCAGTGTCTATCCACCCGTCAGTAGCCACGCTTGATAACTCAACATGCGCAATCATAACAACCAAGTTAAGTAATCAAATGAACCAAATTTTAGCTATACCTTGCTATATTGGTTTGAATTGATTCTGCTTTCAAGCTCCAATTACAGCCATGCGTCAAGTCCTGCCAGAGCAGTGACCTTCATGCGCCAAGTCATGCCATGCGCATAAGCCTCCATGTGTCATGTATGCGCATAAGCCTCAATGCGTCCTGCATGCGTCCAAGACACTATGTGGCCACCTCTGTCATGCGGCAGGACCTTCAATGCGTCAAGAATCTGCCATCTGCTTAGAGTCTCTTATGCGGCAGGAGTCTTCATGCGGCAAAGAGACTTCTAAGCGGCCAAGTCTTGCCAGCCGCCAAGAACTGTCATGTGCTAAGTCTCGTTATGCGCATACTCTGCAATCCTTAGTCAACTGGTAATCTTTCTTCCAACTGGAATGCGCGCCCTTCAAACGCTAACTCCTCCATTCTAGGAAATGGTACGTTCTGACAACTCACGTTCAACATTTGACAAAGGACTCCTTCCCTCATCCAAATGTTCGAAGTATATCCCGTCAATCTTCTCAAAGTTAGTGAAAACTTGTTGCCGAGAAGATTTGAACGGATGTTCTACATCTTTCTTCGAATCTTGCTTTGAGATTGTTGGTCCCGAGACGGATCAAAGATGATAGAACGCAGGCCATAGTAGAGCTGCTAGCGAGACCCGAAGGTCCGCTCTCTACTGGAACCCAAGTTGTCGTCAAGATCAGAGATTCACACAAGAGTTCCTCATCTGATATTTCTCGATTCCAAAGAAGCACGAACCAAGAACAGATTACAAACTGGCTCCGACGAAAATGAAGATTTCAACAAACAACAAGTAAAACGTTCTTCTCTATACGTTACGCTACAATGAGAAAGAACGAAGCAAAGGAAAAACATAAGAGAAGCTCCTTGCTGGGGTGGTCAAAACCATCGTTACTCAAAGCAAAATTCGCCGTACAGACAATCTGTCCCGAGGAACCAGCAAGTTCACAAAAGAACTTCTGGAACGCTCAAAGTCACCTTCGAAAACACTCGAAAACACCATGTGAGAGGGAGACACTCTGGGCAGCATATGATCTGGTGTTCTCGATTTTCTATCTGTATTCTCTCTAAATGAAAGAGGAGGTCATCTATATATAGAAGAAAACAACACCTATGCGGCCGGAGGAAACTCCAAGCCGCATACGCGCTGACCGACCAGATCTCCCAAATCCGGGAGTCAAATCTGCAGGCGTCGCTCCCGTCATATGCGCCGCCTGCGCGTTGTACTGCACAGAGCAGACAGCGCCGCCATGCGCCGAAAGCTGCAGCCGCGTGGCACAGAGAGCCACGTGCCGCTTGCGCTGACTGCGCCGCCTGCGCGCAGACCCTGTCCCCTCCACATCAGACTCTCCACATAGCACATTGCCTCATGTCGAGCAGGCCGCATGGGTACCTGATTGCATGGCTCAAGGCCGCATGCGCTCAAGGCCGCATGCGCTCCAAGCCGCATGCGCTCCAGGCCGCATGGCTCCACGAAGCATGCGCCCGAGCAAGCAACCGTGCATGTAACTCGCGCATAAAAGGAGCACACGAGCGCCAAGCGACAATTGCAAAGTGCGCCAACAAAGTGCCACTTTGCGCCCTTCAGCACGAATCCGAGTCTGAGTCCAAGTCCGAGTCGCTAAGCCCCTGCGGGACTTAGCTCCTAAGAAAAACTTCCCAAAGGTGGTAACAAAACAAAAATTGTCATAATGGAGTTCACACTTAAATCCTCTAGGAAAAGTCAACCCCACATGGACCTCCATCCCATGTGCATATATCAATACTAAGCATAGCTATATATTGAGATATACACATTGGTGGTTTTCCAATGTGGGACTAAAACTCCCAAAGCCAAGTGGAAAACACCAACATTTCACATGATACAGTAATCAAGCAAAACGATACATGTATCTCGATTCGACAACATATTTCTCGGCATTAAGCCATCAAGAACCCCTGTCAGAAATTAATGTCCACACTAAATTTCGTGCCCGGTAAGTGTGTTCAGTTCGATCCTAACCATATTTAAAAAATTCTAATTTGTAGCTCAAATGGCGTAACCAATTCCAACACATGCATTCTGATTAACCAACTGACATTTGTAGCAACAAGCATATAAACAAATAAGTTGAAACCAAAAAAGGAAATAAACAGCACATTTAGGAGAGGAGAGGAGAGGGGAAGGCTTCAGAGCGACGAGGATCATACAGATTTAGGACGCAGTGGGTGACCTCCCGCCCCCTCTCGAGGCACTTCTCGGGGTCCTGGTCCTTCTTCTTGCAGTTGATGAAGGCCGCGTTCTCCGACCTGCAGCTCGTGGCGATGTGCTTCGCCGACGCCGTCAGCACCGCCGACGTCGGGATCGGGTTCCCCAGCGCATCCACCGCTGTGCTCGTCGCCATCGCCCGCGTCTTCCGGGAAGCAGCATCAAATTTTTCTAGGGTTAGGGATTTGGAGATTTAAGTAAGATTAGGGTTAGGGTTTTGAGCTACAGAGATCTCACCTGTGTCAGTGAGGCTTTTGCTTTGAAAGGGATTTGTGAATTCTACGCCGCCGAGATGGGGAGAGAAACGACGGTTGGTACAGAAGAGGCGTTTTTTTTTTTTTTTTTGCTCGACTATTTCACGAGAAATTTAGTGGGATGGGCTGCTCACGTTACAATAGTAAGAGCATCGTCCTCAAAATTTCATGTTGAGGCCCAACATTTCAAAAAATAATAATAATAGCATCATTAGTAAAGTTCATCCTCAGATTCAATTTCTATATTCAGAATTTTGAAGTCCATCTTGTTGAATAGTAAACAATCTTTAGTCTCAGTTTCTAAATTTTTGGTCTTATCTTACCTATATGTGCGAAGGATTGGACCTCTCAATTTCTATATTTTAAATTATACGAACTCATTTTGTAGAATAATTAGTTCCAATTTGAAACCCAACTTTCTAGAGTCTAGATTTTACATTATTTTTTTCACATAAAATTTTGACCACACAATTTTTGTAACATGAGCTTACTTTATTATTTCTTACTATTCTCATACAAATCCAACACATTATACATTTACTTCTTCTTTTTTAAAAATTGGCCAAAAATTGTATTGGAGAGTCCCAACTACTGATGATGCTCAAATAATAATAATAATAATAATAATAATAATAATAATAATAATAATAATAATAAATGTATAATATGTTGGATTTCTATGAGAATGATAAAATAAACTTTGCTCCCAAAGATTGTGTGGTCAAACATTAATGTGAGAAAAAAATAATGTCAATTTAGAATTGGACTAAAAATTGAAAGTTACTATTCTACAAAATAATTTTCTACATTATGAATTTAGAAATTTTCAGGCCCAACCTATAACTCGTGAGGGTGGGTTGGACATGAGAATCTAAAAATTTGAACTTAGGATGGTTCTTACTATTCTACAAATTGAGCTCCTACATTTTGAATCTAGAATATAGAAATTGGGATGGGCCTTACTAATGATGCTTTAAGCTGGAGTCACTATAGTAGAATGGACTATGGAGACATAACATTAAAACTAAATTAGAGGAGAGAAAACAAATCAGAAAATTTACTGTACCGATAAACAAATTATAAGAATTAAATACACCGATATAAGTTTGAGAAATTTAAAAATGACGATACGAATCGCCATCTGAGTTGGCCAAAAATTGGAAAACTAGATTTTCGCCAACCCAGTTGGCGAAAATTCGAACATATATTAAAAAAAAAAAAACTTTCGCCAACTCCGTTGGCGAAATTCGGGAAAAAAAAAAAATTTAAAAAAAATTTCAAAATAAAAAAAAATAAAAAAATATAAAAAACAATTTAAAAAAATTAGGAAAAAATGTTTTTTTTTAGGGTTTATTTGTTTTGGTTTTTTGGGTTATTTTTTTTAGGGGTTTATCTTTTGTTTTTTTTTCTTTGTGGTTTTTTTTGTTTTGTTTTATTTATAGGTATGTTAATAGTACTCACTTTGTCATAGATATGTTAATAGTAACTCTGTCATAGTAACGTTCATATTTTAACGGCTAAATTTTTACAACGGCTAAATTTTTTCATTTCTATAAATTCTCACGTTAAACCAAATAAAATCATTAACATTTCTATAATCCAGTTGGCGAAAATATGGTGAACCCATTTTTTTCTCACGTTAAACCAAATAAAATCAAGTATAAAAACCGAACCGAACCAAAAAAATTTAGCAGTTGTAAAAAATTTAAACGTTGTAAAAATTTAGCCGTTGTCAAAATTTAGCCGTTAGAATATGAACGTTACTATGACAGAGTTACTATTAACATATCTATGACAAAGTGAGTACTATTAACATACCTATAAATAAAACAAAACAAAAAAACCACAACGAAAAAAAAAACCAAAACAGATAAACCCCTAAAAAAAATAACCCAAAAAACCAAAAATAAAACCAAAACAAATAAACCCTAAAAAAAAACCCAAAAAAAAATAACATTTTTTCCTTTTTTTTTAATATTTTTTTTATTATTTTTTTATTTCGCCAACCAAGTTGGCGATTTTTTTTGAAATTTTTTTTTTTTTATTTTATTTTCCGGATTTCGCCAACGGAGTTGGCGAAAGTTTTTTTTTTTTTTTTTTTTTTAATATATGTTCGGATTTTCGCCAACTCAGATAGCGATTCGTATCGTCCTTTTTAAATTTCTCAAACTTATATCGGTGTATTTAATTCTTATAATTTTTTTATCGGTACAGTAAATTTTCTGAAAACAAATATATAGAGTGATGTGTCTATGTGAACGAGTCTTACCACATGACAACGGTGAGGCTTTGTTCTTCTCTAATAACAAAATAATATACATTTATGTTTTCATCCGATAATTTAGTTTAGTGGTGTGTCATGCTGTTATTGGAGGGGAACAAAGTCTTACCATGTGGTGAGACCGACTCAGTGAATAATTTTGCCTATTAGAGTGGGGCTCAAGGCTCGTCACTGCCACTTTGGTGAATCCGACCACTGAATATTTTCTCTTATTTGAACAGAAATTCTATAACCCATTAAACCCAATAATTTTTTTTTATATATATTTTGTGTTTAGAAAAATAGTATATCGTATTTTGTGTTTTGAAAAGAATTGATACGGACTTCTTCGCCAATAGATGTCAGGTGTTATATTAATATCGAATTTTGCTTATATCTCTAATCTCTAATCATATAATGCGGCTTGAAAACGGTTAAAAAATGAGCCGTCCAAGTTATATGTATATCTTATATTTAAATAATTTTTTAAATTTTTTTTAACTAAACAACTATCTAAATACTACATTAATTATTTAGAAAAAATAAATAAATATTTAACTATCAAATATGATTTATTTATAACTAAATAACTCTAACTCAAGTGGTTAATGTGTGAGCTATTTTTTTTGGTTTTTTGACTTCAATTTCTAGGTATGATAGTTTATATAATAAATTATTATTATTATTATTATTATTATTATTATTTATTACAGACTTGCACATTACTAATGAAATATATAAGAACTTCATAAAAAATGAAAAACTTATTTTAGCTTATAAATTTGGATTTAAAACTATAAGTTTTGCCAAAACTATTCTTCTTACATAGAATAAAAAAAAAATAGTTGTATTGCATTTTGTGTTTTGGAAAGAATACACCGTACTATGAATAGATGTTGTGTGTTCCACCACTACCATCGAATCCTATTTATACGAAATATACAAGTCCTACATGAAAAAATGAAATACTTGTTTTAGCTTAAAAAATTTGAATTTAAAGAAAACAAGTTCTGCTAAAGTTGTTCACCATACACAAAGGGAAAATGATTTTGAGATCTTTCTTAGTTGAAGACTTTATATACTTGATTATAATTGTACTCAAGACACAATGATCAAGCATCATCCAGAGTGGTGAGTCAGTCCCATCTTATATCTTGATTATTTTCCACATGATATTATGAAGATGAGAATGACTTTTTTTAAACCGAATTCGAGTGGCTCTTGTGATTACTGAAAAAATGTATAAGATATTGACTGAATGATAGAAGATCAGTGGATCGATCTACGATGGTCCTTATATTTATAAAATGATAGAAATTGGAGGACAGTGGATCCAAAGAGATACAATACAGTATTCCGAACATTTCGTCGGACCAAGAGCGTTATGTCAGAAAAAAAGAAAAAAAAAACTGTCACTGCATGCGCTCATTATCAGTCTATTGCGTGGAGACGAATCACGGTGAATCTGGCACACTGAATAAGTTCTCCGTCATCGAGACTAGTATATCATTTTTTGCTTAGACCACCTGAAGTGTTAACTTCTGATTTGGAAACTAGTCGTACTCTGTGTTGACTTGACCAATTAGTCATATGCTTCAAGGTGTATAATCGGCCGGACGGTCCGAAATTTGGTCTGGGTCTGCCCCGGTCAATGTCGGTCTGGGCCGGCCCGGATCCGGTCAACGGTCCGGACTGCCTCGGCCCATATGTATAATGGATCCGGACTGAGTTTGCATTTTCGGCCCGAAAGTCCGGTCCGGTTCAAGAACCGATCCAAACCGATTTAGTCCGTTGAACCCGTAGCCGGTCTTATCCGGTACCATATACATAAAAAAAATATGGAAATGGTAGGATTCAAACCCAGTTACCTCCTCCTAGGGACCAAATTTCCCTTAGACTGCTTGTCCTAACCAATCAATCCAATTGAATTTGTATTTTTATTATACATAAATGAGGTAAACATATAATACAATCAACTAGATTAATTTTTTTAAATTACTCGACCAGCAGGTCAGGTCCGGTCCGGCCCGGTTAAGTCCGGACCCAATCCGACCCAGCCCGGAGCTACCCGGGTCTCGGTCCGGGCTGGATTCTCCTGCAGGCCGGGCCGGTCCGATTCCTCTCCCGAACTAAACTCGGTCCGATCCGAAACTGGTCAAATCCGGTCAAATCGGACTCCGGCCCGGTCTAATAAACACCATGAAATATGGTATGATCTGTCCATTGAAGAAAATGAACACTAACTTTATTTTATATTTCATGAAGTGGATAGGACTTGGATTTAATAACAGTCGACTTTGAAGAGTCCCCTAATCCAATAAAAACAAATAAAAACCAAAAACAAAATCCACTTCAAAGGGCCGAACAAAATGGGGGAACAGTTTATTGCAGCCCAACCATCGAATGCCTTAAATGGTCCAAATGGCCAGACCTGGACACTCCTACTGGGCTTACTGGTTTGGTGTTTTAAAATTAGATATAGGTTATTTACAGTGACATCTCCTATATTTTATGTTTACTAAACGGACCTCCCTACTTTGAAAATAAATACACTCACCTCCCATGTCCTTTATAATTTTGTTTAAAAGTAGGGATGGTCAGTGTAAAAACTTTACATAAATCATAAAACTTAGGGAAGGTCCGTGTATTTAACACAAAATATAGGGGGAGTCCATATATTTATTTTCAAACTAGGGGACGTCCGTGTATTTAACACAAAATATAGGGGGTGTCAGTGTAATTAATCATAGTTTTTTCATGGTTTACTACCCCCTCTTTTGGCAAATGAAAATTTGTTGAAACGAACAAGCTAATAAGTTTATTTTCTCTATCTCTACTCTTATAATGAGGTTTCAAAACGGCTCAAAAGTTAGTCCTATAAGCCGTTTGTAAATACTCTACAATTAATTTTAAAAATTAATATTAAAAAAATATTTGTTATAAATAACGTCATGAGGAATCAAACATGACAAACCAAAGAGAATGCTTCTCACCTTAACCATATGAACCATACGAAGCTAGAAGAGGCATTTGGCTATGGTTATATAATATTATGTCGTTAAAAAATTAGTTAAAATATATTTATTTTAAAATTTTTTAATTACGTGAGAATATACGCACAACTTATACGACTAGCATTTTGAAGATTTTTTATAAAGAGTAGAGATATATGCATAAAAAATTATAATAAAAATTTATTTAAATATTTAAACTATTTTTTAATAATATTAGAAAATTTTACTTTACGTACAATGGATGTGCATTTACTAATTATTGTAATGCGGCTTGAAAACGTCTAAAAAATGAGCCATCCAAGTCCTTCCTAAATCCTCAATCATTTAATTAAAAAAATACGGAATATTACAATTTTAAACTTTTTCTTCTTCTTCCGTATATAACCGAATACCCTATCTCTTATTCACATATATCCATAAAAAAATATAATTAAAATATAACTAAATCTTTAACAACTCTTCATTAAAATATAAATGTGTACATAATAAATCTCAATTCAAATATATTTAAATACATAAATTATTTTTAATAATATCAGAAAAAATATTTGACTTGCAAGTGAGTTTACTAGTGGATTCTAAAAACCACAAAAAAACTTAAGAAAAGTGAAAATTTGAAATTAAGAAATATGCAAATGAATGAAAACTAGCACTATTTTTCACTAGTTTCTAATATTCTTCCTACTTCCCATTTGCCAAACGGGTGTTTAGATATATGTTGCCAAACAAGTCCTTACAGACCATTAGTCACTTCAAAGTGAATTACCGAAGTCTACTGAAGTGATTGAAT